>CM052438.1:140616578-140698746 GCA_028533085.1 Varecia variegata | reverse complement strand
ACATATATGACTAGTAAACTTAAAATAAGTAAGTCGATGTTTGACATTTCAAGAAAATACTCTGAAGTACTTATGATGGGAAAGGAGAAAGTTTATTGAACTTCATTACCTGAATGTTAGGCTTTAGTATCATTTTTACTTTGGATTACATATCGGGGTGGTTATACATTTTCCAGAGGAGATAGCTCTTTCATCTCACGTGACCCTCACAACAATTAATACACAGCAAGCCATGAAGTATCTGCAGGTGAGAGATACTGATAGATGAAGGAAGCTAAGGGTAAGAAAGGAAAAGTAACCAGTCAGAACTTGTCTTTCCATAGTTAGTAACTGGTGTTGAAGAGGAGTGAATACCAGATCCTTCTGCCAGCCAGACCAGTGTTTACACCAGAGTACTGGTACTAGCTCCTTATACTATAGCTGCATATTTGTCTTCTCTGGCCAGAATTCCACTTTTGCTGTCCAGTTCTGATTTGACCTGCATCACGATTCCAAGTTGGTGGGTGCAGCTGTTCCCTGACATATATAAGGGCTGTCCCTGTCTCTGGCTGCAGTAACTAAAAAAATCCCATGCTTAAAGTCAGACTTTGCATGCCTCAACCACCTCATTGCTCTTGACCTTGCCTTTTCTGGGCTGAACTATAGGTCCACACATCTAAGCAGCATGGGGGGCTGACCTTCAAATGCCCTGAAGTACCACCCCATTATTTCAGGGAGGGCCTATGCTCCTAAATTTAGAACGATCAGGGAGTCATCCCTGGTTTGAGCAAGAAAGGGATTTCTTTCCCCCACGAGCTGAGTTCCAGCTGGAGGGCTCTGCCCCTGTCCAGGTGGGGCCCTTACACCTGCCCTTCCGTCCCACATTCAATGTTATAGCCCTGTTTCTTGAATCTTAGTTGGGATCATATATCCCAGTAGGGAATGTCTCAGATTTCTGTCTCTCCCGCATTGCTGAAAGCCTGCTTGTTTCACCCTGGGAACTTGGACAGCCTTATCACTCAAACCAGCCTTATCATTCAACATTCTTCAAGAGCCCTCCATGTCTTATCTCTTACTACTTATATGCCTAGTTAGGGTTCTGACGCTCAAACTTGTTTGATTAAGACAAAGTGCTACTTCACTAGGCCTAATTGGTTAACCATTTCCTGCCCAAGATGTGACAACATGGCTGGGTCAGACTTCTGTTTCCAAAAGACTGGGCCCTCTCCAGAGGGAGGTGCTAATCTTTGTGCATGTTGCTAGTGATGAACTGAGAGTCTGGCTGACCAAGGGTTTCCTGAGGTTGGGAGGCAGTGAATGAGGCTCAGAACAGGAAGCAGCCAAAGGACCATGTCTAGAATCTGCAATGAGGGCTACGGTTTCCAGGAGGGCCTCGCCTCTAGGCATTGTGTCTCAGCAACAAAGCTTAGGCCCCAGATGGGAACTGCTTTCTTCCCTATCCCTTCTACTTTCTTTCTTTCCCTCCTGTCTGCCCTGTCTTATAGATAACTAGAAGGAACAGTTTTTCCAGAAAGTGTCCCTTGCTTGCCACTAGTCAGATCTGACTAACCAGAGTACATGGTCCTCCAAGACCCTGGCTGGAGATGTCTATGAGAGGAGCCAACTTCTGGCCTAAGGTCCACCCTGTGTATGTTCATGGTGACACCTCCCTTTCTCTTGTTTGGCCTCATTTCACCCTGGAGTTTCTGAGACTTAGACATGAAACCTGCTTTCTTGGAAGGCTTGAGGGCGTGAGATTTCCAGGACAGCTGTTCTCTGTCTTGTTTCATGGAGGTCACTCTCCAGGGGCTTCCCTGCAGGGATGGAACACTACAACTACAGCTTGCTGAGGGCTCCAAGACTGCAGAGCTATAGACTTAACATCGATTCTTCTACTCTGAGCCCTGGGAAGAGTCTTGATTGATTCCAAATTGCTCCCAACCAGTTCATTCCTCTCAAGCCATGAATGATCCCTCTGGAAGATCAGAGTAAGGATATGTACTGAAAAGAGAGCATGGGCTTTGGGATCAGGCAGACCTGGGTTCAAATCCTGACTTTGCCACTTTCTAATATCATCTTATAACAGGCCCTGAGCCTCACCTTGAACCCAGAGTTCTGTCTCTGTTAGTTATGGGTGGCTGTTTGTCAGCAGAGGGTCTTTTTTCCTGGTGTCATTGCAACCTCACGTTGAACCCTTCTTATGCTACGTGCCTGGTACAATGGTAAGCACTTTTTGAGCCTTGTTTTACTTAATTTTCAAAATGGCAGAATGAGGTTAATATAATTATTCCTATTTTACAGCCAAGACTGAAACTCATTGAGATAACTTACACAAAATCACTCCACTTTTTAAAGGCAGGACCAGGACTCAAAAGGTCTTCAAGACGTGAAGGAAGGCAACACAGTATAATGGAAAGAGAAAAAGCTTTCTAGTCAGATTTCTCAGCTCAGATCTTGACTGTATTCTGGCCATCGGACCTCCTATAACTCCCTTTCAGCTTTCTTAGCTTCACTTTCCTCATTTGTTGAATGAGGGGAAATGGTCTGTAGACATGTTCTGAGAATGAAATGAATCAGTGTATATAAAATGCCTGTCACACAGCACCAAGAAGCGTTAGATTTCACCACCACCTCCTCCATCAGCCAACCAGGCTCAGTCATCTTCCTATACTACATCACGCCGTTCCCAGCCAAATAGGAGACATCAGGCAGGAACAAAAATGAGTCTGATAGAAGAGAGAAAGCAGTGAGTGCCGCATGAGAATACAGGCTTTGCTAGAGTGATCAAGGAGGACTTCATAGGGACAGTGACATTACATCTGGACCTGTTTTGTCAGGATTCAAGAAATGGAAAATAGATGGGAGGAGCCCAAGATTCCACATCTGGAAACTGGATGGAGCATAGTGGCAGGTGATGGAGGCGCATTTTTTTCCTGTAGACTAAAGGGCTTCAGTGTGTGAAGTGGCCCATGCCTGTGTGCTAGGTTGTGGGCTAGACCCAGGCCACTGCACGCAGGTGCACGCTCCAGGCTTAGAGGCCAGCCCCAGTCGCACCCCCCCCGCCCCCCCCCCCACAAGCCTCCCTACCCCCTGGTGGTCAACAGTGGCCCAGTCCCTAGCTGGAGGGGCTAACAGTGGGGCGGCCTTTGTCATCCCTTCAGAAGGGACTGTTGGCAGTGCTGGGGAGCTTAAGGGCAAGCCTACTCCCACCCTGCAGAAATGTTGGCATGAGAGAGAAAGGCCCAATATCTGCCTTCAGCTGCTCAGACCAGCTGGGATTCTATTTTTAACCAGCACTGTCGTAGGTTGACAGCTTGGAACGCCTTCTCCCTCCTTTTCTTCCTTCCTCCTGCCTCTTGCAGCCCAGAATCCTGTAGAAACGATGGATGGGGGCAACCCTAGCCCTGGTAAACAGAAGACCCATGCTCCCTTCTCACTGTCATCCGTCCATCCAGCCTTTCTTCTGGGAATTAGTGGGTGGATTTTAGAGGCACATTGGCTGTAATGCTAATGAGGCTTAAATTTCAGGGCTCCTCACTTGCATAAGCCTCTTCCAAGGCTCTGGTCAGGGTCCTAGCAATTTTGTATCTGTAATTTTGTGTATATATATATATATATATATTTTTTTTTTTTTTTTTTAAAAAGTGCATCCAATTTTATAAACCTTAGGTCCCACGAGACTTGGATTTGCCCCTCATGGGTGTGGCTTCTTTTCCATCTCCAGCTCAGTGTCCAACTCAGTATGATTATTTCTATCTTGCTCTAACTTATTGTATGACCTTGGTCAACTTTCTTTCCAGCTCTGGGTCTCAGTTTCTCCTGTCTGTTACAAGATGAAGTATCAAGACACCCCTCTTCCAACATGCGATGCCTCTGATTATCCATGTATGTCCCCTTGGTGAGGTCCCCAGTTCTTGCTCTTCCTCATCTGTTTGTCATTGTGTAGAGAGGTGATGTTGCTGGTCTCTGCCTCTCTCTGGGGGTAGATCAGTCTTATAGTCAAAAGGGAGGCTGAGTTCTCAGACTCTCACTCAGATCCAGCCTGCACCCCCTAGCCCTGTCCCCAGCCCCAGGCCTCTTTGCTGTTGTGGCTCATAAGGGTGCTTCCATGTGGCAGAATCTTGGCTAGGTTCTCACACAGGAGATGAGTGAGTATGCAAGAAAAAGGCCCTACTCTTTAATTAACTTCCATACACCTGTCATGGTCTGGTCCCTGATGTTTCAACACATATTGAATTGTCTTATTATACAGTGCTTCCTTTTTTATCTTTTCATCAAAATTTTAATAAGCATCCATTAATATAGTGCCTTACCAATGGCACTGCTTTGGGAGAGTGTGATCAGGAATCATGACGTGTCATGGACATACCACCTCCCAACCCCACTCCCAGTTACTATGACACTGAAGTGTACGTAGGTCCAGGATGACAACCCAGAGAGAATACACATCAAGCCTGAGACTGTGGGCTTTTTGGAAGGGGGTTGTGCACACACAGGAGTGGCCAGCTGTCAGAGAGACTTGAGAGGGAGGACACCACAAAATTCGTTGCCTCCTCACCTGCCCCTCAAAAGTCCAGACAGAAACGAATTCCAGGAGGAAGCTAAGTTGTTTATTATTTCTTGAAGAGTTTGGGTGAGGAAGAAGGGGGCAGAGCCATAGTCCTTAACTGGAAAGGGATGCAGGGATTTTTCAGTGCAAAACAGCCTGTTGGTCAGGGAGGTGTGAGATTAGGCCTGATGGTATTTTCAGTGCTGGTTGAAGAAGGACATTGTGAGGACAAAGTGGGGACAGCCTGGAGCATCCCAGGAGTCAGTCCTGTGCCGGGCTCCATAACCCCTAAAAGAGTCAGTGCCATTATTCTATGTTTGTTAGGGGCAGGTCAGCTCTTGGCAGAGTTCCCACTGTGTAGAAATAGTTCACTGCTAGGAATGCGGTATCTGTACCTGTCCAAGGTCAGTGCCACGTTCTATCGGCTGGGCTCAGTCCTATATCAGGAGTTACCTCCTTTTCTGTATAGGGTTCCATTCTCGTTTCTTCTGTGTCAGGTAAACTACCTTTTCCTGTGCACTGTGGTTAGTCCATGCTGTTAGGTGTCAGTTTCTTGTGTCAATTGTGGTCAGTGTGTTTTGTGTGTCTAGATGGGTCAGTGCTTTCATCTGCCCTGCCTCAGCCCCCACACCCCGTCTACCCCTCAGCCAGGCCCCAGCGTACTGATAGTGGTGTAGCTCAGCCTGGACAGGGAAGCAATGGAGGGAGTGGGAGGGTCCTCATCTGGAAGAGGCCTGGGGCGAGCTCGTGGAGGCCGGGGACAACAGCGGGAGCATGTGTCCAGGCAGGCCTGGCGAAAGCGACGGTGCATGAAGCAGTAGACCAGGGGGTTGACACAGGCCGAGGCATAGCTTAGCAAGTGGATGAAGGAGATTGGAGCACCTGAGAGTGCGCGGTGTGCACCCGGGCCATCGAAGGCGCGCCACGTGTTGGCACTGTACACTGGCAACCAACACAGGAAAAAGAGCACAACGATCACCAGCAGCATTCGCACCACACGCTTCTTAGCCAGCAGCTTGGCCTGGGTGGGCCGGGGGCCGGGTCCTGACCCAGGGGTGGGTGCCGTCAGCGCTGACAGCTCCAGTGCAGGCCGAGAACGCGGAAGTTGCACGTAGCAGCCATCGCTGTCCTCGCCAGCAGGGCCAGTCTCAGGCCGGCAACGCCCGTTCTGGTGGACAGGACCTGAGCACAGAGAGTGGGCAGTCAGAGCAGAAGCCAGAGTCCTCCCGATGTCCAGCTCAATCCCCACCCGACCGTCTCCACCTTCCCCTTCCCGCTGCGCGGCCCCAACCCTATTTCGGCTTTCTTCTCACACCCCTTTCGGCCCCGCCCACTCCAGTAGGCCCCACCCCCTTTCCGAAGCTCTGCCTCTCCTGGATTTCACCCACCTGGTCCAGCCCCACCCGGCAGCCCTCCTTGACTTCGGACCCGGCTTTGGTTCTCGCTGTCACTGTCACTGTCAAAGCGAAGCCCTAAGTAGAGCTCACGGGAGATAAGGCCATAGGCCACAGCCATAACCACACCCGGGACGAAGAACAAGAGCAGCAGCAGCAGTACCGACCTGGAGACAGAACACAGCCTGGTCATGCGGGTTTCTGTCATCTCTAATCACTGATGGCGAAAGAGCCAAGGGTTGGTGTTTCTAGAGCTGTGGCCAGGTACCTGAGGTAGGAGTAGGATTTAGGGGTGCTGCTGGGAAGGGCTAGAGAACTGGGTAGGGACCCCCAAGGTGGTGGATGCGGAATGGGAATTGGCGTGGTAGTTCTTGGAGCAGCTGGAGGAAAGCTCTGGGAAATGGTCGTAAGCATCTGATGAAGACGGAGAAGGGAATTCCTTGGATAGGTTGTGGGCACCCTCACCAGGTCTGGCGGACCCGCGCACTGGGCCAGCGATGCACGCACTGCAGCACACGAGGCCCCACTGGTTGCACGACGGTATACACAGGGTAGGGCACCATGAGCAGGCCGGACAGCAGCCACGTGGCTACAATCACTCGAGCCGCGTGGGAGCGCGTCTGCCACACGCGCGCCTGTAGTGGTCGGCAGATGGCGCTGTACCGTTCCAGGGCGATGGCTACGAGGCTTAGCGTGGACACACTCACAGACACCCCTAAGCAAGGGAAGAGGAAGGAATCACCTAGGAAACTTGCACTATACACTCACCAGTGTGACTTCCTCCATCCTCCCCCGCCCCCACCCCCCGAAAGACCCCTACATCCGGCAGGGACTTAAGGAGGAGAGGAGGCGGGGTGGTGGCAGGGCAGTTGTGTCACTCACCCATGAGGTAGGAAACCGCCTTGCAGATGACTGTGCCAAAGATGAATGTGCCCATGAGATTGGGCAAGAGGGTGAAGGGCATGCAAGCCACAGCCAGCAGGAGGTCGCTGACTGCCAGTGAGAGGAGGAAGGCATTGGTGACAGTCCTCAGGCGGCGGCTCAGTCCCAGGACCACGATGATAAGCACATTTCCCCCAACGCTCATCAGGAAGATCACTGCGTAAAGCGTGACTCTAATGGCCAGTTCCAATTCTGGGCAGTAAAAGGGAGAGGTGGCAGTAGGGGGTCAGCCCTCACTCAGCCAAACCCCCATCCCACTTAAACCCAACCCTCACTACCCAGCTAGAGCTCTACATCCACGACCTGTGCTGTGAACAGTGAATTTGAATCCTTTACCCTTCTAATCCCTTGAGGCTCAGCTAAACTGGCCTAACTCTCCCCTTCCTTAAGAGATCCTATCTCTTCTCAAGGTTTGTTTCAAATCCTTTCTTCTCTTTGCAGCCAATCTTCTTGAAAGGATTATATTTGTGTCTTCCCATTCACTCTCAATTCATTACAATCCAATGCTCTGTACCCCATCACTGTTTGGACACTTCTTCCCAAGGACACTAATCTTTAATTGCCAAATCCAAAGGGCCCTTCTTAGCCTATTCTATTTGACCTCCCTGTAGCATTTGACACTGTTGACCACCTACTCACTGCATTTTGAATCACATCAGATCTTGTCCTCATTCTCTTAAAAAAAAAAAACACACAAACCCTTCACTCTCTACTGCCTATGACCCCTTAGCATGTCATCAAGATCCTCTGAGAACGGCCTTCTTTCTCCTCCCACCTCCTCCATGCACTGCACCCACTTAAGCCACTGTATGACTCAGTTTTTTGAATGCATCATGTGCACTCGTGACTTCCTCCCTGCTCAAGTTGGTTTCTCAGCCTGGAATACTTTTCACCAACCCTCCTCCCCACTTCCAACCCCCTCGCAAGCTTATTTTCTGTAGCTGGTGAATTCCTATTCATTCTTTGTCCATCAAGACTCAAATTGACTGCCATCTCTTCTCCGATGCCTTTCTGGACACCTCATTTGGTATTATTCTCCTCTTCCTCTGACCCATACATGTTCCTTACACAACTATTTAGAGCCCCTTTTACTTTCTGCCTTGTATTTTAATTATCTCCAAACATTCATTCTTACTTAACAAACATTTACAGAGGACTCTCTTTGTGCCAGGCACTGGGGACAAAGAGATGAACATGACAAACTCTCTGCCATCTGAGAGCTCACATGGAGAGAAAAACTCAGATACACAAACAGATAATTGCCACATGGTATGACAAGGAGTGAGGCTGGAGGATGTACGAGGTGCTGTGGGAGCTCACAAGGGGGCACTAGTGTTGCTGGGTGAGGCAGAGGGGCTGGGAGGCTGGCCCCATTTGTTTGTGTCATTGTCTATTGAAAGATGGATTCATCTTTTGACCTCCATGCCACAGCCACGCAGATCTGGACTGAATCACCCATGCCCACGGCTTCAGCATGAGGGAGATCGCCACTCAGGGAGCGAGGGCAGGGGGCAGAGCCTCCCAAGTTGGGAGGAGGGAAAGGATCAGAGTTGTAGCCCTCTCTCCCACAGCCCCATACATGGGCTGACTCTTGTCTTAGCTCCTAAACTGAACTACAGCCATGTGCCACATAACGATGTATCAGTTAACAACAGACTGCTTATATCTGTGGTCCCCAACCCCTGGGCCGCAGACCAGTATTGGTCCGTGGCCTGTTAGGTATCAGGCTGCACAGCCCTGTCGCCACCCCCCTCACCCCTGTCCATGGAAAAATTGTCTTGCCTGAAACTTAAGAATGCAGCAGGGATGCACAGCAGGAGGTAAGCAGCGGGTGAGCTAGTGAAGCTTCATGTATATTTACAGCTGCTCCCCATCACTCGCACCACCACTTGAGCTCCACCCACCCCCCTCACCCCATGAAACCAGTTCCTGGTGCCAAAAATGTCAGGAATTGCTGGTTATATGACAATGTTCTCATAAGATTATAACGGAGCTGAAAAAAAAATCGTATTGCCTAGTGTAATGTCAAGGGCAGCATATTACTCATTGAGTTTGTGGTGATGCTGATGTAAACAAACCTACTGCATTGCCAGCCTTATAAAAGTCTAGCACATATAATTAGGTACAGTACATAATACTTGATAGTGATAATAAATGACTACGTTACTGGTTTATGTATTTACTATGCTATTTATCATTATTTTAGAGTGTGCTCCTACTTATTTAAAAATTTAACTACAAAACAGCCTCAGGCAGGTCCTTCAGGAGGTGTTTCATGAGATGGCATTGTTATTATAAAAGATGACAGCCCCAGATATGTTATTGTCCCTGAAGACCTTCCAGTGGGACAAGATATGGAGGTGGTAGACAGTGATATTGATGATCCTGACTCTATGTACATCTAGGCTAATGTGTGTGTTTGTGCCTTAGTTTTTAACAAAAAGATGTAAACAGTAAAAAAAAATTTTAAAATAGAAAAATGCTTACAGAATAAGAACATAAAGAAAGAAAATATTTTTGTACAGGTGTACAATGTGTTTGTGTTTTAAGCTAAGTGTTATTACAAGAGTCAAAAAGTTTAAAAAAGTTTATAAAGTAAAAGTTACATTAAGCTAAGGTTAATTTATAATTGAAGAAAGAAAAATATTTTTAAGAATAATTTAATGTAGCCTAAATGTACAGTGTTTATAAAGTCTACAGGAGTGTACAGTAATGTCCGAGGCCTTCACATTCACTCACCACTCACTCATTGATTCACCGAGAGCCACTTCCAGTCCTGTAAGCTCCGCTCATGGCAAGTGCCCTGTATAGATGTACTATTTTTTAAAAAAATCTTTTACACTGTATTTTTACTGTACCTTTTCTATGTTTAGATACATACATGCTTAGCACTGTGTTACAATTGCCTACAGTATTCAGTACATTAACATGCTGTACAGTTTTATAGCCTAGGAGTAATAGGCTATAGTTTCAGCGTGTATTAGCCTGCTATACTATCTAGATTTGTGTAAGTACACCCAGCGATGAAATTGCCTGACAATGCGTTTCTCAGAACATATCCCTATCGTTAGGTGATGCATGACTGTATTTTCTCATAACAATAACCAACTTATGTAGAAGTTGTTGTAGCCATCAAAGAAGTGTTATTTATAAGATATTCCCAAACCGAACTCAGCAGTAACATTATTTGCTCAGAACCACACAGCTAGTAAAGGGCTGAATCCGAACAGAAGGCAAGTCTCTGGATCCCTAAAATGCTTTCTCTCCTCCTGCTCCCTGGCTGCTCTGTCATTCATCACACGGCCTCCTCCTCTCAATCAAATATCAATCTATATGCCTCTTTCTCCCTCCCCCTATACTCATCTCTGGCATTTCTCACTGTTCATGTTTAACTCTCTGTCTTCCTCACTAGACTATGAGCCTCTTGAGGACAGGGGCAAGGTCCGTCTCATTCTCCAGTATATTCCTAGCATTCGGCATAATGTCTAGCACATAGGAGGCAGTCAATGCATGCTTGTTAATGAATCTTGAGTGAATTTGCCTTTCAAGAGAGAAATGCACCTGCTCATCCCTCACCTCTGTAGAGATTCTCCATCATGCTCTCTCTTCTCTGCCTCTGTCTCTTTGGAGACACATGTTGGAAGGCCCTTGGAGCGTCAGTGACAGGCTAGGATTTTGGATGCACAACTTTTACTTTTATATACAAACCATCTGTGTCTCTTTTGGAAACTGGGACTTCTCTGTAGGGAGGGATTATGGAAGGCTTATATGTGACAAATTTGAGGGGAGTGTGTGTGTGTGTGTGTGTGTGTGTGTGTGTGTGTGTGTGTAGGGAAAAATAAAGAACCTTTGGGAGGGAGATCTCTGTCAGAGAAGTCCCTGGTCTCAGAAAAAAAGAGCCGGTGGTCTATCTGGCACTCTTGGTGTCTCTTGCAAGGCCATTGTCCTCCTACCCCAACCCCCACCTCTTTAGTCTCTCTAGTTCCATCATCTCTTCCACATCCTCCTCTGAGTGTTTCTCTTCAACTGATTCCTTTTTTTTTTTTTTTTTGAGACAGAGTCTCACTCTGTTGCCTGGGCTAGAGTGCCGTGGTGTCAGCCTAGCTCACGGCAACCTCAAACTCCTGGGCTCAAGCAATCCTTCTGCCTCAGCCTCCAAGTAGCTGGGACTACAGGCATGCACCACTATGCCTGGCTAATTTTTTCTATATATATTTTTAGTTGTATAGCTAATTTATTTCTACTTTTTTTCTTTAGCAGAGACAGGGTCTGGCTCTTGCTCAGGCTGGTCTCGAACTCCTGAGCTCAAACCATCCGCCCGCCTCGGCCTCCCAGAGTGCTAGGATTACAGGTGTGAGCCACCATGCCCGGCCTTCAACTGATTCTTGATGCAGTTGCCACATCTCAAGTTGGTACAGCACTCTGAAGTGTGAAAAGTACATTTCTCATTCATCCATCCAGCTGATGTGCCCCATGTGTGTGACCTTGAACTTATTAATACCTAACTGTGGGGGACCATAAAGATGAAGCTAAATCTTATCCTTATGAAGTTTCCAATCTGCTTGGGGACTCCTGAAAATTAGAGGACAAAGTCCCAGTAAAAATGACCAAAAATCATACAGTACTTTGCTGTTTTACTGGACATTCCTAGCTATTATCTTATTCCCAGTCACCACAATGTTTCCAGCTCTTTACTGTTGAACAGTTAGGAGACATGAAAAATTCTAATTAAAAGCAATCTTAGGCTGGGCGCGGTGGCTCACGCCTGTAATCCTAGCACTCTGGGATGCCGAGGCGGGTGGATCGCTTGAGGTCAGGAGTTCGAGACCAGCCTGAGCAAGAGTGAGACCCCCGTCTGTACTAAAAATAGAAAGAAATTATCTGGCCAACTAAAAATATATATAGAAAAAATTAGCCGGGCATGGTGGTGCATGCCTGTAGTCCCAGCTACTCGGGAGGCTGAGGCAAAAGGATCGCTTAAGCCCAGGAGTTTGAGGTTGCTGTGAGCTAGGCTGATGCCACGGCACTCACTCTAGCCTGGAGAACAGAGCTAGACTCTGTCTCACAAAAAAAAAAAAAAGCAATCTTAGAGCCTGAGGTTTGGGGAGAAAGAAGGACTGACGAATAGGTAAAGCACAGGGCACTTTTAGGGCAGTAAAACTATTCTGTATGATACTGTAATGATGGATACATGTAATTATACATTTGTCAAAACCTACAGAACAGCACAATACAAAAAGTGAACCCTAATGTAAACTATAGAATTTAGTTAATAATGTATCAATATTGGCTTATCAATTGTAACAAATGTATTACACTAATGCAAAAATATTAATAGGGTAAAATAGTGTGTGTGTGTGTGTGTGTGTGTGTGTGTGTCTGAGGCTATATGGGAACTCTCTGTAATTTCTGTTCAATTTTTCTGTAAACCCCAAACTGCTCTAAAAATAGTCTATTAATTTTAAAAAGTCACATGCACACAAAGCAAATCATAATTAATGTATGTGTGTGTACATCCATGTGTATTTGTGTGTTTGAATATGAGTGATTGCAGTGGCTTCCGTGACTGGGAACCTAGGGCAGGGGTGGAAGGATGGGAGATAGCACCTCCTGGGGTACAGCCATTTGTGCCTTGGTGGTCTACCTGTGGGTATCATCTTCCTGGGGATGTATTTGTTCTATCCAGATGATGGCAGAGAAGTATGAGCACAACAATCCAGACAACATGGCATAAAATGAAAACCAGGCTTTTCTAAAAAAGGATTCTACAGAGCACTGAAGCTGCTGATGCCTTGAGTTCTGCCTTCCACCAGCATGTTGGATCTGGTCACCCACATACACAGACATCAAAGTAAGACCTAGCTCTGGAGTAAGCAGGGATTGCAACCAACTGACTGCGTGCAATAACTGGGTGAATAGGGGACACCCAAGTGTCAGTGGGTACCAACTAAGGGAGCAAAAGCAATCTGCAAGGGTATGTAGAGTGAGCATTGGGTAATACTTTAGTGTTTGAGATAATACACAGGTGGGCAAAAGTGACACTTCTGTGGGCAATATCTGGAGAAGGCTAACATCTACATGTCTTTACGCAATATCTGATAGAGTGTGGGTTACATTTAAGTTTAGGTAATATCGGAGAAAGTTTTGTAACATTTGAAAGAGTAAGGGTAATATCCAACTCAGTAGATAACATCTCATTTTATAGGTATCATCTTCAGGAAGTATGGGTTACATTAAGAGGTCTTTATGTGAATGGGGGAATAGCCAAGTGATGACAGTAATAGCTGAGTGAGCAGATATAATATCCAAGTATGCATGGGCAGTATTTAAGTGAGTATGAATGTGAGATGTTAGCATGTCAAGATGTTAATCTAACTGAGTAAAATAAGCATTTGAGTGAATGTAGGTAATAGCTGAGACTTTATGAGTACTATCTGAATATGTGAGAGTAATGTCTGTGATTTTAAGGGTAATATCTAGAGAAGGGCTACTTAAGTGGGCATAGGTAATATCTGATTGTGTGTGGATAATAATAAAATGGAAGTGAGTAGTATTTGATGGATGGGTAACATCTAAATGACTTTGGGTAATGGTAAAGTGAGGGTGGTAACATCTGTCTTTTTGTGGGTAGCATCTGAGTGAACATGGGTAATACTCAAGCCTGCGTGGATTATATAGGAATAAAGTGGTAACATCCAAATTTTTATGGTAACATTGGAGTGAGCCTGAGTAACATATGCATCTGTGGGGTTAGTACCTGAATGGGTGTGATGAACAGGGTCTCTTTGTGTAACGTCTGACTGCCCAGGTAACATCCCTGTGCACATGAGCAACAACATCCAGGCAAGTGAGGCCCATTCTTACACCTGTGCTCTGAATTGCTTCATGTCCTGCTTTCTCAGGGGGCCTTGCTCTATTGACGAGCCACTTTCTCATCTGTACCTTCAAACTTCCTCTCTCTTGGCCCATTATCCATCAAAAATTTTAAAGTGCTCTTGTCTCTGTTATACACACACACATCCAAAAGACAAACCTACACTCACATCCCTTTCTTCCTCAATTCCATGCTATTTTTGACACTATTTTTCTGTTTTTCTCCCTCTCCCTACCAAACTTCTTGAAAGTTTTGTCCACACACCTGGTTCACTCCTCTTAACCCACGCCCCCCCCAATTGGACCAGTCTTTAACCTATTGTAGTCAGTCCTCAATACCCACAACTCCTCCTAAGAACCTCCTTGTTATTGAATCCAAAGAATGCTGTTCTGATTCTCCTATCCTTATCCGAATTCTGTCGTCAGCGTCTGACATCACTTACCTCACCCTCCTTGAAACTCTCTTTTCTCTTGCCTTCTGGCAGGATGTAGCTCCTGTCTCTGATGGTTCAGGGACTCTCCTTCCTCTGCCTGGCTTTTAAATATTGGTCTTCTGCAGGGTCCTGTCCCTCTACTCTTCTCATTTTACATAATCTTTTATGACATTATCTATTTGTATGGCTTCTACATCCTCTAGGCAAAGACCTTCCAAATCTGTATTTCCACCTCAGACCTCTCCTGTAAGTCCCAGACCCCTGGAATCTATAGTTTACTTGGTAACCTCACCTGGATGTCCCACCAGAATCTAAACTCAGTGCGTTCCAAACTAAATTTATAATTCTGTCTCCCAAACCTGTTTCTGCTCCTTTGTTATCTTTCTCATATATATATATGTCACTCATATATATAGAAGTGACATCCATTCAATTGTTAAAGTCAGAAACCTGGATGTCATCCCTTGACCTCTTCTGCCCTCTCTACTTCTAATCAATCACCAAGTGCTATTGATTCCATTTCCAGCAGTGGCTCTCAAATCCATCCACTTCTCTCCACCCCCACTGCCAGTACCTTCATGTAAGCTAGCACCATCTTTCATTCCAACCAGTGTAATATGAGAACCTTCTAAAGTGTCCCCCTGCCTTCCATCTCGTGTCCCCCTGCCTTCCGTCTCATGTCCCCCAGTCCATCGTCTGCACTACAGAACCAATCCTAGCAATAGTTCATATTGCCCTCAGGATAAAATCCATACTACTTAGCCAGGTCTATCATGCTCTCTGAAAACCTGCAATTCCCTACTTATTTGTCTGTCTCCACTAAACTCTGAGCTCCACAAAGTAGGAATTGTGTCAATTTTGTTCAATTTACATCCTCACTGCCCAGCACAATCTCTCATTCAACAAATATTTGTTAAATGATAAACCTAAGTGAAAGTGCGTAACAACTAGGCTGAGACAGCATGGATTATTTTGTGGGGTAAATAAATACTTGGATTACAATTTATTCCAACTTTCCCTTCTTGAGCATAGAATAATTTCCTTCTGCTTAATATTGTTCCCTTACCTAGAATTACACTCCTTCCTTTTCTGCCCACTGAACTCTAACTTCAAGACCCAGCTCCTAGCTTCCATCCTTTGTATAGCTCTCGGACGCCATCTTCTTTAGGTGCCAACAGTTCAGATTCTCTCATGGGACTTCCATGCCTACTGTAATTTTTCCATCTGCTTGTTTCTCCTTTGCACTTGACTATGGACTAAAGAGGGTCCAGACTGGGTCTAGTTCAACCCTGTGTCCCCAGTACCTAGCTTAGGGACTACAAGCCTAGGACTTGGGAGAAGGCTTAGAAGGGACTTAGAGACATTACTTGGAGACTGAACAAAAGAAAGCACACAGTCTTGAGAACTCCAGCTTGGGAGGCAGAGGGGTTTGAGGATGAGTGAAATGGAGACAGGTAGCTCTAAGGAGCATCCCCCCATTGTTCAGCCAAATTCAGACTTGAGGATCTTTTTTTGGGGAAAGCTGGGGGTTAGGATGGAGGACACAGGAGATTATAACTCTAATTTCCCATTCAGACCTTTCAGAGTGCTCCTTCCCTCAATCAGCCCCCTTCTTCTCCCAATCTTGCCTTTTTCTCCCTTCCCTTGCCTGCTGTGGCTCTGTGAACTGAATCGAAAAGGAAAAAAGAGATCTGGAAGGATTGGCAAGAGGAGGTCCTTGCCTCCCAACTGTCTGTGTCTAGGAGGGGGCTGTGCGTTGGGGTGTGTGTTGTGTTCTGGGGTGATCAGGAGCTCTGGGTGTGACCAGGGGACCAGGACGTGAAGGAGTCTAACTAGGTGGTGTGAAGCTGTGATGGAGTTGTAAGAGCTGTGGGGGTGAATATGCGAGGGGGAGCTGTTTGGAGTCTGAGGGAATACTATGAGGAGTATGGGGTGGACATTTGAGGGGGTAGTGTAGGGGTCGTGGGGGCCTCTTGTTAGTGTTATGGGGTGCAGTGATGAGCAGCTTGTGGAGGGGGCTGAGGGAGGCACCCACCTCGTGTCCCGGCTCCGCGGATGCGAGGGGGCTCGCAGCTGAGGTTGCCCGCACTGCTGCTGTTGAGGAGAGGGCCACTTGGGCGGCACAGGGAAGCCCCCAGCCCGGGTCCGGATCCATGCACGCTGCGGTTCAGATTTAGCAGCTCCATGGCCCCCACCGAGCCTGTCGCCTTACTCAGCTCGGCCCGGCTGCCTCCCGCCGCGGCTCCACCTGCTCACGCTGGGATTCCGGCTCAGGCTCCCGCCCACCCCGCTCCGCTCCCGGCTCCCCGCCTGGTCCCCGCCCCACCAAACCTGGCCCCAGCCCCTTCACTCCCTCTCCGCTCGCCCCGCCTAGGTCCCCGTCCCTGCCCTGCTCTAGTCTGTCTCAGTCCCCCCAGGTGACTCTCCGCCCCTTCTGCCGCCCCGGAGTTAAGCGCCTCCCTGTGTAACTGTTCACCAGGATCGACCCCTCCCTAGACCTCTCCTGTCTTTCTTCTCTTAGAGATTTCTTTCCTGCCCACCCCTCTTTACCAGCGCTCCCGATTCCTGGGAATTCGTGTGTGTGTGTGTGTGTGTGTGTGTGTGTGTGTGTACACGCGCGCGCGCGCGCTGGCAGCGTAGGGAGAAGGAGTGTAGCAGGGGTGGGATAGGGAGCGGCCGCTGCGGGGTCCAGCCTCTTTCTCTGGTGGGTCAGGGGACGTGGAGGTGGCGTTGGAGTCCAGGTCTGCGTGCGTCACCCGCTGCGGCCAAGGTGCCTTAGTCTACGTTTAGCGCCGCGTTTACCGTACTATGCTGCAGTGGCTGCAGTGACCGTGACACCATCACTACCGTAGTTCCCTTCGGCTTCTCGCTGTGGGGCTGGGGTAGCCCCTGCATGTGCCCCCGCACCTTCCACTTCCTATTTGAGGCCCAACACCAAGAATTGCACCTAAGGCTCCCAAGGAACCTTCAGCAGCGGGCGGGGCTGGGGCGCATGTGTCCCTAGGGAAGCCTGGGCAGGCGAAAGGGCAGCTGGAAGGAAGAGTCTGACTTGGGTGTTGAGGGCGGCTGGGGATGGTGGCGAGAATTGCCTGGGATAAACCCAGGTGAGGTGAGGGTGGGGTGGGGTTCCAACCCCAGCCAGGAGCAGGCAAAAGAGGGGAGGAGGCAGCTGGCTTTCTCAGCGGTCTCCAGGCAGCGCCCACCCCCACGCGACACGCTGACGCTCCCTGTTTGCTCTCAGAGCACATGGAGCCGCCTGTGTAGGGTGTCCGGTTCCCACGAGAGGGGGCTGGAAGGGTACTGGGTCACTGGGGTGCAGCAGGAACAAGGCTGAGAGATGGGTGTGCGGGACAGAAGTGGGCTCAGCTTTTTGGGGAAGGACTTGCTTTCTCTACTATTTCAGCCTTGCTACCTATCTATTCTCAATTCCAAAGAAACTCCAATACCATGTGAAATCCCAGCTTCTGGTCCCCAGCAGTAGCTGTAGGAGGTAGGGGCATCGGTGGAAGAGCAGATTAGAGGATGGGGCCTGGGTTTATGGGGAATTCAGAGAGCACTTATCCAATCTTTTGGAGAGGACCTGGTCTAGCCAGCACTAAGTTTATAGGGGCCGAAGCATTGAAGGAGGGTTTACGCCTGGGGTGGGTGGGGATGTCATCACCTGCTCCCTCTTCCTCCTGGCACTGCCTGCCTGGCCCATCAGAGAGCCCTGCACGAGAGAAGCTTGACTTGTTGTTTGTTCAGCTGCAGCACAGGTGGAGCCTCAGATAACCTGCTGGATTTTTCCCACATTGGGTGGTGGTAGGATGTAGGGGCATGGGAGCAAAGGAAAATGTAGGGGAGAGAAGAGTGGAAATAGTAGACAGACATTCACTTATTCAGCAAACTATTTTCCAGTTATAGGGCTGTGCAGTAGTTGTCCAATACAGTCTGTCCCTAAGTAGCATGCACTCTAATGGGGATTTTCCCAAGTAAGTCAATGATTGCAATTTATGGTTGCTAAGTACATCCACCAAGATGCACACATCAGAAATTTAGGAATCACCCTTGATGCCTTGCTTCCTTATGCTCTTTCACGCTGTTGTGGAGGCTGTGACACAAATGCCAGACTCCTTTTCAAAAATGAAGAATTTATTCTCCACCCACTGAGAGTGCTGCTGAAGTATGGCGCTCAACTGTCAATCCCTTTCAGGAGTTGCCTGAGCAGAAGAAAGCTGGATCATTCAATGTAATGTTCCCTTTCTGGGGCATCCTGCATCCAATGACTGATCAGCACAGAAGAAGAAAGGTTTAGTCTCCTTACCCCAATGGAGGACAACTCTGAAAGATGTTCACAACTCCAGAGTTCCTCATGGGTTGACTGAAGTCTTTGTTGGGACTGAATTACTGCTCAGCTTTTCCTTTTACCCAATCCTATTTTCATCCTCTCTCTTGCACAGGTGTTGACTCCAAGAACACTCCTTAGTAAACATCCTTCATAGTAATCTTTGTTTTAGAGTCTGCTTCCTGGGGAACATAACTACACCACTCCCAAATTCAATCAATCATGAAGTCCTGTTGATTTTAGCTACTGAGTGTTCCTTGAATTCGTCTGCTTGTATATCCACTGACATTACCCTATCCTTGCACTACTCTCCTACCCTCCGCCTTATAGCCAGAGTGATATGCTCATAATACAAGTCTGATTATGCCACTCTTTTGACCTTTGCTTTTGGGATCGAGAAAACCTTTTAACAGTATCTACAAAGCCCAGATGGTTTGACTCCTACTGACAACTCTATCCATCTTATTTCAAGTCACTATCGTTCTTGTTCTTTCCACTGTGGGCTCACTGGTCTTTCTTTAGTTCCCCCTCTTTTTTTTTTTTTTTTTTTGCTATAGGTCCTCTAGTTACATGGCTTTTGTGTATGCTCTCTAGAAGTTTTGCCTTTCCTTCTTTATCTAATTAACTCTTACTCATCTGTCTGATCTCAGCTCAAGCAACAATTCCTTAGGAATGTGTTTTTTGTTTTGTTTTGTTTTGTTTCTTTTTTGAGACAGAGTCTCACTCTGTTGCCTGGGCTAGAGTCAGTGGTGTCATCGTAGCTCACTGAAACTTCAAATTGCTGGGCTCAGGTGATCCTCCTACCTCAGCCTCCAGACTAGCTGGGACTGCAGGTGCACACAACTGCACCTGGTTATTTTTTTTCTTCCTATTTTTAGTAGAGATGGGGTCTTGCTCTTGCTGAGGCTGGTCTCGAACTCCTAAGCTCAAGTGATCCTCCCACCTCAGTCTCCCAGAATGCTAGGATTACAGGTGTGAGTCACCATGCCCCGGCCCTCAGGGATGTTTCTCCTGGTTTCCTCTCCTGGGATAGGCAGAATTATAAGATGACCCCCAGTGACTCTCACCTTTGTATAATTTTCTCTTAAGTGTGAGTAGACCTGTGAATATGATGAGATACTACTCCCATGATTATGTTCTATGGCAAAAGGGATTTTGCAGGTGGAATTAACGTTATTAATTCAGTTGACTTCAAGATAGATCATCCGACTAGTCCTTACCAAATTACAAGTTTTCTTTGGCTGGCAGCAAAAGAGGAAATCAGAGAGATTTGAAGAATGAGAAGTATTCAACACACTGTTGATGGCTTGAAGGCAGAGGGGACAATGTGGCAAGAGTGCTGGTGGCTGTTGCTGGCTTGAGGATAGAGGAGGGCACAGCACAAGTACCCAAGAGTACCTTCTCACTGACAGCAGTCCTCAGCTGACACCCAGCAAAAGAACAGGGACTTCAGTCCTCCCCCAAGTCTCTGTAAGAGAATTCAGTCTGGCTGACACCTTGCTTCAACCTGGTAATAGCCTGAGCAGAGAATCCAGCCATACTGTGTAGACAGACTTCTGACCAACAGATCCGAGAGCTAATAAATATTGTTTTAAGCCAC
Source organism: Varecia variegata (assembly GCA_028533085.1). Classification (NCBI taxonomy): domain Eukaryota; kingdom Metazoa; phylum Chordata; class Mammalia; order Primates; family Lemuridae; genus Varecia; species Varecia variegata. The sequence continues at coordinate 140,678,651 of CM052438.1, read as the reverse complement.
TAAATTCATGGTAATTTGTTACACAGCTAGAGAAAAATAATACAGCTCCCATCTCAGGAGGCAGTGAGTGCAGACCCTTGCAAGCCATACAAAGAAGAAGTGATAGCATTGGAAATTTGTTAAGATTTAGAAAGCTTTGGAAAGATTGCAGTGGCAGCTAGTGTGGAGAGCAACTTAAAAGGTGGGACCAATTTGGAGTCCATGAGAGTAATTCAAATGAGAGATGATAGTGGTTTTAACTAAAGTTATGGAGGTGGTGGAGAAGTTGAATCCAAGAGCTATTTAGGAGGTAGAGAGACAGAATTTAGAGATTGTTTGCATATGAAGAGTGAGAGAGGAAGATGAGATAAAAATGAATAAGGTTTCTGGTAACTAGGCAGAAACTGATGATCACCTAATATGTTCCAGGCACATTACCTTTAATTACATCTAACCCTCATAAAGAGCTATAAATTTAGGCCTAATATTATTGATTACCATTTTAGATGAAAAAACTGTAGCTTGGAGAGAGTTTAAGTAACTTCCTAAAGCCACAAAGCTACTAGGTGAAACAGCCAGAATTCAAAGTCAGGGATTTTGGAAATTAGAATTTAGGTGTTCATACTATGCTGTTTCCCAGAATAAGCAGAAGTCTTACTAAATTTCTCTGATCACCTTATTTCTCCCATTTTGCACGCTATTTTTTTTTCAAATTTTCTTGACTCATAAAATCTCTAATTTCATTTCCCACCCTGATACACACACACACACACACACACACACCCAAAGCATCCTTCACTCTCAATTAACCTAGACTCCAACTTCATAGAGAAAATAGTAACTAGCAGAGAGCAACTCCCACCAGCAAATCTGTTCTGTTTTGGACATGTTAAGTTTCAGATGCCTATTAGACATCTAAGTAGAAATTTCTGTAGGAAGCTGAATATACAGATTGTATAAGAAGTAATGCAACCACAGAATTAGTGAGAGTGTATAGAATTAGAAGAAATATAGGACCAGGTCAGATTTGGAGAAGGCTATTATTTAAAGCCTAGATAAAGAAAGACCAGCCTGCAAAAGAGATCAAGAAAGAGCAGAGAGAAAGGAAGAAAACAAGGGAGCAAAGCATCATAAAAGTTAAAGTGGAACACACCTGTAATCCTTACACTCTGGGAGGCCAAGGTGGGAGGATTGCTTGAGCTCAGGAGTTTGAGACCAGCCTGAGTAAGAGTAAGATCCTGTCTCTACTAAAAATAGAAAAAGTTAGCTGGGTATCATAGTTTGCACCTGTAGTCCCAGCTACTTGGGAGGCTTAGGCAAGAGAATTAATTGCCTGAACCCAGGAGTTTGAGGTTGCAGTGAGCTATGATGATGCCACTCACTGCACTCTAGCTGGGGATACAGAAGGGGACTGTCTCAAAAAAAAAAAATTAAAGTAGAATAGATTCAAGAAGAAAGTGTCGGCCGGGCGCAGTGGCTCACGCCTGTAATCCTAGCACTCTGGGAGGCAAAGGCGGGTGGATGGCTCGAGGTCAGGAGTTTGAGACCAGCCTGAGCAAGAGTGAGACCCCCGTCTCTACTAAAAATAGAACGAAATTATCTGGCCAACTACAATATATATATATATATATATATATATACACAAAAAAAAAATTAGCAGGGCATGGTGGCGCATGCCTGTAGTCCCAGCTACTCGGGGGGCTGCGGCAGTAGGATCGCTTAAGCCCAGGAGTTTGAGGTTGCTGTGAGCTAGGCTGACGCCAACGGCACTCACTCTAGCCCAGGCAACAAAGCGAGACTCTGTCTCAAAAAAAAAAAAAAAAAAAAAAGAAGAAAGTGTCAAACTCATTCAAATGGTGCTCCTGGATAAGAAAAATGAGGACTGATAAATGTGCTCTGAATTTAGCAACCTGGAGACCCTTGGCAACCTTAGAAAGAGCCATTTTGGTGAGGTTGTTGAGGCAGAAGACAGGGTGGGTGTACTGAAAACTGAGTATGACAGGAGGAAGTGGAGTGAATGACTTCAGGCAAGTCTTTAAGAAGTGTAGGTATTAAGGAAAGGAAAGAGAATAGCACTAGAGGAGGGTGTGGAATGATTTTTTTTTAGGATGGAAAAACTAGATTTTTTTTTTTTTTTGGCAGATGGAATTACTCCAATATATAGAAAAGACTAAAGATGCAGGATAGAGACAGAGTGGCTAATTAATAATGCAAGGTTCCTGAGAAGGCAGGGAGGTATTACGTTATATGGTAACAGGGATATGGGAATCAAGAGCAGATGTGGAGGGTCCTAGCTTTCAATGGAAGAAAAGACTAAACTGTGAGAAGAAATTAGTAGAAGAGAATGATTATAGATGAAAATAAGTTATGGCCAACTGAATAACAGCTATATTTCCTAGACTGTTTTTGTAGTTAAGTACAAAAACTGTGCTTGATGACTAGAACAGTGGTTGTAGGTGGAAGTGATATGTGCAGATTCCAGATCAAAATCTTCAAACAGAGAAGTAGACCTTCTCTTCCTCATTGCCTCTTCCTGCAGCTCAATGTGGGTGTGAGAGTAAGCCACATTTGATCATGCAGTGAAGGTAACAGACTGGGGATGGCAGAGTGACAAGACAAAAGGAGTCTGGGTCTCCTATATACTGTTAAGCCATTTTACTATCCCTGGTACTGCTGCATGAAAAAGAAAGAAACTACAATCATGAGTCCCTGTGATTTTTTCTCTATTGTCATAGCAACCTACTTTCCATCTTAAAGATAGTAGATTTGTAGATTTGGTGGGAAACTGCTGTCTAATAGTTTTTATTTTCTCTATAAAGTCGAAGATCTGGTTATCAGTGAGTGGGGTGTGTGTGTGTGTGTGTGTGTGTGTGTGTGTGTGTGTATGGGATTGAAATTATAGGAGTTAAGATGATTTAAGAAAACTATATATAATGGGAGAAGGAAAGTGGATACTAGAGGAATGTAGTAAGATAATAGGAAAGTATTGAGGACCCGCTTGAGGGTTGATGACCATGAATTTCTAGTGGTATCAATTTCTCCAGCAGAGCACAGCAGGTTGGATGCAAGCATGGAGAATGTTGATGGTTCAGTTCATCTAAAGATGGGATTTTACCAGGTAGGTGGGATGGAAAAATAAAGGGATGAGGGTGAAATAATGGGCCATGAATTCTCAGTTGCTCATGGAGAAGAGAGAACTATAGCTTAAAGTGACAACACCTAAAGTGAGTAATAGACACCAGAAGGTTGGCAGTTGTTGGCAATGGGGAAGGGAAGAGGGTAGCATAATGAATGTGTATGAACTTCAAGGAGCTGGGGTCTACTGAGAATCAAGAAGAAGCATCAGTGAGTACAGGAGCCCAACTCTGGTACAGGGTTGCAAGAGGATGAGAAACCACCCCTTTCTGCAAAAGATGTACCATCCTTAGGAGACTGCTATTTTGGTTAACAGAGGAGTTGGGAGAGTGTTCAAAGAAGTTGAGGATATAAGAGTCTGCTGATCTTGGAAAAGGAGTTAAAGAGAACAAAACTCCTCTGAGAAGTTTTCCTTAACCCCACAAGTCTGGGTTAGGTGTCTCTCCTGTGTGCTTCTGTAATATCCTCTACTTCTCATGGTAATTCTTACAGTTACACGCCTTATAATTGTCCTTTTGATTTTCTGGCTCCTGCCCTGTGACTGTATTTGTAGATAGGCCCTTTAAAGAGGCAATTAAGGTTAAATAAGGTTATAAGAGCGGGGCCCTAATCAGATAGGACCGTTGTCCATATAAGAAGAGGAAGAGACACCAGAGATCTCCCCCTTCCCCGGCTGCTGCCATGCATGGAGGAAAGGCCACGTGAGGATACCGTGAGAAGGCAGCTGTCTGCAAGCCTGGAAGAGAGCCCTTCCCAGAAACTGAATCTGCTGGTCCCTTGATCTAGGAATTCCAGCCTCCAGAACTGTGAGAAAATAAATTTCTGTTGTTGAAGCCACCCAGCCTGTGATATTTTGTTATAGCAGCCTAAACTGACTAATACATGCTCCATTCTCCAACAGTTTCTCAAATTACTCTCCACACTACTCTCATTACTTATTTTCTATGTTTTCTTTATTCTCACACCCAGACACTGGCTCCAGCTGTATGGTTCATACTTGGCTTCAGGAACCTTGAATTGCTTATAGTTTCTTTGTGTATGTCATATTGTTCTCCTTTGTACCTTGCTCATATTCTCCCCTCCAACTAAATGCAGATGGGTGATGGGAGGTGAGGGACAGGAGTTGGTGGGTATAGATTGATTTTAAGAAGATGGTTTGTAAAGAGAAAAAAACCTAAGTAATAGCTGCAGTGAAGAAGAGGAGGGATATCATGAGCAGAGGAGAGAGGGGGAGAGGATGAAAATACAGTAGCAAACAGGGTAGAAGCTCATTTCTCAAAATCAGGAAATTCCATCTATGTCAGCGATAAGCCAGCATTTGGAGAGAATGGGATTACTCAGGGCCAGGAAATAGGGAGGCTTTAGATCAGAGGAAGGAGGGAACTGCAAAGTCCTTATGGGCAGCCCAAGGAGAGAGACCTGGACCCTTGTCCAGGAAGAAGTCAGGAACCTAAGAGGGCAAGAGGTCCTGAAGTAGGGCCAGGCTCAGTCCTGAGGGAAGCTGCTTTTTTAACTCAGGCCTTGACCTGCCAAGGTTATTCGTTCTTTGTTTTTGTTTTTGTTTTGTTTTGTTTTGAGGGGGATTCTGGACCACCTAGTTTAACTCTGGTAGCTAGAACAATTTACCTTCCCCTTTGGGGAGTCTCAATCACCCATGCCACTGCCCCATTAGCCTAAGTGTGGGCACATGATCCTTCTTTCAATATCCTATATCACAGTTGAGATAAGAGGGGAACATTTAAATAACACTTCAGCAAATATTCAGGGGAAACAACCAAAGAGAGCAGAATATAGTGCCTAATGCATAGTCAGATAGCCTGCTTTATAAGGTACTGCTTTTCTAGGTAGCTTGCAGGTCCACAAAATATCAGCACTTTACCCAGGAAACCCAGTGTTCACAGACATAGTAGCATGAGGGTCGTGTTACAGGCTCTGTCTCCAGGACCCTGGCTCTGATGCACACACTTGCAGCTGGGATCCAGTGCTAGGAGAGAAACCAGCCATAGTTTGGTTCTTGGGGTGCTCAGCTCGCCCTTTTCCCCGTTTGCTCAGACCCTCCCTCTGTGTCTGATTAGGCTGCCTTCTCTCCACATCTTTCAAGGCCTTTTCTCTGCATTTTTGTGATACGCAGATATGCTTCTGTACTGAGCTCCTGCCCACGCGTTCCCTGCCCACACAGGAGGCCTTTCTCTTGGGATAATTAAACAGAGGGAGCTGGCTGAGAAGGCAGATGAGCTAGAGTCAGAGCAGGCAGGGAATGTTGGGCAGAGAAAAGAAACCAGAGCAAGGACTTGCCTTCTAGGTTCCTGGAGCTTACGCTGGGGAGAGCAGAGGCCTACACCCAGGGCTGGCTTTGGCTGGATGGTCATGCTTCAGACATAGGCCCTCACAGGTGGGCCATGAGGGGCCTGGATCTCCCAGGTCAGGGCCTTACTTGAAGGTTAAAAAAACCAAAGGAAGATCATTCAGAGAGAGGGCTTTAATGAATGCATCCAAGTTAGTAGCCTCTGGGGCCCTGTGGGACCTGCTGCTGAAAGGAAAGGCTGAGGATAACAGGCCAAGGCACCAAAACGAACGGCAACCACTGGCACAGAGAGGGCCCCTGGGCCTCTGGGTCCAGGTGTTCTGGAGGTGAAAAGCACAAGCAATTTTCAATCTGTGTGGAGGGCAGGCCTGAATGTTCCCAGGCATTCAGTGGTGCTGCCTGCAACAGGGCTGCTGATTGGGCATGACCTCCTCAGTAATGTCTCTCAGCATCACCACCGATGTATTTTAGTCCTTGTGAAAAAATCCGAACAAGGGTTTTCACAGACCCGTTGAGATCACGATTCCCCAACATTGTTTCCTGTCCCTGTGATTGCGTTTCTCCCTGGGAAATTCTCCCAGCTTTTCCAGGCGATGCAATCCTGAGGCCTGGGAGGGAGCTGGAAGGAGGGGAGGGAAGGAGTGTCTTGCGCTCTCTGCTGGCCAAGACCTTGCATTGCTGGCACAATCTGGAGGCCCAGCCAGAGGCCTGAGACAGGCCAAGTAGGACAGCCTCTGCCCCAGGGCTCTCAAAGACACAACAGCTAGCAGCCAGCAGGACCGGAGTAATAGTCCTAGCTGCTATTCGTTATTAAGAAATTGCTATCTTCCAGGCACTGGTAGGCAGTTTACATTCATTTTCTTATTTATATTTTAAGTCTTCAGCATTTCTTTCAACAACCCTGAAAGATTTTGTAGAAGAGTCTGAGAGTCCCCCAGCTGGGGTGCAATGTTTCAGAACTAAAACTCAACTCTGATTGGCTCCAAATACATGCCCTTTCCCATCTGTTGTACTTTACAGCCAGCCTAACACTTGCCCTGACGTGAGCTAGGCTGTGATCCCAGCTCTGACCCAGCTTGATCATCCATCTCTGATCCCCACCTCCAGCCAAACGCTTCAGCCTCAAACTGGAATCAACCCACACTGCCTCCTGCTCCTGGCTCCTAGTGTTTGCACTAGATCTCTCCTTGGGTTGAATGGCCCTACTCCCTAGCAATCTGATTTCCTCCCAAGCTTGAGACTTTATTTCCATCTGTCTTCTGGGGCTAGCAGCCAAACCCTAAGAAAGAAAAAGGTGAGGTGGGGTGGGCCAAAGAAGCTGCCGTGGGGGAGTAGGGAACTGGGAACACTGAGCAGGGTGTACATTCCAGGGTCCTGCACCAAGGAGAGAAGTGGGTGAGGCCCTAGGTCCTGTGGGAGGAAGGAAAGCTAAGCCAGAAGCATCTGGGCTCTCAGCAGGAGGGCCCTTGGAACAGCTTTGAAAACGCTGTAGAAGTCTAGCAGTGGCTCCCAAACCCCTGCCCTCCTCTCACTGCTGTGTGGGTGCAGACTCTGGGGCTGGAATTAGCAACTCTTCTCCAGAGCAGTGGGCAGTGCCTTGTCTTTGCCTGCAGGCAGGCTTGCCAGAGATTCACAAGCTTTGCCTGACAACTGACTCCTTCTCCTCCAGTTACCACAGTTACTGCCCATGATGGTCATTCTCAAGAAAGGAAGGAGCTGACCTGGCCTTAGCCTCAAGCTGATGTAGCTCCTTTCCTTATCTCCCTAAAAGAAACAGTATGACAGACTTGGGTTTCATTCCATGTGACTTAGGAGCCCTGCGATATTGGGCAAGTTATCTAATCCCAGAGCCTTGGTTTCAAAATGGGGTAATAATGGCATCTTTCTCATATAATTGTAAGGACTAATTGAGACAATGCACTTAGCCCAGGCTCTGGCACAAAGTATTAATAATTTCTCAATACATCAAACCTATTATTTTTAGTTTCTATGTGGGCTTCAGTTTCCTGATCTGGAAAAATAAGCATAACAATAATTTAACTTTCCTAACATTGTTACCAGAACCAAATGAAATAATGTATGTGTAGCAGAGTGTTATGAATGATTGTATAATTGTGTGTAAACTATTGGAGATTCCCTTGATTCTCCAAATCAGACAATTCTCACCTAAGCTTTTCAACAACTACTTTATGGGAGATTTAGTATTAGTTGCGTTTTGTGGCTTTCTTCCCACTCTCTCTTGCCCAACTTAGAGTCTTGCAAAAGTCTCTGGGGGTTTTATGTTGGACAGACATCTGGGGTGAGGCCTCTGATCTTCAGACCATAATGGTGATGCTGGTGTGTTCCTTGTTCAAGACTGCCCACTCCTAAAGGCACTGCTCTGAGGCTCTAGTCCTGTAGGAGCCATTTCTGCATCTAGAATATGCTAGGTAGTCAGTTATCCCCCAACTTGTGCCCTAGACCAGGATTCTATAGAGTAGCAGGGGCCACCTGTTCTAAGAGATCCCTCACTGGGACAGGATGTAGTGTTGTGTCAATGAAAAGCTTATTCTCAGCTCCCTAAATCCACCAGATACCACCAAAATGGCCTTCACAACATATCACTCATTCTAATTCATTGTAATGTGAGGGCAGAGATGGTAGAAAAACCTCTTGAGAAATTGACACACGTCTTCCTCCAGTATTTGTCCACTATCTGGTTCAACTCTCTTTCTTTGGTTAGCAAATATATATTTGAGTACCTACTACGTGCCAGGCACAGTTTTGGCCCTGGGGACACAGAGATGAACAAGACAGATCAACAGCCAGCCTTATGAATCTTATATTTTATGAGGAAGATGTTACAAAATAACTATATATTTTAAAGTGCCATGGCCCTTATAATCTCTCCTGAGGGTAGAAACTCTTCACTCAGTTATACCTATAAGTTAAATCCTGGGTACATTTAAAAATACCACTTGGCAGAGCTCAGATCTGAAGACTGGCTAGGTCCTGGAGGAGCTGAAATGGTGACCCTGGGTGAATCTGATTCAGAGAGGACATCAGATTCCTCCCCATGGATTGTACAACATCTTCCCTGCCCCAAACATGCAGCCCTCCTTCCAAGTACACCAAAGTTACTCTAAAACTCCTGACACACACTCATCTCTAATTGTCCCTGACCATGGTATTCCACTCTACCTACTCTCTACTCTTCCCCCTATATTTTCGAATACCATGCAAAGAAGGAAGGCTGGATTTCTTTCTACCAGCACCAAAACCAGCTCCAACAACTGGTATAGTGGGACAGGGACAGGCAAGTGGTCCTGGGCACTATTCTCTCCTTGGAATCAGCTCTGAATGCAAGGAAGTACAGCCACAGGCTCCAGGGCTGGGCCAAGGGAGAAAAAAGAAGCCAAAGTACCTGTTCTGGCTCACTAAACTAGATCAAGTCCCTCAGAGATCACAAAGTTGAGAACATACACTCTGGTGTGGGATGCAATGGCCAGCGTGTCTGTGTATATATATTACACTTACAGCAGTGTGATGCAAAAAGCCTGCTTGGCCTTGGCTAGCATTGATTCTCTATTTTTTGGGAACCCCAACCTCGTTGAATCTAACCCACGAACTACTACACAGGCCCCTCACCTATGTGACTCAGATCTCAGACAGAATTCATCCTGGCCCACCATTGGATTTGCCTTTTGTTTCCAGCCCCATAAATGCTTAGAGAGGAGGAAAATATTTTATTGAAGTGCAATGGTCATGGTACACTTATGACTCAGCCGTATGGGGGTTATTCAAAGGACATGTTGGACCTAGAGGGCTCAGAGCGTGTCTTCACAAGTGTGTGCACACCTGTGGAGAGCACCTATGTGTCTATTGGTGTATGACTGTCAGCATATGTGTGTTTAGGAGGAGCATGGCTGAATGTGTGTATATACTATACGAATGTAAGACATATCTTTGCTTGTGAGAAAGCATGTACACTTTCCGAATGGAAACTCCAGAGCATTTTAGATGGAATGCACAGTCTGGGGACCAGCATTTGTATGTGCAACTGTGTGTGTGTGTACTGGTAAGTGGAGGATGAATATGTGCTATACTCCTATGCCTCGAGCTGGGCATCTATAGACCAATATGCTCCCATCTCTGTGACCTAGCAGACAGGATGGAAGAATTTCTGCAGGCAGGCTTTCCTACAAATCTGGATTTACTCAGAAGTGGGAGTCCGGGGGATGGGGATGCAGTCACTCTGGACCTGGGGGTCCCCCCTGGCTGGCTCTCCCTTCCCCATCCTTGGCAGTTCCCTCCCCAGCTTCTCCCTCGTCATCGGCCTCAGCCAGGTCCTCGGGCATCGGCCACTCTCGAGTCTGCCACTCCAGCCGTTCGACGCGGTAAGCGATCTTAAGTGCGCTGGACTCCAGCTCAGCCAGGAGGCGAGCGAACTTGGTCTGTAGATCATCGAGCTGCTGGTCTAGGCCTCGCAGCCGGGACTCAGTGGCCTCCTGTAGGGCGATCTCAGCTGCCTTGGCATTCACGTCCAACTTGTTCATTTTGAGCAGAATCTCACGTCCCTTCTCCTCCATGACGGCCTGGGCTTGTGGATACTCGCTCAGCACCTCCCGCAGGTCCTCCTTGCTCAGGCAGAACAGGTCTGAATAACCTAGGCTCTTGATGTTGGCGGTGCGGCGGTTCCCAGACATGTTCCCTGTGGCCCATGGGCAGATGGGAGGATAGTTAGCAGGGGGCATTTCACTCCTGAACCAGGACCCCCAACCAGGACCCCCAACTTCATATTTGTGCTTTTGAACTTCTTCTTCTGCCTCATTAATTCTTTCATTCAGTAATGTACTGGGGACCAGGCCCTGTGCTGGGTGGGTATCATTGACCTGCCTCAAAGAATTCACAGTCTAGAGGAGATAGGAGTGTAATAGAATAGTTACATAACAGTATGGCTGTTACACTGTAGACATATGCATCAGGTTATTGTGGGAAAATAGGCAAAGAGCCCCTACCAAGCTGTAAGGCAGGGAATTTAGGGAAGCCTGGAGGAAGGGATGCCTGAACAGAGTAGAAAGTAACTAGGGGAGGAGGGGGACCAGGGGGAGGGACTCTAGCCAGAGAGAGGAGAATGAGCAGAGGGAAAAAGGTAGAAAAGAGTCAGGTGCATGCAGAAAACAGTAAGCAGTTCAGAGTGGCTGAAATGCAGGGGGTGGGGAGAATGGGGACAGGATAGGCTGAATGCTACAAGGTCTCAGAGCTAGAGGGGCCTTAGAAAAGGGAAGGGGAGCTACCATTTCTTAAACACTTGCCATGTGCCAGGCACTGTACTGGATGTCTCACCCATATAGCTCATTTACTCTCACAAATAAATAACTCTGGGTTTTCAATGTCATCTTCATTAGGTGGGTGAGAAAATTGAGATCTAAATAGGGAAATGCCTTGTTCAAAGTCAAGCAGACGGTAGCCAACCACATACAGGATGTGGAGCCTGAGGGGGTTGTTGGAGGCAGATGTGAGTGAGGCCTTCAGAACTACACGAGGTTGGAACCCTCAGGCTCAGAGAGCCAGTCTAGAGCATGTCTAGCCCTAGTCAGTGACAGTGCACTCACCCCCTTTCCAGGCTTTCCCCTCTCCCATGGCCCAGTTCCTTTACCTCTGATTAGGCATAACAACTCCTACTGCACAGGGCTGAGAAGAGGAAAAAATGAGCCAGTGTAGAGTAACTGGCCTGGCCCAGAGTTGATGGTCAGTAAATGGGAATTTCTTCTCTTCTACCTTTCCAATTGGCTGTGAGAGAGTTGTTCTTTCTACTAATTCCAATTGTGTGTATCTGTGTAACCTTGGGCAAATTACCTCTGTGAGTTTGATTTCCTTATCTTTAAGAAAACAGGAATAAGAATAGTATCTATCTTATACAGGTGCTGTGAGAATTTAATGAGTTGATACATGTGAAGCACTTAGAACAGGGCATATAGTAAACATGTAATAAATATTAGCTATTATTATTATCTCTGTCACTCTCCACTGGTCTGTTGGTGCCTTTGATCAATACCCACAGAGCATGTCTACTCTGTCTTCCAAGTCCCAGCCTGCTCACTGACCTTGGCCCAGCTTCCTCTTGGGGAACAGATCTTCCATGTCCTGCTTCTCTCCTGAGCCATCTAGTGCTCAGGTAAGGGCTAGGTTTCCTTACTCTGTAGGCCCTGAAGTACCATCCGGTCCCAGCACTGGGTTCTGCTGTCCCTATCCTCCTCCCCAGCCCTGTCCTGGGAACAAATGCTGAGGGGCCCACCTTTGATGTTGATGATGCTGATCTCCCCAAAGTACAGTCCTGCACCAAGCACAGCATACTGTGTGATGCCATCATCTGCCACCACAGCCAGTTGACCCTCACGGATGATGTACATCTCTCGGCCAATGTCCCCCTTGCGGCATACATATTCGCCTGGTGAGTAGGTCTGGGGCTGCAGCTTCAGCACCAGCTCCTCCAGCAGGCTGGCCTCACAGTTCTGGAAGATCTGCACCCGGCTCAGAGTAGACAGGTGTACAGATACAGCCACCTCAGCTCGCAGCCGCTCGGGCAAGTGCTGTAAGATGGCTACCTCATTGGTCATCTTCTTGTTGATGTGCAGGTGCTGGTACCTGGAAGTAAGTGCAATGTCATTTCCTTACCAGCTCCCCACATGCCTGCCTCCACCCCCTTCCACCAGGGCTCAGCTCGGTTTCAGCCAAGAGTCCAACCATACTGAGATCTCACAGGGGGCATGGAAGTTCCTGACAGTTGGCTAATTTCCTTTCCCGGTCACAGATATGTTTTGACTTCTTGTACCTCACCCAGGGTATGGAAGCCTCCATCACTTCACAATGAATAAGATACCCTTGACCTCCTGTCAGACTCTACCCGACCCACCAATCTGTGATGTCTTGTACCACCCCCACCGACAGCTACTTCTGTCACCAAGCCCCCATCCTCTCTAGAGACTCTCTGCTCTGGTTCCCCAACTTTGTGACACTTTCTTCTGTTCAGTCCAGAGTATAGATTGCCATCACACACAGTTAACCATCTTGTGGTTGGTCCTCTCCTGGGAGTAGTATCGCCCTTCTCCCACTCCCTCCAGAGCCTTCCGAGCCCTCCCACGCAATGGCAGTTCCCACTCCCGGGTCTCTGTTATCCTTCCTTGTGCATGAGCTCCTCTCGCTATCCATCTCTTACCCACCCCTCCCCCAAGTCCCGACTCCCTTCCTTGAGGACATTCCTTTTCAAGTCCCACCAGTGAATGCCACATTTTGACTGCCTTGCCAGCCCACAAGCAATGTGAACCCAGTCACCTCCCTCAGGTTCTACCGCGTACCCTGTCCCTGTCCTGGTCTGGAACCCTGGCCTTCTCACCAGTCAATAACACGGCGCTCCAGCCGGCGGTTGATGTGATGCAGCTTCATGTACTTTTTCACCAGCGCGTGATCTGGGTAGAAAGCCGCATCTGCGGTGTTCATGTTGTAGATGACAGAGCTCATGCTACCCATGATGGTGGCGAAACCCATGACAGCCAGCAGGAAGTTGCCCACCATGAAGAGGTACTCCTCCTCCCGGGCCGGCATTGGCGTGTCGCCCACCGTGGTCAGGATCAGCGTGGAGAAGTAAAAGCTGTAGAGGTACTGGCGCCGCAGGCGCTCAAAGCCAGGCTGCGCGGGGTCCGGGTACACCCACACGTCACGCCCGAAGCCTAGGTACTGGGACAGCGCAAAGTACAGGCAGCTGTTCCAATGGATGACGACGAAAATGTAAAGCATCAGCTTGGCGATGCGAAAGGCGTTCGGGTAAGCTGTGCGGGTCTCTGTGCGGTCAAAGGCCTCGAAGAGGCGGGGCGCACGGAGAAAGCGGTTCAGCCTCAGCGTGGGTGTGTGTGGGCCCAGCCGCACGTAGGCCACGTCCGTGGGCACCAGGGAAGCCAGGTCCAACAAGAAGCTCCAGGTGCGAACATAGCGTCGCGAGATCCTACCCTTGTCCTCCACCAGGATGCCCTGGTCTAAGAATCCTGGGAGAAAAGGGAGGGAGGCACGGGCTGGGGTCAACAGTCGGTGAGGGTGGGCAGGCCAGAGTAGGACAGGGAGGTGGTCACAGGGACAGGGTGGAGGCTCCAAGGTTTCTGGGGTGAGCATGGAGATGTTGTCAAGCACAGAGGCACGTGAAAGTGCTATCAGGGAGGGCGGCTCTTTTTTGTTACTAAGAGGCTTTCTTTGGAAAGGCAACATGGAGCAAAGGGTCAATCCTAGGAGCTCACTGACCTGTGTGAAAGCGCACGACGATGTCCAGTAGGTACAGCAAGTCACTCGTGTAGTCCAGCACCAACCAGGCCACCAGATAACCGTGCTGCAAGTCGGGAAAGCAGGCTCTGCAGGTCGGGGATAGAAGCGGTTGGCGTAAGGGCACGCTCTGTGGGTGAGACGGTGTCCCCAGGCCCCTCAGTACTCTGCCCTGGGCCCTCGCATGGGCACCGCCCCTTCTTAGAGCCACGCCCAAGGGCCCGCCCCTCTCCTCCGCCTCACTCTTTAGCCCTCCTGTCGCCTTAAGGCCCCTCTCTTAGCGCCCCAGCCAAACCTGCACACGACAATGATGAGGTTATACATTACTGGGAAGACCATCGTGTTCAGCCACCAGTAGTAGTAATCCCCAGATGGGTCCAGGACAGGTATGGACTTCCTGTGAGTAAGATGGGAGGTCTTGTTTTATTTATGCACCAGACATTCCATGCTGTGGTTGTGACCGAAGGCACCAAGAGGAATGAGGCTCTGTGGAGTGAGGTGGACAGATCCAACCCAGGGGACCAGGACTTCTCACCTGGCCTTGGATGGAGCAGGGGGACTGGACTCTGTTGTCTTCACTTTGCTGTCCTGGCTCATGGTTCTGTGGCCTGGTGCTGGGATGTGAGATATCCAGGGCCTCTCTGCCTGTAGGCAGGTTTGGGAGGTGGGGGCTAGTGCCTAACAGCCTGGAAGAGCTGCCCTTGGGTTCCAGCTGTGACTTCTTTGTCTTTGATGCTCTTAGCAACACAGCCAGGGCTAGCAGCTACTGAAGGGGCGGAGACAGTGTAGCTCCTGTACCCTGCCCTGTCTCCCAGGGCCTGTGCTTACACCTGCCCAGCTAAACACCTCTAATGAGGTCCCTGGAGAAGGTAGGGAGGTGCATGCCTCAAAGCGAAGCCTGGACCTTGTTTCTGCCTTCCTCTTCCCCTCCCTGCACCCCAAACTGAGTTACATAGGGTCCTCTAGTTCAGGGAAACCTGAATTTTAGTGTAGGCTCAGACACTCATTCTGTTTTACATTGTGAGAGTTCTCTGCATGGGACTCATTATTTATTTATTTAACAACTATTTACTGAATGGCTCATCTATGTCAGGTGCTAAAGTAGTCTCTAGGGACAGAGATGCCTCCCACATCAGACATAAGCTCTGTTTCCATTATCTACATCCTTACCTGTATCCTACCCTTATCTACATCCATGTCTGCCTTCCCTCTTTCCTGCTGGATGGTGTGATGGGGGCCATCCTATGGTGCTTTTGTCCTTGTCCCTTCTTGTTACCTCTAGTACCTGATACCACCAGGTATTCTATGTGTTTTATGGCTCCTCAACCTCTTTCAGCTTTTTCCTTTCTGTGAACATGCTTTAATATAGTCCATACCAAAACAAACAAAAACCCTATAAATTCTCCCGTAACCTGATGTACCTTCGCCTACTATCATCGTTCTCAGTCAATAAGTCAAAGCAGAACACCCACTATATGCCAGGCCAATATTGTGCTAAGTCCTGAGGATTAAAGGTGAATGAGACACACTCCCTGCCCTCTAGAAGCTCACAGTCTGGTAGGGGAAATAGGTAGACAGGTAATTAACATATCAGGAAATTACACAGGGGCAGTTGTTGCCAGGGTACTGATGAGTACTCTATTAGATGGATACACAGAGGGCTATTACAGTACATGGGAAGGGTTCCCAACTGAGCCTGGGTTCTATAGGATGAATAAGAGTTAGGTATAGAGACGGGAAGGTGAAGAACACTAGAGGCAGAGTGCACAGAATATGCAAAGGCATAGAGACATCAAGAAGCAGGGGTGACTAGGGGTACATCATTTGGCTTATTTTAGAGGAGCTAGGTGGGTAGTGGTGAGAGATGAGGCTGGATGATAGACAGAGGCCAGCTCAGGAAGAGTTTTGTCAGCCATGTTATAAAGCTTGGATTTTAACCAAAGACAATGGAGAATCTGTGAAGTGTTTTGCACAATTAAGTGATAGGATCAGATTTGTGTTGTTCTATGATGCCATAATTTCTTTTTTAAAAATATTATAACTTTATTAAAATGAAAAGATAATATTCAAAATAATGCAACAAAATGAATAAAATCCTTTGTAATGCGATAATTTTTTGGTCTTCTATTTATTTCTTCTTAGTCTCTTTCATAAGATCCTCTGCCCATCCCTTCTATGTAGTGTTTTTAAGGACTTTGTTCTAGGCTTTCCTCTTTTTCCATCCTCCTAACTCTTTCTGTTTGATCTTGGTCACCCACAGGACTTCATTTCCCATCTAATGGCTCCCAAGAACTTCCCTGAGCTGCAGTTATCTACATTGCTAACTGCTTACTGGATATCCCCACTTGGATATCCCACAGTCACCTTCAACTCACTGTGTCTATAACTGAGCTCATTATATTCCCTTACCTATTTTTCTCTTATAATTCCTATCTCTGTCATTTTAACCAAAAACCTAGGACTAGTATTTATTAGTGTTATTGTATAACATTGTGGCAGTTTTAAAAAAATGGCCACAAATTCTTTGACACTGCTACTTTTTGACTGTTTCAACCAGCAGAGTATAGCAGGAGTGATGTGTGACTTCTAAGGCTAGATCATAAAAAGGCATGCAGCTTCCTTCTGGTTCTCTTGACATGCTTGTTGTCTGGTAGTTCCCTCTCAGGTTGCTCCCTCTTGGAACCTAGTCACCACATTTTGAGAAGCTCTGTTTGACAGTTCTTGGCTGAGTTCAGCCTTTGAGTTGTCCTAGCTCAGGCACTAGACATGTGACTGGAGAAGCCTCCATATGATTCCAGCCATCAGCCTCAAGTCACTTCCAGGTGTTCAAGGTTCCTAGATGAGGCCGCAGACATCATGGAATAGAGACAAGCCATTCCTGCTGTGTCTTCTACGAATTTTCAGACTCTTTGAGCATAAAAAATGGCTATTGTTTTGTGACACTAAGTTTGGGGTGCTTTGTTACACAGCACAGTAACCAGAACAAACAAATATGTAAAAAGGTGCACATTTCCTAAGCATATAGCTTGATAAATTTTCACAAAGTCAACATACCTATGCAACTAGCACTCAGATTAAGAAACAACTTCCCAGTGCCTCAGGAGCCCCACTCTGACCACTTCCAGTCAATGCTTTTCCAAGGATAATCACTACCCTGACTTCTAATGTCATAGTTTAGTTTTGCCTATTTTCAAATGTATATAAGCTAAGAATCAATTTTAATACTTCTTTATTTTTCTTTCATATTCACCCAATTATCAAGCCCTAGTGACCCACCTTCTAATGTCCACATGTCTACCTCTCTGCATTTTTACTACTCTGCTTTGGGCCTTATCTGCTCTTGTCTGGCCTTTTGCAAAGGCCCCCTCACTATCATCTGGACATGTATAAAATTCTTTATAGCTCTCTATCATCCCAAGGAGAAAATCTAAATACCTTAACATGTTTACAAAGCTCTCTAGTACCTGATGCCTGTCTGTATCTTCAGCCTCATCTCACAAAGTTTCCTCTGCATGTTCCCTAGGCTTCAGATACAATGTACTTATTGCACTTCCCAGAACACTCCTCCATGTTGTCTATTATTCCTTGCCTTGGTATATGCTGATCCTTTGCGCTGAAACTTCTATTTCTTTTTAAATAACTTTTTATTTTGAACTAATTTGAGGCTTACAGAAAAGTTGAAAAAATAACACAGTTCTTGTAAACTCCTTACCCATGTTCCCCTAATGTTATTATCTTATACAACCACAGCACAATGATCAAAAACATGTATTCAACACTGATACAATACTTTAAACTACAGACCTTATCCAAAACTTCCATTTCTCTTAGTTTATCTTACTTTTGCTTGATTCCCAAGACTCAGCTCCTCCTGGAATTCTTCCCTTAAACCCCTTTGCCTTTCCTTCCCCTCATTCTCTATATCCTCAAATCATGCCAAGTGCTGCTTCTAGATGGCTCTCCTACTATAGAACTTATTACACTACGTTGCAATTGTCTGTGTCTGGTTAAAGGGCTGAAGTCCTGAATGACAGAGACTGGTTCTAACTAATCTGGAATACAGCCTGACATGTAGGCACTTTTTCTGAGATAGTTCCCAATGGGTCACAAAAGCAACACAGCACATAGGTGTTAGGGGAGCCCGGGGCGGTCACCGCTAGGGTACTAAAGTACAGTTCCAGCCATGCGCGAAGGTGGGTAAAAAATGAACCTGAATGTAGTCAGCCCTCGTTAGCGCTCGGCTTTTTTACAGGCCCTCCCCTCTGGACTTCTGCTGACTCCTCCCCTCAGACCCACCCTTTCGTACTAGCCCAGCCCCTTTCCAGGCCCACTCTTCCACTCTGAGCACCGCCCAGGACCCGTGGTCCCGCCCCTTCGCTCTTGTGTTTCTTCCGTTCCCGTCTCTCTCCTAAGCCCCGCCTTTCTGGTCTTTCCTCTAAATGTCCCGTCCCTCCTTCGGTCCCGCCTTCTGCCCTCTGGTTCGACCTTTCCTTCCCAGGCTCCACCCGGCCCCCGCGGGCCTCCGCCTCCCCAGAGGTCTTCCCCTATGACACGCCGAGTCCTTCTGAGGGGCGGGGTTTTCAGCACGAAGGGGCGGAACCTAGGGGAGAGGCGGTACTCCTCCCTCGGAATGGCGTCAGCGACCCCGCCCCTTCGCTCGACCGTTGCCAGGAAACAAGCGTCGACGCTCCAGTTTTGGCCAGGCCCAACCAATGAGCTGGTACGCCATTGCCTAGGCGTGCGTCGCTGGGCGGTTACGTGTGGTGCGCTGGGGTGCGGGCTGCGTGTGGCGCGGGGCGGGGCGCGGCTGGTGCGCCTGAGGAGCGATGGCGGCGGCCTGAACTCACCTAGCGGCGCTGCTACGACCGGGCCTGGCCAGGGTCGGCGTTCTGTGAGTGAACGGTACTCATGGCCAGAGGGCCGGAGAGGCGCATGGCGGGATGAGGGACTGGGAAATGACGGCATTGGGTTTGGTGACTTGTTGTGAGGGAACAGGGTGAGGGGCTGGCAGGTGGTGAGGGGCAGGTTGTGAGTGTCTAAGGTAGCGGAGCAGGATGAGAGCCTAGAGGTGAGTGGACAAGTACGGGGCTGGTTATATGAGGGGCTAGGATGCCTTCTGAGGGGCCAAGTTGAAGGGACTCCTGAGCACGGTGTACAGAGGGACTGGGGCTACCGAGGGCAGGGGTGAGGGACACCCCTACGACCAGACTGAGGGGTTAAGGTCTGTGTGAGGAGGGGAAGAGTAAAGGCGAAGGCGAGAACCTGCGGGGTAATGACGAATTGGTGAGGGAGCTGAAGGCAGGGCATGAGAGTAGGGAATGAGGATTGTGAGACTTGGATAAGGGTGAGAGGTTGGTTCTGAGGCCTCCTTCGATGGCCTGTCCTGCCTAGTGCAGTAGTTTTAGACTAAGCAGGGGCAGCTTGGCAGGAAGTGTTGTGCGCTTGACTCCCCTGCTCGTATGAACTCTATATATTTTGTAGTACTAAACAGTGAAGACTTCATGGGCGATAGTATAATAACTACGGTGATGAAAATCGTATTTGACGCGCAGTCTTCAGAGTAATCACTGGAACCCCAGTTCCCTCGAGTTCCTCCTTTGGACTGCATACCTGAAGGTGGGCCCTCTCATGAAGGTTTTTGGCTGTGACTCCTTATTTTTGTTTTCTCTCCATCTGCTTCTGGACAGCCTTCCTCCACTGCTGCTACTTACCTGTGCTGAACTGTGGGTCTTTGATTGGATTGACTACTTTCAGTTGCTAATTCTACTTTCATGGAGGTCACATGATTAGTCACATACAACACTATATTTTGGCTCCCACCAAGATAGCCTTACTCTCTTTTTCTTATAGTTAAGTTTTTTTGAAAAACTACTTTATTGAGGTAAATTTATGTACAGTAAACTGTTCATATTTAAAATGTACATGTTTGATGAAACCATCACTCTCAAGGTACTGAGCATTTCTGCTCATCCTCAAAGTTTTTTCCTATCCCTTCGCAGTCATCCCTCCCTCCACATCCTGTAATTGGGTTCACTTTATTGGCATGGTACAGATCCCTTTCTCTCCACCAACTCATGTGCACATGAAAATTTTGAAAATTCTGGAAAGTTAGATTGGCACTCAGTGGTAATGGCCATGTTCATACTGTCGAGCTGAAACATCTTGACTCTTTCTAAACTCTGGAAGAGTTAGGCCTTTCTTATCCAGACCAATCCCTGAGAATTAGGCAGCCTCCTTATCCATTCTATTCCAGAAACTCATCCTCAGAACCAACTATTGTATCCTGTGGTATGTTTTCATTGCTTTTCTCTGGAGGGCAAACAAGTCTTCATACTGGTGGAACCCTTGGCAGCCTGCCAGACAGTCAGAACCCTATAGGATCTACATGTTAATCCAGAGTTCTTGGCTGGTTCCTAAACACAGCCAAGAACCTGGTCCATGATAAAGTTTTCATCCATCCAAGGTGGAAGGAGAGAAATAAAGACAGCCTAGTGAATTTTTCTTGAAGATAAATTTATTCTGAGATTATCATTCCTATTCTTTTGGTGTTGAAGTGTTCTTTCACTGATGAAATAATGGTGACAGTAGATAGTGGGTTTTTAAAAAATGATCTTATTTTCCAAAATAAAAAGTGACAACCTATTTTAATTTTTAAATTAAAAAAATTATTTCTACTGGTTAATGAACTCCAGAAATTTAGAGTGGTGATGGTGTGGCTGTTGTGTTAGGTTGAGGAAGCATACATTTGCACAGTAATTCTGTATAATTTCTGACATCTGAACAGCATTCATGCTCTACATAGTAATTTCAGATGTTACTGGATTTACACAGATATCTTGTAGGCAAAAACAGGAATTCTCATTTTATAGATGAGGAATCCAATTCAGAAGCCAGAGGTCACATAGGGATAAAATGGCAAAGCTGGACCCAAAATTTGGTTCCCTGAGAGTGAGAGTGACTTGGGGAAAGAAGATTTGTAACAGAGAGTAAAAGTGATGTAGGAACATTTTTTTATGATTTGTAATTGGTCGATTTTTAAAAGAGACTGAGGGACTTAGAGGGTGACATAGGGATGAGGGTTATGTTTTATATTATGTCAATAACATTGGAACAGTTACACCTAATACTTGGATCACATCCTGATAGTGGATTACATCATGATAGTGATAGGATGAATCAAGTCAAATGTCAGAAGGTTCTTAGGGACTGTCCAAATTCTTCGTTATATTGGAGAAAGCGCTGGATTTGGTAAGCTTATTCTTTGCTGTTGTTTGCCAAACTCTTTGTTGAAATAGTAGTGCCTTACATGTAATGGATTTTGATTAATGACACGTAGCTGAGTGGTAGGTCTGAGTGGGTGAAACAGATGAAGATGAGGATGTAGAGGTAGAAACATGTTTAGGAGGCTGTGCTAACCATTTATTCCATATCTTTTGTGTGTCAGGCACTTTGTTAAGTGCTGGAAGAGCAAATAAATTTATTCATATATTCAGTCATTTATTCATTCAGCAAATAGTTATTGAGCATATAGTCTGCCCTTGTTAAGCTCAGATTTTATGGGATAACAAGATAAATAAAACATGGCCCTGAGGTCTCAAGGAATATTCAGTCTGGTTGAGAGTGATAGACACATGAAAAGATAATTTCAATTTAGGGAGAGAATGTGAAATATTAATAGAAAAATATATCATAATGAGGTGATTACTTCTCTGGATCTAGTTTCAGTCTCTCCCTGTGTTCCAAACATATATATCCATTGATCTACTGTATATCTCCACAGGTATCTCAAAATTAATACATCAAAAACAGAACTCGTTGTCTTTACCTCGACAGCCTGCCTTTGTGCCCATATTCCTCATCTCTTTCCAGGCAGGATTTCAGTGTTATCTTCCATTATTTCTGCTCCTTCACCCCCCCTGCATTCAATCAGTCACTAAAATCTTAAAACGTTTCCTTCTGTGTTATCTCTCTTCTCTTTATCTCCATTGCCACATCTTCACTGTCAAAGCTTCAGTTTAGCTCCTCCTCATCTCATCTGATTTATTTTTTAACAGTGTCTTATCTTAAAACTTGCTGTTTTCTAGTCTATCCGTAGAATGATCTTTCTAAAAATACAAATCTGATTGTAGAACTCTGCTTAAAAACTTTTGGCTCTTTATGTCCTGTAGGACAACTTCCAAATTCCTTAAGGCATCATTTGGCCTCAACTCACCTCTCCAGCCTCATCTCCTGCCTTTCCCTACTCTGTGTTTTAGCTTGAATAGATTGTTCACAGTTCCCTAAAAACATGTTACTTTTTTGAGCCTTGAAATCTTTGTAGTAGCTGCTTCCTCTGCTAAGAATGCCTTTTCTTCTCTGTGCAGTGAACTTTCCTTATCCTTTAGGATCTGGTTCAGTTTTACCTCCTCTTTGACATCTTCTTTGTCACCCTCACACAACAGGGGTAGAGATAACTCTGTGTGACATGAGGATTCACTGTTGTAAAGGGAGTCACTGTGTGCTAGAGGTTCACTTTGTGAATTGTAAGGGCTCACTGGAGTCAGAGAAGGAGATCTCTGCAAGAAGCAGAGGTAGTAATGGGGGGAAGGGTGGGAGTGAATTGGGACTATACCCTGATATCCCTTTTGTCTGAGGGATGGAAACCCAGGGAGGACATATGTAAGCTAAGCTCTAGATTGGTAGGCTCCTATTAGGTGGTGGTTTTTTTTTTTTCCTTTTGTATCCCTATGAGGTTTTAATCAGGTCTTTCTACTTTCATATTTAGGGTAACAGCTCATCCATACATCAGTCTTCTTGCCTAGGAAGGGCCATTGTAAGGAGAGATAAACCTCAGGACTTTACTGACCTGTTCTTGGAAGGTCATTTTGGTTTCTCCCGGTCTGATGTAGGTGTTGTTGCAGATATATCTCTGCCCCCACCTCCCTCCTTCTCTTTGCCTCTCCCAGGGCAAAGGTTCATAAGTGAGGCTGAGGCACTTCCTGTCCTGTGTCTGTTGTTCTGAGGTTGGTTGACAATACCTTGCTGTGTGTGCCTGTAAGGCTGTATTCTAGACCCTAAGGTAAGTGCCTGACCTTGGCCATTTGTGAGTTTGAGAGATCAGCTCCTTCTTCCCCTTTTTTCCTTGTGACTGAGCCTGAAGGTAAATCTGGGAAGAGAAGGGGTCTACTTTTTTTTGAACTTTGCTATAGGAGGAAAGGGCACCATAAAAGAGTGGTGATTCTACCTTCTTTGTCTTGTTCTGAACTTTTCAGAAAGTCTAAGTAGATGACAGGAACACTAAGCTATGGCCTTCTTTTATGTTTTTGCAGTATGTGAACAGGGCCCAGATTAAGTGTTGGCTTTTGAGTTTTGAGTTGCTGATTCCAGTGTGGCTCTTCTCTTTGAGGTCTTTGAAAAGGGATTGGGGGGATGGTGAGAAAAGTCTCTAGAGGCTAGTTTTCCTTGGGTCTATGAACAGTGCCCTTTGTTGGTCAAGCAGTAGGGTAGTAATGGGCACTCCAGGTGTATTGAAAGGTAGAGGCAGTTTGTTAATGTTTGGAATTGAGTTCCAGAAGCTGGAGGTAGTTTAGTTTTAGATATCTTAAAGCCTTCATTTGCTGAGACTGTATGCTTGGCCTTTCTTCAGCTCACTGAGGTATGTATGTGAGATAGGGAGGATAGACACATCAGAGCAGTTTATATCTCTTCTCTCAATCAGAGATATGGGTACCTGGGTCAAACAGGATCAGCAGAGGGAAGGAGGAAAGGAACATGTAATTTATAGAGGACCTGCTTTATGCCTAGAGTGCTACATAGGTTATTATCTTCATTCTTAAAACTAGCAATATTTATTTCATCAGAAATTTATAGATGAAGAAACTGTGGCTCAGATGTTTGAAGTGATTTATTTAAGGTCACACAAGTGGAAAATGATAGACTGAGATTCAAACCTCTGAGATACTCCAAAGCTCAAGCTTTACGTACTATTTTGTATTATTCTTGTTTGACCATAGAGTCTCTATTTGTTTTCAATCTTCAAATGGGATATGATTGAGAAAAGTGTTCTGTAAACAATAATACTCTTTTATCAGTCAGACTCCTTGCAGTTTGTAGATGGCTCAAGCTGGGTTTGAGAAGAGTTTAATAAAGGGACTATATTTACAAAGGTATGAGCAGGGTTTAAAGAAACCGACAAGGGATGGTGCAGTTTCCCAGGGCTAATAACAGTAAGAGGAACTAATAACAGGGGAGAGTTCTTACCACTTTTCTCAACTGTTGGCCTTTCCATGCCTACTTGGGACTGTAAGTAGTTAGGCAAATGGATAAGTGCTTTTTCTACAGCATCCCTGCTACTGATAGCTGCTAGTCCCTGGGACTGTGTTTGATGGTTTATAGGAAACCATGTGTGAAAGACTGAACATCCATTCTGGGCTCTACTGCCTTCTCACTCCTTCTTTTTCCCCTACATCCACTCACCTGAGTAAGTGAGGAAGGGAAGGTGGGGTGGGAGTGGTGGTAGATGTCAGTTTCCCTCTTTCTTCACTTTCAGATTTACCTGAAGTGGTACCCATCCTTTGGGTACCCATCCTTTGGGTACCCATCCTATTGTTGTTTTCCTGCTTTCTAAGAGAAAGTGGTATACCTCTTTTTCTCCGAAGATACCTGATTTTTCTGTCAGTTATCCCTATCTTATTTATTTATAACGTGTCACTTTCTTCAGACTTCTTTTCTCACTTGACAAACATCCTTGAGGCTCCCCATCCTAAAACAAAACAAAAACAAATAATAATAACTCTTTCTCTTGACTCCCACTATCCCAGCTTTCCAGCTTCTTTAAGCTATTGCCTTGTTTTATCCTTTCTTATATCTCTGACTTTCTGAAAGTGTGTCTTACACTTCTTTGAATACTATTTATTCTTTAACTAAGTGTTTTCTTAAGTTTATCAAAAACTTGATTGCTGAAACCATTGGACCATTTTCAGTCTTCATTCTACTTGAACTTTCTATAGAGCTACACACTGCGGGCAACCTTCAGTTTCTTGAAACTTCCTTTCTTTGATATCTAGATCATCATTATTTCTTGGATTTCTCTTTCCCTTTCTGGCTATTTTCACAGTCTTCCTTAAAGACTCCTCCTCCTTTGCTTTCTTAAATCCTGGTTTTCCCCTGGATTTTAGTCTTAACTCCTTTCATGATCTGCTGATCTCTTAGATAATTCTATCTACTTCCATAGCTTCGTGGTACCTATGAGCAAAGGTAACTATTGCATTTATATTTCTACTCTTGATTTCACTCTTGAGCTCAAGTATGATATTTTTACTTGCTTTCTGGACATTAAGAATATCCTATAGGTGTTGCAAAACTTAACATGTCCAAAACTATACTCATCCTCTTTTCTAAAACACAATTCCCTGAGTTAAGTGTTTGTAGTCTGTTAATGGCATTATGTTTTACTGAGTCTCCTATACTTCCCATTATGGTCTTTTTTCATACCCATCCATTTGCCAAGTCTTGTTACTTTTACTTTGTGATTAATTTAAATCTAGAGGCAGATTTTCTGCCTCTAGATTTAAATTTGCATCCCAGCCTTTCACTTAACCAGCTGGCTCAGGTTGGGCAATTTATTTAACCTCTCTGGGCTTTGATTTCCTCATGTATAAAATATGGATAATAATACTTGTAGGGTTGGTTTTATGAGGTTTCAATGAGCTACTTCATGTATTAATAGTTCTTAGAAGGGAGTCTGGCATGTAATAAGTGCTCAGTATATGTTAGCTGCTATAATTGTTATTAATTCAGCATTCAGTTCCATAGGATTTTTGAGTGCAGGTACTATGTTGACACTGGGATTTCAAAGAAGGATGAATAGGTCTTCTTATGTCAAGGCACTTGCTATTTATTGGCAGAGACGTTACAGATATAAATAATTTCAGTATTACATGGAACATGTTAAGATAGAGGTGAATCTCAGATTTATCTTTTCTAATATTGCTCTTAGTACCTTAGTTCATGCCATTACTTTTTAATATGCACTATTGAAACAGCTTCTTATAAATTGTCCGCTGCCATCTGTCTCTCTGTGCTCCACCTTATACTACTATCCAACATATTTTTAATGGCAAATCTGATCTTATCATTTCCTTGTTTAAAAACCTTTGTCTCCAGGGTGTCGATAGATAAAACCCAAACTCTTTAGCATGATATTCAGTGATGTTTATAACCTTCACCCGTATTTACTCTTCAACTCAATATCAGACCTCGTGTCTCTGAATAGTCTGTGATTAAACCACACTGAATTTGCAACTGTTTTTTAAATTTGTCATGTTCTTTCACAGTGCCATATTTTTGTTTATACTGTTTTTAATATGAAGAAAGCCTTTCCCTCTGCTCTCTATGTAACTGGTATCTCATTAAAGATCTACCAAAGATCTATCTATTCCAAAGATATTACCTCTTTGGAATCCTTTTACAGTGCCCTAGGCAGAGTTAGTTCCTTTCCTTCATGCCCCCATGACACTTTCATAAATACCTCTCTTTACAATATTTGTTGGAGTTTATGTTTATGCTCCCTCAGCTGTTTTTATCCTTCTTTGAATTTCCAGGGTTACTTAACATAGTGCCCAGTACTTTGTCAGTATGGATGTACATTGAATTATTAAATGAGAAAGCCTTGCCTGCTCTTTAGGACTACCCCACCCCCCTTTAATAAGACTGTCACCCATCCTACAGAAGGCTTCCTGAAGCATAGTTGCTACCTGCTTTTAGTTATCAGCTGATAATTGTGAGAGAGAGTATCTGAATGAAAGGGTATGTTGGTTAATATAACTTTCGGGGAAAATGTGGGGCTTGTGCCAGGTCTCTGGGTTCCTTTAGTCTTTGTTGAGTATATAAAGAGGAAGGACAATGAAACCACACCTTTCCTCTCAAGGTTTTATGCTTGTAAAAGACAGTACTGATAAGGGGGTAATGGCTATGATGGTGAAGAAACTGGGTCATGGCCTGGGCCAAGAGCCAGCTCTTCTGGTGCTATTATCCTTTCTCTTGTGAGGATGTCTTATCATATCCCTGGGAGTGAGTTTTGAATGCATCTGACAGGAGTAGGTACTATATGTGTATATGGGAATGTGTCAGTCACTTAAGGGTCTATTTGCCCATCTCCCAGAGGCTACTGGGTAGGTTTCTAGGGAGGGACATGTGATAGGAAGAAAGAAATTTCTTCCTCAGTCATCCCAGAAGGCTGGAGTCAGATCAGGACTGGGTTTCTTGATTGTGTTTGTTCATACTTTCTTTCATTTACTCACTTAAGCATTCATACATTCTGCAAATACTTACTGAATCCCTAGGTACTGCTCTAGCATGGGATAGAGTAGTAAATAAGACAGACAAACTCTGCCCTCAAAGAGCTTACCTTTTAGTTGGGAAGATAGACAAATGAATAAACCAATATATAATTTTAGATAGTGAAAACTTCTAAGAAGAAAGGGTTAGGAAGCTATAGAGTAAGGTGGGAAGATGTGCTATTTAGATAGAATTGTTAAAGCCTCTCTGAGAAGATGGTGTTTGAAAAAAAACTGAGTAATGAGAGCAATGTGAGAGCAGGGGAATATTCAAGGCAGAGGGATCAAAAAGTATTCAAGAAGGCCTCTGTGACTAAAGTATGAGGGAGGAGGAGAATGGTAGGAGGTTATACAGATTAGATTATTTAGGCTCCTAAAGGCCCAGGTAAGAATTTTAGATTATTATTAATACTAGTGTGATAGGAAATTATTGGAGGGTATTCAACAGAGGAGAGATAATATAATTTAGATTTAAAAAATATCACTGTGGTTGTTGTGTGGAGAATAAATGCTCAGGGATGCAAGAGTGGAAGCATGGAGACCATATTGGAAGCTATTGCAATAGTGAGACATGTTTTGGGCATAGAGATGATAGGGTTTGTGAATGAACTGGCTATTGGAAGTAAGGAAAAGAAGAAACAAGGATGATGCCCAGGTTTTTGGCCTGAGCATGTAGGTGAATGTTGGTATTATTTATTGAAATGGAGAAGGTTGGCAGAATAACAGGTTTGGTGGCAGAAATCATGAGTTCTATTTCATGTCTAAACATTTAGACATGTCAGGTGCTGACTGTGTGTGTGTGTGCGCATGCGCACAGGTGAAGGTTTTAGCAGAGTGATAGTTCTGAATTCTTCCTGCTAGGGAATGGAGAGAAGTGAGCTTCTGTTTATCTCTTCCATTCTCTCTCTTTGAATTAGATTTGCAAGTCTGGACTGGACAGTGACTTCTGGGCTTGCCATCCAGCCTGGTGTAACCTCTGGCTCCATGACCAGCTACTGGCTCCTACAGACCGGATGAAGCAGACTGGAGACACAAGTGGAGAAAGCCTCCAGCTGGCAAATCCTCACAGTGTAGCCCTCTGGCTGCTGGCCCTGCCCAGCCTGCCTCATGGAGAGGATGAACTGGCTGAGCAGACTGGCCTCCCGGGGCCCCGGGCACCGTGTATCTCAAGGGGCCAGTCTGCAGACCCCTGTCACAGCTGATCCTGAGACCTGCCTCATGGTCTTCAAGAATCACTGGTCCCAGGTAGGAGAATGTCTGCCAGAGAGCCCAGTCTGCTGCCCACCTGAGTCCTCCTAACCTGTATTATCACCATCCCATTTAGTCACCTTATCAACTTAGATTCCTTCTATCTTCTGTCTTTTTCCCTTAGGTGGTGCGAATCCTGGAGCGGCAGGGCCCTCGGGCAGCTCCTGGGGGTGCAGATGATCTCAGTGCTGTGCGCAACCACACTTACCAGATGTTGACACTGCTGGCAGAGGATCGTGCAGTTGCTTCAGCCCCCACAGGCCCAGGGCCCCTATTGGAGTTTGCTCTGCGCGAGGATCTGCTGACTCGTGTGTTGGCGTGGCAGCTACAGTGGGATGAGCTTGGGGATGGGGTCGAGGAACGGCGGGCTGAGCAACTGAAACTATTTGAGATGCTAGTGAGCGAAGCTCGCCAGCCACTGTTGAGGCATGGTCCAGTTCGTGAGGCTCTGCTCACCCTACTAGATGCCTGTGGCCGTCCTGTGCCCAGTAGCCCAGCACTGGATGAAGGCCTGGTGCTGCTTCTCAGCCAGCTGTGTGTGTGTGTGGCCCGGGAACCTTCATTGCTTGAGTTCTTCCTGCAGCCACCACCTGAGCCTGGAGCTGCTCCCCGTCTTCTCCTCTTTTCTCGCCTTGTCCCTTTCGTCCATCGAGAGGGCACCCTGGGCCAGCAGGCCCGTGATGCCCTTCTTCTGCTCATGGCTCTGTCAGCTGGGAGCCCCACAGTGGGCCGCTACATCGCGGATCACTCTTACTTCTGCCCGGTTAGCACCCTCTGGCATGGGGGGTATGGTATGGCATATAGACACTGGATAGCACCTTCCTATCCAGGAGATGTGGAGAGGCTATTTACCAGGGCAGTACCAATCCAGTACTTCGTGGATTTGAAAGCAGCCCCTTGGAGTTGGAGGGGGGTTGACACATGGGCTTAGATGGTTAGGGCAGATACTAAGGCTCTCTGTGGGCCAGTATTCATAGGTTAGGTTTTGGCACATCGGGTAGTTAAATACCTGCTTTGGTAATAGCCCATACCCTATTCCCATCAAAACTCTGGATTTATAGCTCCTCTGTCCCACTTTTTATATTGTCTGAGCCTTTGGTAACCTTTCCTAGGTGCTGGCCACAGGTCTTAGTGCCCTGTACTCCTCACTGCCTCGAAAGATTGAGGTTCCGGGAGATGATTGGCACTGTCTGCGACGGGAAGACTGGCTGGGAGTGCCAGCCCTTGCACTCTTCATGAGTTCCTTAGAGTTCTGCAATGCAGTCATTCAGGTAGGACTGGAATTCTCAGGAGGTCTGTCCCTTGGTCATTCTAGGACCAAGGGCCATGGGGGTGCATTCCCTAGAGTTCTGCTGTTCTGCCATCTTGGGGGTGGGATACCTACTTGTATTGCACCATTCTACTCCCTTCCAGACAGTGGTCTCTTTATAGTGCTTCTCCTTCTTTCTTGTACTCCTACAGGTGGCTCACCCCCTGGTGCAGAAGCAGCTGGTTGATTATATCCATAATGGGTTCCTGGTGCCTGTCATGGGCCCTGCCCTGCACAAGGTGAGAGTCATGGGTGGCAAGGCAGATTAGGGGCTAGGCTGCAGGGTGGTAACCTCAGTGCCAGGACCAATGTGGGAGGCAGTGGGTGGGGTGACTGCTCCCTTTTTCCATGTCTATTCCTCATTTCTCCTTAGAACCCTGGGAAAATGACTCAGTGTATGTGCAGAGAAGCCCTAAATTTCCAAACTTTCCCTTCCCTTCGTCCAGACCTCTGTGGAGGAGATGATCGCCAGTACCGCCTATCTGGAACTTTTCCTGCGGAGCATCTCAGAGCCTGCCTTGCTCCGTACCTTCCTGCGATTCCTGTTGTTACACCGGCATGACACCCACACCATCCTTGACACCCTCGTTGCCCGTATTGGCAGCAACTCCCGGGTATGGCCCTTACCTCTGTCTTGGCTTACCTGGGTGAGCCATCTTCTCTCTCTGACTTTTGTTCCAGAAGGATGTTTCTACCCTTCTTTGACCTTTGTCTCCAGCAATCACTTCAAAATTAGGTGGCATTTACTTTCTAGCATTAAATTTTTAACCATTTTGGGTACAGATTTTAATCTACTCCCCTGCTTTTATAATACATGAATCTAGAACACAGTTACCTTTCTGTCTGACTTTGGCTGTTCCTCATGACTGTAGGTTTTGCCACTATGCTGTGTTTATGACGTAGCATTGGCCTGAGGTTCATTTCAGCTGTTTATCACGCTATGGACTGCTATGGGTGACTTGAGATCACTTTAGATTTTGTGTCTGCTTTGATAGGTGATCCAGTGGCTACTGATATGCTTGCTTTCTTTCTCCTTTGGATTTGCTGCATCTGAACTATAACTTGGTGCACTCATCCACTCACCTACTTACATTCCTTCCTCCCAAACATTTTTATTGAACAGTTTACTATGTGCCATATTGTTTGCTGGTGCTGAGGATATACTGATAAGCAAGGTAGACTTTGTTGCTGACTTTATGGAGCTTACTCTATAGAGAAGGTAGACAAGCAAAGACATTAATAAAATAATTACAAATTGTGGTTAGTGTTATGAAAAAAACAGAGTTAGAAAATAAAAGGTGGTCAAGGAAGACCTTTCTGAGGAGGTGACATTGAGCTGAGACATAAAAGTTGTGAAGAAGTTCAAGGGGAAGAACATTTTAGGCAGAGAGAGCAGCATGCAAGGGACATCAAATGGGGGAAGAGCTGAATGTACTTGAGGAAATGAAAGGCCAGTGTGACTGGTGGTGTAGTGAGCAAGGAGGAGAAGGGAATGAAATGAAAGTAGAGAGGTAGATAAGATTCAGACCATGCTTGGCCTGATAGACCACAGTAAGTAGTTTGGATATTAATCAGTAGAAATGTATATGAAATGGGAGTGAATAGTTTCCAAGTGATAAAGAGCTGAAGGCTTTCTAGGAGAATAAAGCATTAGTTTAGCCATGGACTTTATGGCATTTATTTTGGCTCTGGAACCATTTTTGTTTCCTTCCTTTATTACAAATAGTTGAAGTTCCCTGGATCCTTGTTTTTAAAACAGAAGTTCTTTGGTCACTAGTTCTTTGATATCTAGAAAACTTCTAGATAATTGATGTACCTGATAGTAGGGTTCTAGGTCAGTGAGGTTCCTGGATAGCTATGTTTTGGATAGGTACAGTTTCTGAATAGCTAAATTAGGATATAGAAGAGATATTCCAGACTGGCTCTGATTAGATCAGTGTTTCGAAACCAGGTATATACTTCAGAATCATCTGTGGAGCTTTGAACGTGACAACAGCTATTAATACAACAATAAATTCTAAGCTCTACCTTAGATCTCTTGAATTATAATCTTTGCTCAGGGCATGTGCATTTTTAAAATGTTCCAAAAAGTAATTATAATACATGCCTTAGGTTAAGATTTATTGGTATAAACCAAGAAGAATAGTTTTCAAAGCTTTAATTTTACAAAGATATCAACAAGTTTTATTTCTCATTATGCTAAAGTTAGACCATGGTCTTATATCTGTTTGGCCTTATGGATTGTCCTATTCATTTACAGACAGTTGATTTTCTTCTTGAGCTTGATTTTTTTTTTTCCCCTTGCGTTGGCTCCATTCATCTTCCTTTCATCTTAATCTCATCCTAACTTTTTTGATTCTCTCTCATTATCTTTAGTCGTTAGTACCTATTTCTATTAGTCTCTCTCCCATTTGATCCCCTGGTCTTAGGAGCCTTTTGTGTTCTTGGGTATTTCTTCTTGGTTTCTGGCTCTTAAAGGAACCAGATCTCTTCCAGTGTCAGGATGCCCACATTAAACATGCAGATGCTTTTCTTCCCACTGTCTGGTCCTTTCAAGCTTGATTCTTCGGCTTGACTTTGTAACTTACGTATAGCCTGTCTTTTGTGCCTTGAAATGAATTATTCTGTATTCACTTAATGTATTTAGTTTCCTATTGCTGTCATAAAAATTATCAACCTTAGTGGCTTACAACAGATTTATTATCTTATAGTTATGTAGGTCATGTGTCTGACATGGACCTCACTAGGATAAAATCAAAGTGTTGGGGGGACTCTGTTCCTTTCTGGAGGCTCTCGGGGAGGATCTGTTTTCTTGCTTATTTGTGTTATTGACAGAATTAATTTCCTTGGATTTGTGGGACTGATACCTCTCTTTTCTTGCTGTCAGCTGAAGACCATTCCCAGCTTCTAGCGCAACCAGATTCCTTGACTCTTGGTCCCCTTTTATCTTAGAAGCTAGCAATGATGGTTTGAATCCCTCTGATGCTTTAAATTTCTCTTCCTTCTTTTTGACCCAGCTGGAAAAGGGTCTATGCTTTTAAGGAATCATGTGATTTGATTGGGCCCACCTAGATAATATAGGATAATCTCTTCATCCCAAATTCCATAATCTCAATCACATCTGCAAAGTCCTTTCTGCCACATAAGGTAAAATATTTACAGGTTCTGGAGATTAGGATATGAACATCTTTAGGATATGAACACTTTTCTACCTACCATACTACTTTTCAGTGAGTCAGTTTTTTCATTGCTAGTTAAGTGGTCATTTAAGATAGCCTCCTGAACATCCATGCTGTTCAAAATGTGCAGTGCTATTTTATCTCTATTCTACTTAGGTGGTTGACTTTTAATTCTCCCACAGTCATTTACCAAATAATGAACATCCAGACTATGCAGGTAGTACCCTAGACTGAGACCCATTAGTTGTCTTCAGGGAGCTCAAGGTGTCTGATATACTTGCCATAAGGGAAGTATAGAGAAAGTGCTATGAAGGATTTAGAGGAGTGAGGGAGAGCTTACATGTGTCTGTTCTCTTTGCCTAGCCAGAGATGAACTTCCCTTCTTCCTTTTCTAAAACAAATGGTTTCCCCTGCCCTGAAGCCACCTCCTTTTTCCTTTTCCTGTTAGCTGCCCTTGAGCTTTTCTTTATCCTACCTTCTGAGAGACATACTGGTATTAGAGAGGTGACTCAGACTCCATGTTCACAGCCCCACCCACTTCCCAGTTGGGATTCTTCCAGATTCCCTCTGCTTTCTTATTGGTAGGCATTCAGTTACTTTGTTACTACAGTCCCTGCTGACAGGCATTCACTTAATTATCATGTTGCTGTTGTCTCATGTTAGTCATTCACCCACTCACAGTATTTCTTAGTGTCTCTTTTCATGGGTGTTCATTCAAGTATAGCTAGAGTCTCTGCTGATAGGTATATATAGCCAGAGAGTGTGCTGATATATGTACGGTCGATAGAAATCCATTAGGTCTGACACACGGTTCATTCTTATCTGTGAGTAGTGAAGTCTTGCCCACAAAGATCATATGATCATCTAGTTAATACTTGAATGGCCAGGCCTGGTGCACATGTCTTCCTCTAGGAGTGGGTTTGGCCTGGGGCTGGGGTCGGGGGTGGGGTTCCTATTTTTTGAACAGCTTGGAGGACTGAGCGCTCTTATAGTGACTCCCTCCTTTCTCCCCCACTTGCCCAGCTCTGCATGGTCTCTCTGAGTCTCTTCAGGACCCTTCTGAACCTCAGCTGTGAGGATGTACTGCTGCAGCTGGTTCTCAGGTACCTGTGGGGGCAGGGCTGAGGGATGGCTGATTTGGAACTCTCAGGGCCTTGTGAATTGCTGGGGTGATGGGCAGTATTGGGGTTGCTCATGAGGATCCACATGGAGCCTGGCTTAGCTATATAGTTCCATTGGCCTGATGTTCGCCCGGGCCCTTCCTTCCTTCCTGATTCATCCTGTGTCGCCTTTCTGCTGTCTTTCCCAGGTATCTTGTTCCATGTAATCACGTGATGCTGAGCCAGAAGCCAGCTGTGCGTGATGTGGACCTATATGGACGAGCAGCTGACAAGTTTCTCTCCCTAATCCCACGCTGTTGTCGTCACCGTGCCCCCAGCCCACCTCGTCCAGAGCATGCCTCATGGGCACGAGGTGGGCCTAGCAGAGAGACAGGGAGAAGGGAGGACATCACGGGTATGGCCTGGGTTCTGGGGGAGCCTAGTAAGAAGGTGGGGCTAGGGAGAGGGGAGGAAGGTGGCCATGAGTGGCATTCTATCTTTGGGGAGGTTGATTAGGGTCTTGCAGGGAGGATCCTTAACTTTACCAAAGAAATTTAGAGTGGGACTTCTGGGCAGAGCTGTTCCTCTTCTTCACTCTAGTCCTGCACTCTTCCTGTTTCCATTGTTTCTTTGGTGGTGGTGGTGGTGAGAGGGGGTGGTGAATGAGGATAAGGTTAATCTGAAGGTTGGAGAATCAGCTGTCTAAACAGGTTCCATATTTCTACCTCCCCATTACCTTCCCTTTTAGTCTCCCTAGTTATCTTCTCTCTCCTTCTGGACCTTTGTCTCCTTGATTCCTCTTATATTTTTTTCCTCTGTAGGCCCTGGAAGCCCAAGTGTTGACTCCTCTTCTGTGGTGACAGTAACCCGGCCCTCCACACCATCTCGTCTGGCTCTCTTTCTGCGGCAGCAGAGCCTGGGTGGCTCTGAGTCCCCGGGCCCAGCCCCTCGCTCACCAGGTCTTGCTGCATCCCCAGCTTCCAGCCCTGGCCGACGGCCTAGCCCTGCAGAGGAGCCTGGTGAGCTGGAAGACAATTACCTGGAGTATCTGCGTGAGGCGCGCCGTGGTGTGGACCGCTGTGTCCGAGCCTGCCGTACCTGGTCTGCCCCCTATGATGGCGAGCGGCCCCCTCCCGAGCCCAGTCCTTTTGGCTCCCGGACTAAGAAACGTAGCCTGCTGCCTGAGGAGGACAGGAACAATGTGGGGCAAGGAGAGGAGGAAGAGCTGGGGAGTAGAGGGCTGGCTGGAGTTACAGGGGAGGGCCCTGGCCACCTACCCCCTCCCCAGCTCAATGGGGTACCAGGACCATGGCATGAGGGTGCCAAGAAGGTTCGTCTGGTGCCACAGGAGGGAGCTGGGGAGCTGCTAGAGGGCATCTCTGAGGGCATGGCAGGACTAGAGGGCTTTGGGCAGGAGCTCCGGGAGCTGGAGGTGGCATTGAGCAATGGGGGAGCTGGCTCAGAGTCTGCCTTAGAGCCTCCACTACCTCTTGAGGAGGAGGAGGCCTACGAGAGCTTCACCTGTCCCCCTGAGCCCCCTGGCCCCTTCCTCAGCAGCCCTTTGCGGACTCTCAACCAGCTGCCAAGCCAGCCCTTCACTGGTAAGCTACTTAGCCTAGGCCTTCTCCTTTGTGTACTCTTTGCATGTTCTCAACATGTTTGTGCTGGTTTCTGAGACTTTGGCCATGTCATTTCTGTGTACTTGCCTAACCCCTCATCCATTTTGCTTGGGTCACTTCCAGATACATGTCATGTCATACTGTGTCCCTATGTCTGTCTATATGTCTTTCATGCTTGTGCTGGTTTGAGTATTGACTTAGATCTGAGCCTTGTATGTCTTATGTGCATGTTCCTCCTGTTCCCCTAGTCTGGCCATGTCTTGGGATTTGTGATTAGGATAGTCTGTGTTTGGTGACTCACAACAGTATTTCTGAACCGTTTGGAAGATATAGGTGCTATTCCGTATGAGAGGCACCTGTAAACGCTTTGTTCCATGCTGTTCCCACCAGTTTATCTGTCTGGGTGTTGAGTCTTCTGTCAGGTCTCCTATGGCCCAGTGTCAACTCTTCTGGTGCTTTCCCCTCTATTCAGCTTCCTTCCTACCTCTTCAAAGGAAGACCCAATTTCAAGTTTTTCCTGTCCACTCTCCTTGTACCTTCTTGGTTGCCATGACTCCCAGTAACACTATTTAGAGAATTATGGTTTGGTTAGTAGTAGGGTGAAATACTTCTTTGAGGGCAAATGACAGAGCTTGACCTCAAGCTTTTCAGCTAAGTTATTTTGGACTTTCAGGAATGTCCCTGGAGCTAGACCCAATCTGAATGGTTGGGCCAAGTCTTCTTTGTTGGCCAGCCTGCCCCTCTTCTGGCTCTAATCCTCATTCCACACCCCATTCCAGGAAAACCAAAAAAACCAAAAACATACCTCTGGGAAGCAGTGTAGAGGCTAAGGCTAAGACTGCAGTATTTGGATTAGGCATAACTTAAGTTAGTATCCCATTTCTGCCATTGGTGCATAGAAATCACTTACTACAATGCTGGCACATTGTGAGAACTCAGCAAGTGGTAGCTTTTCACTAGGATTATCATCTCTGGGTACATGGCAGATTTAAGTTGACCAAGGCAATCACCCACCTTTCAGTTTGTAGTCAAGTTGTCATTGCTTTGATCAGTTCATGTCCTGACTGTGCCTGGGATGTACTGGCCATCCTGCTGGCACAGCAGCACCAAGACTTCTGCTCTGGAGTAATGCCAACTCCCTCTTCTTGCAGACTATGGAAAATATATCTTAATGTTTATCTAGTCTCTGATCTGCTCCTTCCTGCTTAATACCACTAGGAGGTAATGTGCAGGTTTTACCACAGTCTTGAAGTATTATTTGCAGCTCCTGTCCTTTTTGTTCTTTGTAAACTTATCTGAGCTTTTTGAATTGTCTCTTGCAAGAAACTCCCAGGAAATGAGAGGAGTAGAAAGACAAAGTTAGGGAGTATCTTAGGACCTTGTTAAACTAGAGTTGTTTTGGAGCTAACACTAGTCATGTGCACTAGAGTGCACGATGTTTTAGGATCTTTTTCAGAATTCGCTGCCTCCTGCCCTTCATCATTCTCGTCTGTCTCAATTTGTAGTACAGTTTTTAGATACACTCCCTTTCCCCTGATCAGCACTGTGGTGGTTCTAGAGTCCTAGTGCTGGTGATCTGGTGATCTGGCGATCTGGCTTAATTGAAGCCAGTTCTCCCAGTAGGTAATGCTAATTAATCCCTTCTGTTCTTAAGAGTCTGTTCTAAATCAGTTTTCTTTGCCCCTGAACTAAGTGATCCTTTTACTCTATATTCTATTTCATCTTCTTGGTTCCCAGATTCTGAAAGACAGAGCTATGTCTTCTCTGGCCTCCCGAAGATTTCTCCCCTGAAAACTGGCTCACATAGTCACTTTCTTTGTCTTTGTAACACTTTCTTTTTCTTTCTGACCAGCTTTAGTGTTCTGCTATGTCTTATGTGAAACCTAATTCTTCTTTTTGGTCTTAATCACTTTCTCTGCCTATTTGTTCTTCTGTTGTGCCTCTTGGGTGAAGTTTTTTTAAAAAGTGAGAAATATGTAGCTTATGGTTATAATTGAACACTTAAAATTTGCTAGATATTAGGCTAAATGTTTTATATTGATATCACTTTGATCTTCTTCATCACCTTATAAGGTAGGTATATTTTCTTATTTTACCAAGCAGGAAACTAAAGCTTGGAAAGTTTTGATTTATCCAGTAACATAACTAGTAAAGGGTTAAGCTGAAATTTGAAACCAGACCTCTGTAACAGCAGAGCCTACCTAAGATCTGGCTCTTCGGCTTGAGTGTGTGTAAAGCTGGCATCTGGACTCTTAAGGGTCCGTATGGTATCTGCCATCTTATTTCCTCCAGAATTGCTAGTCATGGGATATTTAAACATACCTAAATAATTTTCATCTAGTGTGTGGGGGGGGTCTCTTGTTTTTGGGAGGAATGCGTGCGATGTGCATTGTGTTCAGGCCTTGTATCCTTGTGCCCACCCCTCCCAGGCCCCTTCATGGCTGTGCTCTTTGCCAAACTCGAGAACATGCTGCAGAACTCCGTCTATGTCAACTTCCTGCTGACGGGGCTGGTGGCCCAGCTGGCCTGTCACCCCCAGCCCCTGCTCCGCTCTTTCCTGCTCAACACCAACATGGTCTTCCAGCCCAGTGTCAAGTCCCTGCTGCAGGTGTGCGATGCATGCATGCATGGGTGCGTCCAGGCTCCATGGTGGGCCAGGCCCGCAGCTGGAGTGACCCTGGGTGGGCTGGGAACAGGCCCAGTGGGACTAGAAAGGACTGTGTCAGACTAGAGCCACCCAGAAATGTCATGGAGTTGTGCTTCATAGGTGCTGGGCTCTGTGAAGAATAAGATTGAGAGCTTTGCAGCCTCCCAGGAGGACTTCCCAGCACTGCTCTCCAAAGCCAAGAAGTACCTCATTGCCCGTGGCAAGTTGGACTGGGCTGAGGGCACTGCAGCAGGACCTGCCCCCCGCCGCTCCGATCCCCTAGGTGAGGCCTATCCCACCACCACCACCCCCCTGCCCACCCTTCCTAGATAGTTTATTAGCCCAGGTTATTTGAGCTCTTATTAAGGTTGAAACTTTGTGCCAGGAAAGTTGTAGAAAATTGAGTCTTAATATTTGTAGAACATAATTCTGTCTATTAAGAGCCAAATCAGCAGTCACCAGCAAAAAATGCTCTAGGATTTATGGAAAGGCAAGGGGACAGAGTAGTCTCCAGGTTGAGATATTGTTACACAGTTTGTAAAGGACATGGCATTTAACATGGGCCTTGAGAGAAGGCTAGGACTTAGGTAGACAAAGGAGTGGGAGGTCTTTATTCTTTTGTCAGAAGACATCCTGGACTATTTGGTTGGAGCAGGGGATTTAAAAGGTGGGGGAAGAGTTGGTGGTTAAACTGGAGAGATTTGGCCAGAGCAGAAGTTCTCAGAGTAGAAGTTGGGCTGGGTAGAAGTTGTGATATTTTAGGCATTGAGAAACCACTGGAGGTTCTTCAATCTTTAAGTGGAGAGATGAGTATTTTAGTTCAGGTGAACTGGAGCTAGGGAGAAAGGGAGTCAGGAAGAGTAGTCAGGAGGTTTCTGTCATAATGCAAATGTTACCAGAAAGGCTTGAATTAGAATAGTGGAAATAGAAAGGAAGCATTGATGAGGTAGAAATGGAAAGGAAATATTGGCAGGATTTGGTGAGTGGTTGGGAGTGTAAGGAAGAAGGAAGAATTAAGTATCGCTATGAAAGATCTTTCATTTAGCAAGTATCTGAGCACTTGCCATATGTGCTGGGCATTGTCTTTGATACAGGGGATTCAGGGCAGTACAAGATGTGATTCCTGCCTTCAAAGAATGTAAAATCTGGAGAGGAATATAGTAACAGAGAGAGCAAGGTCCTGGAGGTGGTGAAAGTAATGGGATCTAGAGCACCAGAAAAGGATTAACTTTGGACAGGAAAAGGCGTTTTGTTTTTTCTTCCTTTGAGGCAAAAGAGAGCAAGGAGGAAATGACATGTGCCAATGGAGTTGTCAAGTGTGGAGGGGAAAGTTAGAATTTCATGACATCCTTTATTTGCTAATCAAAATAGGAGGCAAAGTGATATGCTGAGAGTATAGATTAGAGCAGAGGTGAAATGGAGGCTTGAGGAAAAAAATGTGTGGGTTGGGAAGAGAGTACCACAGGGGTTATTGCACAGTTGTGAAGACCCAGCCAGAGGTTCCTTGCATGAATTGCTCATGGTCTAGTACTGGGAGTATTTTTTGCTTCTACAGTTCTGGCACTGGGGCCACTGTGGAGGGGCCAGTGACATAAGGGTAGATAAGACACAGTCCAAGCCCTTAAGCTCACAGATTAGTGTATGAGGTAGAAAACATAGAAAGAAATTATTGAAGTATGTTGAGATAAGGGCAAAATAGGAAGTCAGTGGAAGGCAAATCAGATGAGGTTTCCCAGAGAGGTGAGGATAGTACAATTAAGTCAGGGTGGATGAAAAAAGTAGACCAGAATTTAGGGAGAGGGAACTATGGAAGCATGAAAAGTGCCTTCCAAGAAGGTAGGTGTGAATGTACAAGCTAGTTGGTGTGTGGAGAGTTTGAGAAGAGATTGGAGTGTGAGCCTGGTTGTGAAGGGCTCTGAATGCTGGGTTTAATAGATCTGTATAGCATCTCTGTAGCTAATATTAGCTGTAGGGAATGGGAACCGTTATATTGATCTAGAAGCTAGAGTCTAGGTAGTGGATATGGATCCAGACCCTGGAATCTAGGCAGAAAATTAGAGGAGAGAGGACAATGTTTTAAATGGCTCAGCTGGCTCAGGCTAAGCAGACTTGAAGTTGTCTGGCTGCAACCAGTGGGAGGGAGGCTTTGGTGGTAATAGGACAGGGATTGCTGAATGGTGGAGTGGTGGTACAGGAGAGCAGATCTTGGAGGGACAAAGGAGTGTGACAGAAGTGAAATAGCCATGAGCTATTGCATATGTAGCCCTGTGGGTATTGAAGAAGCAGAGGATGTGGGTCAGGTGTTATAGATAGGCGGGGAAGATGGAAGTGGTTGCTTCTAGTTCAGAAGGGTGGTGGAAATCATGAAGTAAGGACATGTTATAGACTGAGGAGAATAGCTTGGTGGTGGTAGAATAGTGACTGGAAAGAGGAGAATTTATCAGGGTGAGGGGGCATGGAGAAGGAAGGGATCTTGGCTGAGAATGAAGTGGCTGAAGTGTTGACTGGTTAAAACTGAGGATGATGGTTGGCTGGGTGGGGAGGCTGGATAGAGGGAAAAAACCTGGGCAGGCAGCATTTTGGTGTTAGAGTGAGAAGGAACCCTTCCCCACGCTAGTCCTCAGAGTCATCTTTAGGGACGGGACAGGAAATGGTACCTGAGGTTCATTTCTGGTCCATTTTGTTCTTTTTTCCATTTCCTCAGAACCCTAGTGAAGAAGTCCAAGAACCTAGGGGGTGGGGGAATCTCCTTTCCCAGACCAAGGATGTTGTTCCCTGATCCCAATACCTTTATGATACCCCTGTTTATTCCCAGTGAAGAGCCGGAGGCCATCCTTGGGGGAGTTACTCCTGCGGCATGCACACAGTCCAACCAGGGCCCGGCAGGCGGCACAATTGGTCCTTCAGCCTGGGCGAGACGGAGCAGGACTTGGCCTAGGTGGGGGCTCCCCTGGGGCTTCAACTCCAGTTCTAGCCCCCCGGGGCGGGGCCCCTGAGCGCCAAGGTGAGGCTCTTCGAGTCAAGAATGCTGTCTACTGTGCAGTCATTTTCCCTGAGTTTCTCAAGGAATTGGCGGCCATCTCCCAGGCCCATGCTGTCACCTCACCTTTCTTGTTGGATACTTCAGAGGAGGGATCTGGGCCTCCCATCTCAGGATTTGGGCCCCTCAATCCTTAACTTTCTTCCATGGACAATCAGGGACATGGGTGGCCTGGGCTGGGGCTAGGGCACAGGCTCCTTTTTATGTTTGGAGGCAATGGCAAAAGGACTTTTTAATTTATTTCAGATGAATGTTTTATGGAAAACTTGTTGCAATATGTATAAAAGGGAAATCTCTATTCTGTGCTCATTTTTCTTTCCCACCTTTTTTCAATGGGGCTGGGGCCCCAGAAAAGGTTGTACATAGATGGGGAGGTGGTTAGGGGTATTTTCTCTTTGGTGAAGACTTTAATGCCAGGGATTCAAGGTACTCCTTATGCCCCTAGAGGGTGAGGGGACTTGAAGCCTAGGGAAAAAAATGGGATTCTCCCCCTTCTCTGGACCCCAGAAGGAATAAGCAGCATGGGACCAGGATGGTTTGGGGGGAGCAGCAGCTGATGTTTATTGGGGACCAGTATCCCTATGTCAGATCTTGGGGGCCTCGCCCCCTGCATCTCTTGCTTCAGCTTCACTCGTCGCTGTCGAACTCCGAGGACAGACCCTGCAGCAGGGGCAGGGACATGGAGTGCCGGTCGGGGTCCCCGGGATCCCCACCCTGAGCTCCTGGTGGGGGGTTGCGGGGGCTGAAGAGCCAGTTCTCTGCCAGGGTTGGGGATAGTCACAGCTTGACTCATGCCTTGGTGTTTCTGCCCCCCTCGTCCCTCCCTCTGGTCCTCTGTAGCATCCCCACCCCCTCACCAGGGCCCCTTCATTCCATCTCACCCTCCCCTGGCTCCCTCATTCCATCTCCCTTATTAGAGTCCTATGCTGAGTCATGGATTCCCCACACATTCCTAGGCTATAATCCTCATGCCCTCTCCCTCCTCCACTTTGTCCCTCCCATCCCTTTCATCTTCATTTTCCCTGGCAGTACCTGACAGCATCTGGGGCCCCCTCCGGAAGGGGTTTCGGCCTTTGTAGGAGAATCTGGTGGGTCTGCCCTCTGGCCCTTCCTGGGGAGGTGGTGTAGGTGGGCCTGGGACAGGTGGAGGCATATCAGCAGCTTCAGAGGTATTGGCAGATGCTGATGTAGGGGCCAGAGGTGGCATGATGCTGAGGTTGGGTCTGACCCAGTTGGCCCCATGGGGCAATGGGTCTTTGGTTAGAGGCTTCTGTGGTCCCAGAACACCCTTGGGCTGCAGTGAAAACTTGAGGCAGGAGAAGGCAATAGGCAGTGATCGCTGTAACCGGAGCAGCTGGGGCTCACGAGCTGTAGTCAGTAGCCCCAACTGCAGCCAAGAGCAGGAGAAGACCTGGTAGATCACATAGATGCTGTGGGTGCTTCGGAGCCAGGGAAGAGTCTGCTGTAGGCTCACCTGCCCTGGTGGCAGTAATAGGAAGGCTACCTTCTTGCGTAGGCCACCCATACGTAGGTGGATCCGGCAGGGCTGCCCATCCAACAGTCGCATCTCTTCATAGGTTATGTCTGCTCGGCCATTTGGTGAGTATTCCCGAGTGCAGTGGGCAAAGGTACCCTCAGACCCTGTCTGCTCCAGGAGGTTTGGCAGCGGCCCTACTGGTTTCAGCGCCCTCCGGCCCTGCCGACCTGGTAAAGCCAAGCGGGTGTGGGCAGGGCGGGACTGTTTGACTAGCACGCCCAGTAGGTCATAGCAGGCTGCATCCGACAGGAAAGGTACTGCCACTACATTGGACCCAAAGCGCTCCTCGATGACCTGCAGGTGTCCAGTTTATAGGTCAGGAACTGATTAGGGTCAGGAGTTAACTGGTTGCCTATTCTAGATTGACTCTTCCACCATTCACTGTTCAATTACATTTCTGCAGTGTGCTCAGACTTATACTTCCTGCTTATCTTCCAGTTCTCTCCTGTAGCAAAACCTTGAATGTCTACTATGTGCCAGACTATGCTAGATACTGGGGATACATAAAAGAATGAGACTTTGTCCTTGTCCTAATATAGTTCTGTCTAATGGAGGAGATAAAAATATAAACAGCTAAGTAAAATAATAGAGAGCAAGGTGAGAAGGAGATAAGAAGTGATTGGACAATCTTTGTCTTTGACGGAAAGAGGATCAAAGAAGGTTTTCAGGTGGTAATACTTGAGTTTCGAAGGAATTAGCCAGATAGGACAATGGTCAGTCCAGGCAGAGGGGACAGCCAGTGAAAAAAACCTGAACTTACAAACCAGGAAGGGCACATTTAGGAATACCATTTCATGTTACTTACATGTAGGATATGAAGAGGGAAAGACACACAGTTACTAGATTATGAAAGGCCTTGTGACTGTACTGAGTGGCTGAAATCTTGTTCTGAGGGGAATGGGAAGCTACTTCAAGGGCTCTGGGTAGGAGGGACAGGATCAGATATGTATTTTAGAAAGCTAATTTTTAATAGGAAGTCATAAAATAAGGAGAGAGCAGTTAAGAATATTGCAGTACTCTAGCCAAGACATGATTAGGCCCTGAGCTAAAATAATGGGGAAAGATACTAGAGATATTTAGGTTTTAGAATTAGTAGAGCTTGGTCACTTAGGAGGTATGGGAAAAGGAATCCTCAGGATCCTTACTAGGTGACCAGTTACATAGGTGATGTCATTGGCCAAGAATGGGTACACAGAAATAGGTTTGGAATGTCCATTCTTATACTATATGTACACCTCTCAGTATATACCTTCTGCCCTAGTTGTAGGGGGTAGTTCTTTTAGGAAATTTGAGGCCTCATCTTTGTAATGTTCTAATACGCTTTTAGGAATTTTAGTTCCCCTTGCTTTTGTCCTTTTTGTCTTGGCATTTTTGGGCTTAGTAACCCAATTCTAGAAAGTTTACTTCATGACCAACTGTGAAACCCTGTAAGATCTTCTCTAGTAATTGTACTTAGGTATTAATGATCTTGACCCATTTAGGATTTTGTTGGCTGAGACTTCTTGTTCTCTCTTCTGCTAGGGAGCAAGGGCACGCAAAAGTTCCTCTTTGGGCCTCTTTCATATTTGAGCCCCATGCTTAAAGAACTATACTCTACTCCCTACCTCCAGCTACAGATCCCATGTCTGTACCCCTACTAATGGCATTGCCCACTTTGCTGGCTTTCTGGTAGAATTCACCAATGGCCCCTTAAG
Source organism: Varecia variegata (assembly GCA_028533085.1). Taxonomy (NCBI): domain Eukaryota; kingdom Metazoa; phylum Chordata; class Mammalia; order Primates; family Lemuridae; genus Varecia; species Varecia variegata. The sequence goes on along the minus strand of CM052438.1, from coordinate 140,634,254 downwards.
ACCCCAAAACAGTTACTATAGCTGTTTTGGAAGTGCTGTCCCCTAGCATAAGAGGAGGGTAGGTAACTCTGGAGGTATTTTTATTTTTTATTTTTTATTTTTTACTTTTTTTGAGACAGAGTCTCCCTTGTTGCCCAGGCTATAGTGCAGTGGCAGTGGCGTCATCATTACTTACTGCAACCTCAAACTTCTGGGCTCAAGCAATCCTCCTGCCTCAGCCTCCCAAGTAGCTGGGACTATAGATGTGTGCCGCCAGGCCTGGTTAATTTTTCTATTTTTGGTAGAGACAGGGTACCATGCTCAAGCTGGTCTTGAACTCCTGAGCTCAAGTGATCCTCCTGCCTTGGCCTCCCAGAGACTAGGATTACAGGTGTGAGCCACTGTGCCTGGAGTTTCATCTGTACTTTGGATAAGCTGAGGTAGCTTGAAGACTACTACTGTCTTTTATTACCAGGCCAAGGAAATAACTGGTGTTCTTTCTTGGTCTACGTGAAAGAGTTTCCCACCATTTCTTCTCCTTTGCTTCACTGAGACCTGGAACACCTTCTTTTGGGTGGGGACATAAGGTTGAAGAACAGGGCTCTGAGAAGGGCCAGTTGGGTTTCCAGGGATGAGAACAGAGCACTGGTGGGTTGACATTTTTGGATGGAATGCCTTGCCCCATGACCGTGAAATTATAGTCACTAAGCATAACTTCAGGATCTCACCCTATCTATTCCTTTGGTGTCTAGGATCCTGTACAAATAAGACAAATGGGAGTGTCTCCAGGAGAGGTCCCTCTAACAGGAGTGTGACATTTAAAATACCTGGTTCTTACTGTCCAAGTTTCTGCTAAAAAAGGGCTTTGAGGCTTTTCCCCAGCATATAGGTGTTAATTTGCCTAACCCTAACTCTAACCCTCCTTCTTGCCCTTGAGGTCCCAGTGGTTATCCTAAAATAGGAAAAATAATGAAGTCAGTTGCTCAGTTCTTTTTTCTGTGTTCTTGGTAAAGTCACCATTTGAGACTACTACTTGCTACTACTGAATTTCTGCTTCTGGGTAGAAGTTGTATAGACCTTAGAGGCCAGCAAATTTAGGTTTCCCAGGGGCAGCCCAGGAAAGTGGTGGTGAAAGATTGTCTTCCTACATATACCTTGGTTGCTTTGAATTCTGAATGGGGAACTCTTTAGCCCCATCCTGTTTAGCCAAATGTTTTACAGAGTGCCCAATAAACTGTTAGGGGTTCTGGGGACCGCAAACCAGGTCATTCAAAGGTGCCCTAATACTTAAATTTGTTCTATACTAACAGTGATTTATCTTGCACATCTCTACCCTGCTTTTCCTGACAATTTTCCATTTAAATAGGATAGTGAGTTTTTCTGCTACTCAGATGGTATAGCTTTCTGATAGAATAGAGCCTTCATTTACTTTCACCCTAATTCTGATTGATCTAGTCCAGGATCAGCCGTCTACACTGCTGAAACCAGTTACTATAATACTTGGGAAGACCCTGGGCTCTCCTGTTTCTGGTTCCCTGGAAAGTTGGCTTTTGTGATGAGCAGCTACCCCATTTGGAATGAGAGCTACATACCATTAAGTCTGCTTAGAGTGTGGTAGGCACTGCTTTAAGATGGTTTCTTAAGTTTGGTAGACTGCCTTCTATGAATGCTTTAAATTCACTTTCCTTCATATCTCTTAGCCAGAAACTTATCCCTAAATTTTCCAATCTGAGAAATTTGCTGACATGTGGCCTGCAACTGACAAGTGATTTAGTGGCATTTGTTGGACACCTGCAACCCAGATACAGCTGTGATCTCCCTTCTTGAAGTCTACATATTTTACTCAAAATCCAAATTTCTCATACTGTGGAAATTAAGGAAGAGGGAGTATAGGTGAAGGAGTTGAAGGTAAAGTCCAGGTTCTATAGGAAGCTTAAAGGGTCTTTTATGATACTTTTATACCCCTTTGGCCTCATTTTCACCCCTACTTCTTAAGATTCTGCTCTTGAGGACTATTTGCAGTTCACATATGTGCATTTTTCTTTTTCCTCTCCTGGCTTTTGCATATGCTGTACTTTTAGTTAGTATGCTATACACTCACCCACCCACCTGCTCATTAATTCATTCAGATACTTACTAAACACCTTTTATGTGCTAGGTACTGCTCTCCTTCTTTGTGTGAATAACTCCTATTTGACTAGCTAGAATGTTACTCTTTCTAGGAAGCCTTCCTGACTTCCTAAGGCCTACCTCTGACTTAGTGCTTCTCCTCTCTGCTCTCATAGCTCCCCATACTTTGCTTTTCAAGGAACGTTTTTTACTGTTTTTGCAATTGTTAATCACTTTACTGCAGCACCTGGCACATAAGCAAGCACTGAGTAAATGTTAGTTATTATTGTCTTCAGGCTTCCCACCCCTTCCTACTCACAGGCTGCTCAGATCCATCCAGGCCACACTTTGTTACTTCTTCTTTAGCCTCCTTACTTTACCCACCTTATCCTTGATGAGGGTCCAAGTGGCATCAGCTTCATCCAGTGTCAGCAGGTGGGGGGTACCAACCAACATGGTGGGGTGTGGGAGGGATTTGGCAGGGCAGTGGCTGCTGCAGGAACCCCAAGCTGCCCAAGGAGGTGAGACCCAAGGCCTTGGGCTCTGAGCTACTGCAGCATGAGGTCATAGAGGTCCTGCTAGGTAATGGTGTCATGAGTAGAGAGAGAACAGTAACTTTTCTAGCCTCACTACAGCCTGTAATTCATACTCTGAGTCACCTATCCATCCTCCTGCTTTAGGGGCAGAAAAATGCAGGTATCTGTTAGGGAGCATTTGTATATGTTTATGAGTGTGTGTTTGTGTGTAGTTCTTGGTCTGAGTTCTTTAAGGAAACAGGATCATGTCTCCATGAAGTAATTTGCTATCTGGTTAGCTGCTTCTTTGTGAGATTGGATAGGGGTTCTGAAGGACGTGGGAGAAAGTACAGTCACATGCCACACTATGATGTTTCGGTCAACAATGAACCACATGTATGTCAGTGGTCCCACACCACAAAATTATAATTCTGTATTTTTACTATACCTTTTCTATGTTTAGATACACAAATACTTACCATTGTGTTACAGTTTCCTGAAGTATTCAGTACAGTAACATACTGCACAGAGTTGTAGCCTAGGAGCAATAGGCTATACCATATAGCCTAGGTGTGTAGTAGGCTGTACCATCTAGGTTTATGTAAGTATACTCTGTGATGTTTGCACAATGATGAAATCACTGCATTGCTCAGAACATAGTTCCGTTCTTAAGCAACCCATGACAGTATAGACCAGGACTTATATTGAGAACCCAGCAATGGTTCTCAACCTTGGCTGCACTTTGGAATTAAATGGGAGCTTTAAAAATTACTGGATCCTACCCCTAGAGATTCTTATTAATCGGTCTGAAGTGTGCCTGGGCATCATGATTTCTAAAAGCCCTTAAGGCAATTTTAATGTGTGGCTTAGGCTGAATCCCATTATTAATGGGTGGATTACAATTGCAATGAAAACTAGGTGTGTGTGTGTGTGTGTGTGTGTGTGTGTGTGTGTGTGTGTAGGAGGGTGCTATGCTAAGCAGTGACAATGTGGAGGGTAAGAATCTAATTGGAATAATGTTGCCCTAGTAACTGGAGAGAATTTTCAGCAAGCTAGAATTACCCAGGTAAATTTGAAGATTTATTTTTTTGTGGTCCATTCCTTGTCCTAGTCTGATTTGTGTGTAGTAGTGCCTCGCCCACTCCCACTCCAGCTCTTATCTATGTATTATCTCCTCGTGTCTTTGTCCAGAGATCTCACTTAGTGTTTTGCTATAGAAGAGTGGTTCTTTGAAGAACTTTCCAGTACCTACTTTCCCACTCTGTACCTTATCTATCCAAGGAGTCCTCTCTCTGAGTCCCTCTGCAGAGTCTCCTCTGTGCCCAGGAAGATCTCTTGTGTGTAGGGAGTACCCTCCCCTAGCCCAGCCCAACATGTAGATCTATCCCACAAAGTTGGCTGTCTTCTGAGCTGGCTGAGGTGGTATGAGGGGCATAGGGAAGGGTGGGAAAGAGTGTTATCAAGAAAATTTTCCTAAAGGAGAAGTAACTGGCCTCAGGGGAGGAGGGTCTCTCCTTAGACAGAGTTATGGGTATATAGACAGGTGCCAGGTCTTTGAGCAAAAGTTTGACAGTGGACATTTTCCTTTTTTCCAGGAGAGGAATTAATATCGTATTTCTTTCTTCTTTTTTTTTTTTTTGAGACAGAGTCTCACTCTGTTGCCCGGGCTAGAGTGCCATTGCGTCAGCCTAGCTCACAGCAACCTCAAACTCCTGGGCTCAAGTGATCCTCCTGCCTCAGCCTCCCAGGCATGCACTACCATGCTTGGCTAATTTTTTGTATATTTTTAGTTTCCCAGCTAATTTTTTTTTCTATTTTTAGTAGAGATGGGGTCTCGCTCTTGCTCAGGCTGGTCTTGAGCTCCTGAGTTCAAGCAGTCCTCCTGCCTCGGCCTCCCAGAGTGCTAGGATTACAGGGGTGAGCCACCGGGCTGCTCAATATCATATTTCTTGAGCTCTTCTGTGCTAGGGGCTGTGCCAAATACTTTTAATTCATTATTTCAGTTAATCCTTTTAGTAATCTCTTGAAGTAGGCACTACTATCCCATTTTACAAGTGAAAGAACAGTCTCAGAGAGGTTAAATAATTAGCCCAAGGCATACAGTGAGTTTATAGAGGATCTGGGATTCAGAAAAAAGTCTGCTTAACTCTGGCTCTAACCATTAAACAGTATTCCTTTTGGTGAAGGGAGAAGCCAACATGTTCCTTCTGTTCATTTTAGTATGTGGTGGGGAGGGGTCCATGCTAGGTGGAAAGTATAAAGTGGTTTAATGAAAAGGAAATTAGTAGGATGAGAGAGGACCCACAATGGACCAAGTCAGAAATTCCAAGTTTCTTGTTAAGACAAGTGAAACCAAATTCTTTCCTCCTAATGCCCCTTTAGCACATTTTTTATTATGGTTGACAAGCAGAGGTCACCTGGTGTAGTATAGTTGGCACCTCTCTTCTCTCCAGGAAGGAATTCTGAATGAGACAGACAGAGGTAGAGTGAGAGAGACATACACAAGAACAAGAGACATAGACATGGGATAAAACTGACAGATGGTGCAAGGAGACAGAGGTACGGCAGTACAGAGACAATGAAAGTGATTGATAAGCAGAAACAGAGAATGATGCATATCCAGATCCCAAGGAGACTCCAGCTTGAGAAGGAGGTGGATGAGGGAGGGGGCTGTTGGTGAGGAGGACAAGGAGGGTCTCTTTATATCCTCAATAGGATGAGGAGGATCTTGTTAGGCTTTTTGTTCATGGATAGGGGATAAGAGGGGAAACGATACTGATGAACTCCTCAGTCAGAAGCCCATACTTCTGTTTTCTTTCTCTTGCTGTCTGATTACCATGATTCTCTTGGCTCCCTAAATTTCATACTGCTCTACCCTGACATTAAGTAAGTCTTTCTTTCTTTTTGGCTCAGAGAGTCTGAGACTGACAGGTACGGAAGGAAAACAGATGACAACTGAGTCTTGGATGAAGTTGGTGAGCCCAAGGTCTGGGCTGTCTGGGTTGTATCCTGCTCATAGGGTTTGCCTTTGGTGTGGCATGTTCTGGGGTCTCTCTGGGAAAGAGGCACAGATCATCAGCAGGGTATCTGAGAGTGACCTGAGTGGAAAGCCTAAGAGGAACAAACAAATGGGGCTGTTTATCCAGAGAACATGACGTTCTCTGCACAAACCTCTAGGGTAGTATAGAATAGTGTTGACAGTAAAGACTTGATAAAGAGCCCTAACAAGTCTCTTCACTTCTCTCAGGCTACAAGGGTAATCATACAAGTCCCTAATACCTATTCAAGACTTTTGGGGACAGATATATTTTGGTATTCGGAATTTTTCAGTTTATAGAAAGGGAATATAGTATAAATATTATATCTTAAGGAATAACCCAGTGGGATTCAGAACAGTGCCCTGTAATTAAATGCATCAACATTTCTGCCATTAAATGTATGTATGTTCATACTAAGATAAATACTATCAATAGGGTCATGATGGTTGAGGTCAGGTTTTGGGCCAAAGTTAAGAAAAAACTTGTCAAAGATTTTCTATTTTGGAATTAATTATAGACAAGAGATGGTGGGCTTATAATGAATTCTTCTCAGGTTGTCATGAGGAATGAGAAAGTATGGTAAAGTTTTCTAAACATATCACATGGTAAGTATGTATGTAATCTCAATTTGCAACAAAATACAATGTCCAAGGGGGTGGATTTTTGGCTTTAAGGAACAAAGTTCTTACAGTGGACAAAGTACTGCTTTGGAACCAGCTACTTTGGGGAGTTGTATACAACCAGAGGTTGAAGGTGCCTTAGAAGAATCTTCCTGTGGTGGGAGGGTGACAGAATTCACTGCTTATGAACATTGGCTGCATATAATTTCCCTTTTAATGTATCAGAGGGGAAAGACAAAAAATGGTGTGTGTGTACGTATGTGTGGCACGGGATTATCATACATTTCTTTATATTTATAATAATGTAATAAATATCATACTGCATACATCTTTGTTCACACTTTGATTATTTTCTCAGATTTATTAAAGGGGAATTACTAAGAGAAGGATATGAACATCTTAACAACTTGGGACCCATTAGGATTAGAATTTTGTCACAATTATACACAAAATCATGCTTAGAGGGCATTTAAACTCAGAACCTCATTAAAAAAATTAGTCTTGAGAATGAGCCCACACTTGGGTTGACTATAGATTTCCTCCCAATCCACTTGGATTCAGTGTGATGACACTTCTGAAAATCACAGAGGTTCTGGGCTAACTCTTCAGTTCCTTATTAATGAGGACATGGTGGTACCCCCCATGTGGCACTGGAGATGGCATCATCTGCTTTTTCTCATCTGCAGTGTCTTCTGTGTGGTGTCCCATGCTGCCTGGTCCAGCTATCTGTGCTGAGTGGGCTGGGTTCCTCCTGGCTTTGGGTCTTCATGGCTAACTCCAATACCTGTGGTTATGATAATTTTCCTGGAGAGCTTGGGTTTGCCTGGGCAGCCTGTAGCTGTCTCTGACCTGATAACAGTGATTCCTTGCCTTCTGTCTAAAATTACGCTCATTCTGAACTCCATTCTGGTGTGAAAGACCTTTTGTTATGCGGTGTCCCTTCCAGTGTGGTGTAGTCTTAGATGAAAATGAATCCATGGGCAACACCATGATACTTCCTGTTTAATATCTCAATGCTGTGGCAGCGGCAGCCATGTGAAATACTCCGATTTCATCATGTTGTGCTAACTTCATGTGCTTCTAGTGATGACCCCTGCCTCCTCCCAGGCAGGGCACATGGTCAGGTCACAGTCTACCCGTGCTAGTAGTGCACATATTGGGGGCTTCACAGCAAATATCTGTTGAGTGATTATCACAATCATAGGCAGACAGTGGGACAAAGATGATATAATCCACACCCCCAGACCTCAGACTCCTAGTGTACCTCCACCTCCACCCCAGGCTCCCTTCACCTCCACCTCCATCCCCAGTTCTGTCCGTTAGAACTGACTTTTTCTGAATATGAAGGTTTCCAGGAGTCGGCCCCTGATCTGCTTGGTGCGGACCCCATAGATGAGGGGGTTGAGTGCAGGTGGCAGCAGCAAGTAGATATTGGAGAGAAGAATGTGCACAGGCTTTGGGACGGTGTGACGACCAAAGCGATGTGTGAGGTAGGAGAAGAGACCAGGCACATAAAAGGCCAGAATGACACAAATGTGCGAACTACATGTACCAAAGGCCTTCGCACGGGCTTCCCGGGTAGGCAGCTGCAACACAGCATGGGCAATGAGTCCATAAGAGCCAGTGATACCCAGAATATCCACACCTGACACAGCCAGTGAAAGTGCCAGCCCATACAAGTTGTTGGCCCGTGTATTACCTACCACCAGCTCTACCACTGCCATGTGTGCACAGTAGGCATGGCCTATGGTCTTGGCTCGGAAGTGCTCAAATCGTGCCACCAGCAGAGGGAAGGGCACAACAATAGCCACAGCTTTCAGTGCCAGTGCCAGGGCTGCATAGCCTACACGGGCTTTGGTGACTAAGATAGGGTAGTGCAGTGGACGCCCTACTGCCACAGCACGATCACAGGCCATGGCCAAAAGCACACCAGATTCCATGGCAGTCAACGCATGTACAAAGAACATCTGGACCAAGCAGGCAGCATATGGCACAGGTTGAGGTCCAAGCCATAGCACAGCCAGCAACCCTGGGGCTACAGATGTGGCTAAGCCCAGGTCTGTGGCTGCTAGTGTGACCAGGAGTAGAAACATGGGCTGGTGTAGCACAGAGTCTATCCATACCACTGCCAGCAGTGCTCCATTGCCCAGCAGAGCCAGCAGATACATGGGCCCAAAGACCAGTGTCAGCCAGGTCTGGGCACCTCTTAGCCCTGGAATGCCAGTCAGTATGAAGAAGGTTGGGTGTAGGAAGGTGGAGTTGGGCTGTGGTGTTTCTGCCATTTGTGGTGGGCAAAGCTTTAGGGATCATGGAGGCATGACTCCTGATAAGGGAAGGACAAGGGGAGAGATTTTGGGGTGTCACAGTGACACAAACCCACCCATGGGGTATGTGTAGGGGTAGTGCAGGGCTGGGAGGATCACAAGGTTTTAACCTTTGGGTGTGGGTTTTGGATGGATAATTAAGGTCACAACTCTAGCTAGGATGGGAGAATCCTTTGCTCCTAAAAGCCCATGAATATTATAGGGGGAGGAAGCAGGGAACAGTGGTCGTGAGGAAGGGGTAGTGAGGTAGGGTGACTGCTGCAGTAGCTGGTACAGCCAGAGCCCTCCCATTGGAGGTCAGCTGACGGTGGAGCTGAGATAAATGTTTTTCTTCCTCAGGGTCCAAGTAGAGTCAGTCTCAGTCTCTGTATATAGGGAGAAAGCCGGTGCTGGTTGAGGATCAGGTCTCAGGCTGCCCTGTCCCTGAAAGTGTATCCTTGGGTGGGACCTCTGGGCCTCAGTTTCTTCAGCTGTACAGTGGGGGTGGGCACAATGATCTTAAGTGTTTCTCAGCCCTAACATTTTGGGTACCAACCCTTTAAGAAGAAAGGAGGCAGAGTAGAAAGAAAGGGAGAAATAGTAGTGGCAGGCAGATGGGATCTGGAGTGAAGGTGGGGGCATGGTGTGGCAGAAGAAAACCTGGTGGGTTTTGGGGTGTGGGGTGCTTATGTTATTCTGAACTTGATGCTGAAGTAGTGAACTTGAACACTAGCTGGAGGGTTGAAGTTGGGGCTGGGGAGCAATGGAGAAAGACAGATGGCAGCAAGAAAAGGAACTTACTTTCTCTCCTTCATAATCCAGAAAGGGGTCCCACTAGAGTCTCATTCCTGGGGTACCAGAGGGAGTAGAGGTGACACACAGGGAGAAAAATGGCCCTCAATCCAGAGTAGCAGCCACCTTAAGAAGAAGCATCTCTGATGTTGGAAGAGGCAAGGCAAGTAGACCGACTCCTCCCAGAATCTAGCCCGCAGCAGAAGCTTAAAAAATGTTGAATAGATAAAAGAATGAGGAAGAAATCTCCAGCAGAAGGTTGGACTGGGGAAAGATCTTGAGCACTGTGTGTTGGCAGCTTCTCTTTATCTTGCCCAATGCCTGTGGGGCCCTTTATGAGGCTGTTGTACCTGCTTCCCTCAGGGCCCTTCTCCCTCCCACCTGTGCCACATTAACTCTTCCCTGTTCTGCTTCTTTGCTTAATGCTGATGGGCCAGTAACTCAGGAAGTTGAGTAAGGAGGCAGAGATGGGGCAAGTGAGGAAAGAGTATGGAGTAGAAAGATCTGGGAAAGCGGAACACTTTCTCTGGGAGATCTTCGCTGACTCCCTGATGTCTGGGAGAAAATTAATTAATTAATTAATTACAGGGTCTGGCTCTGTTGCCCTGGCTAGAGTGCAATGGTGTCATCATAGCTCACTGCAACCTCAAACTCCTGGGCTCAAGTGATCCTCCTGCCTCAGCCTCCCATGTAGCTGGGACTACAGGCATTTGCCACCATACCCAGGTAGTTTTAAAATTATTTTTTGTGGAGACAAGATCTTTCTATGTTTTCCAGGCTGGTGTTGAACCCCTGGGCTCAAGTGAGCCTCCCCCAAAGTTCTAGGATTATAGGCATGAGCCACCGTGCTGGCCTCCTTTGTTCTTCAATAACATCTTTTGTCCCACTGTATTGTAATTATTTATCTGTCTCTTTCCCACTAGACTGAAAGAGTTACAAGCATTGCTTTTTATTAATGACAATATCTTTACTGCTCATCACAATGGCTGCCATGCAGTTGGCTATGAAGAACTAGAGCTGCTAGCCCAGATAGCCTCTGCTCACTAACAGGGGCTCCTATAGTTTCAGGAGCCTTAGGTATCCATGGGAAAAGAATTATTTACCATCAACCACAAATCTACTGAGTACAGTTCTTTCTATTATAAGGAGACATGTCCTTAAATCACCACACTATGCAAAATCGTGATAAAACCCACAGGGCTTATTGGGATAATGAGGGTAGGGAACAACACTCAAAAACTTAACATTTCAAAAAAGATAGGAACCTAATAAAAATGGTAGCACTAATTTTCACATATTAAATGGTTAGGAAATACATAAATACTGCAATAAATATGACATTTTGCCTTGAAAAAGTCTGGGGTTTATTCTGTGGAAGTGAGTGTTGGAAGCACCTTGTGAATTATTGTGAAACAGTGAAGGAGGCTTGTCTGAAATTGGGTGAAAAGTTGTAACCCCAGATGTGGATGGGTGTGGCTCATAACTCCAGCGGTGAACTGAAGTAGCTGATAGATGTTTGAGGTGTGTGCGTGTTAGACTTTCCTACTCAGTTCAGTTCAACTGGGTACAGTTTTCTGTGTTCATAGTTTCTTGAAAATGGAATCACATAAAAGCAAACATGAAATTCGCATCACACTGAGTTCCTTAATGCATGCTTCAACTGTGTTTGAACAAATTTTCATTTTAAAACTAGCATTATGGCAGAACTGATTGAATCTCTTTTGTGCCTGACCCTGTGCCATGTGGTGAAGATACAGTGGCAATAATAAGACCCTGCTTCCCTCAAGGAGTTCACAGTCTAGCAAACACAGTAATGTAAACAGTAACTGAAGGACTGTTAAGGTAATTGTGTTAACTCAGGTCAATACCAGATACGAGGGCAGTACAGAGAAAGAAGGCTTTCGCTCTCCTGGAGGGGTCAGGGAAATCTCTGAATCACTGTAATGGCCAACAGTCCCGTGGAGCTTCTTAGGTGCATGTAATGCTCTAAGCCCTAACCTCACAATAGTCATTTGAGGTGGGTACAATTCTTTCCCCCACTTTACAGACAAAGAGACTAAGGCACAGAGATTGCCCAAGGTCGCATAGCTACTAAATAGCATAGTTTAGGATACTAACTCAAACAGTTCGGGTTTAGCATACTTGATCTTAGCTACTTCAAAGATTTCAGCTGAGATTTAGCACATGAGTAGGAGATTTTAGAATAGTTGGGGAAAAACGCACCTGTTCCTGGGAGAAGGCATTCAGGAGACTTTGGGATTGGCAGGTGGTGCTAAGATTTATGAATAGAGAGGTGTAGAAAGAGCTACAATTATTTGGCATTGGTTGGTGATCTCTCATCCATTGAGGGAGGAGAGGAGCACTTGGGAAGTGGGAGCAGTGGGTTGAGAGCCGTGAAGGGGAGGGTTGTAAAGAAGGGCTCTCAGCCTCCAGAGGACACTAATGGGACTTCTGGCTGTCTCAGACACTTGCTCTTTGTGAAAATTGTTCATTAGATAAATCACAAAGCCCTTAAATGCAACAAGTCCAAATTTAAGGTCATTAAGTTCTTGGAAATCTACAGTATTCTACATTTCCTACTCTCCAGTAATCCAAGATACATTGGAAGATATTGACTCTGTCTAGAAAATTCCCCCAGACCTTAGTCCATACTTATAGAACCTCTCTGAGCACATGAGGGGCAGTAACAGGCTGATCTTTTCCTGTGATATTGGCCATTAGAGGAGAGGATTTGACAATACACCTATGACCTTGTGGGGCTACGTGCCAGCTCTCTGCAAGGAGTGTGGTGGAGTAGGGGGAGGAAGGGAGGCTCACTGGACCTATCAGTTGCTTCTAGGCTGGCATGGAAAATAGGATAGGAGGGTTCTTTTTGGAGATTGACCCTGATTTTCCTCACTTCTTTGGCTAATGAAGCCACCATCAACATCTATAGAATAGAGTTCTCAGATACCAACTTGTATCCATGTGGGCCTGTTCTATGGTTTTCCGTTTAAAATGGTCCATAAGCAACAACACATGCTAGTATATTATCCATTTACACGATAGGCAATAGGTTATAGATCAGAAGTTCTTAGGTCCTAGTGGTGTCACACTTCACTGAATCCTCTTCTAGAAACCTACTAAGGCAAACTCTCAATTACCAAATTTCAGTTCCCAGATCAGTAAGACCTCTTTGTGAGTAGTGTGGCACCTCAGTATCCCAGGCCTCACCTTCCTTCAGTTTCAGAGGTGGTAGAGGGATCCTGTAAGATCAGGTTGCCCTACCCTATGGAGATTTTGAAGGAGTCATGGAACCACCATGCTCATTCTGTTGTCTAGCTTTACTTTCTCCCTTCCACCTCGGGCTTCCCAGTCCTTCTGTGAGAAAGTCTTTATTATTCCATAAAGTTTGGAGCACTGGGAGTCCCCAGTTCCTAGGATAGTAGATGTGCTAGATGTGCTTGCACTGAGGTTGTAAATTTGAGAGAGGAACTGTTTATAATAGGATCTGGTAGAAGTCAGGTTATGGTAGGGGTGTGGAATAGATCACATCAATCCTCCTGTAATATTGTTTGCTCTTCTTATTCATTTCTCCTTCCTCTACAGTAGGGTCATTCTTTCCAGTCCCAGAATCTTTGGGGATGATACCAGCTTTGACCCTAGATAGCCATGACTCCATTGTCCTGCTTACTGAGGTCATAGTTGCCATCCTTGTCTCCAAGGCAACTCTATACCTGTAAGATTGGGTTAGGACCCTGAAACCTCCTTAACTTATCCAATCATTCTTTCCCTTTTAATGTGAGGCATGGAAAAGGTATTTTTTGACTAAGCCTCTTTGACCAATAATGGCTGAGGAGAAGAGTTCTGGGATCGTCTTCCAAAGGGTTTTTTTTTTTTTTAAATAGAAGACAAGTAGTTCCCTGTAAGGGTTCTATTTAGAAGAGGAGAGGACTCTTGAAATAGCTCCCTTTGTTGAGATTGGGTTGAGGCCCTCTCTCAAGAAATCAATTCCGTGAGGTTCTTCTCTGAGGTAATAGATAGCACTTTTATCTTTTCCCACCACTTTTACCTTTTCCCACCATCGCTTCCCTGCTTCTGAGCTCACATTGCATGGGTAACACTCACACCTGGGAAAAGGACTAGTATCATCCACAGAATTTAAACATTATTAAGAACTCATTACAGGTCAAAGTACTATGGATGGATAAATAGCTTCTCTTATCACTACATTTGTTATGTTTGTGTCCCCCCCAAATTCATATGTTGTGGTCCCAACCCCCAATGTGATGGTATTTAGAGATGGGGCTTTTGGGAGGTAATTAGGGTTAGATGAGGTCATGAGGGTGGGTCCCTAATGAATAGGATTAATGTCTTTATAATAAAGGAAAAAGAGAAATATCTCTTTCTCTCTCTCTCCTCTTTTTCCCCCACTCCATGTGAGGACACAATGAGAAGGCAGCTGACTGCAAGACAGTAAGAGAGCCCCACTAGGAACCTAATCAGCTGGCACCTTGATCTTGGACTTCTTAGCCTCCAGAACTGTGAGAGAGAAATGTCTATTGTTTAAGCCACCCAGTCTATAATATTTTGTTATGGCAGCCCAAGTCGACTAAGATAATATTGAAATCTCCATAAGAGCTTGTATATCTGACTCTTCTCTATCTCCACTGGACTATGTCCTATTTTACACCTCACATCCTTAGTGTGGAATATTGCAACAGCCTCATGACTGATCTTATCTTCAATATGCTCCTGTGTGTTTTATTTTTTGTTATACTTTTATTTGAGAAGTGGCTAGTAGATATAAAAGTACAAAGAATAAGAACATGTACATGTATCAACATACCCAGAGTTGAAAATTATTAAAATTTTATCCCACTTGCTTTTAGTTCTTTTCTAATAAAGGCAATAAAATTACAGATAAAATTAAATCTCTTTTATGCCCTGTAATATCCCCTTCTATCACCTTAGAGACAATAATTATGAATTTTTTTTTTGAGACAAGGTCTTGCTCTGTTGTCCAGGTGGCAGTGCAGTGGTGTCATCATAGTTCACGGCAACCTCAAACTCCTGGACTCAAGCAATCCTCCTACTTTAGCCTCCTGAGTAGTGTGCGCTACCACCCTTGGCTAATTAAAAAAATTTTTTTTTGTAGAGATGGTGTCTTGCTGTGTTGCCCAGACTGGTCTCAGACTCCTGGGTTCAAGTGATCCTCCCATCGTGGCCTCCCAAAGTCCTTAATTATGAATTTAGATTATACCTTTCTAATTCAGTTTTTAATGCTTTTGCTAGTTAGTGCTTTTAAATATTTACATAAATTATTTACTAATATATATAGGAAGTTGTGGTTTTGAGTTCTGTTTATGCATATAAGTAAATCTTTATCATTCCTTTAAATTGCTGCATAGTTTTATAGCATGATTATTCCAAATATTTATTATTGATAGACTTAAAATTGTTTCTGATTATTTTGCTATGTATACTGCTATTGATATCTTTATAAATTTCTCCATTTTCACCTCTGAACATTTCTATTGAGACTATATCTAGAAGTGGAATTGTTGGCTCATAAGGTATGTACATTTTTATCTTTAGCAGATATTGTCAAATTGCTCTTCAAAATAGTTGTTTCAATTTGTATTCCCACTATGAAAGATTCTGTTTTTTTAACATTCTTGAAAATACTTTATATTATCAGACTCTCATATTTTTGTGAATTTGATTAATAGGAAATGTTATCTTGTTTTCATATGCTTATTGGTCAATTAGGATTCTCTTATGTAAATTTCCTGATCATTTCCTTTTCCCATTTTTCTAATAAGTTGTCTTTCCCCCTCGTATTTATTTGTAGAAATTCTCTATGTATACTAGATACTAATCCTTTGTTTTATGTTGGAAATATTGCCTTTCAGTCACAGCATAGTAAAATTTGAATTTTAATCAAAAGCACATCTAGGACATGTGCTTTTTGTATATTATTAGGTCTTTTCCTGTGATGAGGTTTTATAGTGTATAAACTTTGACAACACTTAGTACTTAGTATCATCTCCCAAGTTATGATTTATTGGATACTTACTGTAAGTCAGGTATTGGGTTAAGCATTCTACATGTATCATCTCATTCAATATAATATCCCTATGAGGTAGACACTATTGTTATTTCCATTTTACAGGTTAAATAACTGAGGCATAGGTAACTTCTGATCAGAAAACTTGTAGTGACTCTGAATTCGAATCCAAGTCAGTGTGAGTTCAAAACAGATTTTCTTAATGGCTATTTAATTTCAAGGTTATGCTGGCTTCATAAAACTAAATAAGGTTGATTTTCATCTTTTTCTCATGCATAATTGTATTTATCTTCAGACTGAATTTCCTCTCCTTTTCCTAGAACAATGTACCATTCAGGGTTGAAGGAGCAGCCACATTGCTTTGCCTAAAGACTGTAGGCAAATAAGATGGCTTTTCTCCTGACCTCTGAATTTACTTGAATATTCTTGCATCTACCCAAATAATTATCTTCTTTATATTTTTCATTATAGCTTTTGTTCATGATACATTTAGGACCTTCTGCCTCCCCTCTGTAGTTGCTATTGTGAATTCTACTTCGCACAACCCTCCCTGCCAAAGGTCGACAGCTGTGACTCCCAGCTTCCCTAAAGACACATTCAATCTTCCATAATTCCCTGGCCAGCACCCTTCTCTTCTCCCTTCCCTTGTGTACTGACAGCAATGTAAAATACCCTGTAGAAGTTGCTACACTGTAAGTGTGTCATTGTCTGGGGTTGAGGATTCCTTACAAATGTAAGTTTTGTCTCAGTTTTCATGTTACTTAAATCTGCCTCTTCTGCAGTGTGCCACTGCCACTTTCTGCACCACTAGTGTGATGATAGCTGTAGGTGTTTGTAAATGCTCTTTATCAGGTTGCAGTAGTTCCCCTCTATTCCTGTGTTGCTAGGAGTTTTAGTCATGAATGGATGTTGGGTTTTGACAAAAGTTTTGTCTTGCTTCAGTGGATATGATTTTATGATTTTTCTTCTTTGGCTTATTGATATGGTAAATTACACTGATTGATTATTGAATCTTGAACCAACCTTGCATACCTGGAATAAATGCCATTTGGTTCTGGTGTATATATTTTTTTATATATTGTTGGATTTGATTTGCTAATATTTTCTTGAGGATTTCTTTTTTTGTATGGCCTTCATCTGGTTTTCATTCAGGATAATCTTGTCCTCATAACATGAGTTGGATGCTAGGCACATGGCACATGCCTATAATCCTAGCTATTTGGGAGCCTGAGGTGGGAGGATTGCTTGAGTCCAGGAGTTCAAATCTAGACTGGGCAACATAGGAGACTTTTTTTCTCTCAAACAAACAAACAAAAAAAAGGAATTAGGAAGTGTCCCCCTAGCCTTTTATTTTCTGGAAGGGATAGTGTGAAAACTGGTGTTGTTTCTTCCTTTAGTAAAATTCTCTAGTGAAGCAGTCTGAACCTGGAGATTTCTTTCTCAGAAGTTTTTTGATTACAAATTAGATTTTTATAAATGGTTATAAGACTCTTCAGATTATATATTTTATTTATTTATTTTTTTAGTTTGTAGTTTTTGAGAAGTTGATCCATTTCTTCTAAATAGTCATATTTATGAGCATAACATTGTTCATAGTATTTCCTTATTACCTGTGGTGATAATAGAATCTATACTGATATCCTCCATTTCATTCCTGATATTGATGATTTACATCCTTTATCTTTATTTATTTATTTATTTTTTTGAGACAGAGTCTCACTCTGTTGCCCGGGCTAGAGTGCCATGGTGTCAGCCTAGCTCACAGCAACCTCAAACTCCTGAGCTCAAGCAATCCTCCTGCCTCAGCCTCCCGAGTAGCTGGGACTACAAGCATGCACCACCATGCCCGGCTAATTTTTTCTGTATATTTTTAGTTGTCCAGATAATTTCTTTCTATTTTTTTGGTAGAGATGGGGTCTCGCTCTTCCTAGGCTGGTCTCGAACTCCTGAGCTCAAACGATCTGCCCCCCTTGGCCTCCCAGAGTGCTAGGATTACAGGCATGAGCCACTGTGCCCGGCCTTTTTATCTTTATTAATCACTATTAATTTTAGTGATGTTTTGAAGAGCCAGATTTTTATTTAATTGATTTTTTTCTATCTTTCTCATTTTCAATTTCTTTAATTTCTTCTCTTAACTTTATTATTTTATTTCTTCTGTTTTCTTTGGGTTTATTTTTCTCTTTCTCCCCTAGTTTCTTTTTTTTAAATTATTATTTTTTTATTTTAGCATATTACGGGGGTACAAATGTTTAGGTTACATATATTGCCTTT
>CM052438.1:140600653-140616078 GCA_028533085.1 Varecia variegata | reverse complement strand
TCCCACCCAAGTCAGAGCTTCAAGTGTGTCCATCCCCTAGACAGTGTGCACCGTCCCCATTAGGTGTAAATATACCCATTCCCTCCTCCCGACTCCCACCTGCCCGACATCTGATGAATGTTACTACTATATGTGCACATAAGTGTTGCTCAATTAATACCAATTTGATGGTGAGTACATGTGGTGCTTGTTTTTCCATTCTTGTGATACTTCACTTAGTAGAATGGGCTCCAGTCTTGAGGTAGGAACTTAGATTATTGATCTGAGACCTTCTCTTTTTTTCTAATGCAGGCATGTGATGCTATAAAAGTCCTCTCAGCACTCACTGCTTTAGCCACATCCCACAAATTTTTATGTTGTATATTTATTTCCATACAGTCCTGTGTTTTTTTGAAAATTTCTTTTATGATTTTCTCTTTGACCCATAGTTTATGTAGAAATGTGTTATTTAATTTCCAGGTGTTTAGAGATTTTCCTGTTTTCCCTGTTAGTGATTTCCAGTTTAATTCCACTATGGTCAAGAACATAATCTGTGTGATTTCAATATTTTAATTTTGTTGAGGTTTGTTTTATGGCTCAGGATAAGGTCTATCTTGGTAAATGTCCACGGGTGCTTGAAAAAAAAAAGTATATTCTGCTGTTTTGGGGTGTTCTGTATATGTCATCTAGATCCTGTTGGTTGATTGTATTGGTCAGTTCTATATCCTTGGTGACATTCTATCTTGTAGTTCTCTCAGTTGCTGAGATAGAACTTTAACACCAAGGGGGCTATTTAAGTCACAAATTTTAATTGTAGACTTGTCTATTTCTTTCAGTTCCTTTAGTTTTTGCTTCATTTGTTTTGAGGCTCTGCTGTTTGGTGCCTACATAATTGAGATCATTATGCCTTCCTAGTGAATTGATTCTTTTATCATTGTGTAATGTGTCACTTTGTCACTACTAATTTTCTTTGCTTGGAAGTCCACTTTATCTGAAATTAATATATACTTTTTTGATAAATATTTACATGATATATTTTTTCCATCTTTTTATTTTCAACTTATGTCATTGAATTTGAAGTTAATTTCTTATAAGCAGCATATGGTTGGGTCATATTTTCTTTTTATCCACTTTGCCAATCTCTGTTTTTTAATTGGTGTATTTAAACCATTTACAATTAAGGTGATTATTAATCACTCTAATGGCTTGTCTGCCATTTTATTATTTGTTTTCTTTTTGTTTATTCTGTGTCTTATTCTGTTCATGTTTTCTTGACTTTCTGTGGGTTACTTGAACATTTTTAGGATTTCATCTTGATTTATTTATAGTACTTTTGAGTGTATTACTTTGTATAATTTTCTTAGTGATTGCTTTGTGTATCAAAATATACCCACATGACTCATCACAGTCTGTTAGTATCAACATTTTACCACTTTTAGTGGAAACTTTACTTCCGTTTAGGTTCCTTTACTCTCCCTACTTTTAAATATCATTGACTTGACTATCAGATGGTGCTATAATTTTTGTTTTAATCTTTGCATATGATATAAAAAACTTATGAGAAGAATTTATTCATATTTCTGCTCCTTCCATTGCTGTTTATTCTTTACTGATGCTCCAAAAAATCCTTCTTTTGACAAATGCAGACACCCATGTAACTCATGCTCATCTCAATATGTAGAACATTTTTATCAAAGAAACTCTCTCTGCTTCCTTCCACCCCAGAGGCAATCACTATTTTGATTTCTATCACCATAGACTAGTTTTTATCTGTTATAGAACCTCATGACAATCATATAGTATGCAGACTTTGTGTCAGAATTCTTTCACTTGACATAAGAATCTTGAGTTTAGTCTGTGTTGTTGCATGTTTTAGTAGTTTATTCACTTTAATTGCTGAATAATAGTCCATCTTATGAATATATCACAATTGTTTTATCCGTTCTCCTGTCAATGGACATTTGAATTGTTTCCAGTTTTTGGTTACTGTGAATAAAGCTACTATAACCTTTAAGTACAGGGCTTTTTGTGGACTTACATTGTTATATTTCTTGGATAAATATCTAAGATTGGGATTTCTGGGTTTATAACGTTCTCCCCCACCCCATTGGATTCCTAGCAATTTCTTTGCTTCAGAAGTTGTAAAATGAATTGGGAAAAATTATTCTCCTCCCAACAGTGTTGAAGTACTTTAATTAAATGCTCATATAGAGCAATTTTGCTTTTTTCCTTATTTTTCTGTAGTTTTTTTATTGTGGTAAAATACACGTCATAAAATTTAATATTTTAATCATTTTTAATTGTACAGTTTAGTGATATTAAATACATTCAAATTGTTGTGCAACCATCACCACCATCTCTCTCCAGAACTCTTTTCATGCTTCAAAAGTAAAATTCTATGCTTATTAAACAACAACTCCCCATTCCCTCTCCCCCCACTCCCTGGCAACCACCATTCTACTTTCTATCTCAATGAGCTCATATGAATATAAGTGGAATCATATAATATTTATCTTTTTTTGACTGGCTTATTTCGCTTAGCATAATATCCTCAAGGTTCATTCATATTGTAGCTGATATCAGAATTTCTTTTCTTTCTAAGGCCAAATAATATTCCATTGTATGTATATACCATATTTTGCTTATCCATTCATTTTTTGATAGACACTTGTGTTGCTACCATGTTTTAGGTATTGTGAATAATGTTGCTGTGAACATGAGTGTAGAAATATCTCTTCAAGACCTGGCTTTCAGTTCTTTTGGGTATATACCCAGAAGAGTTGCTTTATCATATGGTAATTTTATTTTTAATATTTTGAGGAACTGCCATACTCTTTTCCACAGTAATTATATCCTTTTACACTCTTACCAACAGTGCACAGTGTTCCAATTTTTGCACATCCTGTCCAAAAATTTTTATTATATGTTTTTTTAAAATTTGCTTTTATTTTTGTACAGTAGCCATCCTAATAGATGTTAAGTGGTATATCATTATGGTTTTGATTTTCATTTCCCTCATAATTAGTGATGTTTAGCATCTTTTTATGTGCTTATAAATTTTACTTTTAATAGTGTAAAAATATTGATTAATCTCCCCATTTATTCCATCCCTTTTTTTTTCTTGAACTCACATTGAGTGATTGACCCTGCAGGCTTACTTCAAAATTATCCCTCTTAAATTATTTGTTCATAGTTTCAGAGTAATTAATCATTGTTTCTGGCCTGAGTCTGAACATTTTGACATGTTTACCTCAGGGCTTTTGTCTTCTCTCCTTAGTCTCTTATTTTTTTTTCATCCGCAAAATGGATACAGTAATAGTGCCTTTTCTCATTGGGTTGTTCTGAGAATTAAATGAGATAATTTATGTTAAAAACTTAACACAGTGAAAAGGATGTAGTAAGGGCTCAACAAATGTTTGCTGTTTGTATGTTATTTTATTGCTGAGATTTCTGTCACTGCTCTTACACTGTGTCTTCAAATATTTTATGTGCTTTTTGTCTGGAGCTACTAATTATCCCTATAGTTAGTGCTCCCTCTTGGCACTAGGGGAAGGGTTTCCATTTCTCCCTTGGTTCACTGATCCCATGCTCAGTGATCCCAGGGGTGACTCTGACACCTGCCTCCAGAAGGCTTCTCAGTCTCCAGATATAAGGGTCCTGTACAGGGCCGGAACAGCGACATCCCCTCATACCAATATGAGCAGTCTCCAGCCTTCTCTCTTCTTTTTCCTCTTCTCTCAGAATAAGCAAAGTGTTTTTTAAAGCTCTTCCCTACCACTTTCTCAATCCTTCAGCTGATATTGTGATGTAGTAGGTGAGTTTAAGAGCATTGGTGGTGGCAGTGGGAAGGGATTGGCAGGTGTGTGTGTGTGTGTGTGTGTGCATGCGTATTTAGGAGTATCTGTAAAGTACAAAGACTGAGGTTGAGAGAGAGGAAATGGATGTGTGGGAGGGAGAAAAGGGGTTGGCAAGACAAAGGATGGATTGCACCATGACAGAGGGGTCAACAAGATAAGGATTGCAGCATGACAGAACACATGGTGTGGAGTGTGGGCACTGGAAGAGACATCAGTAGGACTTGGTGGTGGACACTGGCTAGAGGTAGGAACAGGGATGCAGAGAGGGGCCAAGAAAAGCACCAGGAGGGTGTGGGGAGAGAGAAAACTTCTTGATTAAAAGTTTGAGAGTAGTTTATAGAGCTGTCAGAATCAGATTGTACCAGGAAAGGAGATATCAGTGGGGGTATTCGTGAAAATGGCTCAGGTTTTCATTACCACTTTGTTTTTGGCAAAAGAAGCAAAGCTACTGGAGAAAGATTAATTCACTAATTCCATGGCTAATTTATTAAAATATTTCCTAAGTACCTACAATGTGCCAAACTCTTTACTTAGTGCTATGAACTCCTTATTCCCAAACTAAGGAGGACTCTTGGTAGACTGGGTGTCAGGTGTGTCTAAACCTGAAAAGTCCTCCTCATTCTGTTTTCTGTTCTGCATTTTGTAGAACAGATACAGACATTGAGAAAGGAAGAGGTTGCACCTGGGTGCTGGGGTTCTCCACATTTTTGCTACCACATCCACAAGAACATGGGAGATCATATTTATACCTGATGCATCACTATATGCTTACTTAAATTTGGATAAAATCTCCAAAATGTTTATAGGGAGTACAATAAATGAGTAGGTGGGCATTTTTCTTGAGATGTTTATTCATTAAAAAAGATGAGTCATGGTGATTACCAGAAGCTTGGAGTGGGTGGGGGAGCTGGAGAGATATTGGTCAAAGGATACAAAATTTCAGTTAGGAGGAATAAGTTCAAGAAATCTATTGTACATCATGGTGGCTACAGTTGATAACAATATATCATATATTTCAGGATTGCTTAGAGAGTAGATTTTAAGTGTTTTAACCACAAAAAATAAGTATGTAAGGTAACAAGCCCATTAATTAGCTTGATTTTAGCCATTACACAATGTATACATATATCAAAACATCATATTGTACACCTTAAATATATACAATTTTTATTTGTTACTAAAAAATAATTTAAAAAACCCATGAGTCACTAAAAAGCGTTTGCCACTGAATAAAGGGAATGATAGTGCCTGTGCAGCATAGAGAACACTGGCTTTGGATTATGAAAACATTTTACATGCTGGCTCTAATTGCGTGTGAGCAAGAGTGAGGTTATTAGACGTATAAATCTAAATTTGCTCTAATATATGAAGAGGATAAGCCATTTACAGAGTTTGACAGCTTGTACATTATTAAAAACAAATTTCTTGTGACACATTTCCTACCTAATCCTGCCATATATTGTGCAGAAAACAAAGACCACCTTATAAGCAGAGGGTAGGGTGGGGGTGGAGGGGTTGCAGCTATTTTATCAATTAGGCACATAGCTTTAGGGTACAGAGCCTGTGCATTTTGAAGAACCTGAGTGGGGAAAAATGCTTGACATATGAAACACATGTACAAGGAAAATGGCAAAGTGAAATTAATACTTGTATAAATAAATGTCTAAATAATACAACTAGGCCAAAAAGTAATTAACTAAACTCCTACATAGTTATCGGATGAGGTTTGTGAGTACATTTTAATATGCTGTTATGAAGTTAGGAGAGTCTTTTTTTTTTTTTTTTTTTTTTGAGAGAGAGTCTCGCTCTGTTGCCTGGGCTAGAGTGAGTGCCATGGCGTCAGCCTAGCTCACAGCAACCTCAAACTCCTGGGCTTAAGCGATCCTACTGCCTCAGCCTCCCGAGTAGCTGGGACTACAGGCATGAGCCACCATGCCCGGCTAATTTTTTCTATATATATTTTAGTTGACCAGATAATTTCTTTCTATTTTTTTTAGTAGAGACGGGGTCTCACTCTTGCTCAGGCTGGCCTCGAACTCCTGACCTCGAGCGATCCACCCGCCTCGGCCTCCCAGAATGCTAGGATTACAGGCGTGAGCCACCGCGCCCGGCCAGGAGAGTCTTAATGGATTAAAATTGCATATGGACATAAAAGGTCTTTATATAATCCCCTAAGGAGGGAATGGGCATTGCCAAAAAATAGAGCTGGTTAGGACTCACAGGAAGAAAAGAAAACACTAGGAAGAAAAAGCGCACACAGAATCTGTTCAGGAGCTGTAGGGAAGAAATGGATCCATTTCTCCTTAGCCTGGACCAAATCTCTTTGATTCTCACTCCCAACCCTCCTTGATTTGAGCTGAAACTGACTCCCATCACTTTGCTACTTCCCCGGGGCTTCTGTAAATGATGGACATGATTTCTCTTTGTTTCTGTTGAGATGGGTGGGTGTTTTCCTTTGAAGGAAGTTTGCCGGGTAGTTCTGACCCAAGCTAAGTCCATGACTGGTGGACCTGCCTGATGTACCATCCCATAGCCCTTGGGTCAGGGTTTTGAGACACCAGGTCCATCTGAGAGACCTGGTCTCAGGCTATTTTCCTCTCATTGGGCATTTCTATTATCCCTTTTCCTCCTCTTTCTTCCTGGGAAAGGAGTTTCTTTGGTCATTTTGGATGAAGAATAAGACTTTAATGTTGCCAAATATGCATTAAGGTATTTGCCCCTTGGAAAAAATACAATAGGATGATGGCCAAACAGGTTTATTATTAATAATAGAAAACAAGAATAATAACCTACTTTTCTGAGCACTTTATATGGATTAACTCATTTAATCCTCATAATTCCCCCCTGAAATTTACTGTTACCCACATCTTACAAAGGAAAAAACTGTGTCATGCAGAAGTAAAGTGACTTGCCCAAGAAAATCTAGTCAGCCAGGGAAGAACTGGGAAATGAACTCAGGAAATCTGGCTCCAGAGCTTAATGTCCTCACCTACTGCACTGTGTTCTCTCCCACCCAACATGGCTCCTTGCCCCTTCTCTATTGTTCTGGATCTTTTTTCTCACTGATATGGATATTCTCTTAGAGCTCTGAGAGGTATTTTCTGTGAGACTTTGGATGTGCGTCTTTGTGCTTGTGAGTTTCCTTTCTTCTCACTCCTAACTCTTTCCTAAATTATCCTAGAACTCCCCGAAGGTGCTTAACAGAGCCCTCAGAAGCCAATGAATGGAATAAAAGACCTCCTCCCCACAGAGAGTAACCTCCTTTCCAGAACCTCATTAACAGCCATCTAGGCTCACTGCCCCTTTCCCATCCTGCCCTTGCTATCTCACTATTAAAGTGATAAAACATCAGAATTGCAAGCAGAGGGCAGGAGTTGTTTTTATGACTTATGCCAGATGTCTTATTGTTTTATTCAGAAGGGTTATGTTAATAACTGGAGGGGGTGGGAGAAATGGTGAGAAAATAAGTGTCTGATAAATTTCCTTCTAAGGAAAAATGAATGTGTTTTCTGGTAGGGCTTTTGTTTATATAAATTTGAGGCCAATGCTTTAAAATAGAGGCAGAGCAATGTTACCAGTGGCCCTTCTTCTCTGTGCTTATTCTAGCCTCTCCTTTAACAAGAAGTTAATTATCTAAAATATACTGTCTTGGAGGATGTCAAATTATTAGCCTGCCTGGGAACTTTACTTGTCTGAATCTAGGCCTGTTCCCTTCCTTGTACCCTCCTGGAAGCCTATTGCTACTGCCCCCTCCCCCGCACCCACAGCCCATAGTGCTCTGAGCAAGTGCATTTGCGTAGAGGCAGGGGGATGGACTCTTGGATTAAAGATTTCATTCCTCTGCATGCCTTCTTCCCTGGGACTCTCTGAATACCATTATCACAAGATCCATCTAGTATTTATTTGGTAACTTTATACTTCCAATTCTCTACTTACTATCTCCATGGTCCCTTTTCTTTATATTCTCTTTTAGATTCTTTTTTTTTTTTTTGAGGTTTTTAACCCTTTTTTTTTATTTCAGCATATTACGGGGGTACAAAAGTTTAGGTTGTGTATATTGCCCTTCTTCTGCGCCGCCCCCTCCCCGAATCAGAGCTTCAAGCGTGTCCATCCCCTAGATGGTGCGCATCGCACTCATTATGTATGTATACACCCATCCCCTTCCCCCGCCACATCTGCCTGACACCCGATTAATGTTATTCCTAAATGTGCTCTTAGGTGATGACCAGTATATTCTCTTCTAGATTCTTAATCACTCATTCTTTCCCTAGTCCTAATAGCTAGCTGACATATCAGAACTTGAGAAGGAAACAAATATTACCTGAGTGTTATGAAAGCTAAGACAAGAAGGGCTCCATACTTAACCTTTTTTTTTTTTAAATTTCAGAATATCATGGGGGTACAAATGTTTTGGCTACATGAATTGCTTTTGTACAGCTTGAGTTAAAGTTTTAAGTGTGCCTATTATCCAGATATCATGCACTGTACCTGTTAGGTGTGAATTTACCCGCCCCTCCTCCCTGCTCCCACCTTCTTGGTTTCTGTTGAGTTTTATTCCCATATATGCCCATGAGTGTTGCATGATTAGTTCCAGTTTAACGGAGGTGTTTGTGGTGTATGTGGTGTTTGTTTTTTCATTCTTGTGCTATTTCACTTAGAAGCATGATCTCCAGTTCCATCCAGGTTGTTACAAAAGGTATTAATTCACCATTTTTTATGGCTGAGTAGTATTCCATGGTATACATACACAACATTTTATTAATCCACTCGTGTATTGATGGGCACTTGGATTGATTCCACAGTTTTGCAATTGTGAATTGTGTTGCAATAAACATTCAAGTGCATGTGTCTTTTTGATAAAATGACTTTTTTTTCCTTTAGGTAAATGCCCAGTAGTGGGATTGTTGGATCAAATGGCAGGTCTACTTTTAGTTCCTTGAGGTATCTCCCTACTACTTTTCATAGAGGTTGTACTAGTTTGTAATCCCACCATCAATGTGCAAGTGTTCCTTTCTCTCTGTATCCATACCAGCATCTATTATTTTGGGATTTTTTGATAAAAGCCATTCTCACTGGAGTTAGGTGATATGTCATTATGGTTTTGATTTGCATTTCCCTGATGAATAGAGATGTTGAACATTTTTTCATATGTTTATTCGCCATTAGTCTATTGTCTTTTGAAAAGCTTCTGTTCATATCTTTTACTCATTTTTTAATGGGGTTGTTTGATTTTTTTCTTGCTAATTTGTTTGAGTTCTTTATGATTCTGGTTATTAGCCCTTTTATCAGGTGTATAGCCTGCAAATATTTTGTCCCATTCTGTAGGTTGTCTGTTTGCTCTTTTGATTATTTCCGTGGCTGTACAGAAGCTTTTTAATTTAATCAAATCCCATTTGTTAATTTTTGTTGTTGCTGTGATTGCTTTTTGGGGTCTTCATAAATTCTTTGCCTGGGCTGATATCTGTAAGAGTTTTCCAACATTTTCTTCTAGAATTATTATAGTTTCATGTCTTAGGTTTAAGTTTGTTATCTATCATGAACTAATTCTTGAGAGTGGTGAGAGGTGCAGATCCTGTTTCAGTCTTCTACACGTGAATATATAATTTTCCCAGCACCATTTATTGAATAGAGATTCTTTTCCCCAGTTTTTGTTTTTGTCTGCTTTGTCAAAGATCAGATGGCAACATGAGGATGGTTTTATGTCTGTGTTCTCTGTCTGATCCCAGAGAGTAAGTCTACATCTATGTCTCTGTTTTTGTGCCAGTACAATGATGTTTTGATTACTATAGCCTTGTAATATAGCTTGAAGTCTGGTAAAGTGGTGCCTTCTGGATTGTTCTTTTTGCTTAAGGTTGCTTTTGCTATTCAGTGTCTTTTCTGGTTCCATACAAAGCATAGAACTATAATTTCTGGATCTGTGAAAAATGACATAGGTATTTTAATGGGGATTGCATTGAATATGTAAATCACTTTGGGTAGCATAGACATTTTAACAATGTTGATTCTGGAGATCCATGAGCATGATATGTTTTTCCATCTGTTTACATCCTCTGCTATTTCCTTCCTCAGTGTTTTGTAGTTCTCCCCATAGAGGTCTTGCACCTCCTTGATTAAATGTATTCCTAGGTATTTTATTTTCTTTGTTGCTATTGTGAAAGGTATTGAGTCTTTGATTTGATTCTCAGCTGGACCATTATTGTTTTATAGGAATGCTCCTGATCTGTGTACTTTGATTTTGTAACCTGAGACTTTGCTAAATTTATTTATCAATTCCAGGAGTCTCATGGCATAATCTTTGAGATTTTCTAGATATAAGATTATATCATCAGCAAGGAGTGATAGTTTGACCTCTTCTTTCCCCATTTGGATGCCCTTGATTTCCTTCTCTTGCCTGATAGCTCTGGCTAGGACTTCCAGCACTATGTTGAACAGAAGTGGTAATAGAGGGCAATCTTGTCTGGTTCCAGTTCTAAGTGGGAACACTTTCAATTATTCCCTATTCAGTATGATGTTGGCTGTGGGCTTGTTGTATATGGCCTTTATAATTTTGAGGTATGTCACATTTATGCCTATTTTGTGATGTGTTCTTATCATAAAAGGGCTCTAGAATTTGTCAAATGCTTTTTCTGCATCTATTGAAAGGATCATATGGTCTTTGTTTTTGCTTCTATTTATGTGGTGAATTACATTTATATATTTGTGTATGTTGAACCATCCTTGCATCTCTGGGATGAAGCCCACCTGGTCATGGTGGATTATTATTATTTTTTTATGTGCACTGGAATTCGCTTTGCTAGGATTTCATTTTTTTTTAATTTTTAATTTTTTTTTTTTTTGAGACACGGCCTTGCTCTGTTGCCCGGGCTAGAGTGCTGTGACATCAGCCTAGCTCACAGCAACCTCAAACTCCTGGGCTCAAGTGATCTTCCTGCCTCAGCCTCCTGAGTAGCTAGGACTACAGGCATGTGCCACCACGCCTGTCTATTTTTTCTGTTTTTAGTAGAGATAGGGTCTTGCTCTTGCTCAGGCTGGTCTTGAGCTCCTGACCTCAAGTGATCCTCTTGCCTTGGCATCCCAGAGTACTAGGATTACAGGCATGAGCCACCACACCCGTCCTGCTTTGCTAGGATTTTAATGAGAATTTTTACATCTATATTCATAAGGGATATTGGTCTGTTGTTTCTTTTCTTTTTTTTTTTTTTTTGCTGTGTCCTTTCCTGGCTTTGATATGAAGGTGATATTGGCTTTGTAGAATGAGTGGGGAGGATTCCTTCCTTCTCAATCTTATGGAATAATTTCTACAATACTTAACCTTCTTAGCAGCATGAAACCTCATTCTTTCTGAGGGTTTGGGAACAGTGGGGTGGGAAGGAGAACTGTATTAGTGGAGCCAGTCGGGGGTGGGGGATATATAGATTCCCATTACTCAGAATAGTTTCCCTGGGGGGTTCCATGGATAAGGAGGTCTAGACACAATGAAGAGCCACCTGATTGTGGGAGGAGCATGACAATTGATCAGGAGCAGGTGATGAAAATTGCCACTGCTCACTGCCTTTAGGGAAAGATGTGAATCTGGGTCAGAGTGGAAAAATATATCCTTTACGCTTCTTCTGTATTTCTACTTGGTGCTTTATTTCTAAGTACAGGGAGCCACAATTGCAAGTATCCTGTGAAACATTCAAGGTAATGGCCTGAAAAACTTAATATGATTAAATATAATCAAGTTAAAATGTAGTCTGTCTAATAGGTCTTAAGGAAGAAGATATATTTTTGTAAACACAGGCTATCACAAAGTAGTGTGACTTAAGGAGGTATTTTAAGGTTAATATTTGTATAAACAGAAGTGGAAGGGGAGGGAAATTTAGGTAAGTACAGGAAAAGCAAAATCATGGGGGAAGGACAAGTACAACACAGGTAGTGGGCAAATGGTGCTTGTGTGGAAGTATAGAATAAGATCAGAAAGGTAGGGTGGGACCAAACTCTGGGGGCTGGGTGATTGGGGGCAAGTGCAGCCTTTATTGGTTCTTGAAGCATTATTGTCATAGAAGCTCTATATGCAAATGAAGCATTGAGGGCTAGAAGTCATTCCTATACTCAAGTGAGCATTCTCTGGGAGCGCTTTCCCCTATAGGGTTCAGCAATTTAGAAATGCATGCTATTTTTTGTGATCTCTGCACATACTCAGGGGTGCTTTCTGTTCCTATCACTTTCAGCCAACTCATCAGCTTCTAAGTCATTGCAGAGAGGAACATAAAGTGCGTCATGACTCACACCAACTTTACCATCTTCCACCCTGCAGTGTTTGTCCTGCTCGGCATCCCTGGGTTGGAGGCTTACCACATTTGGCTGTCAATACCCCTTTGCCTCATGTATATCACTGCAGTCCTGGGGAACAGCATCCTGATAGTGGTCATCATCACAGAACGTAACCTCCATGAGCCCATGTATTTCTTTCTCTCCATGCTGGCTATCACGGACATTCTGCTGTCTACCACTACTGTGCCCAAGGCGCTAGGTATCTTTTGGCTTCATGCCCATGACATTGCCTTTGATGCCTGTGTCACCCAAGTCTTCTTTGTCCATGTGATGTTTGTGGGGGAGTCAGCCATCCTGTTAGCCATGGCCTTTGACCGTTTTGTGGCCATTTGTGCCCCCCTGAGATATACAACAGTGCTAACAAGACTTGTCGTGGGAAGGATTGCTCTGGCCATTGTCACTCGAAGCTTCTGCATCATCTTCCCAGTGATCTTCTTGCTGAAGCGGCTGCCCTTCTGCCGAACCAACATCATTCCCCATTCCTACTGTGAGCATATTGGAGTAGCACATTTAGCCTGTGCTGACATCACTGTTAACATCTGGTATGGCTTCTCAGTACCTATTGTCATGGTCATCTTGGATGTGATCCTCATCGCCGTGTCTTACTCATTGATCCTCCGAGCAGTGTTTCGTTTGCCCTCCCAGGATGCTCGGCATAAGGCCCTCAGCACTTGTGGTTCCCACCTCTGTGTGATCCTCATGTTTTATGTTCCATCCTTCTTTACCTTATTGACACACCGCTTTGGGCGTAACATTCCTCGACATGTCCATATCCTGCTGGCCAATCTTTACGTGGTGGTGCCACCAATGCTCAACCCCATTGTCTATGGTGTGAGGACTAAGCAGATCCGGGAGGGTGTAGCCCACTGGCTCTTTGATATCAAGAATTGGTGCTGTGCCTCTCCTCTGCATTGATGGATCCCCATGAATCTCCATACCCAGTTTCAGCAAAGAAGCTAGATGTGAAATATAGAGATTTCCTGGACTGAGAGGGCTTTTCTTTCTCCTCTTCTTCCTCTTCTTTCGACTTCATCTTCCTTCCTCCACTTTTCTATTTTTATCTTCTAGCCCTTCCTCTTTGCTTCCTTCCACCATTTCCATGTTTTCTCTAACCTCTTTACACATACCTCCCTACAACCCAGAAATGATAACTAAGTGTAGATGCATCTGATATGAGGCTTTGGTATACTCAGTAGACTACATGTACTCCAGAAGCACAGGGAGCTGAATGCCCTACATGAAATAAGGTTATAAACAAATGAATAAAAAGTAATTTTATATTTAACATTTGAAGGGATTCCATTTTTTTAAAAATCTCAAAATGTGCATTGATTCTTCGTACAGAACCAAGTAACTCTTCACCCACTTCTACAACAGCAGGTGTTTTGAAAAACAGCCATATAAGCCCTTCACCCATCTGGAAAACTCCTCCTTCTTCAAATTTCAGTTCAAGAACTGCCTTTCCTGAGAAATCTTTCCTAATTTCTCCAGGAAAGCCAAGAGTACTATCTTCATATATCTAGTGGATCTTGTACTAATCTCCAAATGTGTACAATGAATTGAAATGTAATGAGTTGTTCATTTATTTATACCCACAATTGATTGTAAACACCTTGAAATCAGAAGAATACCACTAATATTTATACCCTCCATGCATTACAAAATGCCTGGCACATAATAAATGTTTGAAAAATGAGCACGATTACCTCCCTGAAGTCAGAACATGCATCTCTATGATACACTGAAATGACCAGCTAAATTTGTCCACAAAACAAATGATTAGTAAACCAGCTTCTCATGAGGCAGTTTGGCATCATGGAGACAGATCAGCTGCTGATCTGCAGTACTTACCTATCACATCTTTGCTGTAACTGAAAGACCAGGGAATAGACAAAGTAGAAGAAAGGAGGGTACTCTTGATTCCCTCTTCTACCTGGCTTTGAACAGCCCCAGTATTAGGAATTATAGCACATTGCTCATGGCCAATTTAGCAGAATTTGAGTACTCTCTTGGGATTCACAGTCTTAACACTCATTATTTTATGCTTTTCTAAAAAAGATCATGTGAGGAAGGAAATAGCAGAGGATGTAAACAGGTGGAAAACCATACCATGCTCATGGTCGGCAGAATCAACATTGTTAAAATGTCTATACTACCCAAAGTGATCTACAGATTCAATGCAATCCCTATTAAAATACCAACATCATTTTTCACAGATATAGACAAAATAATTTTATGCTTCGTATGGAACCAGAGAAGACCCTGTATAGAAAAAGCAATCCTAAGCAATAAGAACAAAATGGGAGGCATCAATTTACCAGCCTTCAAACTATACTACAAGGCTATAGTAATTAAAACTGCTTGGTGCTGGCACAAGAATAGAGACACAGACCAGTGGAACAGAACTGAGAACCCCGATATAAAAGGATCCTCATATAGCCATCTAATCTTTGACAAAGCAGACAAAAACATACACTGGGGAAAAGAATCCTTATTCAATAAATGGTGCTGGGAAAACTGGATAGCCACATATAGAAGACTGAAACAGGACCCACACCTTTCACCTCTCACAAAAATCAACTCACAGTGGGTAACAGACTTAAACCTAAGGTGTGAAACTATTAGAATTCTAGAAGAAAATGTTGGAAAAACTCTTGTAGACATTGGCCTAGGCAAAGAATTTATGAAGAAGACCCCAAAGGCAATCACAGCAACAACAAAAATAAATGGGAGCTGATCAAATTATAAAGCTTCTGCACAGCCAAAGAAACTGTCATGAGAGCAAAGAGACAACCTACAGAATGGGAGAAAATTTTCACATGCTACACATCCAATAAAGGGCTAATAACTAGAATCTATTTAGAAATCAGGAAAATCAGCAAGAAAAAAATTAAACAAGTCCATTAAAAAGAGGGCAAAGAACAAGAACAGAGACTTTTCAAAAGAAGATAAAATAATGGCCAACAAACATATGAAAAAATGTTCAACGTCTCCAATCATCAGGGAAATGCAAATCAAAACCACAATGAGATATCATTTAACTCCAGTAAGAATGGCTTTTATCAAAAAGTCCCAAAACAACAAATGTTGGCATGGATGTGGAGAGACAGGAGCACTCATACACTGCTGGTGGGACTGCAAACTAGTGCAACCTCTATGGAAAGCAATATGGAGATACCTTAATGAGATACAAGTAGATCTCCCATTTGATCTAGCAATCCCATTATTGGACATCTACCCAAAAGAACAAAAGACATTCTATAAAAAAGACAT
>CM052438.1:140586745-140600553 GCA_028533085.1 Varecia variegata | reverse complement strand
GCCCCCCCCCCCCCCGAGGATATAGCACCTCTTGTATTTTCCTGGATAGAGCTGGAACCCATTCTACCAAGTGAAGTGTCCCAAGAATGGAAAAATAAGCACCACCTGTACTCACCATCAAATTGGTTTTAACTGATCAACACCTAAGTGCACATATAGGAACAACATTCATCGGGCCTCAGGCAGATGGGAGGGGGGAGGAGGGGATGGGTATATACATACATAATGAGTGCGATGAGCACCATCTGGGGGATGGACACACTTGAAGTTCTAACTCGGGGGGGAGGGGCAGGCAAGGGCAATATACATAACCTAAACGTTCATACTCTCATAATATGCTGAAATACAATAAAAACACACACACAAACAAAAAGAAAAAAGGTCATGTATACTCATTTCCTCAACCACCACCTACACTAATGAGTTCCACATCTGTCTCTCTAGCCTAGAACTCTTTTGAGTTTTAGACACAAATCTACCTATTTTTTTTAAGTGGAATCATAAACAAAGAACTGAAGATTTATTGCTATGAAAACAAATCTGCAGTACAGTAGTATGAATCTTGGGTATTAAGCATAATCAGTTGAATC
The DNA here is from genome assembly GCA_028533085.1 of Varecia variegata. Lineage (NCBI taxonomy): Eukaryota > Metazoa > Chordata > Mammalia > Primates > Lemuridae > Varecia > Varecia variegata. The sequence goes on along the minus strand of CM052438.1, from coordinate 140,599,963 downwards.
AAGTTAAGAAGTTGGAAATCTGGTAAGAGATTTGTGTGTGTGCATGTGTTTGAGAAAGTCTATAAGCCAGTTGACCCAAGAGCAACTAAGATATCTAACTCATTCAGTTGAGCCCAGACATTATGTTAAATCTCCATTTTTTTTAGAAGGCAATTAAAAATTACAATTCCAACAGCCCACAAACCAAATAACCAAATAAAAAAAATTGTAGAAAGAAATTAAAACTATGTTCAATGAGCCTTTTTTCCCAGCTCAATTTCAGCACCCCAAGGAAAATAAAAGCATCCATGACTATCACAGATGAAAATAAAATGAATGTCATTGGAATCAGTTATTTTTCCCCACTGAGGTATAAACTCTATATAGGAATTTGATACTATACTATAACAAATTGTACTTCTCATAGTTCTGTTTTAATTTTTTTTAAACCCTGCTTAATATAGTTTATTGTTGTAAAAATGTTTTCATGATTCTGAATCTGGTTCCAGTTCTTTTCATTTATTTTTAAATCAATATTTAATATACTGGCTACCAGTTCTAATCAGGAAAAAAAATCTTGGAAATCTCTTCATTATGACAGCACATTCAGTAGAAATTACTGATGTGCAAGCAAACCGTAAAAGATGCAGTTCTCCGGAAAGCACATCTTGTTGATTGTTTCATTGTCTAAATATTCTTTACCATGATTCTTGATGAAAGACTCAATCTTGTAAACGTCAGTGTGCACAGTCTACTATGCAGTTTCACATCCGTGGACAGGAAGGCTGGTTCACAGCTAGTGAAAAGGTAGAGGAGTCTAAGTTTTAATGGCTGATAAACCTTACATCCTGCAGAGGAGGAAAGCACTTTTCCTTTTTTGCTACTTAAGAATGTGGCAGAAATGTATGCTGAGGTAGCTCAGTCAATCCTTATTTTTTCTTTCTTTGTAAATTTGGTCTTAGAATATTTCTGGAAGGGTGACATTTCGAAGAAGCCACTGCTGGGACCAGCTTCCATTGCAGTCTCTAATGCTGGGCACCTGGCTATCCTCTTCTGTGGCTTTATCCAGGCACTGATTACTGTTCACATGCTACAGGGTTAATTTCATGGGGTCATACTCCCAAAGCTGGTTGGTTGCCTTTTAGATGGTGGCATTTGAGCATTGTGACTGGGCCATTAAGTTTGGAAACATCCAAGCAAAAGTCATCTGTTCTAATTTCTTTGTTGGCAGTATAAGAGAAAACCTGATTTCCTCCCATGCCGTGACAATTAAAAATTCCAACTTTTTCATTCTCTTTTCTAGCCATGTTATCTAGACATTGATTTGTTTCCACATTTCGTATCTCTCCCAATGAGAAATAGTGATGTGGAATTTGAGAATCATGATAAATATTCTCTAGGTACCAAGAGAAAGGTTTGCATTGTAGTTTCTGTCTTAGAACAAGTCTCGATGATATATCTGCATAATCTACCTTTTTAACACCTGGAGAAATTATATAGAAGAAATTCTTGAATTCATCCATCTACATTTCTGCAAGTCGTCTATTATTTTTATTGATAATCTGCCCTGTGCCTCCTGGAAACGTGTAAGGTGTAGCTTTCCGAAATACATGTCCGACGTGTAAGCATGTAACAATTTCCAAAGTTCCTCCACACTGCCAAATCCTAAAAGAAATTTCTAGGTTTTCTCCTCCCCAAATATCCATTCCAGCATCATATGTCCCAATTTCCTGAAAGTAATCTCTGTCTATAGAATAAAGGCCTCCTGCTATTGTAGGTGTTCTGACAGGAAGAGTTTGATCACCTTTCCTTCTGTCCATTTCTCTTTGGGGAAAGGATACCAGCGAAAATTGAGCTTCCAGTTGAATCCACCATAGGTCATATCAGAGCCTGCCATACTCAAAAGTATCATCACTGACCACATCAATGATAGGACATACCACTGTTCTGTCGTGTTTGATCCTGGCTAAGAGAGGCTCCAGCCACCCTACTGTGCATTCACAATGAGCGTCCAGGAAGGTAATCACTTGGCCTTTAGACACAGCAGCTCCTTTTAATCTATCTCTGATCAACCCAGAAAGTTGTTCCATTCGAATTACATTAACTGGTACTTTCAGTTTTTTCACATAACTCTCTAGAGGTCTTTTCAAAAAGTGTCTTTCACTGGCATCATCTACTAAAACAATTTCTTCTATCATGTGTCTTGGAGAGCGATTAATGACACTATGGACAGTTCGCGGAAGTGTGCTCCAAGCCTCGTTGTGGAAAACAATCACCACACTTGTTGTAGGAAGATTATCTTTGTTTTACACCCTTCTAATCTGACATCTGGCAAAGATCTGTTGAGGGCAATCATCTCACTCGCCCTTAAATTGAACTGACTGATTTTAAACATCTCTTTCATCTTTTCTTGATCCTCTTTAGGAATGACGGCTGGTTTCCCCGTTTCTCCAGGACCTTCATGAGGCTTTTGTACTGGCTCTAGAACACCCCCAGCAGGAAATCCTCTCTGCTTTTTTCCATCACATTTGTTGAATTCACTAAAGTAAAGCAGCAGGAACGTATCCAGGAGTACCCAAATCAAGGAGGTGGCTAGGGCCACCTTGCAATATGCAAATTTTCTCACGGCACTTTAAGTCAAATGCAAAATTTTAAAATATATACATATAAATATACAAAGATCGTGAAAATTATTCCAATCTAGTTTCATCAGAAATCACGTTCATACCCTCAAAGTGGTTTTTCAAATGAATTCATTTCCCAAATCCATATGTCCCACATCTCGCTCCGCGCGCGCGGCGGCGGCGGCAGCAGGCGCTCTTCGGAACCGACCTGGGCGGTCGCCGCGCGGTCCCGCGGGCCGCAGCGCGGGCGCTACTCTCGGGCCGCCGTCCGCCGCTCCCTCCCCGCCTCCGCGCCGGGCCTCGCGGCTCGGCGCGCTATCCGGGCGGTCCCGCATGCTGCCGCCGCTGCCAGTCGCTCGGGGCTGCCTCAGCGCCGCGGGCTCGGGCGCGGTCCTGGCTGCCTAAATCTACCTATTGACTGGTTATCTCCTCTAGGCTATAGAACTCCCACTCAAGCCAACTTTTCCTCCTGTGTTCCTCTTCTCGGTACTAGATTATGATGATCCTATCAACTTCACTGAGCTGGAAACCCTGGAGTCTTTCTTAATTTCTTCCTCTTAGACCTACTCCTCAATAAGTTATTGGTTGGTACTCATAGTGATTGTATCATTAAATAGGTATGTGGATGGTATTTGGAGTCATATCAGGATACAAGTCCTGTTCTCATTGTTTTCTAGCTATGTGTACTTGTGAAATTCATTTAACATTTTTAAACCTCAATTTTTCCGTCTCTAAAATGGGTACTTTATAGGGTACCTTCATAGAGTTGTTGAGAAGATTTAACGAAATAAACTGTGTATGTAGCATTTAACATAATCCTTATCACAGTATCTGAGAAATATTTTAATACCAAGTTATTAATATTGCTAGTCTTCATCTTAACACTGCCTTTACCAATTACTTATGACCTTTCCATCTTTCACCTCAGATATTGCGTTAATTTTCTAACTGATTTCAATGTTTGCAATCTTTTCCACTTTAACCTAAACTATAAAGTGACTCTAAGTTAAGCATTCTAAAAGATGGAGCTGATCAAGCAACTTTCTGTCAAATACTTTGGGGGATTTTTTTATTACTTATAGAGTGTTTTTTTCTCACATTTCTGTGACCATAGATATCTGTATTCATGTTCGTATAATTTTTTTTGATGGCCTACCAGTCTACACCTTTAAAATAACCTAGTGTTCGGTTAGCTACAGTTGGAAACTACAGGACTACAGAGTAAATTCTAAGCTAAGCATTAATTTAATAATCTAGTCCTCACTTTTCCATCACTATCTCAAAACACAGCACTATATAATAATACATTAATGTATAAGATAGTACTATTAATGATAATAATAGTTACAATAACAGCTAATGTTTATTAAGAGATTCCTCTAAGCCAGAAACCATGTTAAGTGCTCTGCTGCATTATCTCATTTAATCCTCATACAAGCTCATGAGAAAGTGCTGTTATTACCTCTGTTTAATACACAGGGTTACCCAAGGCTCAGAGAAGATAAATGATTAAGGTCATAGATCTGGCAAATGGTAGAGAACTTATGTCAATTCCTCTTTGAAGACTTCACCACTCTCCTCAAGTAAGAGGTAATCACTGTATCCTCTGAGTCTCTACAGTAGTGACAATTATTGTCTCAACTGAATATTAATTACTCTATTTATGAAACCACCAGAACTTGAGTTCTGTGAGGGCAGAGACTAGATTTCACTTATAATTATAGTTCTAATATCTAGCATATGCATAGGGTAACCACATTCATATTTATGGATTGAAATGGCGACGTGGTTGACCTCTGGACCCTTCATTGTTAAATATTACCTAATTTTATGATTGAAAATCACTTAAGCGCACACACACACACACACACAAACACCACACTTCACTCCTTCTAATCTGCTATTTCTTTTCTCTCTCCACATGTTTCTATAATATATATATTGAGGTCTAGTGTAGCTATATAGGCTGTATTTTAATATTCTTCATATTAACTACCATCAACTCTACTCCATTCTGTGTTCATATGTTAGTCAGAGACATGGAGTCATTAGCAGATGCAGTTTGTACAGAGTGCTGTAGGGAGGACAATTAGATTACCTACCCTCTCTGGTTCCTGACCTCTGGAGACTGGGTCTGCTTGGGTCTGCTTCTGTCTAATTAAACCAGACACTACTTAAAGACCTAGTGGGGTAGAAGTTGTCTCCTCACCCAAGGGATTCCTAAGGATGAGGTACAAATACTGTCCCATTTCACTCTAGAGTCTGTATCTGGCAGCTTCTTTCCCATGTTGGGGAAGAACTTTCTCTTCAATAGGGTAAGTTTCTTGGCAAGGAATAGATGTTTGGTTCTTGAGATTTTTATGTTTTCCTGGCATAAACCCAATAAATTGTTGATTCAGACAAGATCTTCTCAAGTCCTCTGGATAGTGTAGCATAAATACACACAATCTAATATGTACATCTTGACATTTTGAACTGCTGCAGACATTTCTGCTATGTAGGACTGGGATGAGGGTTAGATTTTTTTTGGAATATTAAAGTAATTTACAAATATTGAAATATTAGAAAGTAGGTATATTAAAACTCACATCACTGGAGTAAGTATAAATATTTTATTTATATAAAATTAGAATTATTATAATTTTACTAGCTTTAATGGAAGAAACTCATCAGTAATATTTTCAAAATAAAATTGTGGAAAAATTTAGCCATTAAAAATACATGAAAACCTATATGGGGGTTCCCATTTTTCCTTTTGCCTCAGGCTCCAAATAGTGGTTCGGTATACCATTGTCAGATCCTATCTTTATTAACTATTTTGATATTTTGTTCATCATGGATTTTTTACATTAATTTTTATTTTAGAAAAACATTTCATTAAAATATTTATCTTGATTACTGTGATTTTTGGTATCCACTTAAATTTTGCACCTGAGGTAAGCGTCACACTCATCTCACCTTAATTCTGGTCCTAGGAGAGTCAACACCTGGATGTCTGAGAGAGTTATAAAGAAATGGAGGCCCTGATTATATTTCAAATCTTTAGATAAACCTGAAACTAGAAACATATTTCTCAGTTAAAGGACAAAGACATCCCCTTTGTGCTCAAGCCAAAATGGAGTTGGATTTTCTGTTACTTATAATGTAAAGTGATTTGATATACAGACAGAAAAAGGAATTACCTTATACATTTTAAACTTTAATTTGCTTTTTTAGAATTTAAATATATGTTGTGGTTAATACTTTTTTATTTTTAAAGGGAGCAGAACATTCCATTATAATATGTACCATAATTAATTTATTGTCCTATTGATGGATATGGAAATTATACCAATTTCTTTTGCTGTTGCAACTATGTAGCAATGAATATCCTTATAGATCTATCTATATGTTCTCGTGCTGTAATTTTAGCAGGTAAGTGCCCAAAGTGAAATTGTTGGATTAAAATTCTTAATAGCTATTGTCAAATTACTTTCTAAAATAGCTATACTAAGTTACCTGCCACCAGCACTGGGGACTGTTTTCCAATCTGATAAGAGCACTCTGATTTTTCAACATGATGCTAATTTTCATTTCTTTAAAATTTGTAAGGTTCAGCATCTATTCATATGTATATTAGCCATCTGTTTTCCCTGTAGTGTGAATTGCCTATTTTGATTCTTGGCATATTTTCTAATTTTTCCTTTTTCACTTGTACCAACTTTTAGTATTTAAGTATATTAACCTTTTGTCTATTATGTATTTTATAATTTTTTCTCCTAGAATTATTGTTTATCCTTGACTACATTTTTACATAATTCCATCATTTAATTGCTACTTTCTATGAAATTTGATTTTCTTATCCTACTCAGAGCATCTTTCCAACCCCAAAAGTATTTTCCCATGTTTTCTCCTGAGGGTTTAAATTTTTCAATATTTAAATTTTGAAATATTTTTATAATTTTATTTTTAAACATACATCTTTAATTTATCTGGAATTTGTATTTGCTGAGTGAGGTGGGAATTAATTTTATTCTCTTACAAAAATAACGTAGTCCAATATCCCAATGTTGTTAATTGAATAAGCCTTCCTTTCCTTACTAAATTGAAATGCTACTCTATCACATTTTAAATTTAAAATATATTTTTATTAGTTTCTGAGATGTCTATTAAGTAGTTCTGATCCATTCAATAGCAATAATTAGCATTTATTTAGTGTTTCTCTGCCAGGCACTATGCTAGGCAGTTTACAGAAAGTATTTAATTCAATTCTTGCAAAATAAGTATGAATAGCCTAATTTAACAGATCAGGCTAGATTTCTGAGATGTGAAAAACTTGCCTTTTGTCAATAATCAGAAAGTTAGAAGCTTGGGATTGAACCTCGGGAAGCCTTCTCATATGATAAATATTTAAGTTATGAATTGGAAGATCAGTAGGACTTTAACAAACACCAAAGGTAGGAAAGTATGTTTCCAGGCTAGGATAAAAGCTTGAGAAAAGTCATGAAAGTTGGAAAACTCAGGTTTTGTGTGGAAAATAGATAGTACAGGTAATCTTATTGGCTTTGTTAGAGTGCCTAAAAGTGATTAAAGCTGGAGAAGAGTGTAACACAATTGTGGAGGGCTTTGCATGCTTGAGAAGTTTGGAATTTATAAGTCAATTATATAAGGATTGTAAAAGAAAACACAATAAGACTTTTGTGTTGGGCACACCATCCAGACTGCAATATAGCTGATTAATTTGAAGAGGTGGGGGGTGGGAAGCTGGCATATGGAGAGATCAGATTATTTTAGGAAGCTATTACAACAGAACAGGTGAAGGATGATTAAAGCCTAAGCAAGAGGAGTAAGTGAGAACAGGGAGGTATATATAGGTTCTAGACATTGCTGAGATGTGATCAGAAACCTTTGTTAATATTTATGCTTGCAATGATAATGCGCTAAGTGAAAGAATAATCTTGTATACTCTCAGTGAAGTCATTAGTGATTGATTCCTTGATCTAATGTTCAGCTTTTGGTAGAAGTTATAGCTGGCTCTGCCTACTAACTCTCACTTTGTTTAGTCTTCATAGACAGACTCCAAAAGCAGGCATGTTTTCTGCTAATCTCACCACCTTTCATCCCACTGTATTCATCCTACTTGGCATCCCAGGACTTGAGCAATACCACACCTGGCTTTCAATTCCCTTCTGCCTCATGTACATCACTGCAGTCTTGGGAAATGGAGCCCTCATTCTTGTTGTCCTCAGTGAAGGCACGCTGCACGGACCCATGTATGTCTTCCTATCCATGCTGGCTGGCACTGACATCCTTCTGTCCACAACCACTGTGCCCAAGGCCCTGGCTATCTTCTGGTTCCATGCTGGGGAGATAGCCTTTGATGCCTGCATTACCCAGATGTTTTTCATCCATGTTGCTTTTGTGGCTGAGTCAGGAATCCTGCTGGCTATGGCATTTGATCGTTTTGTGGCCATTTGTACTCCCTTGAGATACGCAGCCATCTTAACTCCTATGGCAATTGCAAAAATGACCCTGGCCATCTGGGGACGGAGCATTGGGACCATTTTTCCTATCATATTCTTACTGAAGAGACTGCCATACTGTAGGACCAATATCATCCCCCACTCATACTGTGAGCACATTGGGGTGGCCCGGCTGGCCTGTGCTGACATCACCGTCAATATTTGGTATGGCTTCTCAGTGCCAATGGCATCAGTTTTGGTAGATGTTGCACTCATTGGTGTTTCCTACACTTTGATCCTCCAAGCTGTGTTTAGACTTCCTTCCCAAGATGCCCGGCACAAGGCTCTCAATACCTGTGGTTCTCACATTGGAGTTATTCTCCTCTTCTTCATCCCATCCTTTTTTACTTTCCTGACCCACCGCTTTGGCAAGAATATTCCCCACCATGTCCATATCCTTCTGGCAAATCTCTACGTATTAGTTCCCCCCATGCTCAACCCCATCATCTATGGAGCAAAGACCAAGCAAATCAGGAACAGTATGGCTCACATGTTATCTATTATGGGGAAGTCTTAAGACAGCTCATGGTTCCTTCATAGTTTTCTCTTACCAGTAGGAGAAAAGAGAACTTGTCAACCAAGTCCCCAAGTTTAGGCACTATAGTGTGTTGTAGCATAAAGCACACATGGGCTTTGAAATAAAATATATTTGGATTCAAATCCTGGCTTCCTTGCTTCCTTTTCTTTTCTTTTTTCATTATTGAAAAAAAAATTTTTAATGTTTAATCTTTAGTTTAATTTAAATGTTGCTTTTAATGAGGCCGACACACACTGTGCAGAAAGGGCTCTGGGGAGATGTTCATAGCAGAACACATTTGTGGCTCTTCTTTGGTTCTGGAGGGTCCAGGGCAGCCAATATTGCTTTGTCAAGTACATTATTTAGGCCTATATATGTGAGTGCAGAACACTCCACATACTTAACAGCCTTCTCTGGAGTGATAGGCTTCTGTTTGTTTTTGGAAAGTTTCTCAATAGTAGAGAGGGTCACCTCTGGGATGAATTTGCATCCCAACAAGCAAGAAAGGAGTCTTTGGACTGTGGTGAGTTATCTCAGGTACCCATTTTTCTTTCACACTTTCAAATCAGGATGGAGAGACCACTGAAAAACAGACTAGAATTACATCTGTTTGTGGATAACTCAGTGGTCATAATCTATCATATTAATAATCCTTTGTCAGTATCAAAAAGCCCAAGAGTATATGTCTCTCCACCAATCAAAACTGTGACTGCATAGCTGTCAAAAAAAATCAGTACATATTCAGATGGAAATTTGTTTGTTGTATAGGATATCAGGAGACATGTCTTACCGATAGTACCATCACCCACAACAACACACTTAATTGTCTGCATTGCTGAAATAATTTTGTATCCACTTAAAATATTTAAAATCTGATGTTGACCTTAATTTCTTCACCTGGGCATTGGCAGCACTCTGTGGGGTCTCCTCAGCTTCTGGACAGGGGCACGTACTTGACCCTGGCTCCCTGACTTTCTGATTTTTGAAAATCAAGGGGAAGTTCTCATCTTTTGGAAATTTAGCCCTAACCTGTGAAATCCAACCACTTATATCTATGCTCTAAAGTTTATGTGAGGATTAAATTAAATATATAAACTACTTTGCACATTGCCCGGCATTTTATGAGATATCAATCTTAGCCTTGGCTATAATGCTAACTTGAAGTTTGTCTCATGAGGAAGACATCTTAAATTTGATGTACGTGAGATTTCCAATATTTCCAGAGGCTCCTCTGTCTTCTCCTGCTTATCTTCCAAGGACCGTCATCATCTCCAACATCACTGTCATTATAATAAGTTTGTTGTATAGATTAAATTAGGTAATAAATATGAAAGAGTGCTTTTTTAAAAGAAACCAAGAAACTATCATCATTATTATATTTTAAAAATCCCTTTACTCATCCAGGAATTGGGATGAGTGACACAGACACAGACAGTACCCATAGAGAGCCAAGGGTCTGAGTTGAACATATGAACAAAGAACAAGTTATGGGGTCACATTGATAATAGGAAAAATTATATATCACATAATATTCAGATGTTAGATGAAGAAAGCTAATATTCTATAATTCTATGTCCTCTTCTTGTCTATACCTTTTCCTAATCAGAGCCAGTTATATGGCCTTAAATTTCATTTACAAATTATGATGACTTCCAAATTGACTCCAGCTGAGTCTTTTCCCTTGAGATCCATATTCATGTATTCAACTATTTCTTGACATCTCCAGTAGTATGTCTAGTAGGCATCTCAAAATAAACATATCTGTAATAGAAAGGATAGCCTAGGCTATGAAGCTATAAAAAACTATAAAATTTCAGTGAATTAGCAAAACAAAGTTCATTTTTCTCTTAAAGTGTAGTGTGTGTTAATAGGATCTCTCCTCCATTTGGTGGCTAAGGAACCCTGGATCTCTCCATCTTTTGATGTTGTCATATCAGCATACATTTTTCAGAGTTGCCAGAACAGGGAAAGAGAGAGAAAGATGAGGAACAACAATTATTGTCTTGGTCTTGAAGTTATTCATCACTTTTGCTCACATTTTTGTTGGTGAGCATGTGGCCTCATGGTCCGAGCTCAACTGCAAAAGAATCTGGGAAATGTAGGAGCATTTATGGATTTGCGGTGAGAACTAATTGTCTCAGCCACCATTTGTACTTTTGGTCACTTAGTATTTCTTTGCTCCCTTTTCCAATGTATTGACCATGCTCAAATACCCTCCACAGGAGAGACCCTAAAGGGTCATTCAGGCCCTCCATCCAGCTCAAAGTATAGGATCTGGAAGTGATGTACATGCACCCTTCCATCTGATTTGGTTGGTGTTTTTATTGGTCTAAGACCTATGATTTAAAAGGAAATTTATCTGTTGCTCCTCACCCTCTTATAAAACATATAATAGTGTAATAGGGAAATTTAACAACCATTTGAAAAGGTGAAAAATGTGAAACACAGAACAGTAATTTATTTATGGAAATTTGGATGTTCCCACTAGTAAGACACTGGTAAGGCTCCATACCTTGGGTTTGAGAGAATTTTCTTGATTAGACCCTTTAGCAGAAACTCTCTTGTCCATTTGTCTCTGTGGCCCATGGAGGCTTCTCTCTGCAAACTTCCTTCTTTTCTTCTTAGGCCACATCTAAAATGGGCATTGGGGAATATGCCTTTCTTGGGATCAGCACAGCCTTTTCAGTCTTCCTGGTGCTGAAAGGTTGGGGACCAAGAGTTATGTTAACTCTTTAATAGTCAAAGGATTTCTTAGTTGAGCTCTTGGTTTCTTTGACAATACTGTGTATGTTTATTAAAGACCTAGTGGGCCTTTCATCTATTTGGTTCCACTTATGTGCCAGAAAATATACCCCTAAATCTTTTAAAGATATAATTCTCAAGTTTTCTCTGTTTTTCCCTTTATCACTTTCATGTACATCTCTCTGAACTTACTGGAGGCTAACTTGGAATTATAATACTTTAGTGAGAAGGTCCCACCTTTAATTTGACCTTTGCCTCAGTTGCTTTATCCATTTGAGATATTTATTGGACATGACACCATAACATGATTTTCATCTTTAGACACTTTAATTAACTGAGAAATTTTATTGGGATATTTTGCTTGAAGATTTTAAAAACCATTTCTTTCTGTTTGGAGCTTACAAGCAGTTCATTGTTCCATCTCTGCAAGGCTCTGAGGTTTAAATTTTTTTTTTTTTTTGTAGAGACAGGGTCTCGCTATGTTGCCCAGACTGGCCTTGAATTCCTGGCCTCACACGATCCTTCCAAAGCTTCCCAAGTAGCTGGGACTACGGGCATGTGCCACATGCCTGGCTAATTTTTATTTATTTGTTTTTTTTAGAGATGAGGTCTCCCTATGTTTCCCAGGCTGATCTCCAACTCCTAGCCTCAAGTGATCCTCCTGCCTTGGCCTCCCAAAGTGCCTAATCCCCAGTACCTGGGCCTATGTTAAGTAATATGGCAAAAGGGAATTATGGTTGTGGATGGAATTAAGATTGCTAAGCAGCATACCTTAAAATAGGGATATTATCTTGGATTTTGTAGGTGGGGCTAATCACAACAATCCTTATAAATGAAAGAAGGAAGCAGAAGAATCAATATTGGAGTGATTTACTATAAAAGACTCAATTGGCCATTGCCATCTTTGAAGATGGCATGGGGCCACAAGCCAAGAAATGTGGGCCAGCCTCTGGAAGCTGGAAAAGGCAAGAAAACAGATTCTTTCCAGAGCCATCAGAAAGGAAAGCACGTCTGCCAACACCTTGATTTTAGCCTTGTGAAGCCCACTTCAGACTTCTGACCTCCACAACTGGAAGATAATAAATTCACTTTAACCCACGAAATTTATGGTAATTTGTTGCAGCCACAATAGTAAACTACTATACCCTGCATTCCAATTCTTCTTCCAAAGTGGCCAATTATTTCCATTTCTTTCTTTCTTTGCCATTCTTTCCATTTGGCTACTTCACTACATGTAGCCAACATATATTACCACCGTTGTATTTTCCAACAGCTCTTCTGCTAGAGCTATGAGTTTAGGAGGCAGGTGGTCTGCTCCCCTCACAGCCTGCAGGATAATCAACTATTTTTCCATGGTATAATACAGATTCTGTGGGTGGGACCAATTTAATCACGAAGATCCTTTTCAGTTTCTGTTATCAGATTCTTTACCACCCAGCTACTGATAAAATTCTGCACCCATCTTGTTTTTTCCCCATTTTAGAGTTACTTACTCCCAGCTATAAAGATGGGTGATATAAATTCATTGCCTAGGCCAATGTCTGTTAGAGTCTTTCCTACATTTTCTTCTAGAATTCTAATAGTTTCACTCCTAAGGTTTAAGTCTGTTAAACACCGTGATTTAATTTTTGTGAGAGGTGAAACCTGTGGGTCTTGTTTCAGTCTTCTACATGTGGCTATCCAGTTTTCCCAGCACCATTTATTGAATAAGGAATCTTTTCCCCAGAGTATGTTTTTGTCTGCTTTGTCAAAGATTAGATGGCCATATGAGGATGGTTTTATATTTGGATTTTCTGTTCTGTTCCACTGGTCTGTGTCCCTGCACTTGTGCCAATACCAAGCAGTTTTAATAACC
>CM052438.1:140489980-140586245 GCA_028533085.1 Varecia variegata | reverse complement strand
AATTTCAACTTGTTTTGTCATCTTAATTAGCATTTTTAAAAATTAGTTGAATAGAGAGAAAAGGTTAAAAGCAGGGACTCTGAGGCCTGGCTGCTTTGGTTCAAATCTCACCCTGCAACTTCCTTCCTATGTGACCTCGGGCAAGTTTCCCAACTCAGTTTCTTCATCTGCAAAATGTATAAATAACAGTTGTGCTTGCTTCATAGGGTTGCTACAGAAATTAAAAGTGTTACTATTTGCGAAATGCTTAGAGCCGTGCCTTACACATACTAAGTGCTATACAAAATAGGTATATTAATTTGAATCGATGTTCCTAGCAATTGAGAGAGATGGAATATTAACCAAGGAATGTAGGGCTCCAAAGCTTGTGCTTTTTCTGCAACACCACATGTAATGTTCTGTCATTTGAAGTGGTTTCATGTCCTGGACACATACTCACCCAAACCAAGGAGCTTCTGGAAGGCCACTTTCAGCTCCTGGGTCCTAAGGGCATATACCATGGGGTTAAGGGCTGGGGGAATGACAATCTGCAGCACATTGAGGAGAACAGGGATGAGGGGAACCCTTCTTCCTGCCAGGTGAGTGACAGACACTACAATAATAGCTGTGTAGAAAAAGAGAATGAGGATGAGGTGGGAACTGCAAGTACTCAGGGCCTTTGATGTTGCTTCAGCAGAGTTCAGTCTCAGTACAGAGCGAATAATCAAACCATAGGAAGCAAAGACCAGAACCATGTCACTCCCAATGACAACCCAGACCAAGACCAACTGGTAAAACCTGTTAATAGTGATGTCATCACAGGCCAGACTGGTGACCCCCAAGTTAGAGCAGAGGCAATGGTTAATCTCATTCCTGGAGCAGTATTTTCTCTGGGCAGCCAATACAGGCACTGGGATGGTCAACAGGCCATTCCTGAGCATCATGAATCCTGTGGTTTTGAGCACAAAAGCTTCAGTGACTATGGCAGGATATTGAAGGGGGTGACAGATGGCTATGTATCTGTCCACCGCCATGCAGAGGAAGATCCCAGACTCCATGCAGAAGAAGCTGTGGATGGCATAGATCTGAGCAAAACACTCAGGGAGGCTGATGGCCTTGGCGTCAAACCAGAAGATGGCCAAGATCTTGGGCATGATGGTGGTGGCCAGGCCAATGTCCACCACTGCCAATACACCCAGAAAATGGTACATGGGCTCATGTAGCATGGGCTCATGTTGAATGGTGACCATGATGAGGATGTTGGCACCCAGAGCTAAGAGGTAGAGCAGAGCCAGTGGCAGGGAGAGCCAGTGCTGCCACTCATGAATGCCTGGGAGCCCCATCAGGATGAACTCAGACACTTGCAACCCTGAGCTATTCATTCTTCTCAGGGCAATATCCACATCATGGGATGTCTAGTTCCCAGCATCTGCCTGTGGATTAAGGGGAAACAGAAAAAGACTGTGGTTAGCTGAGGTGAGGGTCAAAAGTTCTGTAGGGGAATAAGGCTCACCCACAGTAACTCTGTCCTTTTAACATAATGCATTCTCTATCCCCCTTGAGACCCTTGGGAGAAGTTCAGGTAAGAACAGAAAGGATCCAATTGTATGTAGCTCATAAGTGTGATGATTGGGTGTTCACGCACATGTGTGAGATGTGCCTCCCTCAAACCTTGTTACTATGTCTGGCACATTACCTGTCTGTTGGGAAACAAACCATCAAACAAACAAAAAGAACAGAACAGGCAAAGTAGATGCTAAGATGAGGATTTTAGTAGAATATTTGGTAGAATAAAAGTGAAGATTTACTGGCTTTATTTTTCTGAAATTCTGGGTTGATTATTTATATGGGAAACATGCACACAAAGCAGGAGACATATACGTTATAAAGAACCTAATTTAGAGATTAGAAGGCAGAGGTGTTGTCTTCTTTCTTGAGGACTTTGAGGAAGAGAATAAGCAGCCATCATGGAAACCCAGACCATTTTATTTTTATTTATTTCAAAATATTAAGGGGGTCCAGATATTTTAAGTTACATGGATCATTTTTATAATGCTTGAGTCCTGGCATAGGTGTGCCTGTCACCCAAATAGTGTTCATAGTACCCATTAGGTTGGTTTATTCACCTCCTCTCCCCACCCCCATTGCTTTCTACTGAGTTTTACTTCCCTATGTGCACATGTGTACTCATTGGTTGGTTCCAATTTAATAGTGAATACAAGCGGTGTTTGTTTTTCCATTCTGGAGATACTTCACTTAGGAGAATGGTCTCCAATTCCATCCAGATTATTGCAAAAGGTATTAATTCATCTTTTTTATGGAGCAGTATTCCATAGTATACATATACCACATTTTATTAATCCACTCATGAATTGATGGGCACTTGGGTTGATTCCACATCTTTGCAATTGTGAATTGTGCTGCAATAAACGTTCAAATGCAGATGTCTTCTGGATAAAATGGCTTATTTTCCTTTGGATAAATACCCAGTAGTGGGATTGCTGGATTGAATGGTAGGTCTACTTTTAGTTCTTTGAGGAACCTCCCTACTGTTTTCCATAGAGGTTGCACTACTTTGCAGTCCTACCAAGAGTGTATGAGTGTTCCTTTCTGTCTGCATTCATACCAGCATCTATTGTTTTTGGACTTTTTAATAAATACCATACCAACTGGGGTAAGGTGATATCTCATTGGGATTTTAATTTGCATTTCCCTGATGATTAGTGATGTTGAGCATTTTTTCATGTTTATTGGCCATTTGTCTTTCTTCTTTTGAGAAGCTTCTGTTCATGTCTTTTGTTCACTTTTGTAATAGGGTTGTTTGTTTTTTTCTTGCTGATTTGCTTGAGTTATTGTAAATTATGGTTATTAGCCTTTTATTAGATGTGTAGTTTGTGAATATTTTCTGCCATTCAGTAGGTTGTCTATTTCCTCTGTTGATTATTTCCTTAGCTGTGCAAAAGCTTCTTAGTGCCATCAAATTCCATTTATTAAATTTTGTTGTTGCCATCAATGCCATTGGGGTCTTTTTCATAAATTCTTAGTCTAGGCTGATATGTGGAAGAGTTTTTCCTACATTTTCCTCTAGAATCCTTATGGTTTCATGCCTTAAATCTAAGTCTTTCATCCATCTTAAATTAATTTTTGTGAGTGGTGAGATGTAGGGGTTCTGTTTCATTCTTCTGCATGTGTCTATCCAATTTTCCCAGCACCGTTTATTGAATAGGGTTCTTTCCCCCAGTGTATGTTGTGTTCTGCTAATGGTATTGATACAAAAATAGAGTCATAGACCAATGGAACAGAACAGAGAACCCAGATATAAAACCATCTACCTACAACCAACTGATCTTTGACATGCTTTTCTTTTAAACAGAGCCTTTGGTTGGCAAATAGTTTCTGACACAAACCATCTCATTTAATCTTCACCATGCAGGTGTTGCTTCACATGTGAGGAAACAGGTTGAATGAGCTGCCTACATAAGAATCATATATTGAAAATGCCAATAAGTGACTAAGCTATAGCAAAAATTTTAATCTTTAGCATTTACTTCCAGCATTCTTTCCATCAAATGGTAGCCAATAGGTCAGTACCCTCTAGGAATATCATTTGTTTCCTCTTCTGACTATGAAAGTAATGTTGAAGGCATACTTACAGCTATATTTTTAAATAATCAATTTTATTAACAAAAATGTAAGGAGGGAAAATAACCAACAAACTTCCAACCACTTCCAGATTTTTCTGTGGAATACTTTAGAAATTCAGCAGGCATTTATTGCACACATTTAGATGTTTTTGTTTAAATCATTTCATGACTCATTCTTGGCCCTTTAACACTTCTCTTCATTCTTGATTTTATTCATTCTTGAATGTATTGTCAAGTAATTATATCAAAAAGTGTACTTGGGCATTATGCTTTGGGTATCTGTGAATATCTGAGAATTCTTTTTATTACCTTTATCCATGAATAATATCTTATCTTGTCTAATATTTAGATATCAATATTACCTTTTCTAAATCTCTGCCTTTGCTTCATTTCATGGCACTAAGTGTAACATTGAGACTCCATCCCTTACCACTTCTGAGAATGAATGACTATGCCATTTATTGATTATAATAAATATGTATTATCCATGAAATTGAGAAAAAATAAGAAAAATAAAACAATAGCTCTTTTTGAAAATGAAAAATCTAAATCCCAGCAACCTAAGGTTTAACTTTTTAAAATATTTAATTTCAGCATTTTTCTTTGTAGTCTTATTACACAGTTGATGTTTCATGTGAATATAATTTTTCATCCTGTGCTTTTTCTTAACACTGGGAAACTTTTTATAAACATTTAAAATCTTTATAAACGTATTTTTAATGACTGTTATCAAATGGTTTTATAACATTTTTCCCAATTTTGTTTGGTTTGTGTTGCAAATATATGCTTAAAAATTATATTTATACTATTTTCCTTTTATGTTTTTTCTGTCTTTTAAGATTAATATAGGACTTTTTTTTTTCTTCCTGAGACAAAGTCTTGCTTTTGTTGCCCGAGCTAGAGTGCAGTGGCATCATCATAGCTCACTGCAACCTCAAACTTCTGGGGTCAAGTGATCCTTCTGCCTCAGCCTCCCTAGTAACTGAGACTACAGTTGTGTGCCACCATGCCCAGCTAATGTAGAGATGGGGTGTTACTATGTTGCTCAGGCTGGTCTCGAACTCCTGGCCTCAAGGATTATAGCCCCTTGGAAGCACCGTGCCTGACTAAAATAGGACTCTTTAATCAGGAATTCATAGATGGTCTCTTGGAAGTCCATGAACTTCCTAAATTTATATGGATACATTTTATCTATATTCACATTTTTCTGAGGAGAGGATTTGTTTAGCTTTCACCAAATTCTCAAAACATTCCACTATTCAAACAAGAAACAATTACAGAATATCATTCTTTACTCAAATTTTGACCAATATTCACTTCTTTAAGACTTTTAATTTTTAATGGTTGACCTATCGGTTTTGTGACACAGCTTATTTACACGGAATTAATTTTGCTGTTAATTTTGCTCTTAATGAGAAGTATATAAATAAATAGATTTCAAATAATTATACAATGGCTTCAATATTTCTCACCAAGTGATTATTATGCCTCATTTGTCACTTTGTGAATTTATATATATGTATATAAAATTTCATTTCTGAGAACCTATTGTTTCTATTTCTTTCTGGTTATTTTTGTGCCAATATCAAACCAAATTAAAAAATTTAGTTTTCTAATAAATTTAACACACAACAGGACTATATTTCTCTTATTCTCTTTGGTTTCAAATCCCTTTTTATGTATTATTCTCTAGATTAACTTTAGAATTCCCGTGTTGAGTTCTAAAATAGCATAGTGTTGGTTGGGATTGTGTTTTTTTTTTTTTAATTTTTAAAAAATTTTTTTATTTCTGCATATTACAAGGTAGAAATGTTTAGGTTACATATATTGCCTTTGTCCCACCTGAGTCAGAGCTACAAGCATGTCCATCTCCCAGACGGTGTACACCGCACCCATTAGGTGTGAATATACCCATCCCCTCCTCCCGACTCCCACCTGCCCGACCCCCAATGAATGTTACTACTAAATGTGTACCTAAGTGTTGATCAGTTAATACCAATTTGATGGTAAGTATATGTTGTGCTTGTTTTTCCATTCTTGTGATACTTTACTTAGTGGAATGGGTTCCAGGTCTAGCCACGATAATACAAGTGGTGCTAGATCATCATTGTTTTTTGTGGCTGAGTAGGGATTGTGTTAAATCTATAGATTAATTTTGAAAAAAAAGTGGACATTTTATATTAAGTTTTCTCATTCATAAATATAGCTCTCCTCTGCCTTTATTTAAATCTTTAAATATGTCATTAAAATTTTATACTGCACTGTTCTTATCATTATCAGTATTTTAGGATGTTTTTAGTGATTGTTTTTCTGCATTATGCATTCTAATGTATATTTGTGGCATATGAAAACCCACTGAATTGATCTTTGTTTGTTTGTTTGTTTGTTTGTTTGTTTTTTGGTTTTTTTTTGAGACAGAGTCTCACTCTGTTGCCTGGGCTAGAGTGAGTGCCGTGACATCAGCCTAGCTCACAGCAACCTCAAACTCCTGGGCTCAAGCAATCCTTCTGCCTCAGCCTCCCAAGTAGCCGGGACTACAGGCATGCGCCACCATGCCCGGCTAATTTTTCTATATATATATTTTTAGCTGTCCATATAATTTCTTTCTATTTTTTTAGTAGAGACAGAGTCTCGCTTTTGCTCAGGCTGGTCTCAAACTCCTGAGCTCAAACAATCCACCTGCCTCGGCCTCCTGAATTGATCTTTTTTAGTGTTATCATATTAGTTTTTATTTCCTCTTGCATTTATCCACTTTGCTAAACTTGTACTACTTTTAAGTGTTCTGTGATTTTTGTGTATTATATTAACCAATTCGTCATTGCTGGTAAACATCTTGTTTATTATTTTATAGATTGCAATTTTATTTGTTTTGTTATTTTATCTTGTATATCATTCATTTTGCTGAATTATTGTCAATTCTTAAAATTTTCTCATTAATACTTAAAAAATTTCTAGGTAGAGCAAAAAGTTGATTGTAAACAATAATATTTTCCTTTTTTGCAAATATTGATATCTCTTAATTTTTGTTTCATGTCTCAATGAAATGGTTGGAAATTTGTAATCAATGTAAAATAATTACGATGGCAAACATCTTGGACTTTTTGGTTGAATTTAATGGGTAATTCAGCTACAATTTACCTTAAATATGTCTTTGGTTTTTAAAGTTACATGTCTTTTATTAGACATGATAGAATAGTCTTTTGTTTGGAGTTACTTTTTGTTTTGGAAAGCTTGGATACAGAATTTTTTTATTCTAGTTCCCTTGGTTTATCATTTATTCACTGACCATCTTAGAGCTCAGCCTCATTTCTCTATTGTTTCCTGATCACAGACCTTAGTCCCTATAAAAGTGAAGAGCCTGAGAGACGGGAGATACTGAAGGTGAAGAATAAAACAAGGAAAGCTGACCATGGAAACCAAAGATCAGACATATAATAAAATTCAGAGATCTGGGCAGAATTACGGGACATAGACCATGTCTATTCCCTCACCTCTCAACATTCAGTCATTGGTTGGTTTACTTACCACTTCACGAGAGGCTGTGAAGAGGCTTTCAGGTTGGCAATGTCTTCTGTAGCTGCTTCTGCTTTTCTGGCCACAGCTGTCTATGTTCAGCCTTTTGTTGTTCAGAACAAATCCCTGTCCTTGCTTGACATTCCTGGAATCTGTGGTTTCAGTATTAATGAGATCTCTGAGATGCCTGGTCCTGGCGTGCTGCTCTCTAGGTCCTCCCTACTGTATTCCAAGCATCCTTGAGGACTTAATGTTTTTAAGATTGCACTGGGAATAGGACCCAAGTGCTCTGCGGGGTTAGCCAAGTACTTTCTGGAAGTATACAAATTCAGCCTAATACCATGGGCAGCAAACCAAATAGACAACTTTTCACCCCAGACTCCTCAGGCATTAATTCACCCCGTCTGATCAATAGTGCCCCTTTATACAGGAAGGTTCTGAAGTCTCCCCGTGTCAAATATATCTTTACTCCATATCTCTTCCAGAGATTGCCCCTGTCTGCTTCCTACTTCATAAACTTTATGAGTAATTGCTTTATTTTGCTTACTCTTTTCCACCTCCTGAATAATTTGTGTTTCACTGTAGTTTACTTTTGTCTGCACATCACACAAATTGTTCTTGCTGATGACCTTAAATTGCCAAAAAATAATGGATATATTTTAGAATGTAATCTTACTAGAATCCTCTTCAGTATTTGTCCATGTTCATTCTTCTAGGGCCACTTACCTCTCTTGTCACTCATGATATCATACTTTTAGTGTTAATTAAACTGGAACAAAAGAGTGATAAAATATCTGTCCCTTTTTAATAAACATTTATAGTTTTCTTTTTCTTATTATGAAAACTACATATGCAAAGCACATAAATGTGTAAAAATTAAATTCATGTACACATGATTTTTAAAGGATGTTTTCTTTTATTGGTAATATAATAAATTATTTTATGAATAATTTTTTGCTTGCATTTAGACTATTTCTTTTAGATTTTTTTAAAAACAGAATTACTGGATAAGAGAATCTAAACATTTACAAACATTTTAATAAATTTTGCAAAATTGCTTTTTGGTGTGTTTGGGCCAATTTACAGTCCCACCCACTGTGTGTAAGACTGTCAATCTTGGGGTAGCATCAATAGTTAGGGGCATTTCGCTTTTCTATTCTTACTTATTTTCTAGGTAATAGGAAATTTGCTTGTAATTTTAATATGCATATTTTGATTCATGAGGCTGTTTTCATGATTTTATTGGCCATTTTTTTTCCTAATGAGATTACAGATTACAACCCAAGTCTACTGAGAGCTAAAACCTCTGTCATTTCCTGATACCTTAATGGTTTCCTAAAGCTGGAGTTAATTGGCCACTTTTTCACCCAGCGCAATCAGTCTCTGAAAGCCCAGTCTGAGCTCACGCATCCTGAGTGCATAGACCATGGGGTTGAGCGCAGGGGGGATGACATTGTGCAGTACATTAAGGAGTATGGGGATAAGGGGCATCTTTTTCTTTGCAAGGTGTGTGACAGACAGCACAATGATACCTGTGTAGAAGAAGAGAATGAGGATGAGGTGGGAGCTACAGGTGCTCAGAGCCTTTGAAGTTGCTTCTGCTGAGTTCAGCCTCAGCACAGAGTGAAGGATTAGAGCATAGGAAGAAAATACCAGAACCATATCACTCCCAACCAGGATCCATGCTAGCATCAGTTGGTAAAATTTGTTCACGGTGATGTCATCACAAGCCAGACTGATAACCCCCAAGTTAGAGCAGAGGCAGTGGTCAATTTCATTCCTGAAGCAGTAGTTTCTCTGGGCAGCCAATACAGGCACTGGGATGGTCAACAGGCCATTCCTGAGCATCATGAATCCTGTGGTTTTGAGCAGAAAAGCTTCAGTGACTATGGCAGGATATTGAAGGGGGTGACAGATGGCTATGTATCTGTCCACCGCCATGCAGAGGAAGATCCCAGACTCCATGCAGAAGAAGCTGTGGATGGCATAGATCTGAGCAAAACACTCAGGGAGGCTGATGGCCTTGGCGTCAAACCAGAAGATGGCCAAGATCTTGGGCATGATGGTGGTGGCCAGGCCAATGTCCACCACTGCCAATACACCCAGAAAATGGTACATGGGCTCATGTAGCATGGGCTCATGTTGAATGGTGACCATGATGAGGATGTTGGCACTCAGAGCTAAGAGGTAGAGCAGAGCCAGTGGCAGGGAGAGCCAGTGCTGCCACTCATGAATGCCTGGGAGCCCTGTCAGGATGAAATGGGAAATCTGGAGGCTGGTGCTGTTGGTAACACTGGTGGAGGTGTCCATGGCACAAGTGCCCCAGTCTCAGTGTCTGTCTATAAAACTGAAACAGAAGGAGGTTTTGTTTAAAAGTTAGCTGAGGGTCCTGATAAGACTGCTTCAACAGTGACCCAGTTCCTTTTATTCATAAATGACCCTCAATTTTTTTTTGGCTTCTGGAAATATTCCACAGAGGAGCAACAAAGAAAGCCAAAATAACTTCTAAACAGCAAAGTCAGAATAGCTATTTGTCATCACCACTTGTATGTTTAATAAGCATGTCCAAATATATCAATGATAATCTTACCACTAACTGATAATAGCTATTAATATTTGGTTTACTTACTTCCATTTTTGTTTTATTTTTAAACAGCTTACATGATTATGGGGAGATAATTTTATATCTTTCCTTTGTCTTTTAGTAAGGTATTCTAAGGAATAATTTCAAAAATTATTCCATGGATGAATAAATGAGCCAAAGACTTTCCAATATCATTAAAAATATGTAATGTTAATTGTAGTGGTTGCTTTAAATGTTTGTATTTGGCTATTCCATAATTTACTGACTGATATTCTTCTTTTAAGATTATTTCCTTTGAGTAGAATATCAAAAGTGATACCAAAGTGATATATACAAAGGAAGTAACCATGTTAAAATTTTATTTTGTTTTATTTTTATTTTGAGACAAGGTCTTGCTCTGTCACCGGGGCTAGAGTGCAGTGGCAGCATTATAGCTCACTGCAAACTCAAACCCCTGGGCTGAAGCAATCCTCTCGCCTCAGCCTTCCGAGTAGCTGGGACTATAGGCATGTGCCACCACGTTCAGCTAATTTTTCTATTTTTTGTAAAGACGGGGTCTTGCTCTTGCTCAGGCTCATCTTGAACTCCTGGCCTCAAGCAATTGTCCTGCCTCAGCCTCCCAAAGTGCTAAGATTACAGATGTGAGCCACCGTACCTGGCCAAAATTTTATTTTTAATAGAATTTTGATTTTATTTTAAGATATAATATGTGCACATGGTAAAAATGCAAATAAAATGAAAAATATAAACAATGAAAAGTAAAACTACCATACTTGGGTTTCCCAAATGTCTTTCCTTTTCATCAGAAGCAGCCAGTAATACCAGTTTCTTGGTAATCTTTCCAGAGATAGTTTGTGCATGGATAAGAATATACATATCTTAATAATATGTATATTTTAAATAAAAGACAAAACAAATGTTAGCATATTAATCATATCCTTATGTTCCTTTCCTTTTTAACTATTTTGGAGACTGTTTCATATCACCATATAGATAAGCCTCATTGTTTTTAAGTTGCATCATTTTCTACCACCTGAATGTCTCATAATTTAATGAGAGTTTTTTGTATTTTGTTATTGAGATACAGTAGTTGTGCATATTTTTGGGACAGGTGGTATAGTTCGATACATGTCTACAATAGGTAGTGATCAATCAGAGTGATTGGGATATCCATCACCTCATTTATCTTCTTTATGTTGGGAATATTACAATTCTTTTCTTCTAGTTATTTTGACATTCACAGTAAGTTATTGTTAACGATAATTTCTCTATTGTGCTATCGAATACTAGAACTTATTCCTTCTATCTAACTGTATTTTTGTAACCATTAACCAACTTCTCTTCATCTTCCCCTTCTCCCTTCCCTTCCCAGGTTTTGGTAACAACCATTCTATTCTCCATCACCACGAGATCCAAATTTTAGCCCCCATGTAATGAGTGAGAGAACATGCAACATTTGTCTTTCTGTGCCCGGCTCATTTCATTTACCACAATGACCTACAGTTCCACCCATGTTGCTGCAAATCACAGGATTTTATTCTTAGGGCTGAAGAATATTCTGTTGTGTATGTATACCACATTTTCTTTATTCATTCATCCACTGATGAACAATCAGGTTGATTGCATATGTTGGCTGTTGTGAGTAGTGCTGCAATAATCATGGGAGTGCAGAGATCTCGACATACTGACCTTTTTTCTTTTGTAAATATATCCAGCAGTGGGGTTGCTGGATATATTTTTGGTTTTTGGAGGAACCTCCATAGTGTTTTTCTATAATGGCTGCACTACTTTACATTCCCACCAACAGTGTACAAGTGTTCCTCTTTCTCCTCGTCCTTTGTTATTTTTTGTCTTTTTGATAAAAGCTATTTTAACTGGGGTGAAATAATATCTCTTGTGGCTTTGATTTGCATTTCACAGATGATTAGTGATGGTGAGCATTTTTTCATACACTTGTTGGTCATTTATATGTCTCCTTTTGAGAGATGTCTGTTCAGGTCATTTGCCCACTTTTAAATCAGAATATTTGTTTTTGTGCTATTGAGTTCCTTATATATTCTGGTTATTAATCCCTTGTCGAATGGATAGTTCGCAAATATTTTCTCCCATTGTGTAGATTGTCTCACTTTGTTAATTGTTTTCTTTGCTGTGTAGAAGCTTTTTAGCTTGATGTAATCCCAATGAGAATTTCTGATGGACACTTAATCTGTTTCCAGTATTTTACTGCTATGAAAAATGATGCAATAAATATAGTTGTTCTTATATCTTTATGTGTATGTTTAAGTTTATCCATAGAATAATTTTCAAGAACTGAATTGCTGGGTCAAATGGAAAGAAATGATTTTGACTGATATTGCCAAATTATCTTGTAAAGAGGTTATTCTGGCCCTGCATGAGAGTATGAGCATTTTGAATGCTCTTGGTATATACTAAAATATTCCTTCATAGGCACATTGTAGTACTTTATGCATCCAGAATTTGTTCATAAGTGTCTATTTCATCATATCCTTGCCCAAATTGGGAATTTTAATTTAAAAATATTTATTAATGGAATAAGCAAAAATTGATATTTCAATTTTGGTTTAGTTTTTACTTTATTTTTAGTAATCTTTAATATTTTTAAAGATTTATTTTCCATTTATATGCTTACTCATTAATTTTCTATTTTATCTTATTCTCTATATGTCTATTTAGGATTTATTTGTCTATTTGTTATTTATTATTGTCTATTGTCTGTGTAATACTTGTCCGTTTGCCTAGTAAATAAATAGATGAATGAATAAAAGAATGTTTTTAAAGTGTTTAACATAGAGTCTGGCAGCACAATTTTATTAATTTGTGTGAGTTTCACTATATGTTAAAGATATTACTTCTATCTGTTGAATTTTCTGGAAATGTTTTCTCCAATTCATTTTCCATTAAATTCTATTTATCCTTTTTTTTTTTGTAAAATTACACACATGCATACACTTACACTTTTATGTAGCCATAACAATTTCACTTTTTAAATTATTTCATGACTTTTAAGCTTTTAATAATGTAAATTCAGTATTTTAATAAGCACTTACTTGCATTTTCTTTACAAAAATTATTTAAAAAAATTTTTTTAACCAATTTGGAATTTAGCATGAAGTGAGAAGGACTCTAAATTGATTTTTCCCCACAAATAGCTAAACCATGGTTCCAGTATCATTCAGTAAATAAGCCCTCCCTTCCCCATTAGTTTGCAATGTCGTTTTTTGTCATGAATTAAATTTGAACATATATTCAAAGATCACTGCCTACCTGGACAATCTTCTCTGTTTTTAGTGCCAGTACCAACTAAATTAGTTTATTTGCTATCTGGTAGGGTAGATTCTTAATACCAACTGTAGGCTGAGGCAGAATTGCTTGAGTCCAGGAGTTTGAGGCCAGCCTGGGCAACATAAGTGAGACACTGTCCCTACAAAAAATAAGAAAAATAGCTGGATGTGGTGGCACATGCTTATACTTCCAGCTACTCAGGAGGCTGGGGCAGAAGGATAGATTGAACCCAGGAATTCAAGGCTGCAGTGAGCTATGATTGCACCATTGCACCCTAGCTTAGACGACAAAGTGAGACCCTGTCTCTAAAAAAAAGCCAACCAACCAAACAAAAAAACTAACTTTAAATAACTTTTAAATTAAAAAAAGACTGTTTGCATTTTGGGGGGTATTATATTAAAATATATAAATTAATTATGGAAGAAGTGATGTCTTAAACTCATTGATTCTTTCCTTTGAGAAATCTATTGTTTTCCTGTCTTAGGTACTTCTGGAATTTTTTTCATTATTGTTGCTTTTTTGTCTCTTTATATTTCCTAATTGGCTATTGTTACCTAAGAAACCTGATTACTATTGTTTTTAAAAAAAACATTTCCCCAGTACAGCTATTTTACAGCACTACTTTCCAAAGCTAGTAGCTTTTTAGTAAATTCTATGTGTCTCTCGAGGTTTTATTTTATTTTATTTTTTTTGGCAGAAAAGTATATTAGCTATCATTTGGATAACTTTGAATAACGTAAGCTTTTATTTTTATTTTGCATATTATTAAAATATTTTAAATTTTCAAAACAATAGAAAAGAAATGGTGATAGTCAATATCCTTCACTAGCTCCGAACTTTAAATAGAGTGCCTCTACAGCTCTAGCTTCAGTATGATGCTTGCTAATGCTTTTCTGATAAATGGTTTTTAAGTGATTTGATGTTTACTTCTAGTTCTTGATTTTTCTTCTTCAATCAGGCCTTGGTGAATTCAGTAGCTATCTCTTTTCGGGAGTCTTGGATCTATGATTTAAATGGAAGGATCTCCTGCTTTCACCAGTTCTTCAGTATTTATGGAGCGCCTCCTCTGTGTCAGACTCCAGGAGGCAGGGCTGTGTTTGCACTTCCTTGTGGTAGGGATTTCCACTGTCTCCAACATGTCCAGAAGAAAGCTCAGTCTGACTTTTCCCACTTGCTCTCCAGATTGCAGGCCTTGCCTCTGCACAGGTGAGGATCTTGAGGGAAAAGAGAGCCAGGGTTGGAAGGATGAAACTAAGGAAACAAACTGAGAAAGCCAAGGAGGAAGGAGAAAGAGAGGCAGGGGCGACCTGGACAGACACCTCAGAAACAGAGAAATAAAACTCCTCCCCCTCACCTCTGGCCTCTTGATTACTCCCTGCTAGGAAGTCCAGGAGAGCTCTTCTCTGAATGGAACTGCCTTCTGTAGGTGCTTCTGTTCTCTTGGCTACAGGTCTCTTTTATGCCTTTGTTGCTGAGAGTACATCTCTTTCTCTCCCCTGGGGCTTTGGCTGTTGTACAAGTTGGAGCCTCAATATGCCATAGAGGCTCCACGAGGCTTTCTCTAACTTTTTTCCTGTGTGCCTCTGAAAGTTGTGTTTTTTTCACCACTGCCCCAAAGGCCCCCGGTGATTTTAAAGGGGTATAAACTCAGGGAACAGAATTACTCAGTTGCCCAGTCCCATTGGATGGTCTTCTCTGCCTTGGTGAGGGTGGGAACAGGTGTTCCTCCTGTGTGAATTCCTGAATGCCCTCACCTCTCCCCCAGCCCACAGGCCTCCCTTCTGCCTCCTCAGGGATCATTTCTAGCAGACGTGTCCTCTATGCTTCACCTTTCACCACTTCCTTTCTCATGGGTTTTCTCTTCTATGTATAAACATGTAAAAATGCAGATGCCTCCTCTGCTGGATATCTCCTATTTGTCTCTCCAGGTCTATTTTCCACCCGCTTTGTACTGAGAGAGGATGAAGTCTATGGCCTGTGGTTTATGGTTGGATTTGGCCCATGGGAGGCACTGGTGGGAGATGGGAGGGAAGCAGGAAAGACAAGTTGAGGGATTTCTCTGACTCTCTTCCTGCTGGCCCACTGTTGGGCAGTGCCTGTGTTTCTCTACTAAAGGCCACTGATTCTGTCTGTTCCACCTGTCAGTATTGACAGCTGTTTCCTCTTACTGCTCTTCAGGTTTAGGGAAGACAATGGCTTAAAACTTTTTTATTGTATATATTTGAAATATACAACATAATATTGTGATATACATAGTAACGTGATTACTGACAGGCAAATTAACATAACCATCATGTCATAGAGTTACCTTTCTTTTTTCCTTTTTTTTTTTTTTTTGCGGTAAGAATACCTAAAATCTACCCTCTTGGCAAATTATCAGTATACAATACAGTATTATTAACTAAGGTCCTCAGGTTGTACATTAGACTCTACTTTTTCATCCTACATAACTGCAACATTGCATCCTTTGACCTAGATCTTCCCATTTCCTCTCCTCTCCTCTTCTGTTCTGCCCCTGGTAACCACGGTTCTATTCTCTGTTTCTATGTATTAGATTTTTTTAAAAGATTCCACCTATAAGTGAGATCATGCAGTATTTTTATTTCTGTGTCTGGCTTATTTTACTTCTGAAATAACGGCTTTTGATATTGCCAGCACTGGTATATTTTACTATCTTTGTTTTCTTCTTCTTATTTTTTAACTCTGCCCATGTCTTTGGAATATTCTCTTTATTACACTCTCTTCAGTCACCCCCTTTGTATGTGCCATCTGTTTCCTGCTGTGGCTTTAACCCATGTATCTCCTGATCTCAACTATCTCCCCATTTCACCCTACTTCTGAATCTGCTCCCTCTTTCCTTTCTTTTACAACTTCTTCAAACATTTCTCTCAATACATAGCTCCCAATTCCTTACGTCCTATACTCTTCTCAATGCACTTGAGACTTGCATTCCCCTCCTAAACCAAAGTCTATTAATTTCATGCTGCATGTCGGGCTGACTAGAAACAGATGATGAGACAGAGTCTAGGGTACAAGAAGTAAATTAAGGTTGAAAAGCTATAGAAAAAGTTGGGGGGGGGGAAGGGAGAAGAAAGATTGAGCAGAAAGATAAATCATATTGTGAAATTAGGAAAAAGAAAATAAATAAATAAATTGAAAAAAAAAACAAAACTGTAATGCATGTGTGACAAAGCCTCAGCCAACCTGACACAGAGCTCTGGAGGGAATGTTACTTTTTAGAAATTTCCCTCGTCAAACCAAAATGGCCCAACCATTCTACCCCTACCTCACACTGGATGGAGGCTTCCCAGCACTTGGGCTGTCTGGGCTTTTTGTAGTTAAGGATCCTCCAGCTGTCTGCTCTCCCACCAGCTGACAGAAAGTCCTCCCTTGAAGGAGGATCTAGGTGGTACATCTCCACCTCTATCAAACTTTATGCTATTAAATCAAATGGGATGTTTTTAGTACTTCTCTTTCTTGATTTTGGTTCCTCAAATACATTGTTTAAATTTTTGCCTTCAGGCTTTCAGAGATATTGTTCTTTCTTCATGAATACTTTTTATGTTCATCTGGGTAACTTCTACTAGTCTTTTGCTTCTCAACCTAGGTGCCACTTTTTCTGAGAAGATTCCCCTGATTTCCCAAGACTTGTTTAGATGCCACTCCTGTGTGATACCGTGACACCATATGCTTCTCCATTTTTTTTTTTTTTGAGACAGAGTCTCACTATGTTGCCCGGGCTAGAGTGAGTGCCATGGCGTCAGCCTAGCTCACAGCAACCTCAAACTCCTGGGCTCAAGCGATCCTCCTGCCTCAGCCTCCCGGAGTAGCTGGGACTACAGGCATGTGCCACCATGCCTGGCTAATTTTTCTCTCTCTATATATTTTTAGCTATCCATATAATTTCTTTCTATTTTTAGTAGAGACGGAGTCTCGCTCTTGCTCAGGCTGGTCTCGAACTCCTGAGCTCAAATAATCCGCCCACCTCGGCCTCCCAGAGTGCTAGGATTACAGGCGTGAGCCACCGCGCCCAGCCATGCTTCTCCTTTTATCAATTTCTGGATGGAATTGTAATTGTCATTATGTTTCTCTTCTCCTTATTACTTTAAGCTTTCACAGAGCAGCAGCTGTGCCTATTTCGTTCACTGTTTTATTCCTGGTATCTCTCAAGGTAGCAAACTGATACTAGATGTTCAATAAATATTAAGTTGGAATCATATTTTATCTTTGCTGCCATAACACAATACTTTTCATATTGCATTATGTATATGAATATATAGTAAAAATAGTGTTATTGAATCCAACTACTTTAATCAACTCTCTTATTAATGCTACCACATTTTCAGAGTCCTTAATTTTTGTTTTGTTTTCTAGTTACCTCTTAAAGGCTAATACTGTCCAGAGTTCTTTGTATAACATTGTTTCTTCTTAGTCTGCATATTTTCTTGAGTAATATCCACTATTATGGCTTTGCTAATGGACATCAACCAAAAATCATAATTTGAAACGGTTTTGGAGGTATATTTCTATACCACTTTGTTTCATACTCCCTCTCTCCCTTCAGGAGGTAGGCTTATTTGTTCCTTGAAGGGCCCAAGATTGATTCATGAAGCTAGAAATCAGATACTAAAACTTGCACAAATATAGATATTAAGGTCATTTGAAATACCAAATCCAGACTATATGGTAGAGATTAAGAATGTGGCACAAATCCTGAAAGAGAAAGGCCTATGGCTTTAGGAAAACTAAGAACACGTAGCAGAGAGGGTGAATATAATAATATCTGGAGAAATTTTGGAGGTGGGGTACTATGGCCTGCAATGAATTTAAAGATAATCTTACTCTATTAACTTCTTGTATGAGTAGTGTGGAAACAGAATTTAGCTTTTCAAGGAAGTTTCAGTTTCCTTATTTATGATGCTCTTATCTATTGCGTGAGAGGGCTCACATTATGTACATCAGATTGTAAAGAAAGTCTGTAAATCCCTATAGATTACGGGGCATCTCTGTTCTAAGACTTTATTTTCTGGGCCTCAGTTCCTATTACAATTACCTGTCCATCTCCTTGGTTCCTCTTGAACTGATCTTTTTATTGCTCTTGTTACTTGGCCTGCCTATTCTTCCTTTTCCACTGGGTTTCTGGCTGGTGTTTTGCTACTTCCTAATACTTACCTCCTGCTGTCTCAGAGGTATTACAGCATGATCTGTCCCAAATTCACTACCATCAACTTGGCTTCTCTGTCAGAAAACTGAGTGTTTCACATTAGAGTTTATAATCTTGCCTCTACCTGAAATGACACCTGCTATATTTTCTCTTTCCCTCTGAAACGGAGTTGGTACTCTTAGAACATGGCTCTCCCAAATGGATGGCCTGATTCTGGGTGCTGACCATTCCTAATCAACCCTGTGCTGTTCCCTCCCAAGATAATAGGGAGTTACCATTTTGAAGACACATAGTCTGGCTGAGTTGTGAACTATTAATATGAACTTTAATGCATTTGTTCTTGTTTTTCCTTTGGCTTCATAAAACAAATCATTTTTCCCCCACTAGGAATTTCTTCCTGGATTTGAAGAATCCATGAAGAATCATGCATAGTGCCATAAGTCTTCTCCCATATAAGCTGAACACACTCAGTTCTCCAATCCCTCTCTCTCAATGTAATGTCCAAATCCTTCATACTTTTGGATGCTCTCCCATATATTCAGCAGGCACTATTTTCAGGAGTGATTTGGATGGCTGAGAGGAGAGTCAAATGTCGGGAGAGCAGTTAAGAAGAACCAACATTGTTGAGTAATTTCACCAAGGCCAGATAACGTATGGCTAGCAATACTTCCAGGACTTGGCCTAACATTGTGCCTACAGTTAGGCCTAGGAGTAGAAAACCTTTGCCATTTTTTCCAGCCTTATTCTCTGGTCAGGTTCTTTCTTCTCTTAAAGGTTTCCACGTATTAATTCACTCTTCCTCTCGTGGTTGACACCTATCTCAGTGTGAATCTTCTGGGTAATGTTCTGTGCTGGTCCTAGGGGTCCTCTTCCTCATCTCCTTGTCTTCTTCCTCACCCTCCCTGGATCAGATATTCCTGGGCCATAAAGCCAAATGGTCCCATTCTGCATGACAGTAAGCTTCCCCTTGCTCCTGGCTGCAGGGGCTTGGCCCCCTCTTGGCAAGGCATCCTGGAATATGCTGTTCAAAATATTCCCTGCTGGGGCTGTTCCCTGGAGCCCCAATAAGAGAAGATATCTTGTTAGGACTTTGTTTGAAGAGGAGGTAGAAGTACTAATTGGTGTCTAGGTGGTGGGAGCTTCACCTTGGATCCCTATGGGCAATGCTTGAAAAGATACCTGTTAAATATCCTGTTCTTGAGACCTAACTGGTAGCTTAACTTCTCATCCTCCTGTAGGTCAATCAATGCAGCCCTCTGGTGAGTAATGGCTAAGGGTAGGCCCAAGGAAGAGAGATACATAGAGGCTACATCCACGTATTAACTTACGCCTGATCCTCCCAGGTATGGACAATTTGATAGGCTGTCTGGGGTGGAATTCCATGCTCTCAGTATCACTAGGGGAAATCATAAATACAGGCAATACTGTGCATATTGTCAGGAGCATGCTTGGATTTTTGGTATTGTATGAAACAGGCAAAGGTGGGATTGGGTATGAGAGAATTCCTCACTCCAAAGCAGGGTAACATCCTTCTAGTCCTGGGTGAGCAGCAGGCTATTTGGAAGTCTGCTCCTCTTTGAAGCCCACAGGTGAGTCATAGGGAAACATTTATGAAGGCTGCTAAATCTTGAGTTCCTGGTTCCTCTCATTTCTGGACCCATTGCCTCCTTTTATATACTTCCCCGATGCAAGCAGAACAGGTGAGCTTACGGGGTCAGACTTTTCCTTAGGGCACAAAGATATAACATAATGAGGGACATTTTCTGGGCCATGAGGGGATAGTTGGGACATCAGGTGTAATTATTTCTTAAAGTTTTCTGAAGACAGAGGCTTAAGGAAGGGCAGTTTGAGGATAATTTGAAGCAGATGCTCAGGTGATAAGAGCCACATTTCTTGACATTCCCCACCCTCCTCCCAACACCACACTCTGGGGTTGCTGAGGGATCAATATGTTTTGAGAAGAAAGAGGGAGCAACATGGGGGAGGAGGTAGTGTCTCTGATTGGGTTGTTCCAGTTTACTATTACACATCATCCACCCATATCTATCTGGTCATCGTTGCCAAATCAAATGCATTGTCTCTCAATTTCAACAGTTTCTATTATTCTCAACTAGGCTGCTCCCAATCACCATTTATTACTTACAATTCAGTGACAATAATAACAATAACAACAATAATATTCTCAGTATTTGACAAAGAATTTTCACATATTCTATCTCATTCGATTTTCACAATGATGCTGTGAGGTAGACTTTAGTATACTCATTTTACATGTGAGAAAACGAAGGCTCGAAAATGGTTAGATGCTTTGCTTAATTAAGGTCACACAGCAGACATGTGGCAGAAATAGTACCCCAAACCAGGATCTTGGCTCCTGATCTAGAGTTTATTTCGTGACACCAGAACTATAGGTCCACTCATATTTCCCATCTTCCCAGCCCCTATACCTTCTGTTGTCATCATGTAGTCTCCATAGCAGTTGTGGTTGAAGTTACGGGCAATAATTACATAGTTCTCTTGGAGAGAAAAAACAAAACTTTCTTCGCTGTTTTAAATCTATGTTGTTTCTTCTTTCTTGGACTGTTTTCCAGCTCACTTCTGCTTCTTTCCTTCATGTTTAGAGACCTCTTCTTGCTGTTATTAAGGCAGTAAGATCAACCTGGCTGCATCTTTTATGCCTCGAAAGGAATCACTTTCCTTACATTCTAAAGCCCTCTCAGGCCCTATACCCAGATATGTCTGTGTCCTTGTGTTCGTCTTTCACATGAGAGGATTAGGGTACTTGAAGTACTGGGGGTGTTGGGAAGACATATACTCTCTGAATCACTCCTTATCTGCCTTTATTTGATCCCTCTGTACTGCCCACCCTTGGCTGATGGGCCCTGGAGTTTCTTCCTGTCCCTGCAATAGCCACTGCTAACTCAGAGACAGGACGGTATCTTCCCAGCTTGGGGGTCAGTGGCTATGAGCTGTGGTCTGATTTTGTCACTATATAGAGCATTTACTTCCTTCCAGACCCCCGTTTTCTAAATTATAAAATGATGGTACTAGACATGATACATGTTAGGGACATGAATAATGTTGTACACTCCTAATGTGATAACCTAAAAAGAAGAGCTGAAGGGAACATCTGCCAAGTTTCTCTCCTAATGTGAGTAAGGCACAGAATTCTTTGGCCTTCACATTATGGTTATTACTAAGAGCTTCTGTTTACACCAGGTTACCGCAACTCTGAACTTTTTGTCTGCCCCTGTATAATACCACCTTGAAGGAGAGGGAGAAATAGGAGGTGGTGAAGTCAGACAGCCATTGAGATATTGGGTGGAGAAACAAGTGAAATGGATGGGAATAGCACAAAGAGCCTGATCAATGTTGGAGTCATCAGGGACCCTATATTATTCTGTAACCTCGGCAGTCAAGTGAAGTGTGGAATAGTGAGATGTCTCCAAATTAAGGAAATTTCCAGATGTTAGGATTACTGGCAGCTTCAGAAGAGGGTTAATACGATAAGACTAGAGGACTCTCTGAGGTCAGTGTTGATTGAATCAAGCACCAGAATCTGGGAATATGAGCTTGATGGGAATGATTTTTATTCAACAACAATTCCTGGGCATCTACTTAAATCTGGTTATATGAATTGCCCCAAGTCACACATATTGTAAGATAGCTAATGCTGGATCCTGGTTTCTGAACTTCTTGTTCAATGCATTTCCCACTGATTGCCTCTTCTGTTTTTGAAGATCTTGCAGAAATACTGACTAAACTGGAAATTATTTTTCACTTTTTTCCTGAGAACTATGGGAAGAGTGATGTGGTGGTGATGGGACTAGTGAGACCATATATCCTGGGCTACCAGCTCCCGCATCCTTGAGTTTCACCTGCCTGCCTTTCTTCTTTTCTTTGCAGCACCTCCTTATTTTTCCATGTGAGATGATGACCATGATTTTTTCCAATAATTCTCATCTCTTCCCACATACTTTCTTCTTGGCTGGCATCCCAGGATTGACTGCTGCCCACGTTTGGATCTCACTTCCCTTTTGCTTTATGTTTTTCCTGGCACTGACTGGGAATAGTGTCCTGCTTTTTCTCATCCGGACAGAACACAGCCTTCACCAGCCCATGTTTTTCTTTCTTGCCATGCTCTCCTTTGTTGACCTGGTCCTTTCCCTCTCCACACTGCCCAAGATGCTGGCCATTTTCTGGTTTGGTGCTACAGCCATCAGCTCTTACTCTTGTCTTTCCCAGATGTTCTTCATCCACGCATTCTCTGCCATGGAGTCAGGGGTGCTAGTGGCCATGGCTCTGGACCGCTTTGTGGCCATCTGTAACCCACTGCGTTATGCAACCATCCTCACCCCTGTTGTTGTTGCCAAGATTGGAGGCCTGGTGGTGTTGCGAGCTGTGGGGTTGACCATCTCCTTTCCAAGCCTGGCCCATCGGCTACCCTACTGTGGCTCACACACGATTGCCTATACCTACTGTGAGCAGATGGCAGTGGTGAAGCTGGCCTGTGGGGCCACCACTGTGGACAACCTCTATGCCTTTGCTGTGGCAGTCTTTCTTGGTGTGGGGGATGTGGCCTTTATTGCCTATTCCTACGGGC
Organism: Varecia variegata; assembly: GCA_028533085.1. Taxonomy (NCBI): domain Eukaryota; kingdom Metazoa; phylum Chordata; class Mammalia; order Primates; family Lemuridae; genus Varecia; species Varecia variegata. Next base: position 140,563,455 of record CM052438.1, on the reverse strand, counting down.
AGATTGTGAGGACTGTGACACATTTTCCTTCACCTGAGGCACGTGCTAAAGCAGGCAGCACATGTATGGCCCATGTCTGTGTCATCTTCTTCTTCTATGGACCGGGCTTTCTTTCTGTGGTCACACAGCGCTTTGGGCCACCCACAGCCTCTGCTGCCAAGGTCATCCTTGCCAATATCTACTTGCTCTTTCCCCCTGCACTGGATCCCCTTGTCTATGGCATCAAGACTAAGCAGATCTGGGAGAGACTGCTTACAATTCTGAGCCCCAGGTGGATTGAGCCCACTTGAGTATAGTTCTTCCAGCTAGACCTCAGGGCCAGGTGGCCTTCCCTGTGGAGTGGAAGCACCACATCCCAGGTTGTTTACCTGGTGAGGACAGTGAAGAGAAAGCAAATGAAGTTATCCGGGGTGTTGGGAAATCTCTTTTGAGGCCTATGGTGTTTAGATACTGGGATGGAAGACCAAGAGGGCTGGGGTATCTCACCTGATCAATCAGCAAGTGATTCTTTTGATATCTTTTTTTCTTTTAAAAGTTTATGGTTTATTTGTGTTGATAAGATAAATACATGAGGTAATTAAGAAACAATTAGGACTTTGATGGACCTGGATTCAAGTGACTTAGGAGTTCAGGGAGAGATTAACTGGATGCCTTTTCTCGATGCATGAAAAAACAGGGCACCTCCCACCAACACGGAGCCAGTCCGTGGGAGTGGGCGGGCCTCTCTACCAGAGAAACTTTGGTGACAGAGAAAGCTGGGTGGCAAACTATAGAGATAATTTAGAGTTCACGTTTATGAGAGAAATTCTTAAAAATTTTCATGCTCCATCTGACTCCAAAATTGTAAATAAAACTTGTTTTCTTTATTGTATGTACTTTTTCAGTCTATTTTTGAGATGGATCACCCTCTATGACTCCTATAGTATTCTTTCTTCAGTTTTATTCTCAGGTGCAGAGACTTGAGTTAATCATACTTGGAAGCTTATTACACATAAAAATTATTGTTCTAATAATTCTTGTTCTGTTTATTTTCTGTTTCTCTTGCCCTTTCTCTTCCCAGTTGCTACCATGAGCACTCACTTTAATGTGTTTATGGTATGTTCTTTTGTATTTACATATCCTTGAAATACACATATGTTGTTTGAGTATTATGTAATCCTATTACACATACATGTCCTTCTTTAGTTCTTCAAATGTGTATGCTCCCTCCAGCCAGGGTTTTCTGGGCTCCTCCTAAAGGGAGTGCATTTCCCTGTCCTTATCCTCACTGTTTCTACTTATATGGAACCTCAGTTCACACCTCACCTCCTTGGAGAAGATTCTTCTAACTACATCAAGTCATTTGTTTTCTGATCTCAGAGCGCTATGTGTGTTTCTTTCATTATTTGTCATAATTTATAATTACATATATGTTTTTTGATTGGACGAATGATCTCTGTCCCCATCCCTACTTGATGCTGATTTCTGTCTTATTCTTGGCATAGTGCCTGGCATATTATACACTCTCAATAAATGTTTGTTTAATAAACAAATATCATTTTTTTAATGAACTGTGTCACCAGTAGCAAATTTCTTCATCAGTAACATTAACAGTGTGTGTTTTTGAATAAATACATCAATTTCTACTACAGTAAGCATTCAATATATTTTCATTGAAAAAAATGAAATAAACCATTGCTGTAACAATCACTATTAACACTACTGTCCTTGCTATCATCATGATGACTAACGTCACATAGTCTTTTCAAAGGTTGTGATTTCAAATGGCAGCATTTTGGATGCTGTGCAGAGGCACTGGAAAGCGTGATTACTGTTACAAGGCAGACTCGCTGCTGGGAGGGCTTAGAGGTTTCTGAGTGCTCTGGGCAAACTAGTTTTGAAGAATCCTACTCTGAATATGTTGATTAGTGACAAAGCCTGGTAATGAGGGCAGCTCCTGTGTTCAGCTCTTACTCTGTGGCACTTTGAGTCCTTGAGATAAAAACTTCGCACACACATTTTCTCATTTAATGCCTGTAAAATGCAAATGAAGCTGGCGCTGTCATTATTCCCGTTTTATGTCTGATGAAATAAATGTACTTCCTACTAAGTGGGGATTATTTATTTTCTCATACTTCTTCTACCTTTGGCTTGGTGTTGAGTTTAGTGTCCTTTTTCCCCAAATAAAATTTTCAGTCTTTCCTGTAAAAACAGACAAACAAACAAGCACAGACTAGTGCTTCTTCAGGGTTTAGGGCATTCACGTTTATTATCCTCTACCATTCCCAGTTGCTGTTGTCTCTCCTCTTTATCCTCCTTCATTAAATGATGACATGGTCAAAATCTCTATTTTTTTTTATTTTTTTACTAACTATGATCCTGGTGGGAAATATCAGTGTTCATGTGGATGACCCATTGAACAGTCTGGCTTTTCATATTCTTGATTTCTTTATCCCCAAAGGTCCTACCTCATCTTCCCATTCCCATGACATATCCTTGAACCTCTCTAGAGATCACTGCATCTGCTTCCCAACAAGTGTCCCACCCTTTATGCTTAACTCCTGTTTATCCATTCTCCTAGGATGAAATTTTGTTAATGAGATTTTGATCATGTCTCAATCCTCTGATTAAAATCCTTCATGGTTTTTCTATGGTCCTTTGACATGGCCTAAAAGACCCTGCATGGTCAGGTTCCTGCTTACGTCAGTTCCTGAATACTATGATTCTGGATCTTAACAATTCTTTCAGGTCTTTGAATATGCCAGGTTCCCTTCCTGCCTGCCTCATGGATTTAATGCCCTCAGTCTACCACCACAGCTCCCTTCACTTCTAACCAGTTTTTCTGGTCACTAACTTGAATTATGGAGGGCGTTCTAGAACTACCCAGACTGGGAAAGTCCTTCTATTATCTGCTTTAAACACATAGTTTTAATTTGTAATACTTATAACTGTTAATTATTTCTGTGATAATGTACTTAATATACCATCATATTGTCTGTTTTTTCCAGTATCTAGTGGAGTGCTGGAAATTGGTAGATATTTAGTATTTATAGAATAAATGAATAAATGGGACTTCCCACTGGCTGTGAATGAAATACTTGTTGACTGCATGAATGAGAGGACTGTGTGCCTGAAGCATAGTTCCCAAGGAGAATGTGGACACTGGGTAGAGCGGTAGCTGCTTTAGCCAGAGACGGGACCGAAGGAAGAACCTGCTTATGATGGGAAACTATGATAGAGGAGGCCTCAGCCCATCTCATTGGGAACTTTCTGGGATGGACTCTCTGAGAAGCCCTGTTTGTCTCACACATGCCATAGTAATGGGGTTGATGTCCCTGGATCTTTCACAATCTTGCAGAGGAGAAGCAAAGAGGGAGGTATCATTTGTCTTAGATTGAGCTCTCCAGAACTCAGCTAGCCTGATAGGACCTCCTGAGCTGGGATGACCCTTCAGTGTTAAGATTGAAGAAAGGGGCCAGGTTTTTGTATTCTTGTATCAGCAGTCTTTGAGTGTGAGCTGCCTTGGAGAAGGACAAGTAACCTTGGATGAGGTTTCTCTGTTGAGCCAAGGGACAGTGACTCAGTTTTGAAGTTGCAACGCCAACACTCCTAGCATCTGGGGGTATGAGCACATTGAACCAGAGAGTCCACTAAATAATTTACATGGGGGTCCAAGATTGTTCTGTGAGAATGAGAAGTCTGCGCTCAGAGAGCAATGTGAAATTTCCCAGTCCACAGAGTATGAGGTTTCCTAGCATGCCATCAGGATGTACAGGCTCAGGGATAATGACAAGCACTGGACAGATGTGGGCCACCTGCTTAGGTGAAAGTGCCACTCTCTGCCTCTCTGCCCAGCCACCCATCCCTGTGGACTGTTTCCTTGGCTCTGTGTGTCTCCAGCCAATCTGGAGGCTAGCTTTGGCTCTGTCCAGGTGTGTCTGTGAGTCCACTGGGACCTGCCAGTTGGTAATAACATCCTGTCTGCCCAGTGCCTTGCTCAGAGTCGGCATCCCTGCTTTGGGAAAGGGTCAAGAATGGACTTTCCTCTCAGGGTGAAGATGAAAGAACCAGCGGCACGTTGGTGCACAGGAATTCAGGTGTGCAAAATGAGGTCAGGTTTGGGGCTTATGGCTGGGGAGGACTATTGACAGCTGACTTCTGCCTTTCTCATTGCCCTTGTGACGGCAATTATTTTTTGGCTTGGCTAGTGTGTCTCTGAGCCTGGTCTGACATCTCTTAGTACTCTTACGTTTATTACTCCCTGAGTCAGAGTAGTTTTCTCTGGATCTGACTCTTCAAAACTAACCCTCTCCTCCTAGCTTGTACCATTTAGATCTTATCAGGCAGTGAGGATCCTCTATGGGCTGTGACTTTTCCCTCTCTCCTTAATCTCTTTCTTAACAGTGGCCTGGACTCCATGATAGTGTAGAAAAGGGAGAGACGAGGACATAGACTGAGAGAGATTAAAGGAGGGCACATTGCTGCAAGCTACCCTGTGAGTTTACAGATACCCACCAATCTCGTTAAACCCTCCTGGTCAGCATGAGGCATTCACAGGGGCATTTAGCATGGTCCTAGCCTGGCATCCTCACTGTCATATATAGTGTATGTGGATGCAGCTGATTTACCCCCTTTTCCCAAGTCTTGCCAGAGCTAGTACTCATTTTTCATATCTTTGGAAAACTTTAGCTGCACAGACCTCGAGTGACGCGTTTGATTTCCTCTTTGGCATTCAGAGAGTGCTATGCAGCCCTTCTGAATAAAAAATCCTCTTCCTTGTTGGTGCTCCCAAGCCAGGGCAGAAGGCCATCATGGAGACTGAACTGGGGGCTCGGGGTGTTCCTGAGCTGAGCAGGGAGGGCTGTAGTGGAACCTTCCTGAGTCTGGGAATTTTCTCCTGGTTCAAGTTTTCTCCCTGTTTATGATTCTCCCTCGGGGCTGACTCAAGACGTGAAAGGGTGCATCCTCAAAGCCTGCTCAGAGAGCAGGAGAACGGTGCCCGCAGGCCAGGCTTATTTTATTGATTATCTGTGTCTCACCTTTGTTCTCTGGCGCTGAACCTTTCAGTGCTTGATTTCTGTATCTTCCTCTCTTATTAGGTCATTGTCATGAGCCTGTGCCTCCTGTGCCTTCCCCTAATCTCTCTTAGTCTAAGTTCCTGCCTGTCCTTGCCCACCACCCTCCCCCACACTATCATAGAGCTCGGGCCACTGTTGAGGAGATTAAGGAGAGGGGACAGGTCATGTCCCCTTGAGGAGCCTCCCTGCCTGCTGAAGGCAGTGGCACAAGTGAATACCAGTGACCACAGGAACTGCCTTATTTCTTTTTTTTCTTTTCTTTCTTACTTATTTATTTTTTTGAGACAGAGTCTCACTCTGTCACATATGCTAGAGTGCCATGGCATCAGCCTAGCTCACAGCAACCTCAAACTCCTGGGCTCAAGCGATCCTCCTGCCTCAGCCTCCAGTGTTGTGGGGACTATAGGCACGCACCACCACACCTGGCTAATTTTTTCTATTTTCATTAGAGATGAGGTCTCACTATTGCTCAGGTTGGCCTCGAAATCCTGACCTCAAGTGATCCTCCCATCTCAGCCTTCCCGAGTGCTAGGATTACAGGTGTGAGCCACCACTCCCGGCAGGAACCCCCTTATTTCTGACACACATCATTATCACCTTATGGCACAGATAGATGTTCAGTAGGGATTTTTCTGCCATGGAACATCCAGAGCATCATTTAAGGTGAGGGACTTCTAAGCGCAGTCCATACACACCTCAAATAATGTCTGCTATATTATTCCTATCCCTTACGTTCAGTCTCTGCCTTGTCAAGTTCCCACGATTCCCAGTCTTTAAGACACACATATACTTATTTATTATTTAATCTGGTCATATGGATGCTTATTTATTCAGCCAACATTACTGAGTACCATCTAGATTCCAGGTGCTTTTGGAGCTCTGGGGCTGTCTCAATACACAACGCATAGTCCCTACTCTTCAAGGACTGATTCACTGCTAGGTTTTAGAGCCTGAGGTCATCAATGGAATTAGAAAGTGGAAAAGGGATTATGACAGAGAGGAAAAGCAGACATACCCTGCTGCCTTACAGAATTCCAGCACAACTTTACAGGAGATAGGTTGCTTGGATTGAATTCACATGAGTAAGCAGGAGTTGAAAAACAGCAGTTCTTTGCTAATTGTTCTCTGCCTCCTGGTCAGACAGCTAAATACAACTTCACTTTTAAGTTTTGGGGAATAAAATTCCTTCTGCTTTTCCTTGAAGAGTCACAGAGGTACCTCTTGTTTACATTAATAATTAATGCTTAATAAGCAGCGCTGGCTTTTGCTGTAGGCTCACAAGCCATGCAGCAGGAAGAAGAGACAGGCTGTCCTCAGGCACCTGTGTCTCTGCTGCTCTGCTTCACCCTCTGCAGTCTGGCTTCAGCCCGGCTGCTCCACTAATGCTGCCCCTGTTACAGCCGTGATGCCTTCCACAATGCACAGCTGCTCTGTGACTTCTCAGCAAAAAATGAGAAATGGGCAGAAGGGCAGTTGCTCAGGAAGAGAATCAACTTTCTCACTGTGTGGAACGTTAAGCACTGAAGAGTTAATTTTTGTCAGATTTTGAGATTCCCCTGGAGGTCTCAATAAAAACGTCACTGTTATTTCCAGTTGACTCTGGAAGAAAAACAAAGGCTAGGAGATATATTTGTATGTCCATCAGGCATTTCAGACTTCATAGCCGTCATATTCAGAGTTGTGGGGCAAGATTATTATCCTTATTGATTTATAAAAATGATACTCTGGTTTATTAGATGTATAATTTACAAAAATTGAGTTATTCTTGACTCTTTTTATCTTTACATAGACATGTGCACCATCACCCCAACAGAGAAAAATACAAGTATTTCAGATTGCATCTGTCTTTTAAGACAAACGCACAGACACAGACATATCCAGTTACAAGTTTTTTGTTTTGATGCTTGAGGGATGAATCTCTTGGAGGAGGTTAAACAGAGCACCTCTTTATTTGGTGCTTCATGTTAACATGACAGTCTCCGAGACACCTAATTGTTATAACATCATGATGAGAGATAGATGTATCAAAAATTTGAAACAAAGAAGCAGAATCCTGGAGACAAAGAAAAAAGGAAAGAGGCCTATTGTCTCACACTTAGTCATCTTTAATTATTAATGTTAAAAATAATTATAATTTACAGACTAACCTATATATCAATATTTTATATACATTACTTAATATTTATAATTAACCTGTAAGATTGTTATTATTTATTCTACTACCAGATGAGGAAATCAAGACTGAGAGTTTAAGTAGCCTGCTAAGGTTTATTCCTAGAGTATGAAATGAACAGAATTTAAATAAAGTCTGTCTGCCTCCAGAACTAGTATTTATACCACTACATTTTGAAACATCCACTTTGTTCCATTTTAGAAACATGTAGCATGCTAGCTTGTAATTATAAAGTTTAATGAGATATGGTGCTTTTTCTTAAAACAAACCATTAAGATGCTGAAAAATTTCTACAATAGAGATAAACCAGAAAATTATGGGTAAACAAAATAAAATAAAGTGCTCTTAACATAATTGGTATTGGCCCAGCACAGTCAATGAATCTGGCTGAGGGGCAAGAGACAGTGGACTCTGATTTTGAAAGAACAATTCAGACAAAAGAAGAAGAAAAAAGAATACACAAAAAGCATATGTAAAATAGAATGGTGTACTCATATAACTTCAAGAATGTTGGAATGATTAAAGAAAAACATACATAGGAATATGTTAACTGTAAGATAAAAGTAATACACAAAAAATAAACCTCGACAAAATTTTATGTCTTAAAATGTCTTAAAAAGTATTATTCTATTCCATGCATTAATTTCAGCGAAGGATTAACCATAGGAGTGCCATGAAAGCATCTACATTTTGGGAAAAACTCCTTGACCTTTGGGTTGAGAGTGGATTTATAGGGGGGTTTATAGCAAAGGCAGAGAGATGTGATGAACAATCCAGGTGAGAGAAGTTGGGAGTGTGAACTCAGGCAGTGACACTGGGGGTTGAGAGAAATGAGTCAATATAAGAAAGATTAAAAATAAAGTCATTACGAATTGGTGAATGGGTAAAAGGAATGAGAATTAATGAGTAAGTATGGCTTCCAAGTTTCTAGATTGAGTTGGGTAGGTAGATAGTGATGTAATTCACAAAAATTTTGCCAAAAAGTAAGTAGAGCAGATTTGGGAAGGATATGTGAATTAATTTAGTGTTGAATGTGTTGAGTGCATGGTATAGATATTCAGGAAACAAATGGAAAATGGATTTGTGTTTCAGAAAGACATTTGACTTAAAAACATAGGTTTGGAAGAAATTAAAGTATATAAATATTTAAAACCATGGGAAGGGATGGACTCAATTCAGAGACAATGTACAGAATTGTGAAGAGAGGAGAGGTTGGAACCCTGAAATTAACAGCATAATGAGATGGGGAAAATGGGGGGACTGGGGCTCCAGGAGGAAGAACTGTAGAGTGCTATGTCATGGAAACTGAGGGAGACTACTTTCAAAAATAACAGGTTGATTTATAGGATTCAGTAATGGCAAGAGGTTAATAAAGAGAATCATTTGAAGATGACATTTCCAAAATATAAGTTATTGAATGGTGGAGTTTAAGCATCTCTCCAAAAGCAGAATGTTTACTCTTATCTCTAAATAAAACTAGACCTATCCTAATTCAGACACGTGGATGTCTCACCTGTAAAAAAAATGATCTGCCAGAAAAGGAGATTTTTTTTCCTTCCATCTAACTTTATTCCCTTGTTTGCAGTTTAAGTCTCTTTATTCGTCTCATGAAGATGGTAGCCAGATGTGGACAATGTGATAACATGTCAGGAATGGAGAAATCATGACTTTGTTTCTCTTTCCGTCTTTCCTCTCTAAGTCATTTATGATGGCCCTTAGCAATTCCAGTTGGAGGCTACCCCAGCCTTCTTTCTTCCTGGTAGGTATTCCAGGTTTAGAGGAAAGCCAGCACTGGATAGCATTGCCCCTAGGTGTCCTTTACGTCCTTGCTCTAGTGGGCAATATCACCATTCTCTTCATTATCTGGACTGACCCATCCTTACACCAACCTATGTACCTCTTCCTGGCCATGCTAGCTGCCATAGACCTGGTTCTGGCCTCTTCCACTGCACCCAAAGCCTTTGCAGTGCTCCTGGTTCATGCCCATGAGATTGGGTACATTGTCTGCCTGGTCCAGATGTTCTTCATCCATGCATTCTCCTCTATGGAGTCAGGGGTACTTGTGGCCATGGCCCTGGATCGCTATGTAGCCATTCGTCACCCTCTGCACCATTCCATCATCCTGCATCCAGGGGTCATCAGGTGCATTGGAGTGGCAGTGCTGCTGCGGGGATTACTCCTCCTCCTTCCCTTCCCCCTCCTGTTGCGAAGACTTACGTTCTGCCGGGCCACTATCATAGGCCATGCCTATTGTGAACATATGGCTGTGGTGAAACTGGCTTGCTCAGAAACCACAGCGAACCGAGCTTATGGACTGGCTGTGGCACTGCTTGTGGTTGGGATAGACATCCTGGCCATTGGTATTTCCTATGCCCACATCCTCCAGGCAGTGCTGAAGGTACCAGGGGGTGAGGCCCGACTTAAGGCCTTTAGCACATGCGGATCGCATGTCTGTGTCATCCTGGTTTTTTATGTCCCTGGAATGTTCTCCTTCCTCACTCACCGCTTTGGCCACCATGTACCCCATCACATCCATGTTCTTCTGGCCACACTCTATCTCCTTTTGCCACCTGCACTTAATCCTCTTGTCTATGGGGTGAAGACTCACCAGATCCGCCAGAGAGTACTTAGGGTGTTCTACACAAAAGGATTGATCTGAACACATCCTAATTATTTTCTTCAGAGGCTCCTGCCAAGGACACCACCCATGGCTGGTCTAGATTATGTGGGTAGAGGCCATTGCACAGTGAGCAGTCCTTCTAGTGCCAGTGGTACCAGAGCCAAGAACACCCACAGGCACTTGGCTCCATAGTATCCTGGGATGTGCCTGGATAGCTGGATTTGGGAATATTTTCTTCATTCTTTCTTTTGCTGCCGATCCCAACATTTCCCGACTCATTGTATCAGAGGGACTTGGCGGTAGGAGAAAGAGAGGACAACTCCAGCTATATCATTGTTCCTCCTTTGCCCAGTGGTGGACCAGGCAACATCATCTGGAATGAGAAAGGAAAGTCCCAACTTTTGCCTGGTTTTAGGTTAGGGTATCTTCAAAACCTCTAAGGTGCTTCTGTGAGCTGCAGATCACTGAGCTCCTGTGTACCAATAGGTCTCTTCAAAGAAATTGAGACGGTCACAGTATGAAAAAACACCTTTCATTATAATATGATGTTACCTATTTATTTAAAATAAACATAAGTGGTGCAAGTACTGTAATAGTCCCTAGGAATAATAAGATATGACTTGTTTTTTCAGGGAAGAAGTATCTATGTGGATTTCTTTTAAGAAAAGTTTGCTTGTATTTTTAAATTTATTTATATTTTTATTTTATTTATATTTTATTTTATTGATATTTTGCTTAGGGTAAAGAGGAAATAAGACTAAGTGTTGAATATATGTATGTATGTTTTATAAGTATGAATTTAACAAAACAAAAGTAACCATGTAATTATTAGCAACTAAAAACCACAAACTGTACTGGATTCTGGTGTTGGTCAATGTAGCTTTAACAAATGTAGAAGTAGTTATGCCACTTACAAATGAGTTTCTCTTTCTGAAATAGTGCATATGAAGTGACTTCAGTTAGATCTTGCCTTTCTGCTAATAGAAACCGGGTAAAAACTTACAAGAAGACGGTCACAGTTGATATATTGCATCCTGTTTGTTGGATGTTGACCAAAGATCTGGCTTACTTCTTTTGTGTTCCTAAAAAGTAACACATTTTGTTCAGTCCCGGAAGAAGTCAAGTCGTTGCTCCCTTGAGGCAAGATGCACAGGTGATGAGAATATCCTATGTTTGGATTTCATACTGGTGGAAGGGGTGGAGTGAATAGTTGGTCTTTCTACTTTCTCCTTTCTTTGTAAATTTTACTCCTAATGAATAGTTTTCTGTCCAAGAGACTGAGTATTATGCCTTTAAATTGGCTGGCACAATATGGCAGGGTTGTATGAGTTGTTGTTGTAGGAGGAAATTACACATTCTCATCCGCTTGGTTCCAGGTCCAGGACTTAAACTCTGGCAAGTTGTCCTGGGGAAGCCCAGGCTATGTCGCAGCACATCTACTGGAATAACCTCCCTTTACCCTAGAGGTACTTGCATTTGGTAGGCTATGAAAGGAAGTAGTTTGCTCTGTCTTTTCATTTACACCATTTGCTGGCACTTGCACTGTGGATAGGATGGTGGGATCTGAAGCAGCTTTCTTGGAGCCCAAGATGCAGAAGTGAGTTGAAGATCGCAGAGCAAAAATATGGAAGAGCCTGTGTTCCTGATGCTGTCTGGGCCAACAACCTTATCTTGAACCTGAACCAGAAATAAAATTGTGTCTGGATTAAGCCACTATATTTTGGGGAATTTTTCCTATAAAATATTCATTTTATAGATGAATCATAGCCTAAAAAGTATGTTTTTTATCTTAGATCTTCCAAGTGGGATATGTTTACTTCTGTCTGAAGTATATCTTTTAGAATTTCTTTTTATAAAGATTTGCATGTTTTGTTTGTCTAAAAATGTCTTTATTTTACTCTCATTTAAATATATTATCAGAAATTTTATTATCTTATTTTGTTATTATATTTTATTTTCTACTGTGACTGCAGTCTACTATTTTATTCCTATCATTGTTTATTAGTGCCTTCTCTGTTTTGCTTGATCCCTATGCTAAACACTTACCAACATTATGCAAATATTCCAATATTTACACTGCATAGCCATTCATCTAAATGTTAGCACTAGCTGTTTGCATTAACCTTTTCTTACCTTTAATGGTGACTTATATTCCTTTACTTTTGTGCAACCTCAAAGATGCATTAAAAAGGACATTTATAAAGTATTTTATAAGCATTTTACATATTTTATAAGCATTTTTTCTGCATTCAATATTTTGTCTAAGGGTTTTTTTCTTGTTTACTATGGCCTGTCTTTTTCATGATGCTAGTTCTCAAATATTTGTAGATTCTTATTTTTATGTATTCATAGCTGAGAATTAAGTTTCTGTGAATTTTCTGTGGAAGTCACCACTTCTGTGCTGTGATTATAGGACTCTGTAGGTCATTTTGCAGGGATTTTCTCTTAATAACCAACAGAATTCCCTTTAGGCTGTTAAGAGGAAAATGAAAGGTGAGCTGGATTCCCTCATCTTTTCCTGAAATAGAGCAGCTTCTATACCTGGAACTGGAGATGACTAAGTATATTTTGCTGATCTTTGAGCCACCTTTCCATGATTTTTCTCCATTTCTAACTTGGAGAACCAAAGTTACCTTGGAATTGCCTCTGTTTCTATCTGGTTCCACTGGATTTATAGGGGTTGGAGATACAGAGGCACCTCCTTCATTTTGCAGGGACCTAAGATTCTTGTCACTTTGTGTGCACAGCTTACTAAACTGATCTAGGTGCTCTGACAATGCAAGAATAATTACCTCATGAATTCAATTTCAGTTATCATTTCTAATGATTTTGAGGTTGGAGTATTCCCTGGATCTCTTAATGAGAACACGTTCCCATCCTACATCAAGCCTTAACTTCTCCAATTCCTTTTTCCCTAACTAATAATCCTTACCTTCCGTACATACTTACCTACTAATTGGTGTGCAGGTTTCTGCATTGTGGCTTTTTAAATATATTTAATCAATATGATTTATGATTTTTAGAAATTTATCAAAGAATCTGATTCAATCCTTGTGCAATTCCCCATAAGCAGACAGATTGGAGCATGTTTTGTACTTTTGAAACACAATAACGCCATCCATTGCATCCATGTTCCCAACAATGTCTATCCGATTGTATTAGTGACCCTTCTTCCCATATAGAAGAGAAGAGGGGACAGAAGAGAGAAGTATTCACTCCCATATTTCCTTCTTATGGTGAGAGGAAGAAAAGCCCTCCTCTGTGGAGGTGTAAGTGGAGGACATGAGGTTCTTCCCTAATGGGCAGTACATGGGCTACTTTATCCTCCTTTGAGTAAGGGAACTGAGAACCTTTGACAATGTCCCATGGGGGATTGGGAAACCATGGGGAGGGGGGAAGGGCATTTTTTGTGTGTGTGCTGGGTGGTAAATTATATCTCAATAAATTTCAAGGAACTGCAACTTAGAACTCCTGGGCTCAAGCAATTTCCTGCCTCAGCCTCCCAAATAGCTAAGACTACAAACACGTGCCCCACCATGCCTAGCTGATTTTTTAATTTTAATTTTTTGTAGAGATGAGGTCTCACTACGTTGCCCAGCCTGGCATCAAACTCCTGGCCTTAAGCAATCCTCCTGCCTAGGCCTCCCAAAGTGCTAGGATTACAGGTGTGAGACACCAAGCCTGGCCTTTTGTGTACAATTTCTATTTGTCCTTCACATTTGCTGTCACATGAATCAACAATCTGACCTCTGACTGGTTTTATAGGGTTCTTATTGGCAAATTAACTTTGTTATCCTAAGATTTATCTTTGCCATCCGTGCTGGGTTTTTGTGTAATGTAATTAGACTTTTTGATATGTAGAACATCACTTTTATACCTTGCATTATATAATTTTGCATTTATTTATTTATTTTTTGAGATAGAGTCTTACTCTGTTGCCCGGGCTAGAGTGCCGTGGCGTCAGCCTAGCTCACAACCTCAAACTCCTGGGCTCAAGTGATCCTCCTGCTTTAGCCTCCAGAGTAGCTGGGACTACTGGCGCATGCCATGGCGCCCAACTAATTTTTTCTATTTTTAGTAGAGATGGGGGTCTTGCTCTTGCTCATGCTGGTCTTGAACTCCTGACCTCAAGCAATCCTCCTGCCTCAGCCTCCCAGAGTGCCAGGATTACACACAGGAGCTACCATGCCCGGCCAGTTTTACTTTTAAATTACACCTCAATACAGCTAGAAAAAAAAGTGATTAAACTATGATTATTTTAAAATGATTTAATCGTTAAAAATAATAAACAAATGTTTAGAATTAACTATAAGTTAAGTAAAATGTACAGATATAAGATAAACTTAAAAAAGATCAACTGTTTTCTTTATATCAACAAAAACCATCTAAGATATTGGAAATTAATGTATAATTTACTTTAAGAAAACACTTAATATATAGAAATTGGCATCATAATAAATATACAGAATCTTTAAGGATACTATTTTACAATTATATTTAAAGCATTCAAGTGAAGATCTGATTATATGTTAGAGATAAACCGTGTACACGGACAGGTCACATTAACATTAGATGTAAATTCTCCCCAAATTTATTGATAAATTCGAGAAATATTACAGCAAGATTTCCAGAGGAATGTTTATTACAGTTGTTCTAAAATGTATATGGAAGGTGAAGATTCTCCAAAATGAAAAGTTTTTAAAAAGATTCAAGTCACACCTCACCAGATAATAAAACATCCTGCAAAACTATAGTATATAAAGCAGTTAGGCCTGGTGTAAAGGCATGGGCTACAATGAAGAGCTTATAACAGATCCATGTATGTAAGTGACATTAATATAAGATAATATCAATTACTAAAATATATATATGTTTATAATTTCATTTATATAGAGAAAAATATAGATGAAAATGTTCAATCGACTGCTTATACTAGTCATTTGCTGGATTTTAAATGATATATTATTGCATAATTTGAATTTTAGAACATTGATGTACTGTTTTGTAATCAGAGGAAACAATTAAAAATTACTATTTATTGGGCTTTATTGTTTGGAGTGAGAATTTGGAGGATGAGTATTGGATGGATGAGAGAAATGCATTGGTGTTTATAAGCAAACATCTGTAAAAAGTCAATGAATTCAGAGATACATTTAAAGGTTTCTAGATAGTAACTCATGGAGAAATAGAAAAACAAGGATGGGAGGACTGGGAACAACAGAGCAGCCCTTTCACTTTTTATTGGCTTGGTGGTAGCATCCCTTTTGAGATTTCAGCTTTGGCTGGCTGTCTGTTCTGGCCCTGTCTTTGCACGGCCCTATTGTGTCCCAGATGCAAACCTCCCAGCAAATGTGAATAGGGTGTGCTGCTAAGTTCTCAGCAGAAACCACTCATGCCCTGCTTGCCCACTGAGTTGCTATCTCTTAGTTTTCCTCCCATATCTATTGCGGAGGGGCCCAGTCCTCCTGTGCACTAGAAAGAGACAGGGAGTTCCCTCTAAGCAGCATGCTGCTACAATTACACCAATCCCAAACAAACTGAGAAAGGGCACCAGGAGAATAAGTTTCTGTCAATTTTCTAGTTCAAGTACCTTCCAGGCAATGATGTCTACAGGTGGATCAGATAAGACAACAAGGTAATTAAATAAATCATTTATTACCTAAGTAAATTATTTCTGTAAAATCAGTGGGAGGTACTACAGGCTGACCATTAAAAACAATCTCAAATGATTTCTGTCCTGAACATATTCTTTGTCTAAAGTCTAAACCTCTCCCAAACTACCCTCAGATTTGCCCTAAATGAAGTAATTATACTATATGTAGCTCCTCGTATAATTATGAAGCATTATTTTATATGCATTTATTTTTCACCAGAGTGTCCTTTGATGAGGTAATAATGTGGTGGGAGTTGGGAAACTAGAAATGGTTATGTGCTTAGTTCAGCCTGTAACCAAAACTTAATCTTTCTTGTTTAAACTCCCAGTTTTTGACTTATCTCATTTTTGTGGTTGATCCACCTCTAAAATGTAGATTTGAAACACTGTACTCTCTATCCATCTTCTAACTTCAGGCTTAATTTTTCAAGTATCCTTAGTATAGTCACAATTGTTGGATATCAAGACCACCCAGCCATAGACAGAACGCCCTTCATGTTAATACTCATCCCTCTCTTGTCTCTTGCCTTGACTTTATTCCTTGCTTAGATGGCATGGCCCGTCATCTAATGATCCCTTGGAAATAACCTAAACTTTTTTCTCTCCCTCCATTGTGTTACTTGAAAAAACCCAAACTCTGTTTTTGTATAAATACTTGCCTCCTCTGGGGGGTTGAAACTTGATAGAAAAAAAAAATTCCATAAATGAATGTACTGGTTTCGCATTAAATTTACCCTCACAAATTTTAAACGTAAATTCGGCACTACTCAGAAATTGTACTGTGTGATGCCATTACAGTATATGGGCCCATATTCACCAAATTGCCCAGGATAGAACCCCAAGAATCATGTTTTATTTCTACATTGACTATTTCTACTTCATCAGTATATCCACTTGGCTATTCTCCCCAAATGTGTCCACTCACATTCATTTCCTATGCCACCAACCTGGTCCAGGCTATCTTTTGCGTGGACCATATGACAGTCCTCATAGCTGGCTGCTCTGCCTCTGCTGTTGTTTTCCCTCCTATTCATACCTTCTTTCATTAAGGCCTTTTCAACACACCTTGTGTAATTAACCCTCCCATGGTATGCTCTGTGATGGCATAGGGCAGGGTTTTGTATGTTTTCTTTTTGTACAATTCCCAAATGTTTTCAACATTCATTTGTTTTATATTTTTATTTTATCACTAAAGGAATAAAATTTTTAAAAATTTAATTTAAAAATAGGTAATATATGCACACAGTTCAAAATTTTAAGTTAAAAATGGTATTTACTGAAAGTAATTTATTCTCTGTATCAGTTAGTATTATTTTTGACTGCATATAGTAGAAAATCCATATAGTGATGGCTTAAACGAATTAGAAGTTTTTTTCCTTTCATGTAAGAGAAGTTCAGAGGTGACATCTAGAGCTGACACTAGGTGTCACAAAGAACTCAATGCCCAGTTCCTCTCTTTCTGCTTTACCACGTTTAGCATCTGACTTTCATTCTCAACGTCACCGATAGTTCAAGGCGGTTGCTGGAAATCCAGGCATTACTCCTGTTCCATAACGAAGGAGTGAGGGCTGGTGGGACATGTAATCTCCATTTCTTGACTGAGTTAGTTCACATCAACAAGTCTTCTTGGAAGCTCCACTGAATGACATCTACAAACATTTGGAATCTGGGAACTGTTGTGTTATATTTCGGCAGTATACATGGGTACTCAAATAAAATCACGGTGTTTTTTTTACAAAGAAAGAATAGAGGACATTCCATAAGCAATTAGCAGTTTCTAGTATACCATTCTATTCCTGTCTTTCAAACACACATCTGTCCTTCCCGGAGGCAAATACTCCTGCAAGTTCCTTGTGTATCCTTTCAGAGGTAATTTGATTATACATAAGAATATATATATATACACACACATACTCATGTATTTATATGTATTGAATATATAAATATTTACATGTATTGGATATATTTATATGTGTGAATAATATACACTTATATGTTTGTATAGCATTACAAAATTATTTTGTGCTGCATTTTAAGATGTTTTTGTCTCTTGCTTCTTTGCTGAACAATGTATCTTAGAAATTATCTAAATAAGTACATTTAGAGCTGTCTATTTTCTTTTAATGATTACATAATTAGAATAAAATCGTGTTGAAGGCAGGAACCATGTTTGTCTTAGTCACCATCCTATACAGTGTCTAACAGTTTGTGGAGCTTAGTACTTAATTTCAGAGTTGGGATTCAAATCTACATGTGATTTGAGTGGTTTTAATTCCCATGCCCTTATCATATCCACAACCTCAATGTAATAAATTAGGTTGGCAGATTTGACTATATTGAATTCTCTTCGGATTTTTTACTTTTACAGACAGGGTCTTACTCTGTTGCCCAGGCTGGAGTAGAGTGGTGCGATTATAGCTCACTGCAACCTTGGACACCTGGGGTCAGGCGGTCCTCCCCCTTCAGCCTCCATAGTAGCTGGGACTACAGGCATACACCACTGGGTCTCACTATGTTGCCCAGTCTGGTTTGAAACTCGTGGGCTCAAGTGGCTCAAGCAATCCTCCTACCTCAGCCTTCCAAAGTGCTGGGATAACAAGCATGAGCTACCACGCTCCCTGTTTGCATTCTTTAGGAGATAAATATATTTGTCAGTTTAAAAAAATGTTAATAGTTTTCTGAACTTGATTTTCTAAAGTTTTGTTTGGGATATTAATACCTATAGTCACAGTCATTTGTATAGTGGAGGCAGTAGAGGAGTCAGAACACAGACATTAGATCACATAGATGTGGTTATGAATGTGGGCTGGCTGTGTGATTTGGGGCAAGGCTTCATTATCTCTATCTCCTACACAGTGGGGATAACAGTCCCTACCCTGAAAAATTGCTCATTCATATCTGACAGAGGTGATTTAATGAGAAAAATACATAAAACTTAAGTAATTTGGGTCACTCAAAAAGCACTTAAAACATTGGAGTTATTATTATTATAAAGCAGATTGCTGTATAATCTCTTTACCTGCACTTTCATTAATGTTTGTGTGTCAGACTTACATACCAGATTCCTGGTTTCTGGATTCCAGACAATTTCTTATGTCAGTTTCAAACCATTCCATCCTTCACTGACTCCCTACCTGTAGGAGCACCATAAGACAGGCTTCCCAAAGGACTCAGTTCCTCTTCCTCCAAGTCTCTGCTTCCCAAGCCACCTTTTCCCATCTGGGTCTAACAAGGCGGGTAAGAGAGCAATAAAGAGCTCATAAAACTCTCAGGATTTATTCACCAGCGTCCCAGCATGGTAACCACTATAGCAGATACAGCATAAAGGGCTCATCCTTTTGTATACTCTGTAAGTTTCAGGGCCACGCGAGGGGAGCACAGGCTATGCTGGACCCCGACAGGAAAAGTGACCAGGAAGATACAAGACAGGTAGGGATCTTTTTCTTATAGGCAACCTCCATTAAACAGGAAGAAAAAGGCAGTGAGGAGGTAGGAAGTGTGGTATCTTTGGATGTATTGGCATCCGGAAACCCTGAACATCTCTCTAAGGAGCCTCTTAGATTCTCTTTCTTCCCTCTGCCTTTGAACAAGAGGGTCTATTTCCCTGCTTGGTTAGGAGATGCAGTGCAGGCAGAGGACTGGGCTTCATCTTGTCTGAGCGGAACAGAGGAGGTCTATAAATCCTATAGTGGGACACAGGACATAGGGATGGGACAGAGCCAGGCATGCTAGGTTAAGTACATCACTGAATACCTGGAACATGAGTTCAGACAAAGTATTGATGAAGAAGCTGGTCAATATTCCCCCCAACTCTGTCTCAGAAAATCAGTTTAAAATAGAGAGATATAATTTTCCTTAGACTGTTAGAAAGTTCTCTTTCATATTTAATCAAGATCAGTTTCTCTGTGATTTCTCTCTGGCAGTCTTAGTTTTACTCTTTCCTCCAAGATGGCCATTCATGTATTTTGAAGTTATCACTGATATTCTTGTTTTCCACAGGCCACATACCTACGATTTCTAAAAATGACTCCTCCCTCCAAGTAGAGATCGATGCCTTTTATCATCCTGTAAACTCTCTACAGTTGTGTCTCAGTTTGACAAGGAGTTTCTCAATTCATAGTGTTCTGTAGTGGATAGCACACTCCAGATGGACTGGCCAGGACAGAGTCGAGAAAGATCCTCAACCACCTTGCTCCCAGCATTGTGATTCTGTGAGTTAAATCAATGCATATAAAACACTTAGAAGAATGCCTGGTACATGCTAGATACTTAATACATGTCAGCTAACATTGCTAATCCAGTTTTAGAATCCATAAATTAATTTTTACTCTGTGGACCACATTATTGACTTGTGTTCATGGATGCACTTCCACCTGCCAGAACATCTAGGAATCTGTTCCCTTTTCCTTCCTCTTGTTCCAGACCTTCTCTCCCGTCCTCCCCCATTCTCAATGTTAAGCAGTGAAGCAACAATGGACTTTAACAGAGTTAGAGCCTAGGGACACCACCAGGTGGGTGGAGGCAAGTGTCCTGGGCTTGCTCAGGCAGCAAAGGTTTGGACTTTCCACGAGTATATGGCTCATGTGTGACGAATGGGAGCAGATACACAGGAGGACTGGTCAGCAAGTGGCAGCTGAGGAGCACGCACAGGTCTGAAGGTTATGTCAAACAACGCCAGCGAAGGACAGAGTGTTAGGAGGGCGTGTATCGGGGATGAGAAAACCGGATATGGGGAGGTTAAGGCTCAAGGTTGGGGGAAGACTGGTGTAGGCAGATGGGATTTTGTGTGAATAAACTGGTAATGATTTGGATTGCATAAAATTCAAGAAAATTTTTACCAATATATTAGGAGCAATAGGATTGTTTTATGTTTGTATTAGGACAAGTGAAAACGATTAATTCAGTTAGAAACTTAGCCCAGGGTTTTTCCACCAACCAAGTGGCAGGCTCTTGGGGACCACCTGCAAGTTCCATCATGCATTTCGTGCCATGCCCTGCTCCCCTCCAGCCCGCCTTACAACCCCCCATGGCTACCATTCACGGTATTGATCAGAGCTCCCCCTTTCCCCTGCACACTGAAACTCTGGCTAATTCTCCCCTGTCACTCTCCCTCTTTAAAATTTTCTATTAATTTAAAGCATCAAGGCCCAGTAATTCAAAAATCTTTCTCAGTAGTCTTTTATTAAGAACCTATGTAGCATGTATAAGTGGAAAAGTACACCTTATCTGTCCCCAGATATTTCATAGTAGAGGGAAATAGTGAGGCACAAAAACTATGTGCTAAGGGTTACAGAGAAAATTCCAATAATAATGGAAGTTGCTTCCTCAGGGAACTAGCTACTTCAATTATCTTACTTTCCTTCTGAATCTTTGATCTTTCCCTGAACATGTAAGCATGCTGCTGTATCTTTCATTCCTGTCTTGCTTTTTTTCAATTACAAGCTTTACATGGAGTTCTTCAGCTACACAGTCATGCCTCCCTGTCTACACTAGCTTTCCTGCTCCTTTCATTCCGGTTTCCTTTGCCACCAATCCGATGAATCTCTCTTTCCCAGGTCACCAATGACACTCTTATAAAATTTAGGGGATATTCATTTATTCTCATGTTATTGAACTTCTGCTTCACTGAAAAGTTGGTCATACCCTTCTTGAAATTTTCCCCTTAATTTTTTCTAGGGCACCATAGTCTTCTGATTTTCTTCATACCTTTCCAGCCCTTCCATTTATATCTGTCTTTTTTTTTTTCTTTTTTCCACCAATGTTTCCAATGTTGCTATTTTCCAGGGTTCCAATATCAGCCTTATGCTATTCTGACTCTATAGGCTATGTGCTAATGCTTTCTGAATTTATGTCTTAAAGCATGATCCTTCTAATTTGTTCAAACTCCTTATTTCCAACAGCCTAAGACAAAACACCTATGCCTTGATGTGTCCCAATACATGCTAATCTTACTCATTTGCCTGTGTTTCACATCTGGGTGATCCTACTTATTTACTCAAGCCAGAAAATGGGGGATCTTTCTGGGCTTGTGCCCTATCCTCTCTTTCACAGTGGTCTGTCCCCAAATTCTGTCTATATTCCCAGTGGAAAATGTGCCTTCTTCCCACCCTCAGAGCTTCAGTTGTACAGACATGCATCACTTCTCACCTGGGCTATTGCAGCTTCCATTCTTTCCATTTCTGCTGTCTCATCTTGCCCACATCCACGCATAGCAATGTGTCCAGAGTGAACTTCCTGTACCTCAGATCTAGGCATGTGTCTCTCCTAATGGAAATACTTCTTGTTTTCTCTTTATCTATATGATTAATTCTAAAATTCTTAGCACAGAAAAGGTCTTTAAGATCTGGCTTTCTCTTTTATCACTACATATTTTGCTCTTCTTTTCAACTCCTCATCCTCTTGGCTCCAATCAGATTAAATAATACATAGTTTCCTTCTAGAGTTTCTCTCAGACTCATCTCCATGTTTTCACATAATCCATTTCTTATCCCTGAAACACAACTACTGGCAGATTCAGTGCATGTAAATCCTCCACATCCATTGAAACTCAGCAAAGGTGTTAGCAATTTTAGGAAGACTCCTCTTTTACGCTCTGGTTGAGTTATGAAATTTCCCTTTTGTCTTCCTATCACTCTGCTCATAAGCCCAATAATGAATTCATTCTACAAATCTTTTGGGCACACCTTCATGTCAAGCACTGAGCCTGGTTCCCACTTTCATGGTGTGAAATATCTAATTGTGCCTGGTGAGAAGAAGTATTTAACCAAATTATCACATAAATATATAACTATGAACTGTGAGGATGGAACACAGTGCTATGAGAACACAAAATAGGAGGCCTTGATCTTATGTGGAGCTGGTTAGAGAAAACCTCCCAAAGAAGAGAGTATTTGAATTGAGATGTAAAGACAAGGAGTGGAAAGTAAGTGGTTGATGTATGGAAGCATAAGATGTCCTTCCAAGAGAAGTGGGAGCAGAAAGCACAGGTTGCATCTGTAGATCTGAAAGGACAGTGTGGCTGAGCTCAGGGAGCAAGGGAGATAGGGGTGTCAGATGAGATTGGAAAACGGGGAAGGAGGCAGATGGTATGTGGCCTTGCCTGCCTGTCTTCCTTCCTTTCTGAAATAATTTATTTAACTAACTATGAGCATGTATTAAGAAATCTATCTACATACTGTGTATATAGTGATAAAAAATAGGAATGGTTTCTTACAAACTTATAGTCTAATAAAGTTCAAAATAGAATTTTTATTCTATTAGCAATGAGAAGCCATTGAACTATCTTGAGTAGATGACTGACAAGATAAGCTTTATATTTAATAATATTTCTCTGATTTCAATGTAGAGAATATTTGATAGAGAAACCCAGAATATATTAGGAGGCAATTTCATATTTTAGCCCAAGAGATAATGGGACTTAAGTCTTGGGTGGTGACAGTGGGTATGGAGGAGTGGCTGGACTCAGGGCTAATTCAAAGGGACAACTGATTGGTCTCAGTGGTGGGTTGAAGTGGGTGAAATGGGTAAAGTAAACGTTTAAGATGGTTTCTGGGCTTTGGCTTTTGAAACTGGCAAGTATTTATACCATTCACTGAGATAGGAGATGCTGGCAAGAGATCAGGTTTGTTAATTTGAGACTTGGTGAGTTTCAAATATATTTGAGAGACCCAAGCTGAGCTGTCAAGTGGGCTGTTGGAGAGATCTAGGTAAGATATATAATTCATAATTATTTAGTAATAGAGATGGTAATTGTCTAAGGGTATAGACAGGAGAAAAGAAGTGGAAGAGAGAGGAAAATGATGGCACAGAAGAGAGAAGAAAAACAAGGAGCATCTAGGATCGAGCCTTGACACTGATGTCAAGGCGGTGGATGATGAACACATTAGAAAAAGTGAGAAGGAGAGACCAGGAGGTGTGAAATAAACCAGGAGGTTGTGAAGTAAATTAAACCAAAGAGAGTGTTTCAAGGAAGAGGATTTGATCAGCTATTTCAATAAAATTTCACAATAGGCAGGCTATAGGTGACTTTTTTGAGAGCTATTTTGTGGAACTAAGGGAGATGGGAGCCACATTTTAGTGGGCTGTGAAATGGATGTGGGGGGAGGAAACAGAGACAATGAATGTCACACGCTTATGAGAAGTGTGAGCATGAAGGGAAGGGGAGAGTTGGAGAAATCGCTGGAGTAGAAGGCTAGGAGGGATGAGATCCAACATAGAGGTAAAAGGTTTGACATTTTTGAGGATGGACAGATTCTCTGTTTTAATGGAAGGAAAACAAGGAAAGGATGGGAGAACATACAAGTAGATTTGTAAATTTTATCTTGGGAAGTTGAAGAAAATCTTACTGGTCAAGTTCAATTTTCTCCATGAGGTAGTAGTTGATGTCACCTTCTGAGAAAAGTAGAGTTCAAGGTTTGAAAAAAAAAGTCTAGAGGAAAAAGTTGATTAGGGATGATACGTAGTATGGAAAGGCAATACTGAGGGCCCATTTAAGGTTGGTGATCATAACTTTATAGTAAAAGCAGCCTTTTCTCTTGTTTTAGGCTTATTGCAGGAGTGCTAGGATGCTCAGACAAAGGCCTTGGGAAATGAATAGTTATATTCATTTAAGATTAGAGTTTTAGCAAATGGCTGATTTAATTAACTTCACATTCTATTTTCTTTTAGTATAGTGTAAATTTGTGAAGGGATGCAACAAAAATATCCACCTGAAATTGGTGTAGAGTAGGAAGCAAAGACAAAGTCTATGCCCAACAAATAAACAATTTTCTCAAAAACACCTATTAAAGAAACTTCTTATCTACCATTTCTTTTTTTACACTGGTATCATACTGGCATGATTTCTTGCACATTTTCAACATATTTTAATGTACAGTGAGGTTACTGCCTATCATTACCCTTTTTGGAAAACTTCATAGTTTTTTTACATATTCATTTTTCTTCACAGATCACATCATTATTTGTCAAGTACCACTGTTCTATTTTTAGGATATTGACTGGAATCTGCCTTACTTAGCAAGAGTCTCCTATACATCATGAGCTCCCTAAAGAGTAAGTGAAAGGGATACTTTTGAAAGCAATTTAAAAAAATGACCTCTGTATCTCCCCATACAAATAGTCACGAGAAACCTGCTCAGCTCAAGATTCTGCCCATGGCATCACCCAGCAACTACTCCACTGCCCCGGTCTCTGAATTCCTCCTCATCTGCTTCCCCAACTTCCAGAGTTGGCAGCACTGGCTGTCTCTGCCCCTCAGCCTCCTCTTCCTCCTGGCCATGGGGGCCAATGCCACCCTCCTGATCACCATCAGGCTGGAGGCCGCTCTGCACCAGCCCATGTACTACCTGCTCAGCCTCCTCTCCCTGCTGGACATTGTGCTCTGCCTCACCGTCATCCCCAAGGTCCTGGCCATCTTCTGGTTTGACCTCAGGTCTATCAGCTTCTCTGCCTGTTTCCTCCAGATGTTCATCATGAACAGTTTTCTCCCCATGGAGTC
Source organism: Varecia variegata (assembly GCA_028533085.1). Classification (NCBI taxonomy): domain Eukaryota; kingdom Metazoa; phylum Chordata; class Mammalia; order Primates; family Lemuridae; genus Varecia; species Varecia variegata. The sequence continues at coordinate 140,538,456 of CM052438.1, read as the reverse complement.
CTGCACATTCATGGTCATGGCCTATGACCGCTATGTGGCCATCTGCCACCCCCTACGGTACCCATCCATCATCACTAATCAATTTGTGGCCAAGGCTAGCGTCTTCATTGTGGCACGGAATGCCCTTCTTAGTGCACCCATTCCTATCCTCACTGCCCAGCTCCATTACTGTGGGAAAAATGTCATTGAGAACTGCATCTGTGCCAACCTGTCTGTGTCCAGGCTCTCCTGTGAAAATTTCACCCTTAATAGAATCTACCAATTTGTGGCTGGTTGGACCTTGCTAGGCTCAGATTTCATCCTCATCTTCCTCTCCTACGCTTTCATTCTAAGAGCTGTGCTGAGACTGAAGGCCGAGGGGGCTGCAGTCAAGGCCCTGAGCACGTGCGGCTCCCACTTCATCCTCATCCTCTTCTTCAGCACCATCCTGCTGGTGGTGGTGTTAACAAACGTGGCCAGAAAGAGGGTCCCCATGGACATCTTGATCTTGCTCAATGTCCTTCATCACCTCATTCCCCCTGCCTTGAACCCTATTGTATATGGGGTTCGGACAAAAGAGATAAAACAAGGAATTCAGAAATTGCTGCAGAGAGGGATGTGAATATGTAAAGCAGATTTCTAGTTCCTCCCCTCCTTTCTCTTCAGTGATTTTATGTGGGCGGTGAGGTAGAGAAGTGTCCAGTGAGGGAGTGTTTCTTACGTGTGCTGAGGCTCTCTTCACAGTGGAACCAGATTCCTTCCTTACTCTCCTCGCCTGGTTCTGGCGGAGGTAGGCAAAAAGATGAAAGTTACATTTGTTGAGTAACTGCTTTGAGCCTAGGCCATTATATTTAAGCGATTTGATCTTCAAGACATTCCTGCAGGCATTGTTACTTCCATTTCACATAGTAGAAAAAGAGATGCTTTTAAGAAGGAAAACTGCCAAAGATCACCTATCTGGGAAGTAAAAGAGTAGAGAGTAAAATCCAGGCTCTAGAACCTAGACTCCTTCTACAGAAATGGCTCTTCAACTATTAATGCAATTGAAGCTGAAAACCACACTTCTTCCCCACTCTCCTTTGGCCTGTGTTTTGTCTTTCTGGTTGACCACAGGTATTTCCTGCCTGTACTTCCTTCTTTGACAGCCAAGGGGTTCTCAGAGAAGGCATAGTCCTGCCTGACAAAGCTTCTGCAGGACAGCAAGGAAAGAGAATCACAGCAACATAAACCAATGCCAGCTTCCTGCTCTATCCTACATAGCCTCACTGCCTTAGGGGGAGTCTTGAAAACGAGGATACAGGTGGGGAGAGGGGTGGAGACACCAGTGGGGTAGGAAACAGGGAAACTGACTGGGAGAATGGGTTGACCACTTCCCCTATATGTTTAAGCTGCACATGCAGTGAACTGAAAATCAAGTCTTATTTGAGCTGTTGATTCTGCCCAAGTCCTATAGTTGAATGTGGGAAGACACAGCATAGTGTCAGGTGTTTGGATAATGGTGGGTCCAGTTAGGAGAAAAGAAACTGCACTGATTATTTATGGAGAATTTAATGTAACAATTGGTTAGATGGGTATTAGAGACTTAAAAACCAAAAAGAGGGATGCTGAAGTCACAGAGAGACAGTACCTGTGGGAAGAAACTTCCACGCAGGAAGAGGTTGGGAGATGGCCCATTGAACTGGGTCTGAGGAAGAGTGCTGTCCCTACCTGGTACTGGTGCCACAGGAGCTCAGACGTGGCCCTTAGAGTCGGGACTGAGACCTTTGAGGATGAGATGCTGCCCTGCTGGTGCTGGTACCCATGAGAAAGTTCAGTGAGGCTGATTCTGGGAGTTAAACCAAAACCAAAACCAACCAACCAGCAAATCTGGAGACTAGAGTCAACTCCACTGCCGGGGTGAGGAGCTGTTTATACTGACCAGACAGGAACAGACAGGAAAGAGGAACTGTCCCCTCTCCTCCTCTGCTTCCACCTTCCAGCATCCCTCTCGCTCTCTGTGGGTGGAAACTGAGAGGGAGCCAGCTGACAAGGAAGCGTCCCAGACTCTCAGCCCCAGCATCAGAAAGCACAGTATGGATGGGCGGGTTTGGGGCTGAGAGGCAAGTGTTAATAACGGGCACAGCTCCAACCTGCTTGAGTCTGAAAGCTTATGACTACCGAGGGGCAGCTAGAGCATCACCCTGCAGTGTGCAGTTGCTTCCAGGGCATTAGAGACAGAATCAAGTCCCCCAGTGCAGGTGGGTTAAGAGATTACGACATCATGTTACAGGGGCAGCATTCATAGCTGTGTAAGAACTTGGCACCAAGCTGGCAGCAGGAGCAGATGGACACTGTGGGGATTATATAGAGTAACTGCAGCCCAGTGCTGGTGTGGGCTGCAGGGGCACAATTTCTTCCAGTCACTCAATAACAGCAGAAAAGAAAAATGACATCTACTGGCCTACAAGAAGGGGCTCTTAGTTCCCTCAGGCTTGGTTCTCATTGTCTCAAGCCAGATCCACAGGTGTGACTCTGAAGAGAATTCCCTAATAGGGCTACTCTCCATCTTATCATGTTTGCTGGAAGAGTTTTATCCACCACCACTTTCCTACTGTCCCTCAGGATGTCAGGGCCAACTCCAGCACTGATTGCCTAAAATGGGACTAATAATCTCAATATCCTGATGTACTGATAAAAATGGTAGTAATAATAATGAAAAATCAAAGCTTACATGTTTTGAGCACTTGCAATATACCAGTGTCTATGCATGATACCTAATTTTCATAAAAGCCTTTTGTAGATGATTAAAAAAGTGTGTGTGTGTTTTTAAAGCAGAATCTAACCAGACATAATTCATAAAAATATGATACATCTGTAATCGGGTGATATTTTAAAAAATCAGGTGATATTGGGTCCACTCTGCTGGTCTCTCCAGGAGTGCTGATTTCTCTATGCCTATCATGCTTCCTCCCAGGCACAAACCCAGGAGGAACTCAAAGAGGAGTTCCTGTTACTTGGTCAAAATTCAGATCTTAATTCCTGAACGAGGCTTCTCTAGATCAACGCAAATGGCCAACATAATTGTGAGAAGCTTTGTTCACAGGGATAGAAATTACCAACTTGTTGTAGAGGATGTAGGGAACAAGACACCAGTGGTCACCCCTCACAGAAACTAGCATAACTTTTGCACATTGAGGGTTTCAGCAAACATTCCCTGACTTATGATACTGAAGTGGCTAAGTGACGAGTTGACAGTCCATATCTACATTAAATCTCTAGTTCTATAGCAGTAAGGTCCTAAATACAAGAAACAGATAAGCCACATGCTTAGGGTTGGCTCTCCACTCTAGTTCTAAAAAGAGAGGTTAAGAGGACCAGACTTCTCACAGAATTGTCAAGTCCAGAAGTGGCAGAAGTAACTAGTCGCAAAGGCCCTAGGTAGGCTTTGAGGTAAATTCATGCACAGGTAAAGATGGTAGGGAAGCAGGATAACTCAAAGAGCCAGACGTTGAAGGGCAGACACAACTCTGCAGTGAAGTTTTCATAGCATAAAAAATGTTTTCTCAGTAGAATTTTTGTATATTGTCTTGGGTGGTTAGAATGAAGTATGATACTATAAATGAAAGGCATTTTAAAGTGGTGAGGTACAGATGTTTTGTCCGTTTGTTTTAACTGATGAAAACCTGTGAAGGGTCCCTTTGTTAACCCAGGCTGGCTACACTCCGACTGTGCTGGAAGAGGGTGGATTCAGAACCTGAGAAGGCACAGGGGCGTGGCTTTCCAAGGGCCATTCACCCCACCCTCTCATCTGCAAGTCAGTCACATTTGCATGAGGAATTTGCAAGAGGAACACAGGGTCTTTTTACAAGGAAGATCCGATACCGCTGAACACTGCTATTCAGCCTTATAGCAGACTTAAATCAAGACCCAGTGGCAACAAAGAGCAACAAGTCCTCTGGGATTAAATTGCACAGAGGAAAAAAGGAGTCCATGTTGGTGGCCAATGCTCAAATCAAAGGCCTAAGTATTGTTGAGGGGGCAATACTTCATTTTCCATATATCCTAGAAAGCTGTTTAGTACCTAGCCACCCTCATACCTTATTGTGCTTCGGGGTATATTCTAAGCATATGGGTGTTACCAAAGACAGCTCTGAAACTTCAGAGGCCAAGCTTGGAACATATATATTTCATAATATAATACACTATAAGTATTTGGCTAAGAGCTATATGTAATAAGATTTATTAGTTTCTTCACATATTCAACTAAAAGTTAATTAATGGAGATCTTCATGTGTGATTAATGCTCCAATAGTTTCCTGCAGGTAAACTAATTCCAGAAAGATTATGGTCAGAATAGCCCATGAATTATTATTATTCCCACTTTTACAGATGAGGCAACTGAACAAAAAAGAACTTACAAATTGTCATTCAACTAATCGGGATCAGAGTCAGGAATGAGAAAATATGCATACTTGCTTCCCAAATCTATTTTTCCTACTACATTGTGTAGGGATCAAGTTATAATTTTAGACTTTGGATAGATTTGTAGTTTTCTGAAGTTTTTCATGCTCCAGGTTACACATAGCAAAGGCAGAGCACACCAAAACCCCATCATACATTGAATTAGTCAATGCAAGTAAAGTTAGTTACTATAACAAAGATAATCACAGTGGCTTAACATAATAAAACTTTACTTCTCATCCAGATCCCATTACAATGCATGGGGGCTTTGCTCCATGTCAATATTTAGGGACTCATGCTTCTTTTATTACACGGATCTTCCATGTTCTAGGCCCCTAGAGACCTCCGCTGGTGCTTCTGAATCTAGCTGTTAAGCAAGGTCAGAGAGAGAATGTACAGGAACTTATAGGGGGTTTTAGGGGCCCAAACTGGGAGAGACGTCATTTTTTCTATCATTTCATTGGCTAGAATCCTTACACAGATCTAGCTGCTTTAAGAGAGGCTGGGTCACAAACATTCATTTCTCTTTCTCCCACATGTAAAATATACTTATTCGCTTCCCAAGGGAGACCATGCAAACTCTCATCTGGTTACTGTATGCCGCACCAAGTCCAAAATCTCCAGGGGTGTGTGGCCCTGTCCATCAGTTCCAGATGTGATTCCTCTTGGACCAGTGATATTCTGTCTCCTTCCACATATTTAAGGGTGGAGCAGAAATCGGATACAAGCCATACATTCCCAATTGGAAGTGAAGCATGGAATTCAGTTGGCAGTAACTTGTCAATGGTAATTCTGGAATATGTTGGGAGCAGGTATTGCAACATTTTTACATGCTGACAGTGGGGAAAGTTTCTTGACTAAACATTGTTTATATTTTCTAGGAGGAACTCTCCTGGCCATTGTTTTCATGTTCTAACCATTTTTTAAATTGTTTTTTATGTTATTCTGCCTTTGGGGAGGTTGTGCCTTTTAAAATGTTCCCCATGACCTTACAAGAAGCAGGCATTGGAGAGTGTGACTTCTTTTGGAGTGACACTGCATTTGAGCCTACTTCCTGTTTGTAAAATATTAGGAACAATAAGTTTTTAAATTCTGAATCAAAAACTTCCTTTAAAAACCAAGCTCATTTTTCTTTGGCAATAAACATCCTCAAAAACCTTACAGATTTTTGATCTATCCTGTTGGTCAGTTCCATGTGCTGCTAGTAATCACACTTAAAGTATTAGGCATAATTTCTGTTTCCCACTATCTCCACTTCTATTCAACATAGTGCTGAAAGTCTTTGCCAGAGCAATCAGACAAGAGAAGGGAATTTAGGGCGTCCAAATGGGGGCAGAAGAGATCAAACCCTCACTCTTTGCCAATGATATGCTATTATATCTAGAAAGCCCCAAGGATCCAACCAAGAGACTCCTGGAGTTGATGAATGAATTCAGTAAAGTCTCAGGATACAAAATTAATGCACAAAAATCAGTAGCATTCACATATGCCAGTAACAGTCAAGCCAAAAATCAAATCAAAGATGCAACACCTTTCACAATAGCTTCAAAGAAAATTAAATACCTAGGAATATAGTTAATGAAGGAGGTGAGAAGCATATATAAGGAGAACTATGAAACACTGAGAAAAGAAATTGTGGAAGATGTAAACAGATGGACAAATCTATCATGCTGATGGTTGGCAGAATCAATATTGTTAAAATGTCCATACTACCTAAAGTGATCTACATAATTAATGCAATCCCTATCAAAGTACCATCATCATTCTTTACAGATCTAGAAAAAAATAATTCTACTGTTCATATGGAACCAGAGAAGACCTTGTATAGACAAAGCAATCTTCAGCAAAAAGAGAAAATCGGAGGCGTAAATCTAACTGACTTCTCCAACAGTTGTGGGGAACAAAGAGTGAGATCTAAAACAAGACTACACTTGTCTTTCTGTCTCCAATATCCTTATGCCCAAAGCCAAAATGATCCCACATTTAGGCTGAATATTCCTCAGGAGAGGCTATTTTCTAGGTCCTATTGTGTATCAGTTTAGAGTGGTGACTCTACTAGTGACAATCTCATTTGTTTTCCCAAGGAAGCAGTGGCAGATATTGCTCTGTGGAAGGTCAGCGTTGTTAATAGTTGCGTTGTCTAAAACCATACTTTGGAAACAGAATTTAGACAAAGAACAGCCATGAAGGTAAAATCTTGGACATGAGACCCCATGCATGAACACGGCCACTCCCAGGGATCTGTTGGGCTCAGACCACTGATGCTCCTACTGCACAAGAAGGGCTCACAGGAAAAGTACTCCCTGCTCACCTCAGTTGTTCATGGTCCATGCTCCTTTGAATGCTGAGAAAGTTCTTCTGTTACTTCCCTCTACAGAGTTACAGTGCAGAGGATGGTCTTATTCAGTTCCTTCCCTACTGGTATATCCAGAGAAATTTTCCTGGAAAGATTCCCATCACTCAGTTTCCTTACAATTTTTTTCTAGGGTTTCTTTATTTTTTTTCTCCCTCCTTCCTTTCTTCCCTCCCTCCTTTTCTTTTTTTCTAACTTTTAAAAATAAAATTATATATATTTAAGGTGTACAATTGCTGTTTTGATATACATGTACATAATGTATCAAACTGAATGCTACAGTCAAGCTAATTAATATATCCATCTCTTCACACAGTTACCAGCTTTTTTTTTGTGATGAGAACACTTAAGATCAGCTTTCTTAGTAAATTCCAAGTATATGATACAATATTATTAACTATGGTTCCCATGTTGCACATTAGATCTCTAGAACTTACTCGTCCTTTGTAACTGAAATTTTGTACCCTTTAACCAATATCTCTCCATTTCCCCCACTCCCAACCCCTTGGTAACCATAATTCTACTGTTTCTATGAATTTGACTTTTTCAGATTCCACACATAAAGTGTGATCATGCAATATTTTTTTTTCTTTAGCATAATGTCTTTTTCTTTATTTGGACTCCTCAAGTGCCTTTGATCTTTTCCATCCTTACACCTCTTATAATATACTCTCCTGGGAAATGGGCCACAGGGCTCCAGGCACCAGGTGCCTACCAAGGACGCTACCTCCTGTGAGCAGTGAGGAGGGAAGAGCATAGCAGAGCCAGGGTCCATAAAGTCAGCCTGCACAGCTCCTGCAGAGGTTTAGGTGCTGCATCCCACAGCCAGAAACAGCAGCAGGACAGCCTTCTGAAGCTGGTGAGTCTCAAGATGGGGACAGGAAAATGATGAGGAAGATACTGAGGAATGGAGGGAAAGTTCAGGAGCCTGGTATGAGATGGAGATACAGCTCTTTCAATAGTGCCTTTTGTAGTAGATGCTGATCCTGCTATGGTACTTAGATCCTGGCACAGAGCTGAGCCTGAGTCACTTTGTGGCCTGTAGACCCAGCACTTGTGTAGGCTCGACTCCTACCTGGGTCATGGCTAGGAGGCCAAGGCATGGGTCAGAATGTTCCCTCTGCCCTAGTCTAAATTCAACAATGAGCTGCGGTGACTGCTCCTTCTTCTAGACAATCATAGCTGGGCTCGAATCTTCCATCATCATTTTGGTTAGTTCAAGACCTGTTTGATCTTTCCATACTGTCAATAATTCATGGTCAAACACCATGCTTTGTTCAGTAATGCCTAGAACAAAGAACCACTATGATCACCCCTTTGTGAATATCAGTCTGTTGGTAGGACCTAATGGAGTTGGAGTATTGAAGATGAAAGCAATGCCCTAGATGGCCGATGATTCCTCATTTCTCAGATTAGGCCTCCAGTTTCACTAAGGAGCTTATAAGATATAGAAAAAATGGTCCCAGCCATTAAGGACTTGAAAAAGTACTATAAAACAAAACTAGAAGTACATTATTACACAGAAGAATCTATCAGTGCTATAGGAAGTTTGAAAAGGACATATTTTTTCTCTGTATTATTAATAGTTAAAAGATCCTTGGAGGTATTCTTGATTCCAGTCTTTCTCTGCATCCTCAGTCTTTCTTACATTAAATTTTCTTGTAGTTCTCCCCATCCTTCAAAATTATTCTTTCTTCTCCATTTGTGTAGCTACTATTTTTGTTCAGATCTTAATCACTATTCATTTGAACTACTCAAGATGCTCCAAAAAAACCTCCCTAACTTCTGTGATTCACCTTTGACCCTTCTGCTATAGCCTGAATGTTTGGGTCCCCACAAAATTCATACGTTGAAATCCTAACCCTCCTGGTGAAAGTATTAGGAGGTGGTACCTTTGGAAGGTGATTAATTAGGTCATGAGTGCTCAGGATTGGGGTTAGTGTCCTTATAAAATAGACTGCAGAAAACTAGCTAGCCTCTTCCACCATGTGAGACACCGTCTATGAACCAGGCAATGAGCCCTTGCTGGACACTGAATCTCCTGGCACCTTGATCTTGGTCTTCTTAGCCTTCAGAACTGTGAGAAATAAGAGTTTTCTGTTTATAACCACCCAGTTTATGGTATTTTGTTGTAGTAGCCTGAATGGACTAAGACGCCATCTAATGCAGATCACTTCTCTTTTACAAATATTCTGTGATTCACTGCAGTGTACATGGTAATGCCTACTATCAGAAGGACCTGTAGGGGTCCTGGCAAGGCTGCCACTGCTGATCTTTAAACATTGTCTCCTGACACTCTCCTTTCCTACCTCCTACCCCCAAAGAACTTGGGATCTAATAGCTTCTAATGTTTCGTCATTAATAATTACTTAACATCCACCTAGGCAGGTCTTTATGCTCTATTGCCTAAAAGAATAGTCCTCATTTTTCCCCAAGGGAATGTTATCTCTTTTCTCTATCCTTGTCTGATACTCTTAGCTTGCCGCATCTCTGGACCTAACAGAACTTCAGGAAATGATAGCCCCTTTCCCTTCCCACAATAACACATAAAGTTAAATATCATTTATTCCATTTCATATGTGAGAAAACTGAATACCATAGAGTTTAAATAGCTTTCAGGGTTACAAAATGAGTATAAGAGCCAGAATTGGAATTTATTTAATCTGAGGCCAACTTTTAAACCTTATTACACTGCTTCATTCATCTGAAATTGTGTTTCTTTCTTGCTGTTTTATGATTACCATTATTAGAGCTGTAACTCTACTGCATTACAAATGTTTGTAAGTCACTGTTTTGTATTAAGTAAGTAAGCTCCTAGAAGATAGTAGTTTTGCTTAATCCATTCTATACACCAGCATATCATTAAGACCAGGAACTGAGAATGAACTATTTTCTTACTTGTTCAAATACCCATACTGGAAAGGAGAAGTCTTTTCAGAAAAGGTGGATATATTTTCTACTTTTGTTTCTTAGATTTACACTGGGTCATTTTTCTAATTACATGTAAAAATGCAGGACAGAGCTGATACATGATTGTCCCACTCATTTTAACCTTTGAATTCTTGGTTAATTGTAAACCCCTCCAATGGGTAGAATTTTTTTTTCTAGTGTGTATTGTATAATTTGTGTTTGGAAAGTCTGGGATATTTGAAGTGAAAATCCTTGGGTCAAATAAATATCTTCATTATCTACTCTGGTAGCTGGAGTCTGATACCTTCTCATTTACACCTCAATCCTCCTAGATGAGACTTTGTCAAATGGGACGGGTGGGCAGGGTCCGTAATTCCAGCTACACTGATTATATGCCTCCTGGGATCCCTCTCTCACCCTGCCATGCTCCCTGGCTATTTTCTGCTTCTTTAGCTGTGATAGCTATTGTTGTTACCCTTAATACTTGGCTACTTGCTGTTTGTGTTGTAGTGAGGGAAAACAGATGGTGCCCCACAAAAGAAAAAACTGTAATCAACGCAGATGAGTTTATAGAATATATATTCAATATGCTCAGATAATTGGATCCTGGTCACAAAGAAGCATAGATAATTTTACTTATCAGGTAAGTGAGTTCTGCATAAATTTATTTGCCTAAAATTCACTCACTAACTAGTGTTGTCTATTCTACATTTGGTGAAACTCAAGATTTTGATTAGAGCAGATAATCTAAAAATGCCATTTCATTCAAATTCTTTTTATTATAATGCGGATGAGAAAAAAAATCAATTTTAAGCCAGGGCCACTGTCTTTGTGGGGTTTGCATGTTCTCCCCTTATCAGTGTGGGTTTTCTCTGGGTACTTCAGTTTCCTTCCACATGCCAAAGATGTGCATGTTAGGTCTAAATTGTCCCAGTGTGAGTGAGTATGGGCATGTGTGTGAGCATGCCCTGCAATTTCATGGTGTCCTGTCCTGAGTTGGTTCCCACCCTACTCTCTGAGCTGCTGGGATAGGCTCTGGCCAGCCATGACACTGAAATAAAATAAACGAGTTGGAAAATGAATAAATGAGTAAATATTATTGTAAAACTTATAAAGTATATGGTAATAATACAAATGCACAACAGTAAGTGATGCAGTATGAAAGCACTCAGGAAGCCTGCTATATTTGTGATTGTTGGTTTTTGAACTGTGTGGCAGTCGGAGGTGCTCTTTAGAATTTTTGCTTTGCAAACATTTATTCCTTGTTTAACCCAGCACCACTATGCCTTCTGTCACTCACCGATTCACAAAAAATTGGATAATTATTGTTTTTATCATTTTCATTAATAAAATTATTAATTTTTAAAATTATTAATTATTTTATTCTTTTTATTAATTTTTCTTAAATGTATGTATAGCTTACATTTATTTCAATGTTTAATATTAGAAGTGTTTTAGGTTTTTACTTAGAAGTCTGGTAATGTTTTTGTGATCAGAAATATGTTGTAGGAACTTAACTCTTGTTTCTAAGAATTAGCCTATGGTAAAATTGGTTTTTTTACACATTATTTCACTTAAAGTTGCAGTTTCCAAAAACCTATCAATGATGTTAAGTGAGGACTTACTGTACTTTTCTTAAAGATATCTAGTTTGAGTCTTCAAAAATATCTCTTGTGAAAGAGTTATCTTCTCTTTAGAATCTTTGAGATGCTCTGTTTCTACTAGGAGTCCTTTACTAAGTTGTAAAATTAATTCTAAAGAAAAGAATTTCACTCACTCAAGATAGATAGTGGGGAAGAAAGCGAAGGGTTTGGCCTGAGGTAAGGAGATGGCCTCATAACTATTGGAGCTTCTAGCAGAGTCTTCTATTGGATAGCTAAGCTGGGAGCTCTATGTGTGTCAAATATCTTTGCTTTACAAAATGTATTCCCACCCTAAGTATGGAAACCAAACCCTTGGAAGATTTCTAAGATGAAACAAGTTTGGAGGGATAGCATGAAGTAGAAAAAGTATCATTTTGGGTCATTGTTAAAAGGGAACAGAAAGAACTCATTTCAGGATGTTGCCCGAGAACACTGGCTGCCATGTTACCAAGAGGAAGACTGATTTCTGTTATGAGACAAAACAAAAGGAAACAATGTTCAGGTTTCTAAGGAGTAGGCTGTCTGGAAAGTAACTATATTTTGTGCAAAACAGAACAGAAAAAGCTTTCCTCTTACCTCTAAAAGTGTCCATGAATACAGGCAGTTTATTCTTACCTCAGAGGAACAGGCATTTCTACTCCAGGCAACTGGACCTTGCTCTCATGCTGCAAATTGGAAATGATGCTGTAGTCGGGGGCCCAAAATGGCCATTTATTTTTCTTGTGGGAGATCCAACTTTGTATTTTTTATTCTGTTTCACTCCACTACCAAAGTACTTACCCCAAGGCCCACAGTTTTATCCATGTGAATAGTACTTACTCTTGGTTTCCAATATAGAAACTTTGTTTTGTTAAAAGAGGAACAGAGGGAAGCTAGATATCTGTTCATGTCACTGTTGTACCCAAGAGTCCTCATTGACATAGTATTGAATTAGCCCCTCCATCCTCTCTAGAACTTTACTCCATCAAATATTTCCTTTTCCTCCTAAATCAGCAACTACCAGTATCACTAGAAATTCTTAGTCTAAACTGTAGACTTTACAGCATGCTTACGTTTTTTTCCAATTATTTTATGTGCTGACACCTCCTTACCTTGTTTCTTTTTTTCTTCAAATAACAACAAATAGATATTCATTTGCAGACTTGAGTTTTCTTCTGGCTTCTAGACATACTGTATTTTGAATGATTGCTGGAAAACTCTACCTGGATATTTTACAAATAACTCAGGCCAAAAACTTCAAGTTATAAATTCATTTTCTCATTCTTAAGACCCTCTCCTTTTCCCTGCTTCCCTCTGTAATTTCTTAGTAAAGGTTTCCTTCTTTCTGTGACATAAGCACCCGAAACAGAAAGTCACGTCTAACACTGTGACTTGAGATTCAAGACCCTGTTTTCTTCATCTTTCTTCAGTTTGTTCCACACTGCCTTGCCCAATAGCAAGCAGTAAGTATGTGCTTGGGCAATGGTTATGTAATGAATCCTCAAATACCTTCCTTTACTCATCCCCTACACGTAATACTTACTGCATTTGGTTTTGAAATTTCTCCCCAATCCATTTCTTCATGTCCATAGTGAAATGAAGAAATGGCTTTTGGCATAAAGAAGGTGATCACTTAGCTAAGGAGCAGGCAGGGGATTGGTGCTGTTTCAGAGATATAGGACCCAACTGATTCAGGGTACCCAACTGAGGACTCATCCAGAGACAGAGAAGGAGTAGCCTCTGGAAAGGTCCAGAAGCAGTCCTGACCCACTGTCTTTTTCATAGTAAACTAATAGTATGTGAATCAAGGCCCCCATGACAAGACTGGTGCATCTTTGGATAGTATTTCTGTGACAGATTAGCTGATAGCCTGACCATAACAGGGGATCCCAATGTCCTTCTAGAGCAATATATGTCAAGCCCAACACGGGTGAACTGAAGACAGCCAAGTTGCTCAATCCAACCCAAACCTTTGGTATTCCCGAAGCCTCCAGGCCTCTTTTAACTTTCTGCCAAAGCTAACGTAATATTTCTCCTACTTGTTATGTTTCAAAATGTATTCATTTCTTGGATCCCTCCCCCCCACTCCCAAAGATACTTTTTGTTTGAAAAAGTCATTGCACTTACCATTTCTTCCTATCCCTCCTGTTGTACTCAGTCCTGACTGTCTCTGTCATCAGAGCAGGACATCCACAGTCTCTTCCAAAGGACCCAAACCAAAGAAAATGCTTTTGAGCCTTCACAAAGAGAAACAACAGCAAATAATTCAGTAAGAGAATGATGGACACTATGTCTTTCAAGTGAAATCCTCTTTGGGGCAGGAAGGAATTATTGCTCTTGGGTTGGGTCAAAGGCTGCTCTCCCTCTAATCCAAAATTTCCTATAGAATGAAAATAAAGAATCCTGAGGTGAGGCCCTGTCCAGTTCTATGGAGTGGAGGGCTGGGCTTTTCTTGGGCCTACGTGATGTAGCTACTGCTCCTAAACACTGAAGGAACAAAGGGCTCAGTTAAGTAATTGTGCTTGTGGAGGCTCAATAATGCAGTGGCTGAAAACAGAGACTAGAGTCAGACTCCCTGCTTCACAGTCCTGGCCTGACCATGTACTGGCTCTCTGATCTTGATCACACTACCCAGCTCCCCTTTATCTCCCTTTCATTATCTGTAAAATTAGTATAATGATATTAATTATTCCATAATATTTTTAAAAGGAATGACATGAAATAATGAATATAAAGTATTCAGCAGAGTGCCTGGTACATGATACATGCTCGCTTAAACATCAGTGATGATGATCATGGTGATTGAAACACTTGATTGAAGCAAGTTTACTCCAGTGGAAACCCAAGCTCTACTACATCCAGGGCACATACTTTCTATGTTGATATATTAATACTTCTCTCCTACATTTTAGGGTACTTTGGATCTCCAGCTTGATCAGGATTCTTTACATGGCATCACCCAGCAACTACTCCACTGCCCCAGTCTCTGAATTCCTCCTCATCTGCTTCCCCAGCTTCCAGAGTTGGCAGCACTGGCTGTCCTTGCCCCTCAGCCTCCTCTTCCTCCTGGCCATGGGGGCCAACGCCACCCTTCTGATCACCATCTGGATGGAGGCCGCTCTGCACCAGCCCATGTACTATCTGCTCAGCCTCCTCTCCCTGCTGGACATTGTGCTCTGCCTCACCGTCATCCCCAAGGTCCTGGCCATCTTCTGGTTTGACCTCAAGCCCATTAGTTTCTCTGCCTGTTTCCTCCAGATGTTCATCATGAACAGTTTCCTGACCATGGAGTCCTGCACATTCATGATCATGGCCTATGACCGCTATGTGGCCATCTGCCAGCCACTGAGATACCCATCCATCATCACTGACCAATTTGTGGTTAGGGCTGCCATGTTTGTTGTGGCCCGGAATGCCCTTGCTTCTCTTCCTGTTCCCATCCTTTCTGCCAGACTCAGCTACTGTGCAGGGAACGTCATCAAGAACTGCATCTGCACCAACCTGTCTGTGTCCAAACTCTCCTGTGAAGACATCACTTTTAATCGGCTCTACCAGTTTGTGGCAGGATGGACACTGCTGGGCTCTGACCTTATCCTTATTGTTCTCTCCTACTCCTTTATCTTGAAAGTTGTGCTAAGAATCAAGGCTGAGGGTGCTCTGGCCAAGGCCCTGAACACATGTGGTTCCCACTTCATCCTCATCCTCTTCTTCAGCACAGTCCTGCTGGTTCTGGTCATCACTAACCTGGCCAGGAAGAGAATCCCTCCAGATGTCCCCATCCTGCTCAACATCCTGCACCACCTCATCCCTCCAGCTCTGAACCCCGTTGTTTATGGTGTAAGAACCAAGGAAATCAAGCAGGGAATACAGAAACTGCTGAGAAGGTTGTAAAAGGTAAAAAGGATTATACGTACCATTAGAGTTGCTAATAAAAAATAGGGACATAGGGAATTATTTTTATCTCGGAAAGGAAATTTTCCCTTTTGATCCTGAAATGAGTTCTGATTGTACTTTTTCCCAATATCTCAGGCAACAATGAAAACATGCATTTGTCAATCTTTGTTTCTTGTTGCTTCAAAGAAAACCTTCCTTTCCTGTATCCTGTGGTTACTCGGGAATTTTCCCTAATCTAATCCGTAACTGAGAGTTTTGCCAAGCCTTAGCCAAATGGAACTGGATTAGAATGGGGGCATTTGACCATGAGAGAAAAAGAACTTTATACAGTGCCCTTAAAAAAGTCTACCTGTCTCTGGATTTGCAAGTGACACAGATTCCTTTCTTGTCCCTGATTCAGCCTGGCAGAGCCCTGCTTGGCTTTTGTGCCATGAAGGCATCACTTGGGCTGAAGCGCAGATGTTGACCCAAGAACGTTGGCTCTTGGGTTTGAGTGCTCCGCCCTAAACACCCCAACTCTGTTCTGTGGCTCCTGTGGCAGATGTGCCATCCACTGACTCCTCAGATCCTCCTAGACAAGTAAATGTTTTCAGTCTGTGCCAACCCTCCAGGTGCAGCATTTCCTATTCTTTTAATTCCTTTTTAAAATTTTTATTTGTATAAAAGTATGGGATATATGCTACTTTCTTTTACATTAAAACTTACTTTTGCTGGATGACTTTTATTAAAATTTAATATTTCTACAGTATTTAAAAATTTTTAATATTAATACATTACAGCATTTTCTATCATAGACCTATGTTCTGGCCCTTACATACGTTTAAATTTATCTCAAACTAACTTTTTTTTCTCTGCGATGGTATCCCAAATGAACCACTCACTATTTCCTGAAAATTTCCTCTGCCCATTTTGCTGTCTCTTTTTAATCATTTGATACTTACAACGTCAGCCTTCTTTTACTCATATCATCATTTGAGAAAGCCCATCTTACTTGCTAGGTTTAATTCAAATGCACCTGTACAGGTCCTCCTTCCCTAATCCTCTCCAATGGAATTATTTCTCTTGCATTTTGAGTAGCTGTATGTCTTTCTCTGACACTCATATGCTTCTTTTAGGTTGAGATAGTATTTTATTCATCTTTTTGATTTTGCAGGATTTTTTAAAACTGTTCCTTATATAGAGAAATTTAAAATAAAAAATGTGTTGAATATCTTAGTGCATCTCTTATTTCTCCCTTTCTTTGAAAACTTCTTGGAAACAACAATCACAAATTACACTATTCTGTGTCCTTATAACACAGAGCCTTATTTTAAGCCAGCACTAAATGAAATTATATACAGTAGAGACCACTAGGATTGGGTTAGTCTAGATAATTGGAATCTGATTGTCAGATAAAGCAATTTGGCTAAATTTGTCTACTCAGACTTTATGAACTTTGGCTAAACTTGTGGATCCTTGATTTCATTACCTTGAAAAGGGTGAATAATAATCTTATTTCTTATTGTTGTTTTGAAGAGTGAATAAACCAATCATAAATGGTTTTTGTACAGTACTTTAAATTACATACATTTTAAATCAGTTATCATTATTATTTCCCTAAGCACACTGTTTTTCCTGCTCTCCTCTGAATAGCAGGCAGATCTCACAGCCCATTTACCTTTACCTTGGGATATGTATATCCATGTCATTTGAGTCCTCCTCTGTCCCTATAGTCATTTTTATTACTAGTTTATTTTCTTGAGAAATCCCCTTGCTTATGTGAGGGTTATCACTTAGGAACCCAAAACTATTGGGTGTGCCACAATACTGTCAATTGCATACATTCTATTTATATCCAGCGCAGTCTGAGTATGCCATGACGCTTTCCACAGCATCTCTCCTGAAACACAGAAGTACAGCTGTCAGTGATATGTGGCTGTGTTACCATCCCAGTGCTCACCTGGATTCTAATGCCCCTCAAAATTCTCTCCACAGTCCCATCTGGCATGTTTGAGGGAGCATGACAGGTCCTGACACAATAATTATGAAATAGCAATCTGCTTTCGCCACAACCAAGCAGCTGTCTTGCTACATTGTCTTCTAGATTCATGGCCACACAGTGTGCAGATGCTTGACTGGGCAGTACAAGGAATTATCATGCTCAGTTTACCTGTAAAATAACAAAAGAAATACAGAGTCTGCAAATGCTGTAACACGTATTTTCTCCAGATAATCCTGTTGAGTCCTTTAGTCCAACTTTTCTTCTTGGCATAGAATAGCTTCTGCAACTTCTCTCAGCATCAGGTATGACTTGGCACTTCATCTGAGAACAGCTGTTAAGCTATTACTCTCCGCTTCTGAAGCATTCTTATTAGAAAAGAGCGACAGCATCTTTCCTTGGTGTCATCACTTTTGTCTGCCTCTCTCCTTTCTATCATATTTTCCCCTTTTCTTGATTTATTATCAAGAAAATTTCAACTCTTCCTGAGTGAGATCCTCTGGTTCAGGCACACTGACAATACATAACCAGGACACAGCAGAAGTCTTCCTGGGATCTCTTCTTCCATTTAGAGAGAGGTGGTAGGGTTGTAGAGATAAAGTATAATAGGACCATCTCTATCCCTAGGCATTATTTATGGTCAGCACCAGGATGGTCAGCACCAGGTTGGCCAGATGAGATGAGGTTGATACTGGATCCAAGGTTCCCTTTGGAAGACAGAGAGACAAGTTCAAAGTGACAGCTCATTAGATATGAAATGTCTGATTTTGAATCAAAAGTGTAGTTTCTTATATCTCAAACAAGAATAAGTATAATTAATCAAAGTATGTGCCTAAACTATCAACACAGTTTTGCCATCTTTACAGTAGCTTGTTTATGCCAGCAGCGAAGAAGCCTGGAGAGCAAGTGGCGATGAAATCGTGAAAGGCGTTTTCCACAGCTTGTTGAGAATTGAATATTTTTCCTTGCAAGAAGTGGTCCAAAGCCTGGAAGAAGTGTATTCAGTTGGTGCAAGGTCTGGTGAATATGGTGGGTGACAGAGAGTTTCCAAGTCCAGCCTCTGTACTTTCAGCAGCATTGTTTGTGTGACATGTGGTTCAGTGTTGTCTTGCAAGAGGATTGGCCTGTCTCTGTTGACCAATCTTGGCTGCTTAATCATGAGCATCCTCATCATTTCATCCAATGGGTTGCAGTAGACACCCGCTGTAATGGATTGATCATGTTTCATGAAGCTGTAGTGGATAAAACCAGCACTGGACCACCCAACAGACACCATTAGCTTTTTTTGATGAATATTCAGTTTTCTACTCTATTTAGGCACTTCACGTTTCTCCAACCATTGTGCTGAATTCTTGTGATTGTTAAAAAGAATCCATTTTTCATCACATGTAACAATATGGTATAGAAATTGTTTGCCTTTATGTCATAACAAAAAGAAAAGCAAGCTTTGAGACGATTTCTCTTCTGATGCTTGTTTAATTAATGTAGAACCCACCTATCCATCATCTTTATCTTGCCGATTTGTTTCAAATGGTCCAATATTGTTGGAATAGTAACTTCAAACCTAGCTGCTATTTCACACACAGGTTGAGATGAATTCGCTTCCACTACAGCTTTCAGCTCATCATTATCCACCTTGGTCTTAGGTTGCCCATGTGGCTCATTTTCAAGATTAAAATCACTAGAACGAACTTCTCATTCCACTTTTAACTCAAGTAGCCCATCCTGTAGTCTTTCTCACCACAGCACCCCGCCGTCTACCTACCCGCCATCCCACACACTTGCTGTAATGTGTGTTGATCAAGATGCCCTCCATGCTACATTTTAACAATGTTCCATTTTGCCCCAGAAAGGATGTTTTCCATGTGATCATCAAGTATGTGAGTAGCCCAATCCTTGCATCTCATTTTGAGGGTCTGTTCTTGGGTCTCCTTCTGGTAACAATTACTGTATAACTTATGATGTAAGCAGGAAACAGAGAACACAAGAAAAGGGTTTCACTCAAAGGAGTTTAGTGAAGTGACTATTTATAGAGGTGTTGGTGGGGTCAAGGAAACCAACAAGAAGCACCTGGCAGCTCACAATGGCAGGAAGCCACTACCCCCCCAGCCTCCCCCAACTCCATCCCCCCCACTCCACCCCCGCCACCCCACCCCAGCCTGAAGGGGCAAGAAGAGGCAGCCACATTACTCAAACCTAGTGAGCCCTGGAGCTGGGGAAGAGCTGCTTCCCAATAGGCTCTCTAGCTACAGAGAAACCCAGCCACTGACAGGACTGCATGAAACCAAAGGGTGGGGGGAGGGGTAGGAATAAGTACCCCACTCTCTTTCTCTTTCCATATTTTGATCTTCAGGTGGCTCCTATTGTCTGAACTGGAAGTCAGAGACTCATGTCAGAAAGCCCAGCTGTAGCAGGCCATAGAGATCAGCCTCCCCAAGCACAGAGCAGGTCAGAGAAGAAAATGGGCATGTGGTCACTTAGAGAATAAACACCACCCTGGGTTGACCCCAGCTGTTTGCCTTCCCCAACTGGTTGTCTGCCCAACCCCAATGTTGGGCCTAGGAGGTAAAGGAAAAAAACAGACACAGTGAAACTGACTGGTTTCGCTTTAACTTCATAATCACAAACCCCCAGGAGACATTCAACAGTGACTGTAGCAGGAATAATCACTCACTGACAAAAGTGGTTTTTTATATATACTGGAGAGGTGTGAAGTATATAGATTATGTATGATCTTGAATTCATTAATTAGGTAAAAATGTGTTGATTCTATTCCATTCTGAACACTGTACTAAACATGTTAATCAAGAACAAAATTGACATGTATCTGGTCCTTATGAAGCTTACAGTCTAGTTCATGTGTGGTTTTGAGTAGTCCATATTAGGAGAGTTGGTTTTATTTTATGAACTATAAGAAGCTACTGATAATGTAATGCAATTACTATAATGGAATTTTTATGAGGTCAGGGAGCATAACAACTTTAGTTACTGTTTATATCTGTATCTAATCTCATTCTGGATGTGTAGTTGGTAATAATAAATAAATATTTATTGAATAAATGAGATTTACATGGAGTAAATTAGCTGCTGAAACTCATGCAGGAGACTACAAAAAGAAGGAAATCCTGTACTTTCTTAAGGAATCCTGAAATGTTTCAATATAAGGAAATCTATCAATATAACATTTCAGGTATTGGAAGTAGAATAAGGGAATGTTTAAGAGGATGGTCAGTGTAGTCAAGCAGATAGATACAGATTTGAATTTCAACTCAGTTTCAAATTCTTTTCCCCATATTTCAACTACTGGCACCTAGTAGCACTGTAACATTAGGTAAGATGAAGGTCCTCATGAGATCTAGCCCATCAGCTGCTGGGTCTCAGTATCCCAAACTACTATTCCCAGATGGCTTGGAGAAGGGGGTGGCATAGTGTCAGGAATTGACTGTAGATCATAAAACCCTCTAGATTCTGAGGCAGTTTCAGCTCTGGTTACTGGATTCAGGCAGCTGACTTCTCTAGTGGGACCTAATCTGTTGCATCCTCTGTGAGTTCTAGGTCTAAGGGAGAGGAGCAATGCTGTGTTAGGCCAGTAGCCTCTGGGTCACCGGAAGAGTCAGAACAGGAGAGTTTCTCTTCATTCTTATATTGGCTCCCATGAAAAAAGAAGTCCATGAATTATGGTACTGGATGCATGAATGTTTAGAAATCCTAGGTTCCTCTTGGAAGGGACTCTTCTATATTCTCAGCAATCCCATATCATTGAATACAAGGGATCCCATGTGTTCTATGGCTGAGAACTTCATGCAAGTGTGCCCTGAATAGCAGTCTAGGGATTTAAGAGAGAGAAAGTATAGTTCTGGGAAGAAACAGCACTTTGAGTTTAATATGACATGGGACACCCAGGTCCATGAGGCTCAGGGAAGAAAGAGATAGTGAGGAAATGTGTTTATTGCTTTCTACCAATGTGCTCTAGTGTTAACAGGACAGAAAGCTTCCTCTGATTAATAGACAGGATTTATAGCCAACAGAAACAGATGTCTCTTCTTCTCATGGCCCTAGTGTTTTTGCCTCTTCCCCTTGAATCATATATTCAGAAGGCATCACTTAGTTAAAATATCTACACTTTCCTAAAATGTTTCTCATAATGAGGTTTTAATGTCATCTTTATCCTAGGTACCTTTTTATATGTGGTACAGTTTCAAAAATGTTCTTTAAATCAGGGTGCACTGAACGGGAAACAATATTGTAAGAATGGTTGAACCAGAGCAAAGCAGAATAGAAATGATCAGTTTCACGCTGATCACTGTTACTTCTGTTAGTATAGTGTAAGTTTCTAATAGTTCTTATCAACTGTGTATTTCAAACATTCGACTCGTATTTATGTCTATACCTCCACTTGACAATACATCCAGGTATCTAACCACTTTTTTCTACATCTATTCCTTTTTATACCCTTCTCTATTATTCTTTATAAAGAACACTGTTCTTAGTAAAATCTAGGTAGCAGAGAATGGGCCTAATCAGAATAGTTCTCCACAATGTGAGGAAGGAAAAGGGACAGGGAAGAGGGTGGATTAGAGACTGGGAATTGTGAAGCATGATCAAAGATGGGGACTACTCACAGAGGGAGGAATAAGAGCAAGGAGTCAGGGAGGGGATCTTTCAGAGATACTGGAATCAGACAGGAAAGGAGAATTGCAGAGGTGAGGAATAAGGACAATTCAGGTGATGGGATATTGTTTACAATGAGGGATTGTAACAGACCTAAGACATTTTCTTTCATAAAGAAGGAACCACTAGGGTCTTTGGTGGTGGTGTACATATGAAGGCAAAAGACCTAGTAGGTCAGAGGACTGAATGAGGGTTTTCCTACCCACCAAGGGTTAGGCTTTTGGGGCCAGAGGGCCCTTAATTGCAGTTAGTTGGAATGTCTTATTTAAAGTCCCTAAGCTTCAGCAAGAACTTTGTGCCATCACTATCCCTACCTCTGGCCCACAGCTCTCTTGTCAGTTCCTATTCATGTCTTGAGCTTCTTCCTGTGGCTTGGCTCAATTCCTCCATCAGTTACCTTGGGACTCTTGGTTAATATTTTTCTATTTATTTATTTTTCTTTTTTGAATCTTTAAACTAAAACTCAATACTGTAAAATTGAAACATTTATTGTACAAGCATTTATTAAGGATTTATTGAGTTTTAAACACAGCATGGGATAAAAGCATGGAAAATACATTCTATTGTACTTCAGAGATTTTACAGTGGATTGGGAAAAGAGAGAAAAAAGGTGAGAAAGTCAAACAGTGATGTGTTTTATACAGTATTTAATTAGTAATAGTCATTGTTCCCCCAAGGGCTGTTCCTTTAATTATTTTTTTCCTCTTTATCAGCAATGTTTTCCTTTCTACCATCTTTTGCCCCTAGTTTAAATATATTCAAATTCCTTTATTAAAAAATCCCTACTTTAACATATGAAATTCTGCCTCTGCATTCAGTTTTCCCTTCATGTAATGCTGTTTTCTGAAGCGAAGATTCTGCCAAGCTGAGCAGTCTTCCCTGTGTCTATGCACTCAAGTACTGTTGGCTCCTTGTTCTTCTGCATTCTATTTCTCTCTTCCCACTGAACTTTTCTTGCTCTTCTTCCAGTGATTATCTAATTGCCAAATGCAAGGGACAACTTCTCTCCCCATATTACTGAAATTCTTTATGTGGACACATCTGGCCACTCCATTTGATTTTTGGTTATGTCTCTGGTCATTCCTTTTAGGTCTCCTTTGACATTTCTTTATCTCTCCTGATCTCAGCTTAAGGGTCGATGTTTCGTAGGGCTCCATTGTTATACATTTTTATCTTTCAATCTACGTATTCTCCTTAAGTAAATTTATTAAGTCCTATGGTTTGAACCACAAACCGTGGTGCTAATGATATCCAGTTCATTATCTTAACTTTGAGCTTTCAAGTGAAGTCAAACTGCTTTCTCCAATATTTCATGTCACATATATTTTGATAGTTTACAGATCTCATAAATGCAGCATATCAAAATTATTCTATAATCTCTGCCTCCATAATGTACATCAAGTCTTTTCAAAGATTATTGCTGGACTTGTGAAATTTACTCAGTCATTTAAAACAGAACAGACGGTGCAATTTTAGAATTCCTACCCTCTCTTCTTTAGTACAACTAGTCA
The DNA here is from genome assembly GCA_028533085.1 of Varecia variegata. Classification (NCBI taxonomy): domain Eukaryota; kingdom Metazoa; phylum Chordata; class Mammalia; order Primates; family Lemuridae; genus Varecia; species Varecia variegata. The sequence goes on along the minus strand of CM052438.1, from coordinate 140,515,098 downwards.
GTCTAATCTCTGTTTATGTCATTATATTTATACCTCTAAAAGATGCCCCATTTTTTCATCCTTAGAGCCATATCAGAGCCATTTATTGACACAGCAATCACTTCTCAAATGGACTACTGAAGCCAACAGTCACTGGTCCCCTTTTAGATGTCCTTTGCCTCTTTTTGTCTCTTAAGTTTGGGTGTAAAAGAGGAGAAGAAAGAGATTTAGTGTATTCACCTCAAAATGAAATCATGGTCTTTACACTAAATGTGGATGTGGTATAGATGAAGAAATTTATTTATTTGTTTGTTTATTTATTTATTTTTATTACAAAATATTAAGGGGGTATAAATGTTTTTGTTACATGGATACACCACATAATGCTGAAGGCAGGGCTATCAGTGTGCCCATCACAAGAACAGTGTCGATTATATTGATAGGTTAGTTTTTATCCCAACCCCCACTTCTACCTTCCCACCTTCTTAGTTTTCAATGTCCTTTATGTCTCTTTGTGGCCATGTGGACCCATCGTTTAGCTCTCACCTATTAGTGAGAACATATGGTGTTTGTTTTTCCACTCCTGAGATACTTCACTTAGGATAATGGACTCCAGTTCCACCCAAGTTGCTGCAAAAGAAATAATTTCATCTTTTTTTTGACTTAGTAGTACTCCATGGTATATATATCCCATATTTTCTTTCCACTCATGAATTGATAGGCAATTAGGTTGATTCCATATATTTGAAATTGTGCTGCAGTAAACATTCAAGTGCAGATATCTTTTTAATAAAATGATTTCTTTTCCTTTGGGTAGATACCCAGTAGTGGGATTGCTGGATTGAATGGTAGCTCTACTTTTAGTTCTTTGAGTAATCTCCACTGTTTGCCTTGATTTGGGATTGGTCTTCTAAACCTTATCAATTTTCTGGATGAGAAAGTGTTAGCAAATATTTTGACAGTTTTGTTTTTTCTTGACCTAATGCCTATGTTTTGTCATCCACAAACCCAGGTGAAATTTCCTCAGCTTAGGATTTATTTCATGACATTACCCAGCAACTACTCCACTGCCCCAGTCTCTGAATTCCTCCTCATCTGCTTCCCCAACTTCCAGAGTTGGCAGCACTGGCTGTCCCTGCCCCTCAGCCTCCTCTTCCTCCTGGCCATGGGGGCCAACACAACCCTCCTGATCACCATCTGGATGGAGGCCGCTCTGCACCAGCCCATGTACTACCTGCTCAGCCTCCTCTCCCTGCTGGACATTGTGCTCTGCCTCACCGTCATCCCCAAGGTCCTGGCCATCTTCTGGTTTGACCTCAGACTCATCAGTTTTTCTGCCTGCTTCTTCCAGATGTACATCATGAACAGTTTCCTGACCATGGAGTCCTGCACATTCATGATCATGGCCTATGACCGCTATGTGGCCATCTGCCACCCCCTACGGTATACCTCCATCATCACTGACCAGTTTGTGGTTAGGGCTGCCGTCTTTATTGTGGCCCGGAATGACCTTCTTACTATGCCTATCCCCATACTTTCCTCCCAGCTCAGATACTGTGCAGGAAACATGATCAAGAACTGCATCTGTACTAACATGTCTGTGTCCAAACTCTCTTGTGATGACATTGCTTTCAATCAACTCTACCAGTTTGTTATAGGTTGGACTCTGCTGGGCTCTGATCTTGTCCTTATTGTTCTCTCTTATTCTTTTATCTTGAAAACTGTGCTAAAGATCAAGGCTGAGGGAGCTATGGCCAAAGCTCTCGGCACTTGTGGTTCCCACTTTATCCTCATCCTCTTCTTCAGCACAGTCCTACTGGTTCTGGTCATCACTAACCTGGCCAGGAAGAGAATCCCTCCAGATGTCCCCATCCTGCTCAACATCCTGCACCACCTCATCCCTCCAGCTCTGAACCCCGTTGTTTATGGTGTGAGAACCAAGGAGATTAAGCAGGGAATACAGAAACTGCTGAGAAGGTTGTAAGAAGTATAATGATTGAGATCTGACCTTGGAAACAGAAATCAGTAATGGGTAATAATTTTTATGATGCATAGAAAATTTAAATTGTTTCTGCAGGAATAAGTTTAAATTTTGTTCTCCTCAATGTTTCAGTTGATATGGGGATATCCGTATCTTGGCTCCTGCTTTTTATTGCAGTGACTGGAACCTTAATTTTTTGCATTCTGGAATTACCTGGAAGTTTTTCCTGGTATCATCTATGCGAGAGAAAATTGTCAAGCTATAATTACAGGAGCTTAGAGTGGTATGGTTTGTCAAATAAAGAACAAATGTTATTACAATTATTTTAAATGCTTCTCAATCTCCCGACTTGTCTAATACATACGTACATGTTAGATCTCTTGTTTCTACCTCACACAGCTCAACCTGGTTTTGTACTATAAATGGATCTCTTGTGGGGATATATACACTGACTGCAGAACTCTGATTCTTATGTAGAGTGAATGACATGTGCCATTCACTGCCTTCCCTATCTCTGAGAAATATTATTAATATTCTTATCTAATGCTACTTCTCTGGAGTAAGAATTTCCTTTAGTTCTTTTCTTCTTCCTTATGATTTTTAAAACTTTTGAGGTGACTCATACTTAAGTGTTTGTGTGTTTTGTTTTAAGTGAAACTCTGTGTCTTTTTTTTTTTTAAGATGTACTTTACCAGCTTCTGACTTCATGCTATTTTACTTGACTTTTCTATCAGATTTCTGGCACTATCTGTATTCTTACCCTTTCCTGCTTGTCTTAGATATACAGTTAAATTGTCTTTCTCATCCTACTTTCAGTCCTGTTGTGTCAATCCTCACATCTTGTCCTGGTGCCAGCGTAGCTTCCCATAGGATTCAGGCATCTGAATTTGTGAGTTTGTTGAACAAGGATAAGTGTGTTTTACTCTTTGCATTTTTTATCCTGATCTTGCTGTGGAAATGGTGAGGAGTAGATAGTGACTATTTCCTGGGATTAATTTAGATTGGTAGCCAGGCCCCTTTTTGGATAACAATTGAGAGCTTCATGGATATTATAGGAGTCATTTGAGAATGTCTCCTAATATAGCTCATCTATAATTACCTAATTATTCCTGGAGGATGTATAAACCGATTTATCATTTCTATAGTATTGTCTTTCATCAAAATAATAGCTTTGATCTCTCTCTTCCCTGTTTCACAACATCAAAGACTGATCCTAACCAAAATACAAAATTTCTCAAACACTCTTCCATTCTCCCGTTATTCACGTCAGTTCCTAGCTCATTTTTCCATCTTAGTCACTCCCCCAATTTTTTCTTAAGGTGTATGCTCAAGTATCCTCTACCACATAGAAAACCTAACACCAGTCTTCATTTGAAAAACTATACCCATCTTGTAAGTCTCAGTTTAAACTCTGCCTGCTCCATAGTGCCTCCCTTTTTTTATCCCAGTGGAATTAATCTGACCATCTTAAGTCATGTGTATATCTCTCTTTGATACTAGATTATAAACTTCTCTGAGTCTGGTGAAGAGTTTTATTCATCTTTTCAATTTTATATATTTTAGAGCTGATAATACAATGTTTTACATATTGTAGTTATTTTTAGTGAATAAAAGTGAATAATATATGAACATCTTGGTGCTGGGAAAACTGGATATCCATATGGAGAAGAATGAAACTAGACCATTATCTCTTTCCATATACAAAAACCAAATCAAAGTGGATTAACTACTTAAATCTAAGATCTGAAACTATGAAACTACTAAAAGAAAACTTTGGGGAAATGTTTCAGGACATTGGCCTAGGCAAGGACTTCTTGAGTAGTACCCTCAAAGAACAGGCAACCAAAGCAAAATTGGACAAATGGGATCACATCAAGTTAAAAAGCTTCTGCACAACAAAGGAAACAATCAACAAAGGGAAGAGACAGCCCACAGAATGGGAGAAAATATTTGCTGACTACTCATCTGACAAAGGATTAATAACTAGAATATATAAGGAGCTCTAACTACTCAATAGGAAAAAAATAATCCAATTAAACAATGGACAAAGGGTCTGAATAGACATTTCTTAAAAGAAGACATTCAAAGATCAACAGGTATATGAAAAAATGCTCAACATCATTAGTCATCAGAGAAAGGCAAATCAAAAGCATAATGAGATATCATCTCACTTTGGTTAAAATAGCTTTTATCAAAAAGACAGGTGATGATAAATTCTGGCAAAGATGTGAAGAAAAGGGAACCCTTGCACACTGTTGATGGGATTGTAAATTAGTGCAACCACTATGGAGAACAGTATGGAGGTTCCTCAAAAAACTAAAAATAGAACTACCATATGACCCAGCAATCCCACTGATGGATATATATCCAAAAGAGGGGAATTCGGTATATTGAAAAGATATCTGTGCTCCCCTGTTTATTGTAGCACTACTCACAATAGCCAAGATTTGGAATCAACCTGAGTGTCCATCAACATATGAATAGATAAAGAAATTGTGGTACATATACACAACGGAATATTATATAGACACAAAAAGAATGAAATCCTTTCATTTGCAACAACATGGCTAGAACTGGAGAACATTATGTTAACTGAGATAAGGCAAGCACAGAAAGACAAATCTCGCATGTTCCTACTCATATGTAGGAACTAAATATTAAAATAATTGATCTCATGGAGACAGAGAGTAATATGATGGTTACCAGAAGCTAGGAAGGGTAGCGGGAAGGAAGAGATAAAGTGGGGATGGTTAACGGGTACAAAAATATGGTTAGATAGAAAGAATGAACAATATTTTATAGCACAACAGTGACTATAATCAACAATAAGTTAGGGTATACTTTAAGATAACTCAATGAGTGGAATTTGAATGTTCTTAACACAAAGAAATGATAAATGCCTGAGATGATGGATACCCCAATTACCCTGATTTGATTAATTCACATTATATGCCTGTATCAAACCATCACACCTTATAAAGATACACAACTATTATGTACCCACAATAATTAAAAACAAACAAATAAATATATATAAATAGTAAAACAAGTTAAAAAGTTGATCTTATAGAAGTAAAGAGTAGAATGGTTGTTACCAGAGTCTGGGGTGATTAGGGAGGAGGAAGGCGGCGGCTTGATGTTGTTCAAAAGATACACAATTACAATTAGATAGCAGAGATAAGTTCAAGAGATCTATTGTACAGCATGGTGACTATAGTTAATGATGATGCATTGCATTCTTGAAAAACCCAAAGAAAGTGGATATTAAGTGTTCTCACCAAGAAATGATAATTATATCAAGTGAATACATCTGTTAGTTAGATTTAAGCATTCTGCAATGTGTATATACTTCAAAACATCATGTTATCTGACAAAAAAGCAAAAACATTGCTTTTATTCTTATTATTTATAATAAATAAAAATTAAAAACAAAAATAGAGGGTACTCTTCCTTATTTTATATACCATGCATTTCAGAGACTTACTGGCCCTGCACCATGTGTCATTCTTAGTCCCCATCACAATTTCTTAGTTATTGCCCATCCTCTTTTATAAAATCTTTCCTGTCTGAAGTCTTTGGTGCTAGGCTGCTGCACCCTCAGTTGCTCCTTGTTTTATATCATCTATTAAAATCTTAGTCCTGATGCCTCAATTCAGATATTGGCAGTTGGCTCACAGTCTAGTTAAAATGGATTCAGATTAAAAGCACTATTCTTCACAATAAAAGGTTAGAGGCTGTCCATGACCAGAGAGTAGGAAAAATATGAGATTTTTCCCACTAATCATTCATTGAGGGATGTATGCACATAGATTTACTACACATATCTCTACAATTTGTCATGTTACTATTAATATTACTGTTTATCTCCATCTCTCTTTTTTAAATTAGAAAGTTTCAAATTCTTTTTTTTTCTTATGTAGAGGATGCTTTACTGGAATTCAAGAAGGCTTACAACATGAACATGGGACTAACACTTATCTGGAGATTATTTTGGTTTTGTTACACACATACTCATGTGCCCTGGACAGACACTTGATTCTTCCATAACTTTTTATTTTTTATTTCAGAATATTACAGGGATACAAATGTTTTGGCTATATGAATTGCTTTTGTAAAGTTAGAGTCAAAGTTGTAAGTGTGTCCATTGCCCAAATAGGGTGCACAGTACCTGTTAGGTGTGAATTTACCCATCCCCTCCACCCTCCCACCTGCTTGATTTCTGTTGAATTTTACTATCATATGTGCAGTTTCAAATTCTTTATAATTTCTCTTGAAATACACACACAATAAACTTGGTAGATTACCCATATTGGCCATCACTTTTCTGATTCCTGGATACACTGAATTTCATATCTACAGGGATTTTTTTTATTTCAGCATATTATGAGGGTACAAATGTTTAGGTTATGTATATTGCCCTTGGTCCCCCCCTTCCCCCCCAGTGAGTCAGAGCTTCAAGTGTGTCCATCCCCCAGAAAATGCACATCGCACTCATTATGTATGTATATACCCATCCCTCCTCCCCCCTCCCATCCGCCTGACGTCCGATGAAGTCATCAAATTCAGAGTCCTCTTGAAATTTTCTCTAAGGAATCTTTGCTAAATAGGTATACAATATTTGCTTAATCCCACTAATAACAAGGAAGAGAAAACCTCTGTTTTTGTTTGGGATTTTTAAGAGTTTATTTTAGTTGTTTGTAATTTTATATTTGGGCCCATGTGGAAATACTTTCTGTGAATTAAAATTCCAGTGGTAGCTTCAGTAATTTTTAGCAATGTTTCAGTTAGGATCTTGCAGGCTTGATAACTCTAAAAGAGGTATATTTCTCACTTCCCTGTCCAAATAATTTCCTCTTCTCCTATGATGTGCTTTCTTCATTGTCTTATAAGTTCTATTAGGTCAGTATGTGTTTCACTCATTTTTTTCATTTCCTATGTAGTCAAGCAGAATAACAAAACATAAAAGACATTTAATAAATGTTTATGGGATAGATTAATAAAATGTGAAATGTAGAATGGGAGAATGGAATGACATGTGGGATGATGTATATAGTATAATAGAATGTGATAGGAGTATATATTATAAGAGAACACAGCCCTAAATATCTGACATCCCTCTCTATTACAAAAACACTCCAATTTGTGAAATTTTAAGATGCTCTGGGAGAAGTGCTATAAGCCCCTATTTTCTCTTTCTCTTTGTATTTAAATGCATACATCTCTCCTTCACCTTCTGAAGTGTATAGGTTTGTGTAGGCACATGTGTAGGCTTAGGCAGGTAGGTGTGTTTGTGCAGGTGCATGACTACAGAGAATGGGGACCATGAAGACAGGAAACCCAAAGCATCTTTGTATCTTTTGACCTACAGGAGAGGCAATATTATGATTATGACAATTTTGTAGTCCCCAACCATGAACTTAAGTCAGTGAGAAGTTGAGGAGTCACATTCTAGTTGCAGACTATTGACTGAATAAGACAATAGCTTGGAGAAAACTTTACATAGGTACCTTTGTGAAACATCTATTTAAAGGCTTAATAGAAATAATACATTGTGCTAGGGCTTTTGTTCCATTGCTTATATAACAGAATGAGAATGTACTCCGTAGATACTGGTTTTTGAGGACCCAAAGATACTGAGATCAGAAAGACATAATTGGAGTCCCCTTGCTTAAGGCTTCTTGGGCGTGGCTGTAGGTTAAAAAAAAAAGAAGAAGAAGAAGAAGAAAAGAAAAAAAAAGAGAGAAGAAGCAGAAAGACATAATTGTTTTACAATGTCTGTTGGTCGACCCAAAACATGTAAAGTGCAGCTCAGGTATGCGTCTAGAAAGGAGACTGAATGGAAGGCCTGGGATAGGAGGATTATTATTCAATTTTGCCTGGAGATATAAGTATCAGGATTTCTTTTTTTTTTTTTTTTTTTTTTTTACCTGTGATAGATGATACGGGTTCAAAAATGGGTAAGACTTTGTCATTTTTTTCTCATGAGCTCTGATATTACCAAAGGAGGTATCAGTTACTCTGAGATCTACAGTTCTAGGCACAAAGCTAAAACTGTGAGAAGATCGCTGTAGCGCTTTAAGCCTTGATTGGAGGAAGAGTTTGTCCAGCTTTGGGAAACAAGGGCAGGAAGAGGTCAGTGCTTAAGTGATAAGAACAGTGGTCAATCTGATGTCTAAAGCTGAGTAGAGTTGTGCCTGGAGCTGGGCGAGTTGAGGCAGGATGAGGATTAGTCTAAAACCAGAGCCCACATGGAGACATTTGAAGAAAGGGCTAAGAAATTACTTCTCTAATATTTAGGACTCTGCTTCTCCTCCCACAGCTGTGGTGGTAATGGAACTGTACACAGAAACACTCGTCCATGAGAGGTGACACTTAGCCTTTGTTTTGGAGGAAACATGTGGAATTAGTGACTCAGGCTGACGGATGGTCAAGGAATAAACCACAGAGAACCACAGGTCAGTCGGGCTCTCAACTGTTCCACCAAGTGTCTTTTATAGTCAACTGGCCTGTTCTGCCCCCTCCTCAGGAAGCTTACTCCCTTATCCTGCATCTCTACCCAGGGAGGTGACTCATTTGGAATAGCAGCTACCAAATGAACAAAAACATATGACACAGGTGAAATGAATTCAGATTCTGCCTCACCACCAATCAGTTTTTCCCTGGTGCTCTGTTCTGATTCTCTGAGAGAATTTGTAGAAGGTCCTGAGATTAGAGGTGGGGCAGAGGCTTAAAATCCTGGTTACTGTCAGAAGATATAAAGGATTTAATAGCTTGTGCTCAAGGTATTGAATGGGTACAGAGGAGGAATGAGCAAGAAGAATCTAATTTTGTCCAGGACTGTGACATCAGGGAATATGTAACGGTCGGGCAAAATAAGACAAAAGGGCTTGGGAAAGTGAAACAGGGGGAACATTTCTTGGTGGAGGGAAGAATATGTGTAAAGTTACAAGGGTGAGACAAAGCATACCATTATATACTATTATGGCTGAATTACTGTATGGAAACAATGAAAGTTAAGTCCAATAGAGTTAGTTTTTAGCTATAAACCATGGGAATCATGGAAAGAGATTTAAAGGGGCAATGGCATGATATAAATTGTATTTTATTCAAATTGTTCTGATAGAAGTATTGTGGAGGTATGTGAGGAGTTCGAATAGAGGCAGATTGATTACTGTAGGCTATGAAAGGCCTCACATCAAGGAATGCATTAATGTCCACTTTATTTCAGCCAGACCTAGCCCTTACCTCTCCTTACCAGCCCTGGTGCTGTTTTCTGAAAACACATCTGTTTTTATCATATCTTTTGGATTGAGTATTGTTCTACTCTGTTTTATCTTCTATTTTGGTTTATTAATTATAACTTTTTAACAAATTTTATTTGTTGCTTTAGGATTTACAGTATACATCATTAACTTACCACAGACCTTCAAGTGATATACCATTTCATATATTGTATAGCTACCTTATAATAGAAGACTTACATATTTACTATACATATAATTATTATTTCCCTGTTTATTCCTTTGGATGGTCCCAGATTGCCATTTCATATCATTTTCTTTCAGCCCAAAGGAATTACTTTAATATTTTTTTTGCAACTCAGCCCTCCTGGTAATTAATAATTTCAGTTTTTCAGTGTGTCTGAAAATAGTTTTTTCTCTTTAATTTTCAAAAGATGTTTTCACTGAATATAAAATTCTAGGTTGACAATTTTTTTTGATACTTTAAATATGTTGCTCCACTATACCCATACTTGAATTGTTTCTGACAAGAAATCTGCTGTTATCTGCAAGTTTTTTTTTTTCCTCTGTAGGTAATTTATCTTTTTTCCTTTGGCTGCTTTGAAGATTTTTTCTTATTACTGACTTTGAGCAATTTGATTATGATATGTCTTGGTGTAGTTTTTACTATTTAGGTTTTATTATTCAGGTTTCTTGTGCTTGGGGTTTGTTGAGCTCTCCTAAGAAGATCTCTCTGATCTTACCTTAGTTATTGGTCTCCTGCTTTCTTGATTTGTCCTTTTTTAATAAAGATTGCATACTTAATTATTGATTTTTATCCTCCCTTCTTTTAATTTGTATATAACATATTTAACTTTATGGTATGTAATACATTAAATATTAATATGTTAAATGTTATATATAATATACATATATATGTATATGTATTTGACTATGCAGATGGTTCCTGACTTGCAATAGCTCAACTTACAACTTTTCAGCTTTACAGTGGTGCAAAAGTGATACAGATTCAGTAGAAAGTGTACTTTGAGCACCGTGCAATCATTCTGTTTTTCATTTTCAGTATAGTATTCAATAAATTACAGGAGCTATTCAACATAATTACAAAATAGGCTTTGTGTTAGGTGATTTTACCCATCTGTAGGTTAGTGTAACTGTTCTGAGCACATTTAAGGTAGGTTAGGCTGAGCTATGATGCTTTTTAGGTTAGGTTTAGTAAGTACATTTTTGACTTAATGTTATTTTCAACTTACAATGGGTTTAGTGGGACATAATCTCATCATAAATCAAGGTACATCTGTGTATCTCTTTCTATGCACTCTGTTTTCCACATCCTATAAAGTTGCTGATGTTGTATATTTATTATCATCAGTTTAAAATATTTTATAATATTCATTTATGTTTTCTTTGACCAATAGATTACTTAGATGTATATTTTTCAATTTTTCTGAAGTGTGGGTTTTTTAGAGATGTTGTTATTATTGACTCATAGCTTAATTCCATTGTGGTCAGAAAACATATTCTGAATAATTTTAATAGCTTAAAATTTATTGAGACTTTTTTATATTTCAACATTTAGTTGGTTTTGGCGTTTTATATGCACTTGAAAAGCATATTAATTCTATTGCTATTGGGTGCTATGTTTTATACATGTCAATTGGGTTAAGTTTGTTAATTATGTTGTTGTGATCTTTTGCATCTATATGAATTTTCTTTTTATTTTTTGATCTATCATCTTTCAGGAGAGATATGTTCAAGTCCCTCACCATGATTGTGAATTTAGTTCTCCTTTTGTTTCTGTCAATTTTGCTTTATATTAATGGAAGCTGTATTTTTATGTCTTCCAATTCATCATTATGATCACTTTATTAACTACAAAATATTCCTCTTTATCTCTAGTAATGTTTCTTACCTTAATGCTTCAATTAATCAGATTAGTGTAGTTAACTGAAATTCTCCTGGTTAGTGTTTTCATGATAGTTTTTTTCCTATTCTTTTACTTTTAATAATCCTGGGTGCTTATATTTAAGGTGTATCTTTTGTAAGCAACATGAATATATTCAATTTGACAATCTTAGCCTTTTACTTGGAATACGTGGTCTATTTACATAAATGCAATCATAGATTATTTTATAGCTACCATTTTATTATGTATATGTTTACATTCTTCTTTCACACTTTCTTGTCTTATTTTGGATAATTCAAATTTTTATGCAGTTTTTACTATTCTTTTGGTGATAATGGTATAAATAAAACTCATATAATAGACTTACAGTCTAATTAAATGGATACACTTTAAATAAAGGTTCAGGATTCTGTATAGTTGTTTTCCTTTAAGTGACATTATTTTTCCCAATGTGAAGATATTTTTAAAACTTACTAAAAATTAATGAAAAAATAAATCATCATAAACTACTAATTTTAAAAGTTTTTCAAGAACTCAGCTTATATGTAAGATGAAGTCAGTTCTATAAGTCTAATGACATTTGTCTTAAAGGATCTCTTAGATATAGCTTCCATGTCCCTAAGTGATCGCCCTTCCATTGCAAGTAACACATTTCAGTTTATGTAACTCTCAGTCACCTCAAGGGAGACTATAAGCTGATTACTACTCTTTCACTTCATCTGAATTTAAGTGCATAAATCTCCCTTTTTACATTGGAAATGTTTGTGCATCTGCAAGGAGGCAGGAGCTCCTGGGAACAGGAATCCCAACTCTGTCTTTCCAGTCACAGGAGAATGGCTACTATAGAGATGGCATTCTCATAAAGTCATCCAGGGGCCAAAGCCACCTGTAGTGCCTGTGAGAGTTTGAGGAGTCACACATTGCCACTGGATTGCCACTGGATGCAAAACTGCTATTTTGAGCGGACCTTCCCTGTAAGTATTTTTGAGAACAATATATTGGGAAGCCAAGCATGAGGGACACCTTGAGTTTGTTTTTTGATTTAATACATTGTTTATTTCAGAGAACGTTATTGTCCTCCCTAGATGTTAGTATGTGAAGCCCCTGGAGATCACTGATGTCAAAAGAACATGAGCACATTAGAATGTGGGTCAGCTGAGCTCATGGAAGTTCTGCTCAGGTTTGTCTCTGGCAGGGAGGCTGACTGGAGAGGAGGATTCCTTCTTTGATTATTAGAGGCATAATGTTAGTGTCTCCATTTGTGCCAACTGCCAGAAAGAAAAATAAAGGATATCTTGTCTTTGACTTTAATGAGCTTTGAGGTAGCTAAGAACTATAGGCCCAGGAAGAGAGAGAAAACCATGCAAAAAGAATCCATAGAATTTATTTATTTATTTATTTTTATTTCAGAATATTACGGGGGTACAAATATTTAGGTTACATATATTGCCTTTGCCCCGCCCGAGTCAGAGCTACAAGCATGTCCATCCCCCAGACGTGCACCGCACCCATTAGGTGTGAATATACCTATCCCCTCCTTCTCTCCCACCTGCCTGACACCTGATGAATGTTACTACTATATGTGCACATAAGTGTTGATCAATTAATACCTCCCAGACAGTCCACAGAAGGAAGATAGCTTTCACGTTGGGAGGCCCCAGAGATTGACCAGAGTTGTGCTTAAATAACTGAAAATAATGGGAGAAGTGGCCAGTTTGATATTTGAAGCTAAGCCAGCTGAGCCTAGCTGACCTGAGGCAGCAGCCTTGGATTATGGCTAGTCTAAATCAGTAGTTGGGTCAGTTATCACTATTGGTTATATCTCTGCCATTCTCAAGTGTTGTCCCTGGAAAGTAGTATCAGCATTACCTGGGAATTTGTTAGAAAGGCAAATCATCCCAGACAGAACTAGGTTGTGCTCAGAAACCTGTCTTAACAAGCTCTCTAGGTGATTCTGACACACACTCATCTCTGAGAACTACTGGTCTAGATATAAGGAAAATCCTGAGAGAAGCCCACACTATATATTTGAGAAAAAAAAGAACCAAACCTTGATTGAGAGGCTTTTTTGTGCCTATATCCCAGGGATGCCCCAACAACATGCCCCAAAATCCAACAATAAGAGGTGATGTTTTCTTTCCTTCAGAGGAGAGAACACAGCCAAACCTGGGGACTTCTTAACCAGCAGGTTCCTAGATAATTAAGAAGACACTTAAAGAGAACTGGGACTCCCTTCTGTGTAACCTCGTATCCTGGAGCATATTTAAGTATTTCTGCAGTTCTTTCCTTGTCTTGGAGGCCTCATTTCCTCATATCTTCTCCTTTTCCCAGGAAATGCATTTTTTTCCCCTGGTAATTGCTTACGAAATACTCAAATCAGCTACGACACAGGTGTCTTTGGTATTTATTTTTCTCACCAGTAAGTTGCTTTGTATTTCTTTTTTCACCACTAAATTATTTTTTCCCTTTTGTTTTTTTCCAGACTTTTTCTTAAGTGTTAAGTAAAAGTGCCAGTGGTTTATAGCAAAGCAAGATATGGAGATGCTAAATAATAGAGAGAAGTCATCAAGGGCATCATGGTGCTTTCAATAATCTACCAGTATCATACATCTGAACTGCACTTACTGACTGCCTATTATGTCACCAGGTGCCTGGTGATTTTTCTCTGTGCTATAAAGATAAGATTGCATCCCTGGTGGAGGGAGCACAGATTTTTTTAAAAGACAAATAGGAAACATTGATGAATATGGGAAAATTTTATTAATGCTTTAATACCATTAGTAGGTATTTAAGGATCATAGAGGAGCAATGGAAAGGAGAGGCATCTAAAACGAGTAATAAAAACATTTTCAAGAAGTGTAACTCTTGGTATGGATAGAATAGGATAAGCAGAAGTTAGTTATTTGAGGGAAAAGTAGATACTAGGAGAAGGATATGACACATGTAAACACACAGCGATGAGACGAGGCAAAGCATGTTCTATAAGTGTGGCTGGATCTGTTTGTGTGGGGGAACTGCGGAATCTGTCTAGAGTTGGAACATACTCATGTGGAAGGAATTATTCTTTATCCATAACATTATGAGTACTAAGGAAATTATTTTTTGAACAGGGAGTGATGTGGCCCAATTTAAATTTTAGACAGAGTACTATGTCAATAGAATGGTGGATAAACCTGACTCCCTAGAGTGGAGGCAGCTAGATCAGTTAGGAGGTTATTAATGAAAGAGTCAAACCATGAATTCATGCCTCTTTCCTTTCAACCATTTTTAGCCTCACCTGCCAGTCATGGTATTATCTCCCAACAACACAGGGACCCAGGTCACTGAATTCCTGATGATCTGCTTCCCAGGAATGCAGGACACACAGCACTGGCTATCTATTGTCCTGGCTCCTCTCCTGGTTTTGGCCCTTGGGGCCAACTTTGTGTTGCTACTCGCCATCCGGCAAGAGGCATCTCTGCACGAGCCCATGTACTACCTGCTTGCCATCCTCTCCGTGCTGGACATCATCCTCTGCCTCACAGTCATCCCCAAGGTCAGACCCTCCCTGGGCTTTCCTTCAGGCACTCAGCCATCTTTCTCTAAACAGTACCTTGTTTTGCTACTATAGGTCCTCCCCTCCCAGAAGGAAAATACTTAATGAGTCACCCAAACCAGCATACCAGGTCCATTGCAGCTCCCAGATATGCCCCCTCTCATTCTTAATGCCCAGTTCTTTTTAAATTTTCATTATTTCCCTACTGATAAGCTCTCTCTCAATGTCTGAGTTAGTGATATTCCAAGTTCCAAGCTTTTTAGTTTCAGGGAGATTCTCCTTGACCCTGAATTATCTGACTCCTCTATCCAAAGGCTGTAGAATTTACTTTCTAAAATGTAATTGGATTTATGTTTATGTCGTGTACTAAGATAGGAAGCATGAGGTTTCATATGTGTACAAAAGGATTACAGGGTGTCCAAATATAAGCATTAGACTTACTGGTTTTGATGTTCCTGTGATACATACATCTGTGTTGGGCGGCTATGCCCCTGAAGTGTGAGTTAGAACCGTGGAGCTCAGGAGAGGACAGGGCTAGAAATAAACATTTTTAAAACTAAAGGTTGGTCTTTCACATAGAAGGTATTTGAAATCAGGACATGGTCCCACTAGGGATTATGGGGCTATAGTTTGGGGAAATGGATGGTTGAACTTATTCAAGGGCTTTCCCAAGGGTTGGGTACTCTAGAATAAGAATAGATGTGCAAGGTTTTTGAAAACAATGATTCCGGCAGGTCCTGCTCATCTTTTGGTTCAACATGAAGACCATCAGCTTTGCAGGCTGCTTTCTGCAGATGTTCATCATGAATACCTTCCTTCCCATGGAATCCTCCACCTTTCTTATCATGGCCTATGACCGCTATGTGGCCATCTGCCACCCACTGCGCTACCCGTCCATCATCACTGAACAGTTTGTCATTAATGCAGCCATCTTCATTGTCTTCCGCAATATGCTAGCTACACTGCCCACTCCAGTTCTAGCTGCCAGGCTCAACTACTGTGCCAGCAATGTGGTGGAGAACTGTATTTGTGCCAACATTTCTGTAGCAAGGCTTTCCTGTGGGGATATTCACCTAAATAAGCTCTACCAGTTTGTGAGTGTTTGGTGCCTACTAGGTTCCGACCTGGTGCTCATTTTGCTATCTTACTGCTTCATTCTGAGGGCTGTTATGCATCTGCAGTCAGGGGGTGCCACTACCAAGGCTTTGAGTACTTGTGGTTCCCATCTCATCCTTATACTTTTCTTCTATACGCTGCTGCTAGTCTTCATCTTCACAAACAAAGCAGGAAAAAGTGTACCCTCAAAGGTACCTATTCTTCTCAATGTCCTGCACCACCTAATCCCACCAGCCCTCAACCCCATCGTTTATGGAGTACGAACCCAGGAAATCAAGCAGGGGATTATGAAGCTACTCAACTACCAGCACTGAGAGATTTGAGTCAAAGATCAGGGATTATAGAAGTCTGGGCATGTTTTATTGATGTTTTCATCTGCCACAAGGGACACAATATGACATCCATGCTGCTACCCTCATCTTGAAATTAAACCTTCCTGAAATATAGTACTATCACAATATTTATCCTCACTCCTCCAACTATAAATATGTGCTGAACCCACCTTTAAGCATCCATTATCTTCTTCATTTAGATTCTGTCCCACCATGATCCCTTAATTACTCATTTATTAAATATTTAACACTTTCTGTGCACTTCTCAGTCTTTACATTCTGAGTCAATCTCCTATTTCATTCATAGGGTGGGGATGGGGAAGCACTTTACATTGAACATGGTGGGTATGTTCTATCTATATCATAGGGTTAGGGAAACTGGTAAGGACATTCTTTCAATAATCCAGGTGAAGTGGTTATGGATTGGACTAAGGTGATGAGTAAAAAATTGAAGTTACAGGTCACAAGATTTTCTGAGTCCAGATGATGAATAACACCGTGGCTTTTAACAAGAGCAACTGGAATAGAGAGAAATTGCCACACCCAATAGACTTCGTGAGCTCAAAAAGGTTAGAAACTATGTTTAATTCTTCTGTGTATCTACATCTAGCATTGTTCTTAGCATATGGTAGGTGCTTTTAAAATTACTTAATAAATGATTTTCTCTCTCAAGACTTTTGGTCCCAGAGTACTACTCAGCCACAAAAAACAATGGTGAACTAGCACCTCTTGTATTATCTTGGATGGAGCTGAAGTCCATTTTCCGAAGTGATGTATCATAAGTACAACATATACTCATCATCAAATTGGTACTAATTGATCAACACTTATGTGCACATATGGAAGTAACATTCACTGGGTGTGGGCAGGTGGGAGGGGGAGGAGGAGATGGATATATACACACCTAATGGGTGAGGTGCGCACTGTCTGGGGGATGGGCATGTGTGTAGCTCTGACTTGGGTGATGCAAAGGCAATATTTGTACCCCTGTAATATTTTGAAATTAAAATAAAATAAAATAAAATGAGAACAATGGTTTTGAAGAAAAAGAAAAAAAAAAGATTTTTGTTCCCAGCATGTGGCATCTGGATTAGAGTCTTGATCCAAACCACAGTACTGCTTATTGATAAAATTTCATATGATGTTTTTAGCAAACATTAAAATTATGCCATTTTATAAGAATAAAAACATTAGCAAAATTTAACAGAGCAACGGACTTCCTATAATCAAAATGAAGGATATAATTTTAAAGGAAGATTTAAAGAAATACCAACAGTGTTACTAAATACTTCACTAATAGAAAGAAAGCTGGAAACTCTCATTGACAGGTCTGAATGTGTGCCCCCCTCCCAATCTACAGCCTGGACTCCCTGGTAAAGTGTGTGTTAATGAGGAATTGTTTTAGGTCTCCTTTATTTAGAGCTACCCAGCCAGATTAAATAATCTTCTAGCATTTGGCTGAGATTCACCTCCAGTGGCATCCAGTCTAGGATTAATAAGGATTAATAAGTATTAATCAACCAACATTTGAGGTGGATGCTTTAGTGTTGAGCACTATTATAATTAAACTTATCCAAGATATATGATCTCCATGTTATAGCACCCCCTCTAGTATCATGATAATGGGAGTTTGGACTTTAAGACCAAACCTCCTCTCTTGTATGTCTCTGGTTTGTGGGGTTGGATTACTGCTTTGGTTCTGACTCAAGTTTCCATTCAAATATTCTGCATTGACCTCCAGTTCTCTCTCAGGCCTTGGCCCTGATAGTCACCATCTCATGACAAGAGCTCCTTTGTTTGGAGCAAGAGGTCAGATTACCTGCAGTCAGATCTCCCCAGTGGCCATGGCCCTGGACTTCTGCCTTTGCTTCCCCATGGCTGTATCCCACTCACCCACTGAAATGTCCACTACTGCTTGGACTTCTGCTTGTTCTAGGCTTATATTCTGTATTTACTGTTCCATCTGATTGGAACAGACTTATCCCACATATTCAAATGATTGACTTCTCCATATTCATAATCTCAGTTCAAAAATTGCCTCCACAGAGAGTACATCCTTAACAATCATATATAAAGTGGCCTTCTTCCACCATTTTAGGTCACTCTAACACATTACACAATCTGGGCTCTTGCTGATATCTGCTGAGTTGGCCTCTTGCTTCTTCTCCTTCTGTTCCTCAGATGTTTCCCTTGAGCTCTCCATTGGACTTCAGTGTTCTCTTGATATTCTATTCAAGGTACAATTTTCTACTTGTAATTTTGGTTCTTTCTAGAGAGAGTGGGTATCCACTGTCTCTAGTAAGCCATCTTGAACTGAAACCTCTGGATTTTTTTTCCTATTTATTCTTTATTTGTCTATATTTGTGGGGTACAAGTGCAATTTTGCTGCATTGCTATATTGCATTGTGGTGAAGTCAAGGACTTCAGTGCATCCATTACTGGAGAAAAACACATTGTACTCATCAAGCAACATCCTATCATCCACTGCCCTTCCATGCCACAACCCCTCTGAGTTTCCATTGTCAACTATTCCACACTGTGCTTCCATATGTACATGTTATTTAGGTCCTACTTACAAGTGAGAACATGTGGTATTTGTCTTTCTGTGTCTCAGTTATTTCACTTAAGCCAATAGCTTCCAGTTCCAACCATGTTGTTGCAAAAGACATGATTTTATTTTTTTACAGCTGAATAGTATTCCTTTGTGCATATATACCACATTTTCATTTTTCATGCTTTATTTACATATTTTTAAAAATTTGATTTAATTTTTTAATTATTTCAAAATATTATGGGGGTACAAATGTTTTTCGTTACATGGATCTTTTTTGTAATGCTTGAGTCAGGGCTATAAGTGTCACTGTCACCAAGATAGTATACATTGTACCCATTAGGCTGGTTTTCACTCCTCCGCCTCCTCCCCCTTTCATGATTTCCACTGATTTTTACTTCCCTCTATGCACATGTGTGCTCATTGGTTAGTCCTAATTTAATAGTGAGTA
This sequence comes from Varecia variegata, assembly GCA_028533085.1. Lineage (NCBI taxonomy): Eukaryota > Metazoa > Chordata > Mammalia > Primates > Lemuridae > Varecia > Varecia variegata. The sequence continues at coordinate 140,496,006 of CM052438.1, read as the reverse complement.
CATCTGGTGTTTGTTTTTCCATTCTTCAGAAATTTCACTTAGGATAATGGTCTCCAGTTCCATGTAAATTGTTGCAAAAAGGCATTAATTCATCCTTTTTATGGCTAAGTAGTATTCCATGGTATACATATTGAATATTTTGTTAATCCACTGATGAATTAATGGGCAATTGGGTTGATTCCACATCTTTGCAATTCTGAATTGTGCTGCAATAGACATTCGAATGCAGTTATCCTTTTGATAAAATGACTTATTTTCCTTTGAGTAAATACCCAGTAGTGAGATTGCTAGATTGGATGGTAGATCTACTTTTAGTTCTTTGAGAAATCTCCATACTGTTTTCCATAGAGGTTGTACTAATTTGCAGTCCCAGCAAAAATGTGTAAGTGTTCCTTTTTCTCTGCATTGACACCAACATCTGTTGTTTTTGAAATTTTTAATAAATGCCATTCTAACAGGGGTAAAGTTATATCTCATTGTGGTTTTGATTTGCATTTCCCTGATGATTAGTAATATTGAGCATTTTTTCATATGTTTTTTGGTCATTTGTCTATCTTCTTTTGAAAAATTCTGTTCATGTCTTTTGCCTACTTTTTAGTGGGGTTGTTTTTTTACTTGCTGATTTGCTTGAGTCCTTTGTAGATTCTGGTTATTAGTCCTTTATCAGATGTATGGCTTTTCTCCTATTCTGTAGGTTGTCTATTTGTTCTGTTAATTATTTCCTTAGCTGTGCAGAAGACTTTTAATTTAATCAAGTCTGATTTATTTATTTTTGTTGTTACTGTGATTGCCATTATGGTCTTCTTCATAATTTCTTTGCCTTGGATAATATCTAGAAGAGTTTTTCCTGCCTTTTCATTTAGAATTCTTACAGTTTCATGCCTTATATTTAAGTCTGTTATCCATGTTGAATTAATTTTTGTAAGTGGCGAGAGATATAGACCCTGTTCCGTTCTTCTGCCTGTGGCTATCCAACCTTCTTAGCACCATTTATTGAATCCGGGCTTCTTTTCACAAGTATATTGTTGTCTGTTTTGTCAAAGATCAGTTGACTGTATGTGGATAGTTTTATATCTGGGTTCTCTGTTCTGTTCTATTGGTTTATGCCTTTATTTTTGTGCCAATACCATGCTGTTTTGGCTACCATAGGCTTGTAGTATAGTTTGAAGTCTGGTAATGTGATGCCTCCAGATATGTTCTTTTTGCTTAAGATTGCTTTGGCTATTCAGGCTCTTTTCTGGTTCCAAACAAACTGTAAAATTATTTCTTCTAGATCTGTGAACTATGACATTGGTATTTTGATGGGGATTGCCTTGAATCTGTAAGTCACTTTGGGTAGTGTGGACATTTTAACAATGTTTATTCTACCGATCCATGAGCATGATATGTTTTTTCCATTAGTTTGTGTCAACTGCGATTTCTTTCCTCACTGTTTCGTAGTTCTCTTTGTAGAGATCTTTCACTTTCTTGGTTAAGTTTATTCCTAGGTATTATATATTCTTTGTAGCTATTTTGAATGGTATTGAGTCTTTGATTTGACTTTCAGCTTGACTTATTGGTGTATAGAAATGCTACTGATTTGTGTACTCTGATTTTGCAAACTGAGACTTTGCTAAATTTATTTATCAATTTCAAGAGTCTTTTGGTAAAGTGTTTTGGGTTTTCCAGATATAAGATCATATCATAAGCAAAAAGGGATAGTTTGACTTCCTCTTTCCTGATTTGACTGATTGTTCTGGCTAGGACTTCCAGTACTATGTTGAATATAAGTGGTGACAATGGGTACCGTGTTTTTTTCCAGTTCTTACTGGGAATATTTTCAACTTTTCTCCATTTATGTTGGCTGTGGGTTTGTTATATATGGCTTTTATAATTTTGACATATTTTCCTTCTGTGCTTACTTTGTTCCTTCTATGCTTAGCTTCTATGTTTAGTTAGTTTTTATCATGAAAGGGTGCTGAATTTTGTCAAATACTTTTCCTGCATCTATTGAGATTATCATATAGTCTTTGTTTTTGCTTCTGTTTATGTGGTGAATCACATTTATTGATTTATGTATATCGAACCTTCCTTGCATCCCTGGGATGAAGTGCACTTGGTCATGGTGGATTATTTTTTTGATGTGCTGCTCAATTCGGTTTGCTAGTATTTTTTTTTTTTTTGAGGATTTTTGCATCTATATTCCTAAAGGATATTGGTCTGTAGTTTTCTTTTTTTTTCATTGTGTCCTTTCCTGGTTTTGGTATCAGGATAATACAGGCTTCATAGAATGAGTTGGGGAAGATTCCCTCCTTTTTGATCTTATGGAATAATTTCTGTAGTACGGGTACTGGCTCTTTTTTGTAGGTCTTGTAGATTTCTGCTATGAATCCGTCTGGTCTGGGGCTATTTTTTTGTCAGGAGATTTTTTTATTACTGCTTTAATCTTGCTGTTCATTATTGGTTTGTTCAGGAGTTCTATTTCTTCCTGATTCAGCCTTGGGAGGTTGTGTGTTTCCAGAAATTTGTCTATGTTCTCTCTGTTTCCTAGTTTATGTGTGTAGTGCTTTTTGTAGTATTCACAAATGATATTTTGTATTTCTGTGGTATCCTTTGTAATATCTCCTTTTCATTTCTGATTGAGCTTATTTGCATCCTTTCTCTTCTATTCCTGGTTAATCTAGAAGAGGTCTGTCAATTTTTTTTTTCTTTTCAAAGCACCAGTTTTTGTTTTGTTGATCCTTTTTATTGATTTATTGTTTTCCATTTCATTTAGTTCTGCTGTGATCTGTGTCATTTCTTTCCCTCTGCTGGCTTTGGATTTAGTTTGATCTTCCTTTTCCTTGATGTGGGAAATTAGTTTGTTAATTTGTGATCTTTCTGTCTTTTTGGTTTGGACATGTAAAACTATAAATTTCTCTGTAGTATTGCTTTTGTTGAATCCCCATAGAGTTTGATAGCTTGTGTCCCCTTTGTCATTCATTTAGAGGAATCTTTTGATTTCTATCTTAATTTCATTATTGAGCCAATAATTATTCAGCAGCAAGTTGTTCAATTTCCATGACTTCATGTAGTTTTGGGCGTTTCTCTTGGTATTGATTTCTAGTTTTATTTCACTGTGGTCTAAGAAGATACCTGGTATGATTTTGAATTTTTTGTGTTTGTTGTGATAGGTTTTCTGGACTAAGGTATGGTCAGTTTTAGAAAATGTCCCTGTTCTGATGAGAAAGATGTATGGTTAGTAATTTTTGTGTAGAATGTTCTGTAAATGTCTGTTATTTTCATTTGTTCTAGAGTACCATTTAAGTCCAGTGTTTCTTTATTTATTCACTGCTTCAATGGCCTGTCCAGTTTTGACAGTGGAGTGTAGAAGTCCCCAACAATTACAGTGCTACTATTTATCTCTCTGCTTAGATCTAATAGAACTAACTTTGTAAATATGGGATCTCCTGTGTTAGGTGCTTATACAAGGGCTGTCTGGAAAGTATTCAGCCATTTTTTATATAATTTTTATATTACATGGCTAGATATTTTTAGGACAGCCCTCGTATATTTAGGATTGCTATGTCTTCTTGTTTAATTGCTTCCTCATATAATGACCATCTTTGTCTTTCTTTACCATTGTTGATTTAAAGTCAATTTTATTTGCTATGAGAATGGCTACACCTGCTTTCTTTTGGTTTCTGTTTGTGTGAAATATTTTTTCCCATCCCTTCACCTTTAGCCTGTGTGTCTTCATGAGTTAGATGTGTTTCCTGGAAAAAGCAGATGCTTGAGTTGTGTTTTTGTAATCCATTCAGCCATCCTATACCTTTTAAGGGGAGTATTTAGACCACTATTGTTGAGTGATAGAACTGATATGTGGATGCTGTTCTGTTCATCGTGTTGGGTAGTACTTTATTGCCTTGTTTTCCATCTTGTGCTGTTGTTTTATAAGAGTTGTGAGCTTTAGCTTTTGGATGATTTTATACTTGTGGGTATCTATGTGCTGACCAACATATAATGTAGTTCTGTGTATTTCTTGTAGGGAAGGTCTGGTCTTGACAAATTCACTCAGTGTTTGTTTGTCTTGAAAAGATTTTATATCGCTGACAATTATGAAAATTAGTTTTACAAGATATAAAATTCTAGGCTAGCAGGTGTTCTGTTTAAGTATGTACTCTAAATCCTCCTACGTAGCCTTTTTCTTGCATCCAAGGTTATTTATTATATGTTTGTATTTTTCTTGCTTCCAAGGTTATTTTCTAACAGCTTATTGTAGATATCTGGATTTGTTATATAAACAATGCAATCTTGGAAAAGATTAGTCCCCAAAGTTTTGGGGCCTAATGGATGTTAATATAGGATATTGTTAAAACTTAAGGACTTAAATATTTCCCAAGAAATGACAGCTTAAATTTACCTTAGAAGCACATGAAATCTTTATATTTGTGAACCTCTCCCATTGGTATTCAGTTCTGCACATTTTAAGGCCAGCCATTTTTCTAATGTTGAAATGTTTTGGAGAATGAGATTTTAGGGAGTTCTTCATCTTTCAGTAATAAAGAAAGAGGTGTATGTCGTTGGATTTTAATAGGTGCTTTTTCACTATTGAGAAACTCCTGAAATTCTAAAATGTTCATTATAGATTACATGCTTTTAATTTTTTTTATTTATTTGTTTATTTATAGATATAGTCTCTCTGTTGTCCAGGCTGGTTTCAAACTCTTGACCTCAAGCAATCCTCCTGCTTTGCCCCACAAAGTGCTGGGCTTACAGGCGTGATCCATTGGGCCTGGTGTAATAATTCATTTCTACATGTTAGTGAATACTTATATTTCAACTGGTAGCTCATAGGCTATCCAGAAGCTAAGAAATTAAGTACTAATTTGTTGTTTTTAACTGCAGAATGAAGAAGTAAAATAAATACACAGAGTTTTGCAGAACATAAGCTTGAGTAGGCCCAGGTTTAATCCCATGTGCTTTCAGTTAAGATTGAAAGAACAAGACTTTGGGGACAGTCTTCATGTCAGACTATTGAAAGACTTTTCCTTCATGGTCAAAAACAGTAATACCTATTATAAGTTGTTATTGAGGCACAATATCTTTTATCTAGAAAGAATATTCTAAAACAAATTGTTCACTATTCTCAAGTAATAGATGAGGAACATAAAAGACCGTGAGATGACCTGACTTCTTCCCAGGTAGGAACCCAACTTTTTCCTGTGTGTGGTTATGGGAGGCCTACTACCCAGACTTCCTACCTCTCTTTCCAGTGATTTCTTAGGTTGCCAAGTATCTTACTTCTCATACATGCACCTTGTACAATCCTCACTGCTCTCTAGTTGAGAAGAATATGTTCCTGGAAATTATATTTGTATTCTTTCCAACCAAAATTTGAGCTCCTTAAAGCAACAACAATGGTCTATTCATTTTTGTTTTAATATTTAACAGAATTCACAGGACACAAGGTATGCTTAGAAACTAATACAATTAATGAGAAAATAATGTTCAGCTAGGCTATTTTATGTCAATACTATTACTGAATTATATATTATAGTCCTAAGAATCTGTTGACTCATTAGCAGAGCTATGTTTGTGTATCATATATGATGTCCTGGATCTAAAAGATAAGCGTCCTAAGCAAAGACATAATGAGGAGGAGGATTTAGGAATTTCTTATATCTAAGAAAACTCATTGATAATTGTCACATATGTAAGCAATCAAGGCAGAAACCCCTCCCTCTTGCAGTGCACATTACAAAATTTTACATTGTCTGACAGAGGAAAAGAGAAGAGACAGAGACAGAGACAGAGAGACAGAGAAAGGCAATGATGTCGTTGAAGGATGAGAGAAAAAGACCTAATGAAAGACCAGTAGCAAGCCTCCATCACTCAGGAGTGAATTCTCAACTGCTGTGTCTTTTTCTCATTCCCTTCTGTGAAAATGAAGATATGCATACATTACACACAACATAATCCACAAAATACCTACAGTTGTATTTTTAATAATATAGAGTTCATGGGATGTTAACAGTTGCATGCTCTGGAACATAAATTTCTCACTT
>CM052438.1:140469878-140489480 GCA_028533085.1 Varecia variegata | reverse complement strand
GTCTGAGGTCGAACCAGAAGATGGCCAGGACCTTGGGGATGACGGTGAGGCAGAGAACAATGTCCAGCAGGGAGAGGAGGCTGAGCAGGTAGTACATGGGCTGGTGCAGAGCAGCCTCCAGTCGGACGGTGATCAGGAGTGTGGCATTGGCCCCCATGGCCAGGAGGAAGAGGAGGCTGAGGGGCAGGGACAGCCACCGCTGCCAAATGGGGGATCTGACAAAACAGTTCAGGAAGAAATTTGAAACCTCAGTGGAGATGGTGCCATTTTGGTATGTTCTCATTTTTTGCTATATATTTCTACAACATTCTTTCAGTGTCCTGTAAAATTAGGATCAAAAATTAGCTGCTTACTCTAGAGACAGGAGGGTAAAAAAATTTGTTTTCCTAGGTACAAGTTGTGGATCCTAGCAGGTTAGCTAGAGCCAAATGAATTCATCTGTTTATCCTCTGTGCTATGTTACTGAAGTTTCCGATTACTTTAAATAGTATAGAGGACTGAGGTAATATGATTCATCTATACATGCTTGATTTGTTTCATTTTATTTTGTAAAGAATTTTTTTTTTTTTTGGAGACAGAGTCTTGCTCTGTTGCCTGGGCTAGAGTGCCATGGCATTAGCCTAGCTCACAGCAACCTCAAACTCCTGGGCTTAAGCAATCCTTCTGCCTCAGCCTCCTGAGTAGCTGGGACTACAGGCATGCACCACCATGCCTGACTAATTTTTCTATATATTTTTAGGTGTCCAGATAATTTCTTTCTATTTTTAGTAGAGACGGGGTCTCACTCTTGCTCAGGCTGGTCTTGAGCTCCTGATCTCCAGCTATCCTCCTGCCTGGGCCTCCCAGAGTGCTAGGTTTACAGGCGTGAGCCACCACGCCTGGCCTATTTTGTAGAGAATTGATATGTCTTCACAGAAACTAAAAAGGAGACACTAATTAGAAAAATACTTTTGTGTAACAGGTGAGGCTCTCAATTGCTATCCCTAAGTTTCTTTGTTATTTCCTTTTTAATGATTACATAGACTACCATATCTACAATTTAACTATTGTACTACTCCCAAATAACTAGCAGAGACTGACACAATGGAAAGACTCAGATAAATGTCCCAGGTTCTCATTGTGAACTTTTAACTGTATTGATTTTGCTTAATTAAATATTTTTACTTATATACTGAAAATAATGTTAATTTGCATTTTATCTAAATATTCATTTTTTGGTAGGTCTGAAACCTACCAAATAATTGCTTTATTTCTATTTATTAGATAGGTCTTTATATTTGTAGGATTTTTGACTTCTGGAAGAAACAGCTTTAAAAGGAGTGCGAATGATTCCAAATAGCTATGAGGGAGCAACATTTGTCATTAAACTGGATAAGTTGGTTCCCCTGATTGTAATAGTGTGGGGGTAATGAAGTTCATCCTTAAAGTTTTTTAAATTCCCTTTCCATTTTTCTTTTTCATCTTGAATATAATGAACCAAGTATAGATAGCCCACCCTCCAGATAGTAGTTTAATGTTGCCATTATTCTCTTATCATTTAACCTTTTCCCCTGGCATTCTTTTAGGTAATAGGGTCATAAAATTGAAAAAGGAAATATCCTTACCTCAAAGAAATAAAAATATAACCTCTCTGGCAGATGGGTAATAATAAGAACAAATGATACATGAACAATAACAGGGTTATACACAAATTATTTCAAAAGTGTAGGAAAGAGCTGACTGACTCTGACAAGGGAGATAGGTTGGTGAATAAGAATCGTAAATAAAGAGATATGGTATCTTCACTTACATTTAAGGCAAAGGATTCTAAGATTCCCCTTCCTGTGACTTATGAAAGAAAACCCAAGGAATGGTACAGCTTTGGCAAAAGGGATAGGTCATGTCTTTCTGGGGTCCTTCAAATCATACAGTCTATTGTACCTAAATCTGTTTACCAGGAGAGAAGTCTCTGTTAAGAAGTTATTTTGTTGATTTAGAAGATCTTTTTCATGAAATGTTTAAGAACTGCCCTGTTTCTTCCTCATTAGGTTCATCAAAATCACATAAAATTATCTAGTTATGTTTGGAATCCTTACTATTTGCTAGGAACTGCACTCAAATATTCTAAGGCTTTATTCCATGTCATTCAACTGTGGAATGTGTATGATTATCACCACTAACAAATGAGGATATCTCAAAATCCAGGATCTCAACGACTCATACTGTACTATCCTAATGCTATTTCTGCAAATACAGAAGGTTGGATTGGATTAATTTCTAGAGCTTTTCAGACCTAATCAATAATTCCATGATACGCCCCATCTATCATATAAAAAGGAAAACAAACTTCACTCATTACACACTTAACAGTTTTTTAAAATTGAATCTGTTAGAGGAGGAAGAGTTTTGGGGTGAAGGGAAGGTGGCAAGAAAGGAAGTTGTAATAAAGCTGTGAACCCAGAACTGTACAATGTTTTCATACTGGCAGGAACATACACTTCTGAAGATGTTCAAGTAGTATTTTTGGTTTTAGTTGTGTCTTTCCTGTTTCCCTAAATGCACTTCCTGTCCTTGCTCAGCTGGGTCCTTTCAGACTCTCCTCATCAGAAAGACCCTGATGGTCACTGTGGCTGTGTCAGTGGGGGATGAAGACAGGCGTTCCCTCCCAGGGCTTCTCTCTTCACTCCTCCAGGTCCTCTGATTCCCCATCCAGTCTGCCAGGCATGGCCCTCCCACCTGATATGCAGAAGAAACTGAGATAACCTCCTAATTATTTTTCTCTTGTTGATAATTGTGTATATTAGTAATCATTTTGGCAAGTTCAAAATGAAATTTAAGCATATTGTTTCATGTGTGACTCAAAATACTCTGAGGTCAGTAGGGTAAATTGACTATTTTAACAATTTATCTTTCACATAGGCAAATTAAAATTCAGCAGTTTTCCATATCCTTACAACAGTTTAACTTGTACGGCTCAAACATGAGAGTAATAAAAGATAAAATGATTTCTTCAGGTCCAAGGCATTGAAAATGTGAGTACCCTTGTTCCCTGTGTTGCCATAGTGATCTAGAAATATATATACTACTTGACATTTTTATTTTTTAAGTTTTTAGGCTTTTATACCCACCCCTACTCCCCACACATACGCAATCCTAAGGGCAGTTTTCCAGCACTGTGGAATCTCTTTTCCTTCCTCTTAGAACTCTGACTCCTGCTTCCCACTGCTCATAAGGTCCGATTCCCTCTGTAGTCCACTTTTGTATTGTGTCTCTTATAGTTTTCCTGGGTTTCAGGCCTAAGGGGCAACCCCTCAAGGCTTCGATAAAGACTACAAAATCATTTCCATAAGCCATATCCTCTGATTTACTTTCCTCTTTCATAACTCCATACCTGCCACCCACCAATCTCAGTTTCCCTTGTCTAGTAGTTTCACACCTTGTCTCGACAAAGTGGCCCATTGACAGTGAGAACACTGGAATTGGAGGATGCACTTAAGACAGTAACCCATAGAACATAATTGCCAGACTTGAGTTGGTGACTGGACAGCCTTCTCTACGGCCTGGGCACTATGTTCATTCAACTCTGCCTTTCCTTTTCTCTTTCTCTTTGAATACATTCCACCTGTAAATTTGGGACACAAACTAAGAAGATCTGCTAAGCCCAGAACTTGTCACAATTGATCCACCCCTATTAACTTGTATTTGCTTGTATTCATAGTATGTATAACTTCAGGCTGTTAAATTCTTAATATCCCCTTTAAATACTACCTTCCTCATTTATTTTTTCTCATTTATTCTATGCTTATTACATCCTTTAATCCTACTCTCTGTGAAATTTTACATTAAAAAAATCACAGTCCCAAATATCACCATCTCCAATAAGGGATCACAAAGTACTCATAGAAAGAATTAAGTGAAGCAGGGAGAATCTTGAAAGGACGTTTGGAGGGTAGAGCCAAATGCAGGATCTGGAGATTCAGGCATGAGTATCCATGGGAAAGCCTAGAGCAAAAAGTACAATTTTGTACTCCTGAAGAGCTTTGGGATAATTATTATGTGTTTTGCACTATGATGAAATTTCTCAGGATTACATAGGAGGATTATTTTATCTCTTCCCCTCACTCACTAATTCTTCCTTTTTTTCTTCTCTTTTTTTATGGGATGTTCCTGCCTGTTCTTCATCACAATTTTTTCAACAAGCATTTGTAGAACAACCTACTGAGACCTAGAAGTAAAGCCTGTGAAAACACATTTGCTCTTTTTCTTCTCTCCTCTTCCAATCTTGGTTTGTAATCAGAACATGCCAATGCCAGCTGAGGATCCAGAGACCTAATGTTTTCTAGTTCCAGCCACTGACAGGATGAAGAAGCCAGAAAGTGCAAGGTCAAAGACTACCCACCGAGACCTACAGCCTAAGCCTTTTTCCAGTCTGGAGGACAGGCCCACAACATGGTACCAAAGAAACTGTGTTTTAAAAAGTGGAAGCATTGTTAGGTATCACTTAACTTTATATGTCTGAGACATGCCAGTGAGACATCTCTCCCGGGTGTAATTTCTGACATTATTGAGTGCATCCAGTGATAGGTAGCTCTATATTATGCTTTTGGGCATAGTTTTCTATTTTCGGTAGAAGTAGCTTTTAGCAATTTTTTAGACTGAGCAGAAATCTCTTGAACTACTTCCTGACTCCCACTGGCCCCTAGCTGTGGTCTTTGTCCCAAACTTCTGAAGTTATATAAACTGTATAAAAATTTAATTCTTATCCTATAATTCAGGCATTTGTAGGCAGATTCTTTGTTTTAAAGTCCCTAGATTCCATATTCATAGTTGAAATCTCCAAAGTTTCTTAAGTGTTCTCCAGATCATGCACTTTTCAGCTCTCTTATCACCCAGTAATCTCCTACGGCCAAGCTCCAGCCTCTCTGCATTTCTGGCACCACCAAACACCCAGAGCAGGGCAAAAGAGAGAAGATCCCAGTGTACAGGCTCTCATATACACCTCCTGACCTGAGACAGAATGCAATCTCTACTACCCCTCTTTCAGACTACTTCAGCAGTCCTGACCCAGGAATGGAAAGGAACACTGTTCAGTCGTCTGGCTAGTCTGGGAAGAGCCACCCCTCAGCACCCTCCACCCAGACTCACTTACAGAGAATGTGCAGCATGGGGTCCAGTTCTACTGATACTGTAGCTTTCTGGAGTGTCTGAGGTAGTTTATAAATCCAGAGCCTCAGGAACTCTGCCTTCTGGGAATGTCTTAATCCATCCTCCCTTGGGACCAAAACACCCTCCTGGTATAGATAGGCAGGCAAATGGGAGAAGAAATTTTTTCTTCTTTTCCTGAAAGAAGGACCCCTGGCAATTCAGCCCTATGTTGACTGTGTGTCCTGTAGGCAGTAAATCAGTCTCCTGGGTGCAGGGCTCTTTCATGCATAATCATATATGCTCATGCTTATTTGCCTATGCACACTCAGTACCTCCCATGGATCCAATAAACTCACTCAGAAATTCTTCAGGGCTTCCAGGACATGCTTGTTAGATATGTACAGCCCAAAGCACGTGGTGAATGGATCAGTGCTAACTGATCGTGACTTTACTATGGTATATAAAGATAAACATTCAAGAAAAAACTGAACAGAATCTTACTAAGAAAATACAATGTGTTTTTCTGAGAGGAAACTCCTATGATAATTTTTGCTGTAGTGAGAGATATAAAAAGGAGATTTACATGTAAGTGGATATTAGTTAAAAAACATGATTTATTTTTTATTTTTTTTAAACCTCACATGAATTATTCACACTCCTCAAGTAATAGTAACAAGTATCATCAGTTTCTTCAAGGCCCTTCTTTTGCTTTATTTTTATTTCTTTTTCTTCATATTCCAACATTTCTCCTGTTTCACTTATCTTTAGAAAAGTGGCAACTCTGGTGTACTTAAAAAGTGTCTTTCTTATTAATATTCAGTATGCTTGTTTAGGTATATATTCCTTTATGGGAAAATTGTTTGGGTATTAAATTCATATAAATGTTACTGTGTCACAAAACTGATGTTATTCTTCATATTCAGTCAATACTATATCTTAGAAGTCTATACATGCTGCTATGTGTAAGTTGGCTTCAATATTTTTGGCTGCTGCTCACTGCTGAGGAGGGACTGTGATATTCTACCCAATGCCCTATGAATTATGATGGTTTCCTTTCTGCTGTGGGAACAGATACTATTTCAGGCCATGCATGAGAGTTGCATACTGTTCTAATTCTTTAAGGTGCCTTCATTATTCCCCCACCTCAAGTAGTTTTTCTCACTTGCATATATTCATTACTTGAGGAAGACCTACAGATTTTCCAGCAGTGGAAAACATAGTCAATCCCTCTTATATATGGGAAAGTGAGGCCCTGGCATGCCTGACCCAGAGAAGACCAGGTCTCCTAGGCAGTGAACTGAAGACCAGATGTATAAGGCTGTGAGCCAGGAGACTGAGAATCTCAAGACCTGACCAGAGAAAGAATAGAATATAGAATTCTTACCATGACCATTTCATGCCCGATACTGAAGGGCCAAATGCTACTTACTGGTGTCCAGTGAAGTGCCAAGCTGTCTTGTCCTCCTAGGCCTTGGGACTAGGCCAAGACTGCCACCCAGGAGAGGCAGGGCCATGTTCCTCCACTCTGGTCACATGAGATCTCAGGGACACTTGGGACTGTGTAGAAATTAGGTCTGGAGAGGTAGGATCAGAAAGCCAGGTAATCTTAGCCTTACTTTCCAGTCTCATCATCCTCATTTTACATCTCCCCCGCCATTCATCCTAAGACACTCAGTGTATTTCTCAAGCTGGCTCCCCACAACCTGCCTGCATGTGAGTGTCAGGGTCTGACCCAGGCCCTGTCTGGTTTCTTTCCTATTATATACATTGGACATGTTTCTTAACTGCAATGTTTGTATTGATAACATTTAATCACAGACACTAGACCTCACAGGTGTGTTCTGTTCCTAGAAATATGCTATCAATCAATACTCTTAATAATTATTAATCACGAGAAGAAAGAAATCCCTGGCTTGATAAAGGACTCTGAGACTCTTCTGCTGTCTCTGTTGGACCCCAGTGCCATGTGCCTTTGGCCTGGGGAGAGGCCCACAACAACACCGCTGTGGTGGGTCTTGGTGCTGCTGCTTGGAGAGAGGACTCAGGTCTTCATGAAATGTCCGGCTGCACCCACGCAAGTCATGGGAACAAAAAACGGGGTGGGGAGGTGGGACGAGAAGGAGAGAGGAGCAGAAATCTGAGATTGAGGAGGAAATCCAAGACAGCCGAAGAGGATGACTGTCATTGGACTTCGGGTGCGTTCTTCACCTCAGCGTGGTAGATGCAAGAGCCCAAGAGTGACCAACCAGTCACCAGAACCCAGGTCAGGCACTGCCTTCTCTTTGGTTCCTAAGACTCCGCGGTGTGGCGCTGGTTATCATGGGGAAGAGTGGGATGCTGAGAGGCCGCCTGGAAAGCACCAGTCAGAGGACTAGGTTCCTCGCTAATTTAAATACACCTAGTAGAACACAGCCTCCTACATTCTGCTGGGACACAACTGTGTTTCCAAATTTCTATTGAGGATCTTACTCTGAGAAATGGCGCTTCTGTAAACCTTGTCCTGCCGGATAAAGACGGCGCGAGAAGAGTAAGTGCCACCAGCCTCCTTTGCGCCGACCACCTCTCTCTGCCCCTTTTCCCTGCGGGGTGGAAAAGTTGTGGATACTATTCTCTCTGAGAATACACTATTCTTCTCTCCAGAGAAGACGCCACACGCCCAGCAGAGACCCCAAGTGTCATTCTGGGCACCTTGTTTTAAGAGAAAGTGTGAAAACTGAGCAAAAGGAAGAAGCTGAAGGAATAGAATGGGAGAAACGAAGAGACTGGGATAAAGAGGGCATGAGGGAGAAATGGGGCAGAAGGTCACCCTGGGCTCTCACCATCCTCCCCCTGCAGCAGCAGAAGCTGGAGGAAGTTTGAGCTTTGGGAGTCCTGGACAAATCACAGTCTATGTTGCTTTGAAGGAACCTCCGGGGTCACGATACGGGGACCTGGTTCTCTTGGAAGAATGTGTGCAGAGCAACTGGCAGGTTTCAGAGCAGGACTCCACCCATTGAACATACAGCCTTTCAATGAACCTATTTTACTTACAAGACTCTCACTTTCACTCCAGGTGCTCTTTCAGGATTCATACCTTTCCCATTCCAAATTGGGAAAAATTGAGCAACACACTGCTATTTTCAGTTTTCTGTACGAACTTGAAAATTTTGAACACAGAAGAACTTAAGAAATGAATTAAGAGATGAAAATAATCACAATTTAATCGGTAGTGCTTTTTTGATAAAATTAAAATACTCTGTGATACATTGTTGTATGCCACGCCATTTCAATGTTTAATCATGATATGTCAAATTCATGGGTTGTTTCCAAGTTACAGTAATTGGTTTAAGAATTCTATTGACAATTTTGGTTTCTACTGCTTTAGCAGAATGAAGTTTCTCTAAAGTTTAATAAAAAAAAATCTACCTTAGGAAAGGTTTTATTTAATTTGGTATTACTGTCAACAGACCATTTATTATGTAAAAATCTGGATTACACATAATTAATGACTTTGTTGCAATGAAAGTAAGAAAAATAATTTTTTGTTAATAAGCTTATAATTAATGAATTTCATATATCATTTTATATGTTATATCCACTAGTTTGTGAATAGAATCTCTGGCATATAAAAGAAATATTCTGTTTCACAATTACAATTTAGTCTTAACCCCTTGTATATTTCATATCATTGGGTTCATCTGCATATGATACTTTGCAACAGAGGTTATTGCCAATGAAATTGACAAGTTTTTTATTTGTATTTCAAGAACAAATGAAAATGTTCTTCTTTTAGAATTTGTTTTATTGTGGAGTGTTATGGAAGATATCTGTGGGCATGCTATTATATGACTCTCTAGAGAGACCATGGTAAACATTGAAAGATTTCACTGTAGGAATGCAGTGATTATGGCCTAAGAATTCAAGAGAATATGTGGCTAGGTGAATTTACATTTAATATGACCAGAAAATGAATTACTGTTCACATTTTCCTGCATATTCTGGTCAACATTTGTGTTTGTGGTCATCATCAATGAAGAAGAGTAGCAACCTTTGAGAGGATCCATGGAAGACAGCATCTGTGGGTAGTGCAATGTCATGAGTGCTGCTGTAGCTGGTATTAAATAAATGCTATTAGACAATTGTAGAGGCAAGAAGATCTGTATAATTTCAACAAAACGTGTTTAAAGGGTCATAATATTATGAGTAATAGCAGTATTACTACAATTCTCTTGTGGTGGAAAATGTAGAATTAGCTAGAATGGCACATTTGACAATGAAGAGCATGAAGAAATGCTACCTGCATGAACAGGAAGAGATGGTGCCTTGAGAGTGCAAAGAGCCCTTATGTGTACTGATTGGACAATTTATACATATCGAAGAATTTTTTCTCTACTTATTATCTACGTTTTCATTGATAAGCCTATACATTTTATAATAGACTCATAATTTTTTGCAATACACTTAAATCATTAAATTATTTATGTAGACATGGACTTCCCATGGCCTTGGGTGCAGTTGACCACACCCTCTTAATTGATCACGGTCCATTGTGAGGTGCTTTCTTCTGTGATCCTCTTGTTTTTGCTTCTGTTCCTCTGACCACTACTTCTTTCTTATCTCTCCATGCTAATCTCCCTACACCCAGCAGAAGTTAAAGATAATGTGGGGCTCTTCAAGGCTTTTTGGTGGGGTTTCTTCTTGCTTTATATTCCTTCCCTAGGCCATCTAATATGCTTCCATTGCTTCAATTACAGTCTGTAGTGAATGCTACAGTTCATATCTCATTTGAGAGCCAAACCTATAGTCCAAGTGCTTACTATAAATCTCCACTTGTATGTCTCATGAGTACTCAGACTCAAAGTGTCTAAAAGTATACTTCTAATCTTAGTCCAAAGCCCTCATCTTCTCCTATGGCATGCTCAGTATGGTTGTTCAGACCATGCCACGGGATCTTGACTGAAATATGCTCTCTCTCTTATTCTTGATATCTAATGTGAGAATCCAGATGACAAAGACTATGTCTCAATTATATTTCTAGTAACTAGCATATATTCAATCATGTATTAAATGTTCATTAAAGCATTCATTTAACAAATGTTTATGAGTCTCTCCCATATGTCAAGCATGGTTCTGGGTGCTAGAGATAGAGTAATGAACATAACAGACAAAAATCCCTACCTCAACCTGCCTAGGTTTTAGTGGAGAGACACTGACTAAACAAATGAGCAACATTGTGGTCCTTGGATTGTAATAAACCCCATGAGGAACAGTGAAACGCAGAAGGCATTAGAAAATTGTTTGTGTTTTGGGGGAATATTGTTGGACACTAGTTTAAATACTGTGGTCAGGGAGACACAATGGACCTGAGGGAAAGAGTCATATGGACAGAGGCAACAACAAACAAAACACCCAGAAGCAGGAATTTGGTTCATGGTTTTGAGAGATTGATAGGGAGTCAGTTTAGATAGAGTGGACTAAAGGAGGAGGCCAGATAGGTAGCTGAGGGTCAGATTGTGTAGGGCCTTGTAATCTATTGTCAAGATTTTGCTTTGTATTCTCAGTGAGTTGTGAAGCCCTGTAAATGGGGTAAAAGAGAAAAGAGATTCTGTTTCTTGAAAACCCCTGGAAGTACAAACAGTTTGGTTACATGTAATGCGTTTGCCTCGCCCAAGCCAGGGCTACAAGCATGTCCTTCTTTCATCAAAAAATAAAATAATAAAATAAAATAAACCCCCTGGAAGCAGGTTTAGCTGGTGGCGGTTGACAGAACGGCGGCCATCCTCTCCGCTTACACCTGTGATCAAGAGCAGCAATCAGCGATCAGAACATAGCTGGTACTTGGAAGACAAAGTTCTTATCGCCCACCCTGGCTCCAGCAAGCCACACCAGCAATGTGTGGACACAGCTGCCTGCCACAGGGTAGAGGGACTGTGAATGGGTGGCTGCTATCACATTAAAGGCTGACATTGAAATTTACCTCAATTTACCAGCTGAACTCTCCTGGAAGATGCAAACATTCAAAGAGAACCCAGGGTTCCAAAATAATGAGTTCAGAGAGTTTCTGACAGTACAACTGTTGTTTAGGTGGAGAGGTGGCTTCCCTGTGAGTCCTGCTCCCTCAAGGCTCAAGCGCAGGGGCGCCCTTCAGGCCCACACAGGCAGCTGACCTTGGAGACCCAGCTCCCGATGAGCGGCTCAGAAGAGGACCCCGGACAGCAGCGGGTCTTTTTCTAGTTCACACAGCCTGAGCTGCGGACGCTGATGAGCCGAGGCACCTCGGGGTAGCGGGCAGAGGCGCCAGCGCCAAGCGTCCTGGGCACTTTGTTCGCGCCCTGCCCGCAACCTGGAAAGTCCCTCTCAGGCCGCCGTTGTCCGCCGAGCCTTCTGATTGGCAGAGAGGACCAGGGGACCTGGAAGTTGTCTGTGTCTGGCTGCTGTTCCAGTTCCACTGGGCCTTCTTTGGTTTGGGTTTCCTAGGGGCAGGACCTCCTGGCGGTGCAGAATCCTGGCAGCGGCCTTCCCCTGTGTTTGTAAGTCCCCAAGCAGCCGGCGTGCGGGCTGAGGCGCGGGGTGTCTCAAAATGGAGCCCCCTTGGGGCCCAGATCTGCCGGGTCCTGTGCGGGATGGGGGCCGAGAGGCTGGCCTAGGCCCCAGGATGCCTGAGGAGCCCTTGGCCTAAATGTGTGTTATTATTGGTTCTCTGACTCAACCACGCCTCCTTCAAATCCAGATTTATTCCAATATTTGGTGAAATGGTAGACATCTGGGAGGTTCCAACAGTCGGGAACTACTCTAGTTACTGAGCAGCATTTTTTCCCTTACAGTATTATAATCTCAAGTCAGTAAATCCATTTCTTCTCCTCTTTCTTCTGTCTTTTTGTTTGTGAAAAGTTCCCTTTCCAATTCAAAGGCACTACATTTTGTTACTTCTGTTCTCCACTTAGCATTAACTCTTCAAAGAACATAGGTTTTCCGAACAGACAAGAAAAGATACTGACTTTCTGTTCTCTATCAACTCTGAAAGGCAATGAACAGCTACATTTCTGGCTGCTTATTTGGAAACAAAATGGTGATCAGGAGGGTGACATTGGCCCCCTCAGGAGAAATAGGAAGTTGAAGACATTCTGTGCTGCCAGCTAGGGGACTTGACAAAACAGTTCTGGAGGAACTTGGAGACGGTAATACAGCAGATGTTGCTAAGCAATAACATTGCATTGACCCTGTCTCAAAAGATGTCATCAAATAACTGAAAAAAGAAAAAACTTTTCATAAACAAATCATTAAAACATGGGAAATCATGTAAGAGGTTTTACGGAAAGTATTAGCATGTTAAACTAATTAAAAATGTATGAAATAACACATTAATCTGTTCAATCAGATTAATTGACAATCACTGTGTTTAAACTTGAGAGAAAAGATCAAATATGATTCATCTCTGCTTTTGGTGAACTTATTGTATAAAGTAGGGCACAAAAATTTAAAACAGAGTAATGCCAGCTTAATGTGTCTGCAGTGGTTTGAATGTGTCCCCCAGTGTTCATGTGTTGGAAACTTAATCCTCAATGCAACAGTGTTGAGAGGTGGGTTCTTTAAGAGTGATTAAGTTATGAGGGCTTTTTCTTTATGAATGGATTAGCATTGTTATCATGGGAATGAGTTCATTATAAAAGTGAGTTTGGCCTACCTCTCCCTCTCCTCTGCCCCTCCTCTCTCTTTCTCTTCACATTCTTTCTTGCTCTCTTGCCTGCCCTTCCACCTTCTTCCAAGGGATGACACAATACAAGGGCCCTCACCAGATGCAGGCTATTTGACCTTGAACATCCCAGACTCCAGAACTGTGAGCCAAATAAACTTCTGTTGTTTTTAAATTACCTTATAGCAGCACAAAATGAACTAAGACAGAAAATTGGTACTTGGGAGTGGGATTGTTGCTATAACAAATACCTGAAAATGTGAAAGTGACTTTGAAACTGAGTAATAGGTAGAGGCTTGAAGAATTTGGAGTAGGCTACAAAAAGTCTAGATTGCTGTGAATAGAGCATTAAGGGCATTAATTATTTGTATTAGGAAAAAAAGGGAAGTCTCAAATCAATGATATAAGGTTCTGCCTTACAAAAGCAGGAAAGATGGACAAAACTTATCCAGAGAAAGTAGAAGGAGTAAATAATAAAAAATAAGAGTGGAACCAATGAAATAAAAAATGAACAGGAAAAGGAAAAAAAATTAAACCAAAATGTGATACTTTGAAATAAATCACAGTATGATACATCTCCCTATATACTATCCAGTCAAAAAAGATAAAAGAAATACAAACACAAATATATATGCATGTATGTACATATATACACACCTATACACATGTATATACATGTACACATATGTATTCACACATGCATGTGTATATATTACATATATATGTACATGTATATATATTATCATGACTTGAGGGGGCTGAGGATCAAATGTCTTTAGGGTTGAGAATTTTTATGACTTACTCTGGGATCTGTTTTGTCCTGATTCCATAGATAACAGGGTTGAGTACAGTGGAACAACTATATGTAGATTGACCAGAAATACACAAATGTAGCCAGGGATGCTATGACTGAGCAGTGGGTCAGAAAAGAAAAAAACCTCTGGGATGTAGAAGATGAGCATGATACAGACATGTGAGATGCAGGTATTGAGAACCTTGAATAGGGCATTACATGATGGTAAACTGAACACTGTGTAGAGTGTCTTCATATAGCAGAAACTGATTGCAATAAGGTCAATGAATCCCACAAAAAAGGCAACCATCCCAAACAAATTATTGGCCCTGATACTGGCACAGGAAAGATGGGCAGTGACCAGCACTCACCATGGGTGAGGCACCACAAAATGATAAGAACAAGATGAGAAACACAAAATGGATGATGAAGACTAAAGATTTCACTATCATGGCTATACTTAGAACAGCTACCCCCTTGTTTGTGAGACTCATGGTATATCTCAGGGATTGCAAATGGAACATAGTGGTCTATGGCCAGGATTGTCAGTACCCCAGACTCTGGGCCAGAGCACAGATAAATCATAAACATCTGTATCATAAACTAGGCAGGCACCAAAAAGTACTATTTCCCTGAAGTTAAACTAGAAGATACCCAGCATCTTGGGGATAGTAGCAGTGGATGGACTTAGCTCACTGGAGATCAACATTGTCAGGAATTAAAACATGGGCTGATGGAGACTAGCCTCAGCATTAATTGTAAAGAGAATTAAAATGTTCCCCAGAAGGGCAATCAGATATAGAGCACATAAGGAAAAAATAATCCAGATGTGAAACTTCCAGGCCTGGCATTCCCAGAAGGACAAAGGAGGAGGGATGGAATTGGGGGGTATTGTGAAAAGTCATCTTCATGGTTTCTGGCCAATTTTCTCACACTGTGTTAAGGCTTGAATCCCTTTCATATCATTTTTTCAGTTCATGGAGAGATGGTGTCAATTCTCTGTGTTAATACTCAGCAGAAGACCTGGAATGGAAAGGGATAAAAGATTTAAAAGGCTCCCAAATATGGAACTCTCCAGTTTCTTGACATCTGGTTTTCGTGTTCAAGATACATCCCAAACCTGATGCTCTGCTACAGTTCTAGGTATGCTACAGTTTTACTTACATTTTAGAGGGCCTTCTATAATGTCACAATGGAGGGTGGATTGGAGGGGAAAGGTTAGAGTCTGAAGTAAGGTGAGTGAGAGATGATGCTAGCCTGGTCTAAGTACATGGTGATGGTGACAGAGAAGATGATATATAAAATAAATTGGCAGAGAACAGTGTTTGATGTGATTTGGGGGATAAAAAAGAGTGATATCATATTTGACTTCCAGGATTCTGTGTTGGGCAAATGAATGAATATTGGTACTATTAACTGAGATACAGAACATAATAGGAGACAGTTTTATTTATTTATTTGAATTGGTGAGTGTAGATGTTGACATCATTCTGAAATATGTAGTTATGAAGTTTATATTGAATCAAGGAGAGATTCTCAGTAGGCAGAATGTTGGTTAAGCTCCCATTGTTGTTGAAGCCCAATTTTTGGACATAAATGAGTTTATACAGTATCAAAAATTGTACGCACTTGACTCTAGGAACTGTAGGATCCCCATTGTGATTAAGTTGTGATATTAAGATATCATATTTTGTTCTTGTCCATGTTCCAAATATTTCAATCTTTCGAAAGTTATATTGGGATGGATATCACAATGGTAAATGAAACTCTCTGGGGTCTTAAAGCCTCCTCAGGTAATGAAACAATCAAGAGATAAGGAAAGAGCCTATCTCAGAGAGGACAAATCAGATATATTCAGGGAAAAATAAGTCTCATAAATGTGCTATGCAGGGAGT
The DNA here is from genome assembly GCA_028533085.1 of Varecia variegata. Classification (NCBI taxonomy): domain Eukaryota; kingdom Metazoa; phylum Chordata; class Mammalia; order Primates; family Lemuridae; genus Varecia; species Varecia variegata. The sequence goes on along the minus strand of CM052438.1, from coordinate 140,473,996 downwards.
CATGGAACCTCTCCATATATTTATGCTCCTGCCTATCCAGCTGTATTATTATAAAAATATTAAGTAGTTCAAACAATATAATTAAGCCAATGGAATGTTTTCTATGGGACTTGGGCATATTTTGGGTGGGAATTATTTTGTCTAGCACATCTGATATATTCTTTTCCTCTCTAAGCTACCTTTATAGGCTGAGATCTGAATAAGCCATCCATAGTGGGCTTTTAAAAGAGACCAATTTTATTGGGCCTATATAGTACAAAGAAGGGTGTAGTGATGTCAACTACCCACAACTACTCACGTCTTCCAATCCCTCCTTTTATCTCAATGTCTGGGAGTTCTCCTGTGGGATGGATATCATTACTATGGAAATTATAGCTGTGTTTCCTCTTAGATGGTGCCTTGGTTGCTATTCCTTATCCCACCAGGAGTTTGGTTGCCTTTTTGATGGAAAATTTGAGAAGTCAAATTCAGTCCCAAAGTGTCATCTAAACAAGCAGGACATAATATATGAGTGTCAAATTTTTTATAGTGCTTTTCCGGCTCTCCTGCTACCGTAGTTGGGAATTTGTTTCTCACTAGTTTGTTTCTATATTAGAAGCAGTTTATGTCTCATTGACATATATGTGTCATATACCTAAAATCAGTTTATTTCAAAGGACATCTAATTCTTATGGACTTAAATGCTTTGTTTTGTATGTTAAAGTAAAATTTAATCTCACTAAAAGTTAAAACATTTAGATGATCATTAGTGATTGTTTAAGACAAATTTGTTCATTTCACTTCCTTTTTGCAGTATTTATTTGCTATCTATAAACAGATATTTCCTCTTTTTTTTTTTTTTGAGACAAGAGTCTCACTTTGTTGCTCTGGCTAGAGTGCAACCTCAAACTCCTGGGCTCAAGTGATCCTCCTGCCTCAGCCTCCCTAGTAGCTGGGACTACAGACATGCATCACCATGCCCGGCTAATTTTTTTGTTTTTATTTTTAGTTGACTGGCTAAGTTTTTTTTCTATTTTTAGTAGAGATGGGGTCTTGCTCTTGCTCAGGCTAGTCTTGAACTCCTGACCTCAAGCAATCCTCCTGCCTTGGCCTCCCAGAGTTCTAGGATTATAGGCATGAGCCACTGCACCTGGCTAGATATTTCCTCTTATTTTCTTACTTTTACTATGAAGGAAATCCCAAATTAAGTTTAAGAAATCTTTTTTACAGGTGCACTCCCCTTCAAAGCACAACATTTGAAAAAGGGGAAATAAAGTTGCCATCTATGAGCTAAATAATCCAGTGAATGCCATCTATGAGCTAAATAATCCAGTGAATGCCATGGTTAGAAAGAGATTTAAGGAAACCTAAAAGGGAACATAACAACCCTCAGGCAAATAAAGCTTATGTGTTACTTGATTGAATCTAGCTACAAAAATAACAAAAGAAAGCAAACAGATGGGTGAGGGTTGTTTAATCATATAAACACAGAGAAGAGGACAACATATATTAACCCATACCCAGATACTGAGAATATAGTTTCTTTGTCCTAAAGAAGCACTCCATTTAATGCAACCGTGGCGATGTGGATTTTGCTTGTTTAGCTGTGCTTTCAGGTGAAATTATTGAGAATCTTATTCTCATACATAATGATTAGTAAGCATCACAGTTGCTCCTGATGAAAAGCATTCAGCTAGCAAATCTCGTGACTATGTAAAAACCCAGTTTTCACTAGCCTTGGGATTTTGAAATAATAGCAAAGTTGAATCCTTTTAGATTGGTCAGAAGCATGCTAATGTTTCACAGACCTGGACTCAACCAAGATGACCAATATCCAATGCTTAACACAGCATTTGGCACAGAACAGCAGACCTATTCCTTTTGAACCTTGCAGTGTTGATGGCGTTGTACAAATCCATTTTATAAAAAGCTCTAGAGTGCACATGTAGCAGTAACATTCATCGGGTGTCGGGCAGGTGGGAAGGGGGGGCAGATGGGTATATTCACACCTAATGGGTGCGGTGTGCACCGTCTGGGGGATGGACATGCTTGAAGCTCTGACTCTGGTGGGGCAAAGGCAATATATGTAACGTAAACATTTGTACCCCCATAATATGCTGAAATTTAAAAAAATTAAAAAATAAATAAATGAATAAAATAAAATAAAATAAAAAGCTCTAGAGATTGATGAACTCCATAAACAACTTTTCCTTCTTGGGATGTCTTTCAGCACACCCTGCTGTTTCAAGCATGCCCCACATGTTATAGCCCTTGGAACATGTGCTTGGTGATGAATGGGGTTTTCTCTTAGATATTTTCTTCTATGTTGCTTAGAAATTACAGTCTTCTGTCACTCATTTCCATTTGGATTACTCACTTTCTGGGCCAAATGACATTTAGCAAAGCATCAGAAATGATGCAGGAAAGCTCTCAAATGGTAGAAGTTATTAATGTGTGATACCAAAATTAAGTAGTCTGGTGGTTAAACATATTTGAAAAGAGTAGAGTGAGCAAAATTGAATAGATAAGAGCTTTTAAATATACAAATGTAAATATTCACACTCTAAAAATTAATATTTTAATAATTAAAATATTAAATAATAAATTATAATTAAAAAGTGACATCTCATTTGGAAGATAATCTGCAATGAATTTTTGTCATCTTCATTCATTATTAATTGATCCGTTTAGTTTTATTAATTCTTTTTTGTGTAAATTTCACAAATTCTGTTTAGGAAATGATCACTTCACCACTTTTTCTTTACACATTTACACGAAGTATCATTTATTTAGTTTACTTCCTCCTGTCTCAGTTTATATTGCCTTCACCTTAGCCCTGTTCTCTGCATATTCCTGCTTATCCTACCTTGACTTTCAACCAGGGTTCCATTTCCAATTAGGGGCCACATTCACATTTTTGTAGCTGCTAGAATACCCAAATAAATTGATTGTCTTATTTAGCTTCCATAGCCTAATGAGAATGACTTTATACTATTTCAGCAGCCACACTACTACAGTCTTCCCTAATGCTCACCCTAACAAGCACTGTGGGGAGTGGGGTTTCCCTGAGTTTTTAAGCCCAGATAGAGCCCTCTTATAGTGTTCGGACTGAAATGCTCTCTGACAAAGGTAAGGGCCAAGAGGTCCATAAAGAGCCCCATGTGTTGGGGTAATCTGGATTTGGAGACCTCATTTCAAACCATTTCAATTCTGTACACTAGAATTGGATTTAGTAAACTAAATCTATGTACACTGGAAGTCACAACCATACTATGACTATATTTAATAAGCACTCACTTTATTTATTCCCAAATCTTTTAATGTTTTAAAACCTGTAAAGATTTTTCACAATAGTCTTTTTTTAATTCACAGTATCAAATTAATATTGATTTATAGCATTTTATGGGCAGAGGTATTAAAGTTCAAAGAGTTCTAAGTAAAATTCTCTGGTCAAACTTCCAGGTAAGGCCATAGCCTGTATTAAAATCTAGATCATGTGTCTCCAAATTAATTTCTCTTGCCACTGTATCCTGTTTGGTTTTGATGAAATCCTGCATTCTTTGTACCGTTATGAACTTCAGCTTCTGACATGTAAATGAAGAGAATCTACATGTAGAAAAGTTATTCAAGGCAATTATTGGGGCAACAAGTTTTTGTAAAACCTTTTTCTCTTTTTAGGAATTTTGAAGTATTAGTGGGGTTTAAATGTGAGTATCTTTTGTACTTTTAATGGGGCAGAGCAGAGAGATTGTTTTGGAATCTTTGAGTTATGCTTTCCAAGATGTACTGAAATTATAAGAAATGGTAGAAAATATAATGTGATTGGCTTGTGTGGGAATGCCAGAGGAATTTAACAAAAATATTTCCAATATTTACTTCTGTTCTGATCTCATTATTGTCTTATGAAACTATTTGGAAGATTCACAATGGGGAATAAACATCAATAGCTTTTTTTTTTTTTTTTTTGAGACAGAGTCTTGCTCTGTTGCCTGGGCTAGAGTGAGTGCCGTGGCGTCAGCCTAGCTCACAGCAACCTCAAACTCCTGGGCTCAAGCGATCCTACTGCCTCAGCCTCCCGAGCAGCTGGGACTACAGGCATGCGCCACCATGCCCGGCTAATTTTTTCTATATATATTTTT
>CM052438.1:140442102-140469378 GCA_028533085.1 Varecia variegata | reverse complement strand
AAAAAAAAAACTGGAAAAAGGAAACAAAAAAGCTGTAACTAATCAAATTGCTGTAACTCATAAACCCACACTGTATAGTAAATGCTATAATTCTGCTAAATTTCTTTGTTTTTTGTTTATATAAGTAAGACTTTAACCTTTCAACTTTGGAGCACTGACCTCATTTCTTTGGAGTCTATGTTTCCCATATGACTGTCCTCAGCTTTGTGCTTGTTGCTTGAGAAAACTTTTAAACTGGATTCTGATCCTTTTGATTATTTCAGGTTGACATTTCTCTTGTCACCATTTCCTCAATTGTTGTTCTCTTTTGTGTCTTTTTTCTTCTTATAGCACATGTATTTGTTATTGAGCCTGTATAAATGCATTTAATATGCTCATATGCTGGCAAGTTCAGGCCATATTTAACACATAAACATAAGCAAGTGTGCACATATGCACATATACAAAACTTTGTACACAAATCATTACTCAAACTGCAATCAGATTATTCACAGAACACTGGGGCCATTATCCAGGTCAAAGGAGTAATACTTTGATACGGACCACAAGAGATAAGTGGAAAGTTAGAAATTGGGCATACAGAGACTGAATGTAAAACTGTATGCAGGATCTTCTCTAGGGTGTGTAGTGCCCAGGGCCATTGTGGGGGTCACTGATTGTTTGAACACTTTGGCTAAGAAATGTATTACAAAATTCATTGACCTCTGTGATATACAATGATTTATCAGTGAAGATTTGGGGTTGTGGGTAAAGAATTATATATTTGGTTGTTGTATAGTCACTGCACATAAAGATTCTTTATAGTGTCCAGGCAACTTGCTCTTTCTGTTCCGTTCCATAAACTATCTATTCATGCTGTTTTATCGTCAAAACAGGCCACTTATAGTCATTTCATTTCTCCTGCCACAAACAGAAGGGACCACCATTGTTATTAACAATGCCATGGCTTTTCAGAACAATATAGATCTTACTGCCTCTTGCATTTTCAAATTCCACTTATTTAATGCTAATTGCATCATCCACTGAGTTGCCTATGCATAATAGCTTCAACAGCTCTCTCAAAGGTTCTTTTTGTGCTTCATTGGTGATGACCACAAATACCAGGCTTACCAGCACGTTCTTGAAAATGTGAATGATATTTTTTTTGTTTATGTTAAATTTATTGTTTGTGACTTTATAGCGGAAATGTGGAAAAAAAATCTTCCAACCACCTGAATGATATAGACCCTAATGACTGCATTTCTAGAAGGTGATGTCTTTCAATGCTGATTGCATCAGCTTCCTTTCACAAAGCACCACCAGCTTGAAGTATGGGTGATGCTCATGTGGGCAGAGTGAGAAGAACATTTCTATTCATGCCCCTACCTCATCTGGAATTATTTAACACTGACAAAGAAGGCATGATGTAGCTATATCGGTTGGAGGAAAGACAGAACATAGATTGAAAGTGCTTGGTGGCATTGGAGAGCTATGGTCTCAAAAGCTTTTGAAGTATATAGGTGTAGCCACTTCTGTGGGAATGCTGACAGGTTGTGTGGAACCTTCACAGGGTTGGGATGATCACTCTGGGTACCATTGTCAGGGTTGTAGGGTAATTAGGTAAAGGGTGTCTTCTGCTCCCACAAATACCCTTGGGTATTATAGGTAGAAGGCAGCATGAGAGTTTGAACAAAAATGGGTGAGGAGCCAGTTTATAGCCCTAACACATGGCTGGAGCCCAAGGTTCACCAGTGGACCAGTGGTAGGCCAGAGTCCTGAATCTATCCTGTGTCTGACATGAGAATTATAATAAATCAGCATGTCATCACCCTTCTGGTGGCCTCATCTTATGTGATTTCATGAAAGAAAACTGTGCTTTCCAGATAACAAGAATCTATTTAGAGCTCAGGAAAATCAGTAAGAAAAAATCAAACAACCCTATCAAAAAGTGGGCAAAGGATATGAATAGAAATTTTTCAAAAGAAGATATAAGAATCCAGAATGAGTTTTATCTACTCACCCAGCCACTCTCTTGAAACCAGATCCCAGCCATGGGATTTCAGGACAACCCCATAGACATGGATCACAGAGTTCATTAGGACAAATGGCTGACTCCACAAGCTGGTGTGTGTAGGAAGAAGAAAATAACAGAGTTCTCTGAAGAAGAGAATTGGAACTACATATATTTTGTCCAGGGTCAGGACACCTTGCCCAGATAGCATTGCTGTCCCCAGCTGGTCTCATGCAACAGAAGTAGACTTAAAAAATTTTGAGGAAGCTACTCCAAAGCACATAGGTCCTCTGAGAAGGGAGCCTAGGACCTGGACTCAGCTCAGCCAGATCTAAGTGTGATATTGCAGTTTGATTATGAATCATTTCAGGGCAAGCATTACAGTAACTCCAGCCTACACTGTGCACACTATTATGCTTATATTTAATTTTCCCCACTCCTTTAAATATATTTAACCAGAAAATTGCTTTATACATGTCACAGACTCCTTCATATCACTGAGAGAAGAAAAAGCTTTATCTTTAACATGTTTATGTGTGGTACAGACATTGATCAGGATGCTGGTTAGTGCTTAGCACTCAGTACTGTGGACCACAGTGATGAAGGCTGTCACAATTTCAGTCACTGTTTATTACTATTCTACCGACACTTGCACTCAGAGTTTCTGTAGTTTTCCTTTTCTTATTACGAGCACCAACCCTAGGCTACTCACTCTATCTCCCACTTTTCTATTAATACATATCCCTGCTTTGGATCCATGGTGAAGCTTCACATATATACATAAAATATTTTCTACTCAAATATCCTTCAAGAGTTAAGAATTTGTGGTCAAAAGAATTTTTCCAAGTGATCTTCCTTCTCTTGTTACATGAAAATGATGGTAAAGATGGTTACATTTTATACATTTTATGCATTCAAGTACCTGCCTTTCTTTGGACCTCAGGTTTTTTTTTATTTGTAAGATGAAGGGGATAGATCAGGTTAAAATGTATTTTCACCTTTAAAATTCTTTTCCCATAAAATTTTAAATGTATGAAGCAGTGGCTGTAAAAAACAAATTATAACCCATGTACACAGACCTAAAGAAATTCCACAAAGTACTCTAGAATGCAGGAATTATTCTTAGCCAGTGTCAAGTTTCAGACCAGGAGCTTCCCAGATTCACAGAAATTGAACAGGTAGTGTTGCTCTCTTTTTCTTCTTTGTTATATATACCCCCATTTAAAAATATCTTTCTCTGTGTACTTTTGACTATTTTTCTTATTGTCATCCAGATTTACATAGTGCTTTCAAATTGTAGGATATGATGGAGAGTTCTCCTGATTTCTAAGCATAAGTTCTCTGGTTAGTCACAAATTTCAGTTCAGTGCACCTTTGACTTATTTTAAAGCAAACCACATTCTTCAGCCATATCTGGAGTTAGGAAATGGGACTAAATATTGGAAATCTACAAGATTAATAAATTATACTGAGATTATTTTGAGGCTAATATCAAGCCTGGATTTGTGCTTAAATGAGTGAACCTGATTTCTAAGTTTTATGAAGTCATGTATATCTGAAGGAAAACTGTAAGACAGAATTCAATTGGAATTAAGCACAGAACACATACAGGTATTCACATCTAAAATGACTTTACTTCAAGTAAGAAAGCAGTACCATGTCTCCTTAATGCCTGCACTGTAGTCTCTCATATTCCTCATTTCACAGACTTAGGTTATTGGAAAAAGAATGAAGAAGAAAAGGGAGAGAGAAAGATCAGGAATCTGAAAGAAGAATGGAAGCAAAAGTGACAGTAAGAACGAGGCTGAAAGAACATGAAACTAATGGCCAAAGATTCCAGAGAAGGAAGACAAAATTTGGGGTTACTGCAAAGAATAGAAGCCATGGAACAGGAGATGTTCTAATTCAGACACTGCCATTGGACTATACATTAGTTTTTCATCTATAAAATAAGATTGTTTGATCAGTGTCCTTCAGAATCTAAACTTACCTAAAGAGAAGACATATGGAGAAATGGGTATAGTTCTCACCCTTTGCAAGCAATTCTACTCCAAAGCCACTGCCACTTTCAGCATAGTTGCTTTCTCTGTTAGACTCTAACCTTTGTCCAGATACATGGAAGGAGGTGGGGAAGATGTGCAGCAAAGGTAGCTTTACATTATTTGTCAACTCTAAGCCACTTCCAGTCAAAAGGGAACATCAGGCAAGCATAACCTAGTGTCACAGAAGATTAAAAAGAGAGCTCAGATGGTTATAATTTGGGTTTTATATAAACATATTGATCCAAACTTTGCACAGAATTATTCTTTCTGTACAAATATCTTTGCAACCTTCTCTCGGATCTGCTTGGTCCTGACTCCATAGATGACAGGGTTAAGAGCAGGTGGGACAACGACATATAGATTAGCCAAAAGAATATGGATGTAGTGGGGAATGTTTCGGCCAAAACGGTGTGTCATAAAAGAAAAAAATGCTGGTGTGTAAAAGCACAGCATGACACAGACGTGGGAACCACAGGTATTGAAAGCCTTTAGTCGAGCATCTTGGGAGGGAAGACGAAAAACAGTTCGAAGGATAAGTACATAGGAAGAGGCAATCAGGATCACATCCACAATGATATTAGAAATCACCATGAGCCCATAGAATATGTTGATCTTGATGGGTGCACAGGCCAACCGGGCAAGACCCATGTGCTCACAGTATGTGTGAGGGATGATGTTATGCCCACAGAAAGGCAGCCTCAGAATGAGAAACACAAATGGGGTTACAAGAATTAAATTTCTTCCAACAACAACAGAAGCTAGGATACTGATGGTTTTATTGGTAAGGATCGTGGTATATTGGAGAGGATTGCAGATGGCAACAAAGCGGTCATAAGCCATGGCCACCAGTAGAACAGTCTCCATGCCTGTAAACATGTGAATGAAGAACATCTGAACAAGGCAGCCCCCAAAGCTGATCTCCTGGAGTTTGAACCAGAAGATTCCCAGCATTTTGGGGATAGTGGATGTGGACAGACCCAGATCAATTGTAGACAACATGGCCAGGAAGTAGAACATGGGCTGGTGGAGGTTGTGTTCAGTCTTGATCACATAGAGAATGGTGACATTCCCCACAAGGGCAATCAGGTACACAATACAGAATGGGAAAGCAATCCAGATATGTAAAGTTTCCAGTCCTGGTACTCCTAGCAAGAGAAAGAAGGGGGGATGGAACTGGGTGTCATTGATTGCAGACATTCTCCTAGCAAGCATCATTGAATTCCTGTTAAGTAAGAAGGATCTCACTTTCTTTAAGATCTTCTCTTCTCAAGGCCCTGGAGAGATGGAAAGACTCTAATCAGTGTTCTGGATCAGGGATCCCCAACCTTTTCAGCTCCAGGGACTAGTTTCATGGAAGACAATTTTTCCACAGACGGCGGGGTTGGGAGGAAGCAGAGCTCAGGCAGTATTAACCGTTAGGAACCAGGCCACGGTCCAGTACTGGCCACCCCAGGTGTTGGGGACTGCAGATGTAAGTGGTTACTTTACAAATATTAAAGATTCCCTTCTTTCCAGAGGATAATTGAGGAAGTCTTTTGACACAGGATATTGTTCTGAGATCCATCATAGACAATATAGTTCATGGATTTATTTTTTCTAATTTATGAAATCTTGAAAGAACTGGAAATATTTCACAATGCAATGCATATTTACATCATGGCATTGTCTTCCATTACTTTCCTAAGTAGACCTTGTTTACTTTAGGGAAATTATCATATCTCATGTTCTTCAAAGTGTGGTCTTGGAATCTTGGGATTCCTGAGTACCTTTCTGGAAATACACAAGCTCAAAACTATTTTTATGATAATAGAAAATATTAGCCATTTTCAGTCTCATTCTCTCAGGAGTACACAGTGGTATTTTCCATAGACTATATGAGGTGTTATCACAGTAGATTAAAAGCATTTGTAAATGATGTAAATATGAGATTCCAGCTCCATTATCCTAAACCAGACATTAAAGACGTTTGCAAAATAAAACAATGCCATTCTTATAAGTAATTTTAAAAAAATAGTTATTTTAATTTACATTTTTATATAATGGGCTTATTAATATTTTAAAATTAAATTTTAAAAATTGGCTTTAATAGCTAATATTATAAATATTATGGCTACAATTCACAGATACCCAAGCTCTCTGAGTATCTTAATAATTTTTAAAAGTGATAAAGATTCCTAGTCCAAATGAAAACTGCTACTTTCTACAATTTTCTATGTTTTGTTATGATATAAATGTAGGGATTTGTCTCATGGATCTTGTACAATAACATCATATAAGGATGGTTAATCAGATGGCCTTTCTTAGAATTTTCCTTGTTCTAACTCACCTAACCTAATAGTGTGTTTCTATTAATAGTATGGGTGATTGCTATTTTTGATGCTTCTGAATCTTCGTGAACCACCTTAGTTTCCAATCCCATTTTTTCCAAGATTCTGTTTATCCTGTGATTCCCTAATGTTCTTCCAATAAAATGCTTTTGCTTATCAGTCAAATTATGTTTATCTTGCTTATAACCTATCACATCAGTGATTAACACACAAAAATATTCATATGTCCTAAAATTGTGCATAGCTTTGGGTATAAACAGATCAAATATCTAGCAAATTTTGATGATACTGAAATTAAAATGTTAAACAATCTTCACTGATTCCTTGAAAATAACAAAATTACCTTATTTTATCTGTTTGTGTCCCTAAGGACACTGTGCAACTCTGTAGCAACTAACATAACCTGAATTGTATAATATTTATGCATGTATTGGCCTTATTTATACCAAGAGAATAGCTGCAACTAGGAGCAAAGAACCAGGGGCAATCATTTTAATATCCTCAACACTGCCACATGAGTGTTGGTTCCCAGTTGTTCAGCATTTAATTGAATCAGGGTTTGGGGGATTATATTAGGTGTGCTTTGTGTGTGTGTGTGGGTGGGTGGGTGTTTGTAGGGGAGGGAGAGAGGGTTGGAGAGAGGAGTAGGGAGAAAAAGCATGTTTTATTACATATGTGGTTGCATATATCAGTTGTACTGTAACTTTGCCACGTAGTTATTACACAGTAGAAATACACAGGCAAAGGGGTTAATAATCCCCTATTCTACACAAAAAGAAAGAGAGAATTTTTTGTTTTCAGAGAATCTGGAGAGAAAATTGAAAGAAGAGCAGAGTTTGCCAGTGTTGAGGGGAAGATGCCAGGCTGAAAAATCAGAGGGCACTGGTTTTTGTGACTTGACTTGGAGGAAATAGTTAGGATGATGTGTTGTGAGATTGACAATCAAGACTCAGCCCAGTCTTCAGGGAAGCTGTTTCTCAACATGACACTTTGTCACCTGAGGGAAAAGTGCCCAGGTATGTGGCAGAAGGGACGCTTCTCTGATAGTATAGTTCAAAACTATCAGGACATTCACTCTCTCACAATTTTGAACTGAATACTTGCTTTCTTTTTGCTGCAGCTATGTGCCACAAATGATAGCAGATAGTGTATAACCAATAATCTCAAGATCATTTCTTTAGGCAAAATATTAAATTGATCCTTTCTAGATATTCACATTGACAAAGATCCTTGCCCAAGAGTTCATTTCAAAATATAAATTGATAATAGTGATCTCTCCCTTATTGTGCCCACCAATGCTCAAATTTTGGACTTGTGATTTTTTTTTTTTACTTTGCTGGATCTTTTTTTCTGCTGACTCTAGTAGAATATTATAAATGATTTTTATAGACTTTAAAACCATTCATATATGGCTTGAAATCCTGCCAAACCATTTGCTAGCTTGAGACCTTTGGACAAATTCCTTAACTATGTAGATCAGTTTTTTTCTCCTGTAAAAACGAGATGGTAAATGTTGCTAACATGGTTTATTTAAGGCTAAATAAGACCAATGAATGTATAGGTGCTAGTACATAGTGTATTCTCAATAAATTGTAGTTATTTATTTTATTAATGCCTCATGACATTTTATTTTTCTTTTAGCCCCAGACAGCTAAAATAATTTACCTGTTAGCAGAAATAAGTTATTTTATTGTAAAAAGCCCATTATTTATAATTAAGTCATAGCTGGATATAAGATCAGATTATAGAGGGATGGCTCCGAAGAGGCCACAGTGAAGGAGTGACATAGGGCGCACATTTCTACTTATCTCTAGATTTTTTTTGGATACAAACATAACTCAATACTGTTCAGTTAGAAAGGAAATTTTCTGTCCTCATTCTTACAGGTTTCCCTTGCTTGTAGGGCCAAAGCAGTTGCTATGAGTGGATAATTACCTTCATCCAGGTTCTTTCATAACTGCCATACAGCAGGAAGCCAGAGGAGCAGGTTGAGTCTGGTTGATCTAGCAGGGGTATTGTGCTTACAGTAAAACTGGCTTGGATATGGTTCCATAAAGTTGTAGGGACCCAGGGAACCAAGTTACAACTGGCAACATCTGAATTTACGTGGACGATGATGGAGAGAGAGAATAAAATTGTACATGTATGCTACCTATGTAATTTTATTTGGATACTGACATGTCACAGCTCCCTTCACCTCAAGCACACAGACATAAAACTGTGGTCTGCAATAGCATCTTTCTGTCTCAGATGAGCTACAATAAGCTTAGTCAATGGGCCTGGTTCTCTCCCAACAAATCAATTTGGTAGCCAGAATAATCTTCACTCTTACTGACAACAGATGTGGCCATGCTGCTATAAGACTTTATTTGTGGCACTCTGGCTTTGAACAGTGTACTCTATGACTGTGTGTATGTGTGTGTGTGTGTGTGTGTGTGTGTGTGTGTGCGCGTTTGAGAGAGAGAGAGGAAGAGAGAGAGAGCATGTGCCAAAGAAAGAGACAGAAATTCTGCATATAACTCATTGGTATGCCACTGTTCTCACCTATGGATATCTGTTCCAATCCCACATGCTCTGTTGTGTTCCTCTGTGAAGAGAATGGTGCCTGGGATAATTTCTCAGCAAAGCAGAAGCTTCTGACCCCTTCCGTCTTCATTTACTCTCTTCCTCTCCTTTCTGCAGCATCTCGCCTCTCCTGTCCAAAAATTCTTACTTTAGAGAGAATTACTGTCTCTAATAATTCCTTTCCCAGGCCCCTCTTGGAGTAGAGTGCAGCATGAGCCCAGGTTCTTAAAGATGGTGCTTGGGTGCCCTTTCAATCCTCTGAGCCCCAAGCCTGTCTGGTCATGTGGAGAAAAACTTTATATTGAGTGAGGGCATCCCTATGACTAAGCATGTCCCAGAATCCCCGAGCTGAGTCTTCAAAGTCCTCTGGGCATAAACATGGGCTTGAGGGTCATTAAGTCCTTGTAAGTATTCCTCTTTACTACATCTGCAGAGAAACACCATTCTAGATATAACTCCTTAGCTCAGAGGAGGAGGTGTGGCATGAAATGATAGGAAGGGAAATATCCTGAAGAGAGAGGAATCTGTTTGAGGGATGATATTGAATCAGTTTCCCTGAAGAGTTATGAAAGCATTTATTTTATACCATTAAGTCTTCAAAGTATGATTTCTTGGGAACCTGTCTTTAAGAATTCTTCTGTTTTGCAAAATATAATTGTGTAAATACTGATTCAGTTGGCAGTTGTTACAACTGGAGCTTCAAAAGATGAAGAAGAAGACCTTTAAAATAGACAAATTACACTCTGTGGCAGCCACTCTGTTTATTGGCAGCGTGCATGCCTCCAGATAATGGCATAAACTTCCTTCCAATACAGCAAGATTCTCCTTCCCAGGCTGTAACTAAAGGTGAACAGATAGTCTCTGAAGAAGGGCTTGTATGTGTTTCAACTCTTTTGGCAGAAGGTGAAGAAAATTCCACATTTTCCTAAGAAAACATATTCTATTGTCCCTTCCATCCAGAGAATAAGCAGTATTTCCTGAGAGTCTCCCTTCCTGGATGATGATGGAATAGAACTACTAGTACTACCTGGATATGCTGCAGGTCCTGGTTTTCCTGAATATAGTTAGAAATAGGTTGAGGAACAATTGAATACATTAGATGACTAGTTGGTATTTTCTTGTCTTCTGACTAGTTTGAATTGTTAGCACAGAAAAGGTAATATTGTAGGTGTTCAAAGTGCTGATCAGGCTTTCTGAGATCCTCTTGCTTACCTCCTCATCACAGGGAGAAGTTTTACCTGGTTCCCAGATGATCCTGACTGGGGGATGGATTGGTAGAGGCCTGGTATTTTCTTCCATTTTCTATGAAGCCATCATGAGTTTCTGTGCTCACCAGGATTTCTGTTACTTCTCTGATGCACTCCAGTGCTCTCCATCAGTTATTTTTATTAAAATGTAGTTTTTTACTCATTGTTCTGGCTGTCTTTGTGAGGGAGCTGAGTGCTAGGAGCTTCTAGTTGTCCATCTTGCTTGCATTGTCAAGCTTCATCCCTTGATGAGAGGATATTAAATATCACATTGAAAGGGCAGTGATACAGGAGTGAGGATTAGTTACTTTTTAGTAGCCAGTTGAACTACATTGGCTATTCATTTGACCCTGCCCAATTTATCAAAAAGTCTATGTATTCTCTCATGTTCCACAGTGCTGTTCATCATAAATCATACATTTTTGCATGTGTGGTTCTGTTTCTAGACTCTATCATTCTGCCAATTTGCCTACTTTTCTACAAGTATCCCAAATTTTAATTAGTGAAGCTATATAATGAATTGGGGAATATGATAGTATAAATTCTGAAATTTTGTTCTTCAAGATTGGCCAATGTATAACTACATGATGAGTGCGATGTGCACTCTCTGGGGAATGGACATGCTTGAAGCTCTGACTCGGGGGGATGGGCGGGACATGGGCAATATATATAACTTGAACTTTTGTACCCCCATAATAAGCTGAAATAAAAAAAAAGAACATGAAGGGGAAAAAATTAAAAAGAAAAACAAAACAAAACAAAAAAACCCAAAACAAAACAAAAAAGAAAGCGAAAACAAATGGACACATAAACAAACAAAATCATAGAAATATTTATTTCATTGAATACATAGCTCAATTATAAAGAATGTTTTTTTAAAAAACATCTATTAGTCCAAATCATGTACCTGGTATATCTTTTCATGTATTTATATTTTAAAAAATACTTTCAGTATTTTTATGCTTTTATTATAGAAATCTTGCTTGCCATTTGTTAGATTTAGCTCAAAGTATGTGATGTTTTCAGATGCCATTTAAAACTATATAATTTTCAAAATTTTATTTTCTTGTTTATTATTAGTATACAGAAATGTAATTAATTTTTGTATATTGGCGTTACATCAAATATCTTTGTAAATTCACTTGTGAATTCTAAGAATTTTTCCATGAATATTTTATATTTTATGTATGTACAATCATGCTATCTGCAAATAATAACAGTTTTATTTTTTCCCCTTCTAGCTTATTTTGTGTTTTTCTTTTTCTTATCTTATGCACTACATGGAGTCTCCAGTTCTATGATGAGCAGAAATGGTGGTAATGGCATCCTCATCTTGTTTCTGATCTTATGTGAAATATTTAAATGTATTACCATAATATGCATGCTCTTCCATCCTTTAGGTCTGCATATTCTTATCAGATTAAGGGAGACCCTTTCATGCTTAGTTTAAGAGATTTTAAAACTTATTAATAGACATTATACTTTATCAATTATTCTTCTCTACCTATTGAGCTGATCACATTACTTTTTCCACACTGTTATTTTGATATTATAATGTTAATTAATAGGTTTCCAAATGCTAATTCAATCATGCATTTTTAGGATAATTCTAACTTGACCTTTATATATTGTTCTTTTTATACACCACTGTATCAATTTTATAATATTTTCTTTAGGGATATTTCATTACACAGATATTTTTCATTTCTTCTGCTTCTCTGTGCTTTTATCTTGATTTATATTATTTTTTTTTGAATAATCCCTTTTAGTGTTCCTGTTATAGCAAGTCTATTGGTAACAACTTCTTTCAGCTTTTGTTTATTTGCAATGTACTTTTTAATCCTTTAAGAAGATATTTTCAGTGGGTATAGAAATCTAGGTTGGCAGTTTATTTTTTCCACTATATTTTTAAAAACACCATTTTGTTGTCTGCTTGATTCTACAGTTTCTTTTGAGATATTTACTGTTAATCTTATTGATTCTTTTAAGATAATTTCTTCTTTCTAACTACCTTAAAGATTTTCTCTTTATTTCTGTTTTCCAGTGGTTTTACTTTGGCATTCCTGTGTGAACCTGTTTTTTGGTGGTCCTGGTTAAAATTTTTGGATTTTTGGCTTGATTTCTTTCATCTGCTTTGCAATTTGTTATCCTTTTAATATTGCTTATGATTCATATTTTAATTCCTCTTTTTATATGATCCAATTATATGTTTGTGTAACTTTTAACTATTTTCCAAATATTGTATATTCTTTTTTGTATTTTCTATTAACTTATTTCTCCATGCTTCACTGTGGATATTGCCTTCTGATTAATCTTTCAGTTATAGGTATAATCTTCTGTTATCTCACCTATTGAATACTTATTTTAAATTAATGCAATTTTTAAAAATAAAATTTTCAACTGATTATTATTACTTTTCAGTTCATGGCTAAAATTCTCCATCTTTTCATTGAATTTAGTGTATATAATAATTACAGTTATTTTATAATCTCATTGCCTGGTTCTCTGTGAATATTTTAATCTTGTCTTTTTTTGTTTGCTTGTTTATTTGGGTAATTATTATCTATTCACACTTAAAAAAAATTCAATGCTGGACATTATGAAGGAAAATTTTTCAGGATGTTTAAGGCTATCAATAATATTACCCACCAAAGCGTTTTACTTTGGTTCTGCCAGGCAGTTGGGGTAAGAGCACATCACCTCATTCAAATTAAGAATTGAGCTAATTCTAAACTAGGCTACATACTTTGTAATGGCTGATTATTTTTCTGATTTATCTTCACTCCTTGAGTACTCTGTTGGTGATCTATTTTCTCTATTCCTTGCCAAACTCTGAATACCAATGCTTAATCCTATGCAATCCCATGATACTCTCATAGTATCAGTCTCTGAGAGTTCTTCCAAATTATAAAATGCAAAGTACATGGTAAGGAAAAGCAGCGCAAAAGGCAGGCTTTATTTCTCTTAGCTCACCATTATTTTCTGGGATCCTGACCTTTTTATCTTTGCTAACTTGTTAGCTCTGCAATCTCTTAAATATATGTTCTAAACATTCTGTCCAATTTCTCTAGTTTTTTTCCCACTTGGCAGAAGCATTAATCAGAAATAAACTAGTATTATTAGTGGAAGTGGAAATCCACCAAATACACTTACCTAAAAATCATGTTATCATAATCAAGTTATCAACAATTGTTTTGATGTAATTATACCTTTTTCTGTTTTCCTTTGAGCATAAATCATGTTTTTCATACCATATGATACTCTTTTTTGACATTTCTATTGTTTTTGTTTTGTTAGAGTGTATCTTAAACCTTTTTTTCCTCCTTTGGAAAAAATGCACTTAAAATTTTCATTATATTTCTGAAAATGTCTTCATTTCACTCTTGAGTATGAATAATGGATTGAATGAGCATTGAATCCCAAGTGCAAAATTATTTTTCTTAGGATATGAAGACTGTTTTTAAACATCCACTTTTGCATTTGAGAATTTTGATACCAGATTATGTTTACTTTTAATCTATGCTATTTTCTACACTATTTTCTTTACCTGTCTTACTTGAACTTTCCTTCTCTTTCTCTCTCTTTTTTTTAAATTTCAGAATATTACGAGGGTACAAATGCTTTAGTTACATATATTGCCTTTGCAGCACCCAAGTCAGAGCTACAAGCGTGCCCAACCCCCAGACTTCATTCACTGTACCTATTAGGTGTGAATTTACCCATCCCCTCCTGCCCCTCCCACCTTCCCTACACCCTATGAATGTTACTTCCATATGTGCACGTAAGTGTTGATCAATTAGTACCAATTTAATGTTGAGTGCATGTTTATCCATTCCTGTGATACTTCACTTAGAAGGATGGGCTCCAACTCCATCCAGGATAGTACAAGGGATATTTGTTCATCATTTTCTTTATGGCTGAATAGTACTCCATGGTATACGTATACCACATTTTATTAATTCACTCATGTATTGATGGGCACTTGGGTTGTTTCCACATCTTTGCAATTACGAGTTGTGCTGCTATGAACATCTGAGTGTAGATGTCTTCTTTACAGAATGTCTTTTTTTCCTTTGGGTAAATACCCAGTACTAGAATTGCTGGATCAAATGGTAGTTCTACTTTGAGTTCTTTGATTTACCGCCATATTAATTTCCTTCTCTTTCACTTGACACTTTTTTCCTGGAATGATTTAAGATTTTCTTTTTACCTTTTACGTTTACAATTTCCACCAAATAATACCTGTGTCCCCACTGGGCACCTATTGAAACTGTAATTAAGTCTTGAATAATTTTTCAGCTGTAGAAATTTTCTTTGTTATTCTCCCCTTCTTTATTTTTATTTCACCTTATGAAAATTCTATTATATCTATGTCAGAAATAAATACTTGTACCCCCAAAAATATTGACATAGAAATTTAGGCAGAATTTTACAACAAATAGTCATAAAATGGCTATATCTGGTGGGTAGTTGACACCTCATTACTTTAAGAGGTAAAAAAAATGAAACTAGATAATATATGTGAAATTAAATTGATGATTATAAAAACTTGTGAACATGTTAGTTCTTATTGTTTTTTTTTGGTTACCTTAATATTAATTCTTCTCACTGAGATTGTATGATTATAATTAATAATGTATTTTTAAAATATTTATTTTATATGTTAAATTAGTAAAAATCACTAGGAATATCATAGAATTGGGTGAAATGATTGCTGTGGTAACTTTCAAAGTCAAGTTTGACCTTAGCTCTGCTTAAATGATATTCTACTCAGATCATTCAATTCTTTAAATGTCCTTTACTTCAAATTACCATTCTTTCTTTTCTATTGCCATTTTTGAAAACCATTTTGAAGTTTCTTTATAATCTAATTTCTGTTTCCTGTTTTCTATGTTTGTGTTTTTTGAAATTCATGAGTAATTTTCTTTTTTTTCCTTTTCACATATTTTAATGCTCAACTGAAGTCATCCAGATAAGAAAAAATAATAAACAAAATAAATAAACATTCTTGTTTTCTCTTTCTAGTGTGTGGCTAAATCTTATCTTATGTCTCTCCCCTATATCTCACACTTGGCATCTCCTCTCCATTTGCATTATTGCTACCCACATGCCAGTACTCCTGTCAGTGGCCATATGACCTCTATTTGAATATCTCTATGAAAGAAATATTATTACTACCTGAAAGAGATCTAAAACACCAGACAGTTCTGACAAAAAGTTCTTTCTTTAGTGAATTAAAGTGCTCCTTCATTTTTAGCTCTTTGAGATATCCATAATATTCTGAAATACTAAATAAATAAATATAAATAAAATACTCCTCCTTAAAACTTACTTTTGTATGGCATATTCTGTATGAGGGGTCAACAGATAATATCACTGCAAGTATATACTCAGCCACTAACACATGCCTCCAACAATTGCTGCAAATATTTCTTACATATGTTCAAATACATGTTCCTATATATAATTGATGACCAATTTTAGTGAAAGCAATTTCTTTATTATTTTTATCACAATTTTAGTCCTTTTGGGACTTATACTTTTATAACTTGAATAAATTACCTCTCATTCCATCTTTGCTTAGCAAAGAGACTCTTCACCCGCTCCTGGATCTGCTTGGTCCTGATCCCATAAATGACTGGGTTGAGGGCAGGGGGGATGACTACATAGAGATTAGCCAAGAGGATATGGATATATTGGGGAATGCCATGACCAAAGCGATGAGTGAGGAAAGAGAAGAGAGCTGGGCCAAAGAAGGCCAAGATGACACAGATGTGGGAGCTACAGGTATTAAGAGCCTTCAGGCGGGCATCTTGGGAAGGGAGGTGGAAGACAGTGAATAAAATCCTAGCATAGGAGATAATGATAAGAAGCACATCCATAAACAAGATAGAAATATTCCCAAGACCATAATAGACATTGGCACTGATGCTGGCACAAGCCAGACGTGCCACTCCCATGTGCTCACAATAGGTATGAGGGATAATTCTATGTCCACAGTAGGGCAGCCTCATGAGGAGAAAAATGATAGGAGCAATCATGCATAAGCTTCTTAGAACTACAACCACAGAAATCATACCAATAACTTTGTTGGTGAGGATCATGGTGTACCTGAGGGGGTTGCAAATAGCCACATACCGATCAAAGCCCATGGCAAGAATTACAATGCTCTCCATGACTGTAAAAAAATGGATAAAAAATACTTGAGAAACACAGCACCCAAAGCACAGCTCCTGAAGGCTGAACCAGAAAATGCCCAGCATTTTGGGGATGGTAGCAGTAGAGAGACTCAGGTCAATCACTGACAGCATGGCCAGAAAGTAGAACATGGGTTGGTGAAGGTTATTGTCAGTGAAGATCACAAACAGAATGGTAAGATTTCCAACGACAGCAATCAGATACACAACACAGAAGGGAAAGCCAAGCCAGATTTGTGCAGTTTCCAGTCCTGGAATCCCTAACAACAGGAATGAAGAGGGATGCAGCTCAGTGATATTGGGAGAAAACATTCTTCTGCAGGCTGACGGTGGCCCTGTTTTAAAGGTTGTTGCCGGTTTTCATTTGGCATTCCATCCAGACTTAATTGAGATCTAAAACAATTAAAAATAAAAAATACTCAAATAAAGAATTCGTACTATGGAAATGTTTCTGTAAAGGTCTTTGATTCTTTTTCCTTCTTTCAGCTCTCTGTAAGTAATCCTAGCATCACTCCTCACCTGCACTCTAAGTGTCAATGGCTGAGATGCCAAATAGAAGCTAATGATATCTCTTCTAAAGTTATAAGTTCAGAGTACATAGATGAACTTACTCCCCTCTTCCTCAAGAAATAGACACTATGAAATAATAATAAATCGATATAATATCAACCACCACAATAATGATAGCTATCATTAATTAGATAACTATTTTTTCAAACATTGTGCCTACCATTATTTGAATATATTATCTCATTTAGTTCTCCCTACAATTCTGTCACACAAGTTCTGCTGGTATCTGGTTTTATGTAAGAGAAAGATTTTGATAAGTTAATTGTTTACATTGTTTACAAAGCAAATAAGCAAAAGAGTCAAGATTTGAAGCCAGTTTGAAATTCAGCTATGTGACATTAATCTGGATCTGTCTTTTCAATACTTGCTAATGGAAATAGTAAGAGAGAGAGAAAAGTAAGATTTGGGGAAGAGTAAAAGGATTGAAACTGGTTAAAACTTCCTCAAAGAAGAGTAAATCTGCAGGATTTACACTATAAGATACTGAGACTTCCCATAAAGCTATGATGACCATAACAGTGTGTTAGTGGCAAAACAAAAGTAGAAAAAGAGTGGAACAGAATTGAAAGTCCAGAAGCAGATCTAGACATTTCTCAGAGTCTGGGTATCTAGAAGTAAGGTATCTCCAAGTGGGAATATAAGAGAAATTTTCAAGGGAGACTGATGACCTGTAAATTTTCAGCCCCATATGAAGTTGTTTTTCAAAAGCCTGTTTACAGTTTTAAAAAATGTAACATCAGATCAGATCTGCTGCTTGGAGCTAGCTACACTGCAATGTTTGAGGGGACAGTTCCCAAGACTGACTTCACTTCTGACATTAACTGCAATTTCAGGGATTTTCCAAAACTACTCCCAGGTTCAGTAATTCCCTAGAAGGACTCATAGAACTTACTGAAAGCTATTATGCTCATGGCTACAGTTTGTTACAGGAAAAGGATACAGACCAAAATGAGACAAAGGAAGAGATGCTTAGGGAAGAGTCTTGTGAAGTTTCCAAATGTGAAGCATCTGTTGTCCTCTCATGGAGTCAGGATGCATTACCCTCCTGGCATTAATGTGTGACAATATGTGAAGAGTAACATTGCCAACCAAGGAAACTCATGCAAGCTTTGTTGTCCAGAATTTTTCTTATGATTTCATTACATAGGCATGATTGCTTGCTTGCTTGATTGCAAATGTGGTTGAACTCAGTCTCCAGATCAATTGATGTCACATGGGGGCTCCAAAGCCCCCACACTATTGTTGGCATTTATGGCATGGCCAGTCCCTACCCTGTGATCTGGTATGGCTAGTCCCTACTATAAACAGAGACACTCCTGTCAGATATGGTGTAGATTACCTCCCATAAGGCAAAAGAAAATGCCAGACCTCTCTTTGGGCAATGCCAAATTCTTTACTATATCTGTTTATTTCATCCCAAAGATATTATTTACTACTACTGTACCTAAATTTTTACCTCAGGCCTCATCTTGGGCCCTGCCCTAAATTATAAATCTAGGTCTCCTAATAATTAAATTTGAATTTATTTTAATCCCTGTGAAGCGTGAAGACCAACAACTCATCACCATATTGTATCCTTTTTTCTATCAGGGTACATGTGCAGTCATTCTAAGTGTAAAGGAGTTCAAGCTCATTATTCTATCTTTCTTTGCCCACTGTGGCTTTCATATGACTTTGTGTGTCACTCGCTGTGTCACTGTAAGGGAGGGATTTGTAGGAAAAAGAAGCAAAAGCACAGAGTATTTAATATTATTGGCACTGTGGCATGGGATAGAGTTCTGATTCCATTCTGACTGCCTTGGTGACCCTAGATAAGTTATATCAGGTTCTGAGTTTGAGTTTCATTAGAAACAAACATAGTACTATCTACCTCATATTATTAAGGGTGGTATAAATGAGGTCATATGTGCCTGAAATAGTGTAGGTGTCCAGCAAATGTTTTTATCTCCAATTTCCTCCCATTTTATTCATCCTTCTACCTCTCCCTAGACCACTGATATATGCCATTTTATTCCCTACCCCAATTCTCTAGGTCTTAACTCAATTTCTGTGAATTTGAATTCCATTCTTAAGCACACGTTACACAGACTTATCACAAACACTTACCAACATTCCTTCCTCTTTCTCGAGTCATGTAACAACCATGCATTCACTTTTTGAAATATATATAAATGATTTAGAATAGAGCCTCAATACACTCTGAAAGATGTTAACAAAATGTCTTTGCGTGTGTGTGCTGGGATGGTAGATTTGTAATAAAGTCTCCAGGTGCCAATGTCTGGGGCATTGAGATTACTGTGAATAGAAATTCCCCTGTGTCATTGCATCAACTGCAAAGGAGCTCTAGGGAAAGCTCAGTGAACTTCGGCCCACTATTTGATCAGTTGGTCAATAGCCAGTTCTTGCTTTTCACATAATATTTGTGACAGTTTCCATTTTATCTTTTTTCCTCCTTTCTTCTTTCTTATCCTTCTATCAGTCTAGGAATTGCTTGGACTAATCCTTTGGGTTCTGTTGGGCATCTGTATAACCATCAACTTTTTGTTTTTACTGTGGCAAAATACATATGACATAAAATTTACAATTTTAAAATTTTAAGCATGTTAAAATTTACAATTCAGTGGCACTTTTTACATTACCAATATTGTGCAGCTATCACCATTACCTAGTTTTAAAAGTGAATCCTGTACCAATTAAACAGTTATTCCGCAATTCTTCCCTTTTTCCAGGCCCTAAAAACTACTAAATTGCTTTCTGTTTTTATGCATTTTCTCTATTAATTTAGTCTGGATATATCATATAAATGGAATCAAGCAATATATAGTCTATGTGTCTGGCTTCTTCCACTTAGCATAATGATTTCAAATTGTATCCATTTTGTAACATGTATTAATACCTCATTACTTTTTATGGATAAATAATATTCCATTATACATATATATCACATTTTGTTTCTATACTCATCAGTTGATGGATATTTGGGTTGTTTCATCTTTTAGCTATTGTCAATAGTGTTGTTATGAGCATTCTTGTATAAGTTTATGTTTGAACACCTGTTTCCAATTCTTTTGGGTACATACCATTGGTATATACCAAGAAGTGAAATTTTTGGGTCTTATGGTAATTCTATATTTAACTTTCTGATGAATTGCCAAATGGTTTTCCATAGTGACTGCATCAATCTATATTCTCATCAGCAATGTATAAAGGTTCCCATTTCTCATATCCTTTCCAACACTTATTTTCCATTTTTAAAAATTACATACATCTTAGTGGGTGTCAAGTGGTATCTCATTGTGGTTTTGATTTTTATTTTCCGAGTGACTAAATGATGTTGAGCATCTTTTCATGGGCACATTGGATATTTGTACATATTTAGAGAAATGTCTATTGAAGCCATTTGCCCATTTTTGATTAAATTATTTATTTTTACATTATTGAGTTTTATGAATTCTTCTTTATATATATCCTGGATCCTAGACTATTGTCAGTTATATGATTTATAATATTTTCTCCCATTCTATGAGTTGTCTTTTCACTCTCTAGATAGTTACATTTGAATCACAAAAGTTTTTAATCCTGAAGTTAAATTTATTTATTTTTTTCATTCATTGCTTTGTTTTTGTTGTCCTATATAAGAAACCAAATCCAAGGTCATAATTTACCCCTATGTTTTATTCTAAGAGCCTCGTTGTTTTAGTTATATTTAGGTCTTATGTCCATTTTAATTTAATTTTGTAGATAGTGTGAGTTAAGGGTCCAATTTCATTCTTTTCCTTGTGGATATCCAGTTGTTCAGGCACCATTTTTAAATAATTTTGGTTTATTTTTAATTGAAAAATAATAAATCTATATGTTATGGAGTACAATGTGATGTTTTGATACATGTATACATTGTGGAATGATTAAGTTAGTCTTATTGGCATATGCATCACCTCAAATATCTATCATTTCTTTGTGGTGACATTTAAAATCATTTCTTTTAGCAACTTTGAAATATACATTATTATTAGTGATAGCCACAGTGCTCTGCAAGAATCAGCACCATTTGCTGAAAAGACTATTTTTCACCCATTGAATAATCATGACATTGTTGTCAAAAATCAATAGACCATAAGTATACAGTTTTCTTTCTTTCTTTCTTTCTTTCTTTCTTTCTTTCTTTTTTTTTTTTTTTTTGAGACGGAGTCTGGCTCTCTGGCTCTGTTGCCCGGGCTAGAGTGCCGTGGCGTCAGCCTAGCTCACAGCAACCTCAAACTCCTGGGCTCAAGCAATCCTTCTGCCTCAGCCTCCCAAGTAGCTGGGACTACAGGCATGTGCCACCATGCCCGGCTAATTTTTTCTCTATATATTTTTAGTTGTCTGGCTAATTTCTTTCTATTTTTTAGTAGAAATGGGGTCTTGCTCTTGCTCAGGCTGGTCTCAAACTCCTGACCTAGAGCCATCCTCCCGCCTTGGCCTCCCAGAGTGCTAGGATTACAGGTGTGAGCCACGGCACCTGGCCCAGTTTTATTTCCTAACTCTCAATTCTATTTCATTGATTTGTATGTTTATTCTTACACCAGCACCACACTGTTTTGAGTACTGTAGCTTTGTAGTATGTTTTAAAATAAGGAAGTGAGCCCTCTAACTTTGTTGTTTTATTTTCACATTGTTGTGGCTATTCTAGGGCTTTTGATAGTCTATGTGAATTTTAGGATCAGCTTTCTTTTTTCTGTAAAAAAAGACATTGAGATTTTAATAGGGATTATACATAATATATAGATCACTTTGGGGAGAATTGCCATCTTAACAGTTTTAAGTCTCTCAATCCATGAACACAAAACGTTTTTCCATTTATTTAGACCTTTAAATTTTTTCAGCAATATTCAGCAAAATACAACTGACATCTCTATGTTGTTTTTGTATCGTGAAAATTTAGTTTATTTATTAGCTGTAATAGATTTTTTGTCAATTCTTTATAATTTTCTTTTTTTTTATTTTTTTAATTTCAAAATATTAAGGGGGTTCAAAAGTTTTTGTTACATGGATATACTCTGTAATGTTGAAGTCAGGGCTTTCAGTGTGCCCACCACCAGGACAATAATGTTCACTGTACCCAAGAGGTAAGTTTTTATCCCTCATCTCCTTCCTACCCTCCCTGCTTCTTAGTTTCCAATGCCCTTTACATCTTTTTGTGCCCATGTACACCCATCATTTAGCTCCTTTATATATTTTCTGTGTATTAGAGATGATGTCATCTACAAATAGATAGCTAAAAATTTAAATAGCTTTTATTTCTTTTTCTTGCTCGATTGGTCTGGCTAGAACTTCCAGTATAATGTTGAACAGCAGTGGTAAAAGCAAGCATCCTTGTCTTGCTCATGATCTTAGGGGGAAAGTTTACTTTCTCCTTTGAGTATTCACCATTGAGTATGATAGGAGCTGTGGGTTTTTCATAAATGCCCTGTGTATGAGGAAGTTTCCTTTTATTCCTAGTTTTCTGAGTGTTTTTATCATGAAAGTGCATTGAATTTTGTCATATGCTTTTGCTGCATCAATTGAGATGATCATTTTTTTCCTTCATTCTATGAATGTGGTTTATTACCACATTGTGGTAATTGTGATTGATTGTTCTTTATCATAACACTCTTACATTCCTGAAATAAATCACTTTTGGTCATGGTGTATAATTTTTTAACATGATGGTGGATATGGTTTGCTAGTATTTTATTGAGGATTTTCTATCTATATTCATAAGGAGCATTCTGTTTTTTGTTATTGAAAAATATGTATATTCTGCCACATAATATTAAAACCCCACTATGTTTATGTCTCTCTTTGTGTATATATATGTATGTATATGAAAATGATTTCTTGAATGCACCATTTTCTTGTATAATGAACTTCATTCTATATTTTAATGTTATTTCCTCAAGTTCATCCAGAGGGGGCAGATTAGGGCCTTTTTAGGTCTTTCCTAGACATTTTCATAGTCATGTACTTGTGTGGGGCTTTTTAGCTTCTCAGAGATTTGAGAAATCCTCTGTGATCAATTCATTCCCCAATTTTTCCCTTTGAATTTTTTAGTCAGCTTTTTGTTAGCTCCAGCTGTTATTCCTGCTTCTGGGAGCTGTGATGTTAAACATTTTTTGCTTTGAGTGAGATTTGACTCAGGTCAAATAAATATGAACTCTATGAGAAGGGATTTCCAGGAAGCTGCCATCAAGTGTCCATTAATGGATAGATGAATTAAAAATGTTCTATTTACATACAATGGAATAGATAACTAGAGGTTGAATCCATGAGAAACTCTATCAAGGATATTTTTAAATGGGAAAATTAAGTATTTTTTTAGGACTAGGGAGAGGAGTTTGGAGAGAGAGAGAGAGAGAGAATGCACATGTGAGAGGGAGAGAAATAAAGAAGATGGGATAAAAGTATAAGGACAAAACCCTAGGTATTTATCAGGAGCTTAGCAATTTAATTTGGAAGTGAGAAAGTAAATATACTCTATCAGTGTAAGTACAGGAGTAGAAAGTTTGGGGAAAGCAAGAGAACAGCAATAAACTCTTGCTCCATTATCTCAGTATAAGGAGAAAGAAATTGAGAAGAATTCTCCAGAGTCTATTAATTGATCTACATCAAAGTCTCCAAGATAGTGGTAAATCCCGTGTTGTCTCAGTATAAGGAGAAAGATTGAAAAAAATTCTCCGGAGCATATGAACCAAACTATATCAAGGTCTCCAAGATATTATGGTCCCCATTCCAGGGGAAGCGAGGCTACAAGGAAAATATATGCATTTTCTATTTGGCATAATAAATGGTGTTCCTTAAGAATGTGACAAGGAATGTTTTTTAGAGATTTGAGATCAAGGTAAGTTATATAGTGGCTAGGCTGTGACCAATAGCAGGAGAGATGGAGAAAGAGTTTATGCCAAGCTAGTACGGAGAGATGGAGGAAAGGTGAAAGTATAATAACAAGATGAAGAAAGA
This sequence comes from Varecia variegata, assembly GCA_028533085.1. Classification (NCBI taxonomy): domain Eukaryota; kingdom Metazoa; phylum Chordata; class Mammalia; order Primates; family Lemuridae; genus Varecia; species Varecia variegata. The sequence goes on along the minus strand of CM052438.1, from coordinate 140,445,465 downwards.
ATGCACAGTCATACTTACAAATTCCTGAGGCTAGACTTTTATCTACATTTACCTATGACCACCCAAAAGGGTGAAAGCTAATGAGAAAGGATTTGTACCAATGTATCTTGTATCAATTTAGCTATTGTTTCTGACCCAGTATACACATGCACACATATGAATAGCAAGAGAGAAAGGACTAATTTTTCTATTTTCTAGGACTGTTCTATGTATGGTAAAGGCGATTAAAAATATATTTTTGAATCAATTAATTCATGAATAAATGAATCATGAAGCATAGCCCTGAGGAATAGGACCCAGGGCTAGAGTGATGAAGCATCTGAGAAGGAGAATAACGTTGCATGATAGCAGAATGGTCATGAGACTGTGACATTAGGTAAAGTTGAGAGAAAAAGGTGTAGATTATCCTTTGTTATGCTCATCAGTTCTAGGATGTGGGAATGTGGTTGTGTGGAGTGTGGTGGAGGTTGATGGAATAGGGTAGAGTAAGAAGATGACACATTGAAGAAATGGCTATTAGATAGCTGAATATAATCCCATATAGCAACTTCCTATTAGGGGGTCAAATGAGGGGCTGGGACACAGTCTTATTTTTGGAACCCAGTAGAGATTGGAAGCTATATGAATGTATGTTGAAATAATAGTCGGTATACTTTTATAGAATAATTAAGTGATTGATTGCTTTGACCAATGTTTACAGATTTGGAAATGATGTCCCAGAGAGGAGGGAAGCACTAATTTTCAAGCCCTACTATAAAATCCACAGAGATGAGTGGGATAAGTTGATTTCCTTGGGATGTAGCCATATTTTATTTTCTTGTTTTTTGCTGTATAGACCCTCTCAGAATTACCAAAGCACCAGGGAATTAAGAGTCTGTCTGGTTATCAATCTACTGGATCTCTGGATATGGTCATTGATCATTGAGAGGATGACTGATTCCTTTTTTATGTCTTGACTGGTCACTATGTTTCCTTTTTACCCCACTTTGTCCACTTTGTCCCTGATCTTTATTCCATCTAGAATAAAATTTCCTTTCTATGAGTGTTAGCATAAGCCTAACCTCCACAGAATTTTTCTTGACTCACCTGTACACTCAAAGCACCCTGTGCATACTTCTACCATAGCACTTGCAGTACAATTTTTAAATTCCATCTTTAGAATTTTATCTTTTTTATTACATAGTGGTCTCCTTGAGGGTATGTGACCAGTTTTATTAAAAGTTCTATTCAAATGTCCTGATCAACACTGGTACAGAGAGAACCTCTGAAATATTTGATGAAATAAATTGTGAAAGGTATTTCTCTACCTACCTTGTGTATTGTCCACTAATGAAAAAAAGGTTTACACCTTTATCTCTGATCGTTTCACATGGCAAGATTGAAAACTTCAACTTTTTCCTTCCCAGCCCAGCATTCCAAGTTTACACACTCACACACACACAAACACACACACACACTCTCTCTCTCTCTCTCTTCCTGTAATGATTCCTCAAATTATCTCTCATCTTTGCTATTCTTCATAGGCTTCAAATGGGCACTGTTAGCAAGGCATTTATAGGTTTAAAGTATTAATAGAAACTGCTAACATTCATATACATTTATCCTTTCTGGGTGCATCTCAACTCTGACTTCCTCCAATGTATTTTTAAGTTTGAATCAAAGCTTTCTGTGCAATTGCCACATCACATTCAACCAATTCCACATTATCTTTAAAACTAGCTTTTCCCAATAAGTTGCACAGTAATGCACTTCTCCTGTATTTGCTTCAAAATTTTAATTTACTATAAGTAAGTTCAGAATTTACTATAATGGAGTCATCCATAAAGACATAAGAGCTGGGACAGAATCTCTGTAGCAACTAGACTATAGGGTATCTAAAATGATTCTGCTTTCTCCCATGCTTATATTTGGAAATTATGCAGCCCAGAATATTTAGTCTCCTCCACAAAATTTGACCTCTCTCTATGGTCAGATTTTTTACTGCATGTGTTTATTTATGTACTCTCCAAATGATAGGCTTATCTAGATTAAAACAATCTCTTAATTCATGTTTCATTATAACTGCAAAATACTGTCACGTTCTGCCTCTCTTTGTTTTTATCCATTTTCTAAGTCCAGTGGGTGCTTCTTTTCTCAAAAACAAGTAGGATGGGAACAAAATTATTTGTTTTCTAAATTATAAAATTTAAATTACTCGCTGTTCTTTCACTTCTAAATCAATTGATCTATTTGTTGAAATTTTAAATTGAGATCCATTATGTGACAGACGTTTTTCATGCATATGAACAAAGATAAATTATTTCCTGTACTCTCAGAAGTAGATCATCCAGTATTCACGAACACTCATAAAATGCATAACTATACATAAACAGGATTATGGACAATACATTTCAGGTTTCTTAGTTTTTTAAATAGAGGAATAGTTGAAATTGCAAATACCAAAGAAATTACCATGACTATTAAGCAAAATGAGTGTAACACTACCATATACACAGGCCCTGGAACTTTGTTTTCCCCATTTATTCCTGGCTACATTCCAGATTTTGAATTTACATTAGGCAGATGACATTGTTCTGCCATCTCTTCTTTATATAAGTCTTTGTTTTTAGGTAAAGGGGCAGTAGAGTAAGGCTGGTTCTATTCCTGGTACCGTATGATGCTCAGGAGAGGCTTACAGAAACTGAGGAGAGTATTTTACCTTTGTCATGAATAGGAATAAATGAAGATTAAAATGTTATTTGCATTTGACTAGGAATTTGGACAATAGGAGAAGTGAAACAAGAATCACTAGTGGAAAGTCAATAATTGCTTCTGGTATGCACAATGATATTTGTGACAGAAAGAATGTCTGTGCCTAATGACACCCAGTTCCATCCTTCTTCATTCCTGCTGCTGGGCATCCCAGGGCTAGAAGATATGCACGTCTGGATTGGATTCCCTTTTTTCTTTGTGTATCTTGTTGCACTCGTGGGAAATGCTGCCATCCTGTTAGTGATCCAGACTGAGCTCAGTCTCCATGAACCCATGTACTACTTCTTGGCCATGTTGGATTCCATTGACCTGGGCTTGTCCACAGCCACCATCCCCAAAATGCTGGGCATCTTCTGGTTCAGTCTTAGGGAAATATCTTTTGGAGGCTGCCTCTCTCAGATGTTCTTCATCCACTTCTTCACCGTCATGGAGAGCATTGTGTTGGTGGCCATGGCCTTTGACCGCTACATTGCCATTTGCAAACCCCTTCGGTACACCATGATCCTCACCAGCAAAATCATCAGCCTCATTGCAGGCATTGCCATCTTGCGGAGCCTGTACATGGTGGTTCCACTGGTGTTTCTGCTCCTGAGGCTGCCCTTCTGTGGGCAC
>CM052438.1:140426524-140441602 GCA_028533085.1 Varecia variegata | reverse complement strand
GTCATTTGACTTTAGGGAAATGCAAACTAAAAAACCCAATGAGGTATGATTAAAACCTATTAGAATGGTTTAAAAACATCCCTCAGAATCCTAATTTCTGGTAACCAGGTGAAGCAACTGATACTCTCATATATAGGCAATATCGATGCCTTCTAGCCAACAACCATCAGGAATACACTTATTTTCAAAAAAGTAGGGTTTATTACTTGCTGCAACAAAGGAGACCACATGTAGTGTTGAAATGTTGGTGGTCTCAGTAAGTGTGTTTTCGGGATGGTTTTCAGAAACAGGTGGCTTCAAGAAGAGGAGCTAAGTCTATTATTGAGTATGTTAATAATTTTTATATAGAAGATGGGGGAAAAGAAGTAAGGCTAAAACTACATTTGATAAGATAGCCATCGTCACTCATAATAGCCAGGAGGACATCTTTTTTTTTTTTTTTTTGACAGTGTTGTTTTCATCTACATGTACGTACATAATGGAAGGGTTTTGTTTTCATTTCAATCTATTATCATGGAAACAAAGTGAATTTGTTTGATGTTCATATTTTGTAAAACTGTTTACTAAGTGGGTATCACCATGGCCAAGATGTTTGTGCCAGGTCAGCTACCAGCTGACAGCTATTAGAGCTACTTTTTAATTTTTTTCTCAGAAGAAAGTCAGTCTTCCATGATTCTATACTTACCTAGGCTGGACAGTATTTCTGTGTATATAATCATCTGTGATGTCCTCAAATAATATTTGTTTCCATATTGCATTGCAGTTTTTATTATGCCACCTTCCAACTCCATTTCAAAGGAAATTGAGTTGGAAAGCCTAGAAAACTTACTGGTTCTCTGAATTCCTATAACTCTAAACTTAGCATATAATTTAAAACTTAATTATTTTCATATTTATATATGGTTAGCATTATCTATACACCCAGCATATAAGTTTCTTGAGGGAATGAATTACAGATGTAAAACGTATCTGAACATATAATCTTAAATAAGTGCTCAATGGTTTACCTGACTTCTAGAAGGAGTAAATGGTAGCTGCTGAGAAAAAATGACCTTGTCATTAGAGAATATAACAGCCCTGGGCAATAAGATGAGGAATTACAGATTGGTTCAAATATTATTCTTGTGGGAATAATGATAACAGAGTAATTAGAAAGTGAGTAGTTAGAAAATGAGAAGTTATTGTAAGTTGGGAACCTATGGGGAGAAACTTGAAGTCCCAAGGGATTCCTTTGTACATGTGCTTTTTTTATGCCAATAAATTTGTGGTGAGAATTTCTGGATTCTTTGTCTTTTGTGCTGACATCCCATGGAGCCCCAGAAGAGCAGCTATTCCTGGTCAGAGAGAGGATTTTCAATTCCAGTATAAACTTTTCTCCTTGAACCACAGTTATGAAGCTGAGACACACTTGGAGAAGTTATCAGTCAGGATTGCAGATTATTTCAATGTTGGCTATAGCTAAGGTTGGTGAGGTGGGTATAGGATTGGCTATCATACATGTTTGATCGTATAGATTGAGAGGATTTAGACTTGGATCTGTTAATTTAATCCCCTCATTAACTTTGTATATGATACAAATATTAATTTGGAGGAGATAAACCAAAATATTTTGCATGCTTATGTCTAACTGGTAGAATTTCAGGTGACTTTGCATATTTTAATGTTTTATCTTTTTTAAATAATAAATATATCTACTTTTAACAATAAGGAAAAGAAAAAGAAAAAAATAAACAGGCAACAAGCAACTGGTTTTATCAAAGTATTGTTGAATTTCTCTCTCTTCCTTTTTGTCTTCTCTCCTGTCATTTCTCTTCTACCTTCTGTTTTCTGTCTTCTGTCTTCTCTCTCTCTTTCTCACTTGTCTCTCCCCCTCTTTTCCCAGCTTTCTCTTTTAGTCTAATTTTACTGAATTTTATCGTGTTACTGGCTATTTCAGAACTTGTTTGCATTTAATATCCAAAAATGGCATTCTCAAATTTTTCCCAATCAATACATTTTCTATCTTTATTTCTTTATAGTGTTCTTTACCAACACTAATGGTGAAGAACAGCAATACTTTAATATCTCCTGAATCCAAATAATTGTATGTAGTTTCTGAAAAGCATACAATGGATTTCTTCTAGTCTGACATGTGCATTTATGGCTATATGTTAACATACATATTCACTCTTGCTTTACACTCTTTCATATTATCAAACTATTTTGACATTAAATATATAAACTGTAGTTCAAAACACATTCAAAAAGAAGTTGTTTTTAAAAATATCACTTTTTTCCCATAAAGATGATAATTGGCAGAACTCACTCAGATCCTCCTTTTCTATCCCAGATCATTAAAATGTATTTATTTAGCTATTATTCTATCTATGTATTTGGTATGGGTTGGGAGGATGGATCTTTTTGAGTTGATATATATCTGGTTTATGGCTCTTATAAGGAAAACGCTCTTGAGTTGCATATAACCTGGGCATTTTTAACATTACCCTGTCTCCAAATTTTCCCCAGATGCAGACAGACTCCTGAGAGGTAAGCAGCTGCTCCTGAACTAGGCATGCTCAGTATTATGTGGAGGAAAAATTCTGTTTTCAGAAAAGTTTTCCTTTACCCAGCATGGCAGAATACTAAATGGAACATATTTCTGGTTGTAACACAGATCCTGAGCTTTTGCTGTTCATTCTGTGCAGGGGTAAACATCTCCTACATAGTGAAAATGAAGAACTAAATATCTAGCATGCAGAATAAAGCTGTTTTGTGGCAATTCCTCTCTTACTCCTAGTGTATTTCTCTCCTACATAAAGGCATGAATTTCCTCACAAGTTTAAGGCTCTTGTTACAGATTTTGCAAGTCTCTAGCATTATCTTTTTGCTCCTTGAGCAATTCTATTTGTTTAGATACTCTATATCTGTAGGCCTCAACCCCCGGGTGGGTACCTGTGTGTGGCCTGTTAGGAACCAGGCCAGGCATCACCACCTGAGCCCTGCCTCTACCCCATCTCCCACCCCATCCCATGGAAAAATTGTCTTCCATGAAACTTAGAAACCGGGCTCACAGCAGGAGGTGAGCTGCTGGCAGGTGAGAGAAGCGTCATCTGTATTTACAGCCACTCCCCACTGCCTGAGTTCTGCCCCCGCAATCCCCTTTCTTGGAAAAATTGTCTTCCATGAAACCAGTCCCTGGTGCCAAAAAGGTTGGGGACTGATGCTCTATATGGAATAGATAATGATTTATGCTGACAACAAGTTGATATTATAAAGGCTTTAAAAATTCAGATTTTGGAGATGTACCACCAGAAAACTATTTTATTGATGTTTCACTGAGCAGCACAACAGGCAGGAATTTCCATAAAAAGAATAAGTTATACATAAGTCCATCAATTATATTTCCTTTTCATTTCTGGTTTATTGTCATGATCACCTGCTTTGACTAAACTCTCCCTAGAATGTCTTCCCCGTAGTCTCCCTTTACTATATCACAGTCCCATTGATGGCTTCCCTTGTCAGGAAAGCCTCTGATAGAAGAGTCATCTTCCCTCCTTTTATACCCACAGTATCCCCTTATAAGGATTACAGTTTTCCTTCTCATTTCTCTATCCTTAGCTTCCAGATACATTGTGTGATTTCTGTCATATCCTTCTAACATGAGGGCTTTTGACCAAGAGTCAAAATTAATAATTACCTGATTATTCAATCTTTCATTAACGAATATGTTTTGAATATCACCTATATTCCAGATGGTGTGCTAGAGAAATAATGATGAACAAAACTACTCTCTGCTTTCTCCCTCAGTTCTGCAGGAAACTTGCAATTAAATGGGAACTCAGACATTGATTAGTCATACAATGTGCTATGTGGTAGAATAAGAGGGTTCTGGGAATATTACAAGCCACTGCACTGAGTCCAGTAAAGGCCTTTCTGAGAATGGGTCACTGAAGTACAGGCATGGAGGATTAATAGGAGGATGATATTGGTTCCTCCTTCCTTTTCCCCGCACTTGTCTTAAGAAGCTTCCATCAGGTACATTTCCATATTAGAGATTTCATCTTCCTCTCTTTCCATCACAGGGTCATGCCTCTTTTATTCTTAAAATCTTATACTTTTATTTCCTAAAATCTCAAGTGCATTATATATTGTGCCATGTCCTGACTTCCTTGGTGCCTAGAAAGATATCATGTTTCCCATTATTAATACTATTTCACCCTTTTTAAAGGACTATTCCTTATGGATTATAAGTAAGATCCTACTCATCTTTGGCTCCCCCACTTTTAGAAATGTGAATTTAAACCAACTACATTAGTAAAATATGCAAGAGATAGCAGAGAATAAGGAGGAGTAAATTGGGAGGAAACCTGGAAGTAACTGATTATGAAGGACAATTTAGCTCAAAAAAACTGAATAATGGACTAAATGCTTGAGAGTAAGCAAAAGTCCAGGGAATAAATACATTTAGGAACAGCCTTACTAATACCAAGAGGTCAGAGAGCTGGGTGACTGACAGAGAAGCTTCATTTTGAGTATGGAGGAATGCACCTGTGATCCAGACATAAAAGAAATCAACTTATTTAGGAATTAGGATCTTTCCTGTTTTTCTCATTTAACTAATATGAGTAAAAATTATATGTCTGAAAATTTCTTGTAAAATAAATAATATTAAATGGTTACATGACACCATCATTTTAATAATTGTTCTCTTCTAATATAATGGCAATGATGATAATAAGCATTATCATCATAGTATCCATGATTCCCCATTTAGGAACAAAGTTGAATATGATATGCATTATTTAGAAATGAAGTGAGCCCATGTTGTCTTCTGTGAGGAATAGGGGAACTAAATCGGGAGCCTGAAGAGTTCAGTCAGTGCTTTAAATCCGGATCAATCTCTCTAAAAAATGGTGGTTTTATGTCTAAGATCAATTATGTTGCCTTGAATTCTGTGACATTGGTGGCCTCATAAGGCAAGTTCCTTGTTTCAGAGAACAAAGCTGATGTCTTTATCTATTGATGACAAAATATAAATTAATAACACAAATTTAGAAGAAGCAAAAAAAAGGTTTGATGCTGATGAAAATTTATTTATAAGCAGATTGAGGTAGAAAGATAGTCCATATAAGGAGCAGAAATAAAGATCTGTTATTAGTGGAAATCCCAGAGGCATATATTGAACTCATATATCAAGTTAAATAAATGATCTTTAAAGTGTGCTTTTTAAACCTATAATATTACCTATATTCCCAGTTTGTAATCATTTATCAGTGGTATATCAAATTGTGCATCTTCTCCTCATTTATAATTAAATATTTCAAAAAGTTAGAGTCTAATATAGAATCCCATATCAACTGGATCGGTTTATGTTCTCACTAAATTAATTTAGATTATCTAGTCCAACACCCAAATATCCACTCATTTCCTGAGGAATATTTTCTTTCATTTGTCATATATATTAACGAAAAGTAAGAGCGGAGGGGAAGTATGAGGGAAAACATGACTTTCTTCTGCTCTCTGACAGAAAATATGCTAATTGCATCTTTTTTGTTTTTATTCAGTATTAGCAGTATTAATGAGGTGTTGAGAATTCTTATATAAAACTAAAGATTTCTTCAAGTGAATGTGACCATCAGAGGCCCTTGACAGTATGTCCTCAGCCAATAGCTCATGTTTTCACCCCTCGTCCTTCCTGCTGTTGGGAATCCCAGGACTGGAAAATATGCAGCTCTGGCTTGGCTTTCCATTTGGTGCAGTGTATCTGGTTGCCCTCCTGGGGAATGTCATCATCCTCTTTGTGATCCAAATTGAGCACAGCCTACACCAACCTATGTTCTACTTATTGGCCATGTTGGCCCTGACGGACTTGGGCTTGTCCACTGCAACCATCCCCAAAATGCTGGGCATATTTTGGTTTGGCTTCAGCAAGATTGCCTTTGGGGACTGCTTAGCTCAAATGTTCTTCATACATCTGTTTACAGGCATTGAAACGTTCATGCTTGTAGCCATGGCTTTTGATCGCTATGTTGCCATTTGCCACCCTCTCCGGTACAACACAATCCTCACCAGCAGAACAATTTGTATTATTGCTGGAGTAGGAATGTTGAAAAATTTTGTTTTGGTTTTTCCACTTGTATTTCTCCTTCTACGGCTTTCATTCTGTGGACAAAATATTATACCCCATACCTACTGTGAACACATGGGCATTGCTCGTCTGTCCTGTGTCAGCATAAAGGTCAATATATTATTTGGGTTAATTCTTATCTCTATGATACTTTTGGATGTTATATTGATTGGTATCTCCTATGTGAAGATTCTCCATGCTGTCTTCAAACTCCCATCCTGGGAGGCCAGGCTCAAAGCTCTTAATACCTGTGGTTCCCACGTGTGTGTCATCTTAGCTTTCTTCACTCCAGCTTTTTTCTCTTTTATGACTCATCGATTTGGCCACAATATTCCACGTTATATTCATATCCTTCTAGCTAATTTATATGTGATTATCCCCCCTGCTCTAAACCCCCTCATTTATGGGGTAAGAACCAAGCAGATCCGAGATCGGGTGGTAATGATCTTCCTTTCTAAGGAAGTTTGACTCTGAACATCTGATTTGGAGATAGTATTCAAATCTTTTTTAATGCATTCTTTAAAAAGGGAAATTTAAGTGTTTTGAAGCTTCAGTGGAGTAAATGCTTTACAGAATTTGATGTTAAACAGGAAATGTTTTCTTACATGCAATATCAGATTAGAGATAAGTTTACACCACAAATATTTATCCCTGCACTAAATATAAACTTTGTTACATAAATAGGTATCATTTATTTCTGTAATAGATATTAAGATCATGTTTCAGGGATAAAGTCCTAATGCAGCTCAAGTACTAATATATAGTCTTTTATACAGAATTCATTGATTACAGTAGAGTGGTACTGTGCTGCCAAGAACTCTCATAGCTGCAATGGGACTGACTAGACAATGCTGCAGGATGTAGGTGCCCTTATCAAAGAAATTAAATGCAACTCTTATTTCTTCCTTGACAGAGTTGGTTTCTATATGCAAGTAACCACAGAGAACAAAATAATAAAACACCATAGGCATCATTTTATACTTTATTTTCATAAATTTTGAAATAGCAACTGCAGCAATTACATAGGATCAAATACCTGAAGGGACCTTAGGACTTAACTAAAGTCAAAGTAAGGTACAAAAGGAGAAAGAAACAGATACAGCATGTAAACATGGAGAAATTTAAAAATGTTCAGTTTCATCTTCTAGGACACTTTCTCAGTTGCACAGAATAAAGTTTGTTGTGAAAGCCAAAAAAATGTGCAAAGATAATTTTGTTTCAGATAAGCCAAGGCACAAGTTTATTGAGAATCTTTTAAACTTTACTGGTTGTATAACAAAAACATCCATAATGTAGGTAGGCCTCATACAATCAGTTGAAGGCCTGACTAGAACAAAAACTGAAGGCCTCCCCCAAGCAAGAGGGAATTCTGCCAGTTGCTAGGTATGTTTAACCCAATTGTACATCTATAACTGGAGAAATAACCATAGGATGGGCTTGGGAACTACTGGTCCAACTGTGAGGCAAACCTGAGCTAAAACTCCACTGAGCACCTGACCGCCCTAAACCCCTACTCTCATTATATGGGCTTAATCAAAATTTGTAAAATATTGCTTTTCAAAATACACTCCTAGGGAAATAAGAAATGCAAGTCCCAGACTGGTAGAAAATACTTGCAACACATATATCAGACAATGAATTTGTTGCCAACTACAAAAAAAACTTTTGCAAGTCAATAATAAAAAGAAAGATTAAATACAATCTCTATTAAAATATCAACATCATTTTTCACAGATCTAGAAAAAGTAATTCTATGCTTTGTATGACCAGAGGAGACCCTATATAGCTAAAGCAATCTAAAGCAAAAAGCACAAATTGGGAGGCATTAATTTACCAGACTTCAAGCTATACTACAAGACTATAGTAACCAAAACAGCATGATACTGGCACAAGAACAGACATATAGACATAGACCAATGAAACAGGACTGAGAACCCATATATAAAATCATCCTCATATTGTCATCTGATATTTGATAAAGCAGACAAAACCATACACTGGAGAAAAGAATCCCTATTCATAAATGGTCTGGGAAAATTGGCTACCCACATGTGGAAGACTGAAATAGGATCTGCACCTCTCACCTCTCAGAAAAATCAACTGACAATGGATAACAGACTTAAACCTAAGGCATGAAACCGTAAGAATTGTTGAAGAAAATGTTGGAAAAACTCTTATAAACATCAGCCTAGGCAAAGAATTTATGAAGAAGACCCCCAAAGCAATCATAGCAACACACAAAAAATAAATACATGGGACCTGATCAAATTAAAAAACTTTTGCATGGTCAAAGAAATTATCATTACAGCGAATAGCAAAACCTACAGAATGGGAGAAAATATTCACATGCTATATATCCTATAAACAGCTAATAACTAGAATATATAGAGAGCTCAGGAAAATCAGCAAGAAAAAAATCAAACAACATTAGTGAAGGGTGGGCAAAGGACATGAACAGAAACTTTTCAAAAGAAGATAGACTAATGGCCAAGAAACATATGAAAAAATGATCAACAGTTCTAATCATCAGGGAAATGCAGATCAAAACTACAATGAGATATCACCTAACTCCAGTGAGAATGGCCTCTATGAAAAAGTTCCAAAATAATAAATGTTGGCATGGATGCGGAGATAGAGGAAGATATAATATTACTACAGAGAGTTCTTCTCTGAAATCACATTGATATGCTCTCTAACCCTATCTCCTCCAATTATTGCTTTTTGATGATAGACAATTTGCTTAATCTCTCTGAGCATTGATTTTCCATCTATAAAATGGATCAAATAATATAATTTACCTAGTAGTGTTTTAGTGATGATTAAGAAAAGAAAAGCATGCAAAGTACATAAAATATATTGAATAAATATTATTGTTTATTAGCCATTCATTATGCTACCCTTCTTTGCCCCTCCTTGATAAATAATATAGCTGGGTCTGTTAGTGTTTATCTGATGTTATGTAGCCATGGAGAACCTCCAGTGGAAATGCCTCAAAGGAACAATTTGTGAGTTATGGGAGGTATTGCCATAAGAAGAAATCCTCTTATCCTCTTGTTACCTGTTTACTCACTGGTCCCATAGCCAAATTGGCTCAGAGTGTTGCAATCTCTAGGTGGCAGGTAATGCTTCTCTACATCCGTAGGTTGACCATTCACTTGTAGCTACTATCTGTTCCCTCAACCCTATATTGTAAGTTATTTAAGAAGACATCTATGTCAGTTAATGTCTTTAGCCTTATCAATAACTTCAGCTTTAGCCTTGTCCCTGAAATAGCTTTTTCTTAATCCACAATTCTCCATCACTCAATAACTCCAAATTTATTTTCTCAACTCTTTAGAGGAGATGAGATCCAATGTGTGAGTAAGAGCAGTGAAAATTGCAGCCTCTAATTGGAGTTCTTGAAGCCTGGGAAAATAAAAGTATTACATTGCAGGATACACACATAAATATTCAGGACAGTGCTAGCAAGGCTTGAATGGAAACCCAAGAATTTGTGCATCCAAATTCTAAAGTAATTTGTGAGCTGTGTGAAGGCCAGCCACCCTTTATTTTTGAAGAGAAGTCATTGGATTATCATTAGAGTTTTATCCAACACTGTTCAACCAATAACAGGTCCTGTCCTGGAAATTTCACTGGCCTTGTGCAGGACACAAGACTTTGGTATTGAACTGATCACTGTAGAAGCAATAAACAAGGAATGAATCACTCAACAGCCTCCTGGGCCTCAGTTTCCAATATTAGGGCCTTCTATAAAGTATGGCAAGGCCAATATAGCAGTTCTTATGCTGAAAATAAACTCGCAGAAGACACTCAACAGAACTATTTTTTCTAAGTACCAATGATAAATGATTAGGTCACAGAAAATTTGTAACTGCATTTTTGTTAGAACAATGATGAAATAGAGAAAATCATGAATCACAAAAACATTCTAAGTAACCAAGTATTCATTTGGTGTCATGAGACTGACCTTAATAAAGGTCATTGGTATGAAAATTGCTCAATCTTCCAACTGCCCCAATATGAATCAATCTTACAGGATAAAAAGATTGGTTTAACTAGCTTAGATATTATTAAATTATTAAATTAAGTTTATCTTCATTAACAAACCAAATTAAAATATCTTGAACGATTTTGGAATGTCTTACTTAAAAAGTTATCTATACGGCATGTACAAAATTGACTATGAAGGGAGTGAGGGAGTAAATGATGACATAAATTTTGAAGCTTATGCAATCTTCTTGGATTTTTGTATTAAAAGTGTCACAAGAATAGGGCTTCCTGAAACATTTCACTCAAATAGAACTATTGTTCACAGGCATTAAATAATTAGGGAGCTTCTCTGAGCATGTTATAATTACTGCAAACTATCAGTGTAGGAGTGCTCATGATTGGCTTTATGTAAATTATGTGTACTTTTTAATCAATACATTTCTGGAAATCAGAACCTAGCACCATCGAGCATTACATCTAAACCTCCTTGCCCAAAGGTTTTGCTTTTGTATAATGAATCATACTAAGTATGTCCGAAGTATCACATTCTACACATTCAACTGGTGGTAGGTGATCAACTCTGAGACTCTCCCTGTGCCTTTAGGGGAAATAGCAACCTCATTTATGGAGTCACAGGGCATGAAGAGCTGAGAGAAAAGCTCTTTCCATTGGGGATAAGAGAATGCTGGACTCTGGATTCTCGAGCCCCTTCAGGGACAGCAAGGCTGTCTTTCCTTGGGGAAGCAAAGGTGGCTGAAATTAGACATAAACTCTCCTTTCCAAGAGCCCAGGTGTAGAAGATTCAGACACACAGCACCAGGAATATCCCTCCCCAGGAGAGGTCCCTGATTCCGTCTAGTAAGTTTGGCCCCATGGGAGAATGAAGGCTCTAAGCCACCACTATGAGATTAGACACCTGGCTAGAGCAGGAATTGTGGTGAGACTAGAGCTGGGCTTGCAACTGAAAAGGCTGTAGGATTGAAGTATGAGGATTGGGGCTTAAAGAGAAGTGGCAGAAAGCATTTGAGCAGAGAAATGGCATGGGACCAGATGGAGATGATTGTTCCAAGCCTGAACCCAGACTCTTGTGCTCCCAAGGAAGGGGTTTGGACAGGGAGTTCAGAGCCTGAATAGTGTATCAGGTGGGAAATATCTTGAGCAGCATTCATTGAACCCTTATGGCGTGAAGGAGAATGCTGATTGGGAAGGGAAAAAAGGTCCCCAATACCCTCTCTTGATCATCATAAATTAGAAATCGTCACTGGTTTGCCTTTTCCTTCCTTTTTGTATTTTTTAAAAGTACCTGCTCCTTTGTCTGCTCTTTACTCCTCTTTGCTTCCTTTGTCTTCTCTATTCTCAGGGAAATCTCTTTTGTTCTAATTTCAGTTTTCTTCTTTTCCATCTTTTATACACCATCTATTTTTTTGGGATATATGCTTTTGTTCTCTCCATTCCTTCTACTCTCTCTCTTAGTCTTTCTTCCACTTATTTAGCCTAGATTTACCCCCACTATGCGCAGCTTCCTCCAGACCAGTAAGACCCCTAGAGGAAGTAAACTTATAGCACCATTTTCTATTCAATGACTCTCTCTCTTCCCTTTGTCATTATTTATCACTCCTTACTCCAGTCTCATTTCCAGGCCCTACTGAACAAGTTTGATGTCACGCCCAATGTTTTTTCAAGATTAATGAAAATCCCATCTACTCTAATTTGATACCCAAAAAAGATTATGGAGAAAAGCTTCTGCACAGATATGGCTCCTCCAGACACCAAGAACAACATCTTCAAATCACTGGATAGGATCCCTGTGTGCAACAGCCCCTTAGAGATCTCAAGTGTTGGCCCTGGAAGTCTGTCTGCGTACTACTCGGAACTATAAAATGGGCAGAGAAATCTTATTAACCTGAGCAAAGAAAGCTAACAATTGGGAAAAAGAAGGAAGAATGATATGAATTCAGGGGGTTAGAAGGAGAAGCATGAATGCTTTGAGAGTAAAACGCTCTTCAAAAAAGAGACCAAGAATTCCATAGCTAATATGTGACTCAACCTGGAATTCTAGTACCAGTGCCTGGCACACACTTATTCTTCTGATTGTTTTAGTCATACTGATCATTAAAATATTTCCTCTGTCTTTGGTGTCTGAAGTTAGACCATGAGATGACATCTAGGTGTGCATTTAGAATAATCTAGATATATTTAGGTATACTTTTTTTTTACTTATCCCAAATAATATTTATTAGAATTCTTAAATCTGATGACTGCTGCATTTCATTTCTTCTAAAAAGATCAAAAGCCCCTGCCTCATTCTCTCTCTTCTTTAGTCTGGAGCTCTTATGCGATATGTGTTAAACATTCTTACTCTATCCCTTATTTCTCCTACACTTTCTTCAGTATTTTCCATCTGTTTTTATTTTATCTCTATCTTCGCTCTGGCAGATTCTTCTGACCTTCCTTCTGACAATTTACTGACTCTCTTTAGCTGTCTCTAATATATTGTTAAATTCACCCTTTGAGTTATTATTATTCCTATTGTATTTTTTAAATACATCTGGTTTTCTTTCAAATCTGCTTTGTTACTTTTGATAACTTCCAGTGCCCTGAGAAAAATATTGATTTATAGACTTTATCTTCTGAATCTCAGTAAAACATAAAAAGATGGAGTAATTAAGTCAAATCAGAATTCCATGTCCTTGTTCACACTTTCACATTTTCTATGTGTTCATTGAAACTTAATTCTAAAAATTCTCCAGTTCTGTCTTCTAATTTACTAATTATCTCATCAATTGTGGCTTAATTACTATTAAACATCTCTCATGAAATTTTAATGTTATTACAATTTTTAATTTCTAAGAGATATGACAATCTTCTTTTAAGTATGGTTATCCTTTTCTTATGTTTTCAAGCTTATCTTTCATTTCTTAAAATCCAGTCAGGAAATTTGTTCAATATTCTTTATCAGATAACACCAATTTTTTGTGGGTATGATTTTTTTTTCCTTTTCAATTAATTATTGTTTACTGCAAATAGATTGATTTCTTCAGGAGGTTACATATTAAAATTGTTTGAGGCCTAATGTAAAAGTTCATTCCTGAAGAATGGATTTGGACTTGATTCTGTCATTTTCTGGTGCCTTGGACAATCCAAGATAACTTTAAATTCCTTTTGAGCAACTGGTGTGAAATCAGGCTACAAATTCACATGAGGACCTGCCTGTGGTTCGGTATTTACAAGGACATTATCTCTACTATAACAGGCTTGGAGGTAGCCAGTTTTTTTAAAAGTTCCAGGTGGGCGTGAGGGTGGAGGTGGACGAGGAGGTTTATTTCTAGTGCACACCTTCGCTCCAGGTGTGATGCTGTAGAATCCTATCTATGTAGGACTATGTGGTTCTATCTATGTGGGATTTAATAGATTCCCCATCTGCCGGAGCCTAGATTTTTTTAATTGACAGATAAAATTGTATGTATTTAATGTACAACATGCTGTTTTGAAGTATATATACATCATAGAAAGACTAAATCTAGCTAATTAACATATGCATTAAACGTAGAGAATATAATGGCGGTTAACAGGGCCTGGAGTGTTTTGTGTGAGGGGTTAGGAGATGTTGGTCAAAGGATAAAAAGTTTCAGTTAGATAGGGGAAATAGGTTCAAGAGATTTATTGTACAGTATGCTTAAATTCATTTAATGCCACAAATGCCCTTCAGTTGGAAGCCAACCTCAATATTTGATTTTAATGTCTGGATTTCACTCAATCCTTGGCCTGAGAATTATTTTTTGTTTGCCTGCTCATCAATGTATTCAGGGCATTCAAGTATGGCTGTAGGTATAGGTATAGTTAGAGGTAGAAGTATAGGTATAGGTGCAGATATAAATATAGGCATGGGTGTGAGTGTGGGTATGAGTATAGATAAGATTGTGTGTGTGTGTTTGTGTGCGCGCGCGCACGTGTGTGTGTGTGTGTGTGTGTGTGTGTGTAGAGAGAGAGAGAAGAATGATAAAGCAACTGTAACAAGATGTTCACAAAGGATGAATCTTGATAAAGGGCATGTGAAAATTCTTTTTACTATTTGTGCATACAATTTTCGATAAGTTGAAAGTACTTCGAATTAAAATTTTAAAAATAAAAAAACATAGAAATATAGACATACATAGATATGATTTTTATTTATTTTGATCAGGGGATTTGTTCTTTGTACCCAGTCCATCATGCTTCTGGATACTCTTAAGCTTTATTCCCTTAAAAAAAAAACTTGATAGTGTTTAGCATTTAGAATGTATTTCTATACATTAAATTGAAATGTTTTCTCAGCTTTATCTATTTTTACTATTTCATTTAAGTGATGCTTGACATTTAAATAATTGTGATTCATTAAATATTAATCAAGGAAAGAGATTGAAAAGATAAATTCGTCTAAGAGAATATGTCAGAGGAAACACAAATGATAGAAAAGAGATGGTAAAACATCATTTTATATATT
The DNA here is from genome assembly GCA_028533085.1 of Varecia variegata. Taxonomy (NCBI): domain Eukaryota; kingdom Metazoa; phylum Chordata; class Mammalia; order Primates; family Lemuridae; genus Varecia; species Varecia variegata. The sequence goes on along the minus strand of CM052438.1, from coordinate 140,427,023 downwards.
TTATGGCCACCTCTTCTGTGTCAAAATGTGTTAGGCACAAGGGCTATGGGGTGAATGACATGGGTTGTGTCCATAACCTCATGAATCTTACAGTTTAAGTACATAGTCATCAGAGACAATGGTAGAATTAACTCTTTCTCTCTTCTTCAGCTACTTGAAGGCATCTACCTCACTAAAGTCACTGCCAATGCTGCACTATAGCAATAGCTCCCTCCCTATTGAAGTCTCTGAATTCCTCCTCAACTGTTTCACCAGGTCTCCCACCTGGTAGCGCTGGCTGTCTCTGCCCCTCAGCCTCCTCTTCGTCCTGGCCATGGGGGCCAACGCCACCCTCCTGATCACCATCCGACTGGAGGCTGCTCTGCACCAGCCCATGTACTACCTGCTCAGCCTCCTCTCCCTGCTGGACATTGTTCTCTGCCTCACTGTCATCCCCAAGGTCCTGGCCATCTTCTGGTTCGACCTCAGACCCATCGGTTTTTCTGCTTGCTTCCTTCAG
>CM052438.1:140408752-140426024 GCA_028533085.1 Varecia variegata | reverse complement strand
AGCTTCAATTTTTAATATTAATGTTTTGTTTGAGATTTTAAATCTACATTCATGATCCATTGGCCTGTAAATTTTCTTTCTTATAATGTCTTTGTCAAGTTTTGGTTTTGAGTTTATGTGGCTTCATTAAACAAACTTGGAAGAGTCTCATCTTTCTCTAGTCTCTAAAAGAGTTTATTTCTTGTTTAAGTATTTGGAAGAATTCACCATTAATGTAATCTGGCCCTGAATATTTTTAATGGAAAGGATTAATTATAGATTCTGTTTTTTAACAAATATAGGCTTGTTTGGATTTCTTCTCTTCTCTAGTCAGTTTTGGTAATTGTATAGTTCAAGGAATTTGTCCATTTCAGCAATCTTGTCAAATTTATTGACCACTTCTAGTTAATTTGTAAAAATAAATTATATCCACCCCTCAAAAAAAAAAAAAAACAAAGTAAGAGGTAGGATAAAAATAAAAGTCAGAGAAACACACCCATATTTTTCTAATTAGAATTCTCTTTATAAAATAAAAACAACTAACTCAAACATTTTAACTTATGATTTAAAGAAAATACCAATATATGGGAGAAAAATTAAACTAAATTTCTATCAAGGTAGTAGCAAATGAAGGAAGTTCCCCCCTAATACTAAATCTTTTCCTGAAGACTGATTTCAATAAGTCTTAGATGTAGACTCATGAATCTAAAGATGGATTATTTTTACTTCTTTTCTTCATAACTTCATATCCACACTACCCATGTTTATGGAAAAAGCAATTACAATTTAAGATTTTCCACATGGAGAAATGATTTTTCAGTCTTGTTGGTTTTGTTAGAGGGGGAAATAACCCAGTGGTGTTTTGTACTGTGTTAATATGGGTAAGGTGGAACTACATTTCTAAGACTTTTCTTCTTGTATGTTGATGAGGTAGAGTCAGCCAAAAGAGGAATTTGTATGAGATTTAGAAGGCAAAATCAAAGCAGCAGCCATCACTTTCTGAAGGTCATCATGGTCATATATATTGAATGATACATACAGAGCTGATGGTCCATTCCTGCTTGTTCTTGCTCCACCCCAGAACAGAAGAACATGCCTTCTTTTCAAGGGCGTATGGGCCATAAAGCAGGGGATGAATAAATTTAAAACCATAGGAATCATAGGCAATATGGTCTCTTACTAAAAATAATTGAATTATAAATCAATAACAACAAAATACCCAAATACTTCCAAGATATAGGGAAATAAAACTTCTAAATAACCATGAGTCAAAGAAAAATGCACATAGAAAATTAGCATATTTCAACCTATCAATATTTGTGGGAAACAGAATTAGAAAGAAATGTGCATATTTAAATACTAATAACAGTATTTAAAATCAATTTTCTGAAGTTCTACCTTAAAATCTGGAAAAAAACATAATTGAATAAGACTCCAAATAAGGGAAGTAAATAATAAGACTAAAATTAACTTTATTTATATGTAATAGAAATAAACAATAGGAAATTGAAATTCTTAAAAAGCAAAAGATTTATAATAGATCCAAAAATGATAAAACACTTAGGTATATATTTAGCAAAATATTTGTAAGATTTTTTTTATAATAACAACAGAATGTTACTAGGAGAGGTCACAAAAGATCCAAATAAATAAATTTAAATGTTTAAGACTTAATATTGTTAAAATATCTATTATTCAATGCTATCTTCATAAAAATCCAAGAAATCTTTTTCTAGAAATTTTAAAAAATTAATTCTAAAATATCTGTGGAAATGCAAAGGACAAAGAATATCCAAAGCAATCTTTAAAAAGAAGGAACAAACAGAGGGGATTTACACTAACTATTTGAAACCATTATAATGCTACAGTAATCAAGAAAATTTGCTTATAATATAAAGATATAAACATAAATAGATGAAACAGAAAAGACAGTACAGAAACAGACCCACACATATATAGTCAATTGGTTTTCAACAAAGGGGTCAAAGCATGTAAGGGGAAGAATGGTTTTTTCAACAAGTGGTGCTGGAATAATTGTACATCTCTAGGGACAAATGAATCACAGCCCTTACCTCACTCCGTGCACAAAAATTACCTCAATGTAGAGGATATAGTTAAACTAGAAGCTAAAATTATAGAACCTCTAGAAGAAAAGGACAGGATGATATCATCATGACCTTGGTATAGGCAAATATTTCTTATCTAGTAAACAAAAAGTGAAAACCATAACATAAAAATTTATTGATGCATACAAATTTTAACTTTTAAAATCAAAAGCTCCTGGGCAGAGATATCTTGGATATGACCCCAAAAGCACAGAAAACCAAAGCCAAAATAGACAAATGGGATTACATAAAACTAAAATGCTTCTGCATAGCAAATAAAACCATTAATAGGGTGAAGAGATAACCCATGGATTGGGAAAAAATTTTGCAAATTGTACACCAGATAAGGACTAACATCCAAAATACACAAGAAACTCAAGCTACTCAATAACAAGAAAACAAATAACCCTACAAAAATGGGCAAAGAACATACACTGCAGAAAAGACACCCTTTTCAATAAATAGTGCTGGGAAAATTGGATTGCCATATGCAGAAGAATGAAAATGGACCCTTATCTCTCACCATAGACAGAAATCAACTCAAGATGGATTAAAGACTTAAATCTAAGACCTGAAACTTAAAATACTGGAATAAAACCAAGGGAAAACTCTTCCAGATATTGGTCTAGGCAAAGAATTCATGACTAAGAAAGCACAAGCAACAAAAACAAAAATAGACAAATGGGACTTTAAAAAGCTTCTTCACAGCATTCTATAAAAAAGACATTTGCACTTGAATGTTTATAGCTGCACAAGTCACAATTGCAAAGATGTGGAAGCAACCTAAGTGTCCATTAGTTCATGAGTGGATTAATAAAATGTGGTATATGTATACCATGGAATACTATTCAACTACAAGAAACAGTGGTGATATAGCACCTCTTGTATTATCCTGGATAGAGCTGGAACCCATTCTACTAAGTGAAGTATCCCAAGAATGGAAAAATAAGCACCACATGTACTCACAATCAAATTGGTTTTAACTGATTAACACCTAAGTGCACATATAGTAATAACATTCATTGGGGGTCAGGCAGATGGGAGAGGGGAGGAGGGGATGGGTATATACATACATAATGAGCACGATGTGCACCTTCTGGAGGATGGAGACGCTTGAAGCTCTGACTCTGTGGGGGGCCAAGGGCAATATAGGTAACCTAAACATTTGTACCCCCGTGATATGCTGAAACAAAAAAGAAAAAAGCTTCTTCACAACAAAGGAAATAATCAACAGACAGACCAGACAACCTGCATAATGGCAGAACATATTTGCAAACTATACATCCAACAGGAAAATAATTATCAGACTATACAAGGAATTCAAACAACTCAACAACACCAAAAAACCCCACAAATAATCCCATTAAAATGTGGGCAAAGGACATGAATAGATATTTTCAAGAGAAGACATACAAATGGCCAACAAGCATATGAAAAAATGCTCGACATCACTAATCATCAGAGAAATGCAAATCAAAACCACAATAAAATACCATCTTACACCAGTCAGAATGGCCATTATCCAAAAGACAAAAAAATAAGAGATGTTAGTGAGTATGCTGAGAAAAGGGAAGTGTTATACACTGTTGGTGGGAATGTAAATTAGTACAACCTCTATGGAAAACTGTATGGACAATTAAAAATATAATTACCATTTGATCCAGAAATCCCACTACTAGGTATCTACCCAGAGGAAAAGATATCATTATCTCAAAAATATACTTGTGCTGTACTTTTTTGTTTTGTTTAATTATTTTTATTTTTAATTATTATGAGTACAAAATAATTGTATCTCTTTATAGGGTACACGTGATGTTTTGATACAGGAATACAATGTGAATTAATCAAATCAGGGTAATTTGGGTATCTACAACCTCAGGCATTTATCTTTTTTTAGGGGGGTATCATTGCAATTCCACTCTTTTAGTTATTTTAAAGTATACCCTAACTTGTTGATTATAGTTACTTTCCTATGCTATCAAATATTTTTCATTCTATTTAACTATTTTGCACCCATTAACCATCCCCGTTTTATGCTCACCTCCCTGTTACCTCCCCAACCTCTGGTAACCATCAATTTATTCTCTGTCTCCATGAGATCAATTGTTTTTAATATTTAGCTTCCATATATGACAGAACATGTCCCTCTGTGCTTGGTTTATTTCACTTAACATAATGTTCTCCAGTTCCACCCATGTTGTTCGAAATGGCAGGATTTCATTCTCCTTTGTGGTTACATGATATTCCATTGTGTATATGTACCACAATTTATTTATGCATTCATCTGTTGATGAACATGTAGTTTGATTCCAAATCTTGGCTATTGTGAATAGTGCAATACACACGGGGGTGCAAACATCTTTTTGATTACTGAATTCCTCTTTGGATATATACTCAGCAGTGAGATTTCTGGGTAATATGGTCATTCTATTTTTAGGTTTTTGAGGAACTTTCATACTGTTTATTACAGCACTATTCACAATGTTAAAGACATGGAATAAATCTAAATGTCCATAAATGGATGATTGGATGAAGAAAGTATGGTATATATACACTATGGAATTCTATTCAGCCATAAAAAAAGAGTGAAATCATGTTTTTTACTGCAACATGAATGAAACTGGAGACTATTTTCTTAAACAACTAAAAAAATAAGACAACTACCACATGTTCTCACTTACAAGTGAGAGCTAATTAATGTGTACACATGGTCATAGAGTGTGGACTGATAGACATTAGAGACTCAGAAGGATGGGAATGTAGCAGGGGGAGGTGGATGATAAGAAATTGCTTAAAGGGTACAGTATACATTATTATTATTATTATTATTATTTTTTTTTGAGACAGAGTCTTACTCTGTTGCCCGGGCTAGAGTGCTGTGGCGTCAGCCTAGCTCACAGCAACCTCAAACTCCTGGGCTCAAGCAATCCTTCTGCCTCAGCCTCCCGAGTAGCTGGGACTACAGGCATGCACCAGCATGCCCAGGTAATTTTTTCTATATGTGTTTTTAGTTGTCCAGATAATTTCTTTCTATTTTTAGTAGAGATGGGGTCTCGCTTTTGCTCAGGCTGGTCTCAAACTCCTGACCTCAAGCAATCCTCCCGCCTCGGCCTCCCAGAGTGCTAGGATTACAGGCGTGAGCCACCATGCCCAGCCTACAATATACATTATTTGGGTGATGGAAACACTAAAAGCCCAGACTTTACCACTGTGCAATATATCTATATAACAAAATTTCACTTATACTCCTTAAATTTACACAAATTTAAAAAGCTAGATTTTTTTAAATAGGCAAAAGGCTTGAATAGATATTTCTCAAAAGAAGACATACAGATGGGCAGCAGATACATGAAGAAATGCTCAACATCACTAACCTTAGAGAAATGCAAATTAAAACCACAATAAGATAATACCTCACACCTGTAAGGTTGACTATTATCAATAACATGAAAGATCAGAAGCGTTGGGGAGGATACGGAGAAAAGGGAACACTTGTACACTGGTGGTGGGGAGGCAAATTTGTATTATTAGTATTACCAAAACATTATGGAGTTTCCTCAAAAAATTAAAAATAGAATTACCATATGATCCAGAAATCTCACTACTGGGTATGTGTACAGAAAGGAATTGAAATCAATATGTCAAAGAGATGTCTGCAGTCCTTTGTTCATTGCAGCATTATTGACAACAGCCAAGCCATGGAAACAGCCTAAGTGTCTATCAGTGGATGAATGGATTAAAAGTGTGGAATATATACACAATGAATGCTATTCAGCTTTAACAAAACAGGAAATTCTGTCATTAGCAACAACATGGGTGAACCTAGAGGACATTAGGTTAAGTGAAATATAATCTTTTTATGCTTGCACAGCTATGCTTCTGTACTGTGCCATAAGTCTGTGTCTTCATATGATCATTTGGAACCAAGTTTCTTTACCCCCAGTCATCAGTAATGAAACAAAGGTATGCATTATTACTATTCCTGGTAAACATTGCATAGAAGGGAGACACTAGCCAGTGCATTAAAGCAAGAAAAATGCAACAAAATAGAAGAGAAAGAAAGAACATGTTCATTTTTCATTGTCATTGTGATGCCATATATCTAGATAATCCTAAATAATTTATACAAAAATTGTTATGTTTAATAAGCAATATATTGAAGACATTAAATAAAAGATTACTTGTATAATTCATTTGTTTGCATACCAGTGTAATTTAATTTTTCTTCCAAAATATTTTTCAGTACCAATTTTGTGCTTGACATTTTGATAAGTTTTGAAAAAGTTAGAAGACAAATCTGTCTCACAAAAGATTTAATTCTGAAATTCCAAATGGTTTCAGACCTGCATGGTCTCTGCTGTACCTGTAAAAAATTATGCCCTCAGGAGTCCTAGACTATAATGAGGGACCAAATAGTTTCTAAGACAACTCCCAGGGGTTCAGCCAGTGTCCTTATAACCCAGATATATCTGATTTTTAATTCTCCTTTATTCTTATTGTAAACACACACACACACACACACACACGGGAAATCACTTCTCCTCTGAGACTACAGTAGAAAGAGACAGTAAAACCAAGTTTTTCTGACTACCCAACTTCAGAATATATCACACACACATTGCACACATGTGCATGTGTACACACACACATACACAGAGAATAGAAATGTTTCATCTTCCAGCTGCCTCCCAAGGTCTCAATATAGATTTTATATTTCTTCTGCAGGGCCAAGAGCATCACGTGGACATGAATATGACTTAATCCATGGATATGTCTTCAGTTTCTTGAGGAACTGGAGTAGCTTGCAGGGTGAGCAGATTTCTCAATTGGGGTTGCATTCTTCTTATTAAAGGAATGGGTGCAGATTATGCTAGCTGAGAAGGGAGGATGAATTAGAAAGTTTCCAGAAAAAAATTATTCTCCTAACTTTTAAAAAGGCATGCACCCTACTAAGGCTGCTTTTACATACTGGCTTGTATGTTCCATTTTCACGTTGGATAAAACATTCACATTTCAACTACTGAAACATAACCCTTGTGAGGTGTGTTCTCCATAGTCTCACTGGTTGTGAAAGCTAAAAACAGTATTTCTGAGAGAAAAGAATTTATTTTGCAGTGGGAGAAAAGAGTGATGGCAGCCTTATTCCATAATTTTCTGTTTCTTGTCTACTATTCTTTCCAGGGAGTTGCCTCCATTTCACATTATAGGTATGATATTTGAATTATATCTTAATTATAAAGGCCTCTAGAGTTTATCTACTCATCTCCCCAAAGGAGGGGGGACCCCTGAAGTGACAGGGGGGTCACCTCCAATATGTCCAGGAGGGACTACAAATTTCAATATTAATATTTATTAATCAAAGAGCCTATTTAGTTTTCCTCCAATATCCTCCTCTAAAAGACTACCCCCATCCCACTACTTCTTCCTTTTTTTTAATCAACACCTTCCACCTCCACACGGCCCACTTCTTCAGACTCATGCATCCCATTTGTATCCATCCTATGATCGCAACTTTATTCTTATTTCCTCACAACAGATTGTCACATCAAATATTCTCCTCCTTACTCCTAAGGAGTGTTCTATTGATCCTTTCTGCACCACTGCCTCTTTTGCTATGAACTTTGAAAAAATACATTCAGTATCTTCTTTATACCAGAAAAACGGCTTTGGAGATTACACAGCTTGAGAAATATTTTATTCTGTAGCTCTCTGAAGTTGCGATATGGGTAGAAAATAAAGAACTCTGTTCTAAAGGGAATGTCAATTGATTTAGTTTAAGATGATAAGGATCTTTGTTCTCACTAGACTGGACTCCATAGTCCATTAGACTGGACTCTAATCTTAGAGAAATATCAGCTTCTCAGAAATTATTGCATTTCTAATGATTCTTTTTCATTAATTTATTGCGGTACTGGTAAAATAGGTGACCTTTTGATGATTATTAGAAAGGGAATTTTTTTATACATTTAAGACCATCCTATGATTCTCCTTAAAGAAAACTATTGGTACAAGAGAATGATTTATATTTTTCCACATTTAGGTTTTCTGCAAACCAACAATGGGAAGATTGGGCTAAAACTAGATTGAAATTATTGTCAGTATGTCCAATAGGTAAGACTGATTAACTTTGAAAGGTGAGTCCACAAGATCTGCTGAAGTCTGCTAACATTTCAAAATAGAATAGGCATCTCTGACTAAGATGTAGGTACAACACAATAAATATTTAATCAATACTTGATTATCCAGTTGTTTGGTTTGTGACCAACTTTATCCTGGAGAATGGACTACATGACAAAAAAAAGACCCTCCAAACACATAGACTCGGTCAGTTCATCTTGTCAACATCTAATGCTTAAGACATGGACCAAAACAGAGTATATATCACATATTAAACATAAGTATACATATGTGGCCATTGATCTGTAAGAAAGACAAATTAGCCATTATGGGAAAGAAGACTCCCTTATCAGTTACTCTCTGAACTTATATTTTTTCCTGCTTACAGAGACAATTCAGCACCTGCTATACCATGAACTTCCAACAGTCGTTATGTCATTTCTAAATGGCACAAGCCTAACTCCAGCTTCATTCATCCTAAATGGCATCCCTGGCCTGGAAGAAGTGCATTTGTGGATCTCTTTTCCCCTGTGTACCATGTACAGCATTGCTATTACAGGGAACTTTGGCCTTATGTACCTCATCTACTCTGAAGAGGCTTTACACAGACCTATGTACATCTTCCTAGCCCTTCTTTCCTTCACGGATATACTCATGTGCACCAGCACCCTTCCGAACACTCTTTGCATATTGTGGTTCAGCCTCAAGGAGATTGATTTTAAGGCCTGCTTGTCTCAGATGTTCTTTGTGCACACCTTCACAGGGATGGAGTCTGGGGTGCTCATGCTCATGGCTCTGGACCGCTATGTGGCCATCTGCTACCCCCTGCGCTATGCCACTATCCTTACTAATTCAGTCATCGCCAAGGTCGGGCTCATCACTTTTTTTAGAGGCGTGATGCTTGTTATCCCTTTCACTTTCCTCACCAAGCGCCTTCCATATTGCAGGGGCAATGTTATACCCCACACCTACTGTGACCACATGTCTGTTGCCAAGATATCCTGTGGTAATGTTAAGGTCAATGCCATCTATGGGTTGGTGGTTGCCCTCCTGATTGGGGGTTTTGATATCTTGTGCATCACAATCTCCTACACTATGATTCTTCGAGCAGTTGTGAGTCTGTCAACAGCAGATGCTCGGCAGAAAGCCTTTAGCACCTGCACTGCCCACATCTGTGCCATCGTCATCACCTATGTTCCAGCCTTCTTCACCTTCTTTACACACCGTTTTTGGGGACATACGATTCCTCCACATATACACATTATTATGGCTAATCTTTATCTACTCATGCCTCCTACAATGAACCCTATTGTGTATGGGGTGAAAACCAAGCAGATACGAGATAGTGTCATTAGGTTCTTGCTTAAGGGAAAGGACAATTCTTCTCATAACATTTAAATAGAGTCTTCTGAGAAGTTAAAGTTCTCTTAGCCAAGTTGAGATCACCAAGTCAACAGGAGACCCTCCAAAGGAAACCAGAAATCTGTCCATGAGAAATATTTTCATGTGACTCAGAATCTTCTTCTTCTTTTGAAAGGGAACTACCATGCTCATGTAGGTAAAGACCCTCTTTATTCATACAGGACTTCAAAGTTCACTGTGTTTAATGTTCATAGACAGGTATATCTATCCTGAATGACAATCTACACAATTTGGCACCACAGTACTTGGATCACTAAGACTGGAGTTAAATTTTTACAAAATTTTAAATCCCTGCTAACTATGAGCCATGTTCATTCATTAATGTCTGTGCTAATTTACTTATATCAGCACTCTCCTGCCAAAGTCATTTGGAGTTCACTCTTACTTCCTAAGTTCTTATCTCTTGCTTCTATCCCAAGTTTGACAGTTGTATATCCAGTAGCGATTCATCCCTAAGTTCACCAGGAAACTTGTAAAAAAAGTAAATTGCAGCATGTTCATAATACCCAGAAATTGATAATAACACCAATGTCCATCAACATTAGACATAAATAAATAATTGTGGTCCATTCAGTTATAATGTTGAGTGTAAGAGACAAAAATACATATTGTATGTTTTCATTTATATAAAGTACATAAGCAGGCAAAACTAATTTATTAGAAATTAGGATAATGTTTACTTTTGAGAATGAGGGACCAAGTAATGAGGGGTGCTTCTGAGGTATTGCTGTTGATTAGTTCTTGACCTGGTTGTTAGTTTCAGGGTGGTATTTCATGTCACTTATGATGTGCTCTCTTTTTTGCATGCGTACTATACTTCGATAAAATTTTTTTTCAAAATAATGTGTCTTGCACACACACTCTGACTAAACTATGAAACACTTCTTTTTTGCCTCCTATACTATCTGTCTATGGCTCATAAAGTATGCATAATTTCTTTTCTTTTAGAAGTATGTTAAATTTAGTGTAAATGATATGTGCACATTGTACAAATTATAATCAAATACAGACGTGATTATCATAAAAAATATCAAAACCTCCATCCTGAAAATCTTGTCCATCTATTCTCTTTTCAGATATTCTATCTTAAAAGTATTGTGTGTGTGTGTGTGTGTGTGTGTGTGTGTGTTTTAGTTCTTTTTTTCTTTTTAGTGGTTCTTTTACTCAAAGCTATGTTTGAACTTTAATTAGATTACCCATTACTCTGCTATACACAATTAGGATTTAATTCAATTATTGTATCTGTGCCCTGCCCTATCTCTCAAGATATTTTATATGTATATGTATATGATCACACACATGCACCCATCCCCCTACATAAGTGAAAACTTAATGCTAGTTATATCTTATTTTTCCATTCTTAAGATAATTACCACTTGCTAAAATTCTGGACACCTTCCCAATTTGTTTATAATTTGTTTGTAATAATTGAAAACTAATAAATAGTGTTTGAATTACTATAATATGAATATTAATATGAGTATTGAATATGAATGCTGATCACTTTACAACCAAGTCAGCATATTTCCTTCTCTATTGGCCAGATACCACCGTCTTTATTATCCTTGAAGTATACTGCCAGAATCAATATTTTTTTCAGATATATCTGAGAATATAATGCACTGGTCAAACAAGGAAAGGATTTGTAGACAACTAGAAAATAACTTTTATAACAGTTAAGAAGGAATGATGGTGAAAATATCTAAGGAAAGAAAAAATGAAAACCCCCCAAAATGAAAGAAAAAATGAGACAACATAAAATGTGAAAGAAAGTAAACAGATACAGATCATCTGTTTAGGAGGGCAAATGTCTGAATTTTAGGATTGCCGCTAAAAGAGAAAACTTAAAACAAAGAGAAGAATTTATCCAAAACACTATAAAATAATATTTTCTATGACCAAATTCAAAATATATGTTTTAAGAAATACCAAAATACCTAGAAAAAATTTTTACAAAAGACTCAAACCCAGCCACACCACTGTGAGAATATATGATCTACTCTTAGCAAATTTCAATATACAGTGCATTATTAACTATAGTCACTATGCTGCACATTAGATCTCTAGAACTTATACATCTTATAACTGCAAGCTTGTATCCTTTAACTGACATTTCCCTCACTCCTCTGACACTCATCTACTTTCTTTTTCTACCCTTCTACTTTCTGTTTCTATGAATCTGACTTTTTTTAGATTCCACATATAAGTGAGATCATGAAGTATTAGTCTTTCTGTGTCTGGTTTATTTCACTTAGCATAATGTTTTCCAGGTTTATCCGTGTTGTTACAAATGGTAGGATTTCTTTCTTTTTTAAGGCTAAATAATATTCTCTGTATGCATACCACATTTTCTTTATCCATTTATTTGTTGGGTTTTTTTTAATTTTATATTTCAGCATAAATACAGGAGCACAAATGTTTAGGTTACATATATTGCCTTTGCCGTACCGGAGTCAGAGCTTCAAGCCTGTCCATCCCCTAGACAGCGCACACCGCACCCATTAGGTCTTTATATACACATCTCCTCCTCCCCTCTCCCATCTGCCTAACACCCAATGAATGTTATTACTATATGTGCACTTAAGTGTTGATCAGTTAATACCAATTTGATGGTGAGTACATGTGGTGCTTGGTTTTTCATTCTTGTGACACTTAGTAGAATGGGCTCCAGCCCTATCCAGGGTAATACAAGAGGTGCTATATCACCATTGTTTTTTGTGGCTAAGTAGAACTTCATGATGTACATATACCACATTTTATTAATCCAATCATATATTGATGGGCACTTGGGTTGTTTCCACATCTTTTCCATTCACTTGTTGACAAACGATTGCCAAGGGAAATACAGCCCTCTCCTTTATTTGAACTTATAAATACATCTTTATTTCTGTTTTCTTTTTTTTTTTTTTAATTTTTTTTTTTATTTCAGCTTATTATGGGGGTACAAAAGTTCTGCATAGATATATTGCCCATGTCCCTCCCAATCCCCCGAGTCCGAGCCTCAAGCGTGTTCTTGATAGGGATTTTCTTGGATAAATAATTAAAGTGGCTTAGATAAGCCCACTTATTAAAGTGTGACTGAGAATTTATTGGTCCTTATTTGAAAAATGGAGACCAAGAAACTACAACACCTGTCAAAATTAATGGAATGCAAGTTGAAAACCTTCACATTCAGAAAAGTAATTCACTGGAAATTGAGGTAGTAATTTCAGCACAGCAAGTAATCCAATGTAATGATGACCCTCAATTTGACTGTGGGTAAGGTTGGTCCCACCTACATCTACTTAGGGTCTGCTCCACTTGGCTTTTTACCACCAGGTGCCTAGGTTTGGAGGAGACCAGTTACTATCAAAGAATCTCTCTGAGCAAGGTGGTATATATGCTTGCCATTGTTTTCAAGGGCATGGAGTACACAGTTTTGGTGCATCCTTTCTGGATGAAAATTTAGCAATCTAAGTTTTTTAAAATTGGTATAGTTTTGACTCAATATCTATTCATGTCTATGAATTTTCCAATGGAATTGTGAGTCGATATTCATTGTAAAGTTAACTATAACATCTTGAAAATAAACTCAATGTTCTAAATTAGAGAAATTTAAAGCAAAGTTTACAGCCACAAAGAGGACCACTTTGCTGACTTTGAGACTCATGCTCTAGAAGAGTTGTTAATTAGAGAAGTGTTCATAATATATTTTTAAATGGAAGCAAACGGTGATGAAATAGCCTGTGAATTATCATGATTTTTCAGGGAAAAGCCCCCATTACATATACATGGAAATAAAGACATACCAAACCCTAGCAGCAGGTATTTCTGAGTATCAGAAGTATGTGTTATTTATAAATGTCTTTATTGTTACTTTTTCTCTTTTTCAACTAATAAGAATTTACTATTTTAGGATTCACAATAATAGAAAACTAAACACTTATGACAGCACAGACACATATACATCATTGCTTTATGTTTAATTGCCTTATACAAGAATTTTCCACCTCTAGTCCTAATGGTAGGATATCTGTGACATGGATGTTAATTTCTGGATTGCCCTCCTTTGGGGGACACCTATGGTTGAGGAACTTTTTTTCCTTCAAATATATGAAGATTTCTATTGTGCTCTCCCTTGGGGCTTTGTGATCCTAGAGGCTCTTAAGCCCTGTTTCACATTGAGACTTGGGACTCCTGAGGGTACAAGAGATTATTTCTGTTTCTTGTGGGAACTCAGCAGGACTAAGCACTTCTGATGGAAAAGTCTATAAGGTGAAGCCAGGGTGTTGCCATCACATACATTCTGGGCCCTCCCTCTGACATGAACACCTTTCACCTTTCTTCTTATCTGGAGTTATATTGTGGGTAAGGGATTTCTGCCTTCCAGAAATTTAAATCCTAGGCTTATTATATGACAAAGCCTAGTCCTGTTCTAACCAGTCTGTGTAATCATAACGATCAAAGGCACTGACCTACAGAAAATGTTGGTGATTTCTTAGTGTGTGAAAATTAGGAAGAATATGTTCATTCCACATTCAAAGTACAGATAGTACTTGTAAGGGATGTGTACTTTTGGTGGATAAGGTCCAGGTTAGATGCTCTCAATATCTCCTTTAGAGTACAAGGGATTCTTCTCCTTATATTTCTTTGTTTTTTCCAAATATGTGCTGCAATTCAAAGGTATAGAATTAGACAATAGCAACCCTAAGATCTCTAAATCAGGAAAAGACAAATTGCTACAAACATTTCCCTCTGAATCACTAGCCCCACCTTCCTTACTCCCTCTCGTTTCTTCAATTTAGTCACATATCTTGCAGTCAGTCAACTCAACTCCAATTTATTATTATTTTTTTAAATTCAGTCCCTGTCCTCATTGATGAGGTAAAATAGGTGGAAGATTTAGCTCATACACTAAAACAGGACACAGGCCAATAAAGGGATAGGATAAATGTAAATTGTTCATGCACGGATCTCCAGGTTATCATCATCATGAAAAAAAAATGGAGGAAATATGAGGGTAGGAGAGAGGAAGAAAGGTGAATTTCAAATAATAAGAGAGATGAAGATGTGCTTCGCCAGGATTTAGTGTAGAGAACACAAAATTCTGTATCTTTGGACAAGCTTTTGAATGCACTGAGTCTTGGTTAAATAAAATGGATAGATAATATTGAATTGGCAGACTCATATAAGAATGTGGTTAAATTCGTAAGTTAATTTAAATATTAAAGAAGTAAATATATTAAATAGATAAATATAGACAATCAAATAGTACTATTGTAATTTTTTTGCTTAGACATGTAGATAAATATTTGGGTAGGTATGCATATTTGCCATTTATGCTTAAGGTAAAACCTGAAAGCACCAAAGCAGAGACACAGAAAGTGTTTGTGGTAAGGATACGTTGCCTGGCACACATATAGTGGATACCTAATTTTTTTAATTTAATAAATGGAATTTGTTTAACTTAGAGTCCATAAAATGGATATATTCAGGCTCAGTGATGGTGCTTTCTGTCACTAAAAGTTTGGATTTGACGTTTCTGGAAAAACATTTCAAAACAACAATAGTAGCAAAGAAAAATAGTATCAGATAATCTAGAAGTCTCTTTTCTGCATCCAGCATTTTCCTGACATGGCTCTCCAGGATTTTGGGAGAGAGTTGTTCAAATGCCTGATAGTATTTTCTTCTGTGAACTAGTCCCTAAATTCCTTGAAAATATGCTCTTCTAGGACATCACTAGAGAAGCATAGCATGAAAGTGAAAAGGAAGTCTCCTTGGCTTTCCTAGCCTCTACGCAGTGCCTGATTCATTCAAATTTTTAAGGAGGCTAAGATCAAGAGATAATTCAAAGGAGGCTGTTTTCTGTTTTAAACAGCCAGAGGCAACCATGGGTGCTACATACACTTTGTGTCAAATGGCTGCCAGCATGGGATGAAGAAACAGCAGAAGACGCAGCAGTGATAGCATCAGTCACCACACTTCCCATCAGATAGTGGAGGCTTAGACACCTAGTTCACGTAATGGAACCCATTGCCAAGGAGAAAAGAGAACCTGTGATTGACATGAGGTGGGATGATGGGATGATGTAGCTTATCTTGATGTGGTATGCTGTTTTGTTGTTATTATTAAACTTCCAATGCATGGCTATATTCTCTCTTTTTTACCTTCCCAGAACCACAGGCAAAAATAAGAAAGTTGGGGGGTGGTGCTCAGGGTAAGTCTGAATAGTACTTTTACCAGATTACCTTCTCCTTTGGAAAAAAAAATCATCCCACACCATCCTCTTGCTATTTACCTGAAAGATGACTGGAATGCTGGGCAAGGAAGAAATAGTAAGAAGCAGTAGCATTAGAGGTCCCAATTTAGAAACATGAGCCTCATCTTCCTCCAGAGAAAAACAAGAAAACAAATAAATGCAAAATCAAATAAATGAGAACAAATCACGTATCAACTACCTGTTAGTGCCCACCTTCTGCATTAATTTCCTTTAGAAGGGATTTAGTTTAGTGGAACAGATGTGAAATCCGAGCTAAGAAAACCTAGATTTCATTCTGAATTATCACTAATAGCTTTGGGAAAGCAGATTAAACATCCTGTACCTAAATCAGGGAATTCAATTACAGTAGCTCACCCTGGACTGTGGAAATGAGACCTCTTCAAAGAAAGTGTCATTCTATCTCAGTGTTCAAAGAAGACTTATCAAGATAAATTATATGTCATTTGTCTTTAATCTATTTTAAGTTTATTTATTTATTTTAATTTTGACTCTTTTATTTATTTTTTTAAATTTCATAATATTATGGGGGTACAAACATTTTGGTTACATATAATGCCTTTGCCACGCCCAAGCCAGAGCTACAAGCGTGTCCATCCCACATACGGTGTGCTCCGCACCCATTACTTGTGAGTTTACCTATTCCCACCACCTACCTCCCAGCTGCCCAGCACTGATGAATATTACTTCCATATGAGCACCTAAGTGTTGATTAGTTAGTACCAATTTGATGGCGAGTACATGTGGTGCTTGTTTTTCCATTCTTGTGATACTTCACTTTGAAGGATGGGCTGAAGCTATATCCAGGATAATATAAGAAGTGCTAGATCACCATTGTTTTTTGTGATTGAGTAGTATTCCATGGTATACATATACCACATTTTATTAATCCACTCATGTATTGCTGAGCACTTGGGTTGTTTCTACATCTTTGCAATTATGAATTGTGCTGCCATTAACATTGGAGTGTAGATGTCTTTATTATAGAATGTCTTTTTTTCCTTTGGGTAGATGCCTAGAAGTGTGATTGCTGGATCAAATGGTATTTCTATTTTTAGTTCTTTGAGATCTCCAGAATTTGTTGTTTTGGGACTTTTTGATAAAGGCCATTCTCACTGGAGTTAGGTGATATCTCATTGTGGTTTTGATTTCCATTTCCCTGATTATTAGAGATGTTCAGCATTTTTTTATATGTTTGTTGGACATTATTCTGTCTTCTTTTGAAAAGTTTCTGTTCATGTCCTTTGCCCACTTTTTAATGGGGTTGTTTGATTTTTTATTGTTAATTTTCTTAAGTTTTATATTTTATTTATTTATTTATTAATTTTTTTTCTTTACCTAAGTGCACATTTGGGAATAACACCAATTGTGTATTGGACAGAGGTGGGGGGTG
>CM052438.1:140388510-140408252 GCA_028533085.1 Varecia variegata | reverse complement strand
ATGAAAATTCAGCCTCAAAACTCAATAGTTGTTTAATAACCAATAAGAAAATTTTGTGATAGTAAAGTATCCATGATGGTTTAGAAAATCTGAGACTATGAAACATGGAATATAGATATCTGGAAGGATGCTCCTGAGGATTTGATTTACAAACTGGACCATACCTTCATTTATATTGTGAGCCTAACACTACCCTTATTCAGGAATGTAATGAAAAAGTTTCTCACATACAAGGTTGTTATGGTTACTGCACTCTCCAGACTGCCAGGCTGGTAATTAAAGTTAAATCCACTATGATTACATCATGAATGAGCTATAAGAATGAAATAGTATGTACTGGAAGAAGCCAGGGTTTGGAAATTAGAGTACTTAATCAAGGTGACCAGAACATGAGACATAAAAACATAGAGAGTAAGAAAGAATTTATTTACTTAGGAAAATTTCTGTGAAAAATGTTGAAAAGCCTGGTAGGAACAACAGGAGTTGTTAAAATGTCCATACTACCCAAAGTGATTTACAGATTCAATGCACTCCCCATCAAAATACCAACATCATTTTTTGCATGTCTAGAAAAAGTACTTATATGCTTTGTTTGGAACCAGAACAGAGCCTGAATAGCCAGAACAACCTTAAACAAAAAGAATGAATCTGGAGACATCATTTTACCAGACTTTAAATTATCATATAAGGCTACAGTAACCAAAACAGCATGGTACTGACACAAAAATGGAGACATAGGCCAATGGAACAGAACAGAGAACTCAGATATAAAACCATCCACATATTGCCATTTGATCTTTCCCCATAGTAGACATGAGGAAAAGAATACCTAGTCAATAAATGGTGCTGGGAAAATCAGATAGCCACATGTAGAAGACTGAAAAAGGGTCCATATCTCTCACCACTCACAAAAATTAATTCAAGATGGACACGAAACCATAAGAATTCTAGAAGAAAATGTTGGAACAACTTTTCTAGATATTGGCCTAGGAAAAGAATTGATGAAGAAGATCCCAAAGGCAATTACAGAAACAATAAAAATAAATAAATGGGACCTGATTAAATTAAAACGCTTCTGCACGGTGAAGGAAATAATCAACAAAATAAACAGACAACCTACAGAATGGGAGAAAATATTTGTAAACTCTACTTTCAATAAAGGGCTAATATCCAGAATCTACAAAGAACTCAAGCAAATCAGCAAGAAAAAAACAAACAACCCCATTAAAAAGTGGGCAAAAGACATGAATAGAAGCTTTTCAGAAGAATATAGATAAATGGCCAGCAAACATATGAAATAATGTTCAGCATCATTAATCATCAGGGAAATGCAAATTAAAACCACAATGATATATCACCTTACCCCAGTGTGAATGGCCTTTTTTAAAAAGTCCCAAAACAATAGATGCTGGCATGGATGCAGAGAGAAAGGAAGGCTTGTACACTGTTAGTGGGACTGCAGATTAGTACAACCTCTATGAAAACAGTATAGAGATTTCTCAAAGAACTAAAAGTTGACCTACCACTTGAACCAGCAATGCCACTACTGGCTATTTACACAAAGGAAAAGAAGTCATTTTATCAAAAAGATACCTGCATACAAATTTTTATTGCAGCACAATTCACAATTGCAAAGATATGGAATCAACCCAAGTTCCCATCAATACATGAGTGGATTAATAAAATCTGGTATATGTATACTATGGAGTACTATGCAGACATTAAAAAAAATTGTGAACTAATATCTTTTGTAACAACCTGGATGGAATTAGAGATACTAAGCAAAGTATCATAAGAAAGGAAAAGCAAACACCACATTTACTCACTATTAAATTGGAACTAATCAATCAACACCCATGTGCGCATATGGTAGTAAAACTCAATGGAAATCAAGTAGGTAGGAGGGGGGAGGAGGGGACGGGTAAATTTACACCTAATGGGCACAATGCATGTTACCTAGGTGATGGGCACACATATAACTTTGACTCAAACCACAAAAAAGCAAAACATGTAATCAAAATGTTGGTACCCCCAAAATATTCTGAAATTTAAAAAAAAAAGAACAACAAAACCTATAAACTCTTACCAATATAGATGCAAAAATATTCCTCATCAATAGAGATGCAAATATCTCTAACAAAATATGAAGAAGTAGAATTCAAAAATATTTTTTAAAATTATACATTATGCCAAGTCAGGTTTATTTGAGGGATGCAATGCTGGTTCAGTATTCAGTAATCAATGTAATCCACCATAGTACCAGACTTATGAGTAAAATTATATGATCATCTATTGATGTAAAAAATGTATTTGACACAGTTTAATACCCATTATCAATTAAAAAATAAGAGTCACCCAAAAATAGTAATCGAAAGGAACTTTCTCAATTTGATTAAAGAGCATCTACAAAACACCTATAGCTAACATTGTACTAAATGTTGAAAGGTGGAATGTTTTGTGTACAAGATTGGAAACAAGACAAAAGTATTTTATCTCACCACTCTTTTTATTACACAATGCTGGAAGTTTTAGCAGTCCAATAAAGCAAGATAATAAAAGAAAAGACACAAAATTAGAAATGAAGTAATTAAAGCCTTCTTATTTGAAGATGTCATGATTGTCTACATAGAAAATATCTACCTACCAAAAAAATAAAACCTTTCTAAAATTAATAAGTGAGTTCAATAAAGTTATAGAAAGCAAAATAAATATACAAAATCAATTCTAGTTTCATGTACTAGCAATAAACATATGGACACTGAAAATTTAAAAATTCATACTATTTACAAAAGCAAGAAAACAAGAAACTATATGTCCATAAATCCAAAAGAAACCCTGTATAGTACTTGCATAATAAAATTATACAACACTGAAGAAATTTTAAAAATACAAATATATGTAGAGACATACAGTATTCATGAATGGGGAGATATTAATTCTCCCCAAACTGATACCCAGGTTTAATTAAATTACTCTAAAAATTCCAGGAAGAATTTTGGTTGATATAGAAAGATTATTCTAATATTTATATGGAAAGTCAAGGGAACGACAATAGCTAAAACAACTGAAAAAGAATAATAAAGTGAGAAAACAATCTTCCCAATTTCAAGACTTGTTATATAATAGCTACAATTATTGAGACTGCTGGATTGGCAGAGGATAGACATACATATCAACAAAACAGAATGGAAAACCAAGAAATAGACCCACAAAAATATGCCCAACTGATTTTTGAAAATTATGCAAAGCATTAGAATGGATCACATAAAACCTCATAACAGCCTAAAATGCTGGCAAGGATATGGAGTAACTGAATCATGCATACATTGCTGGTGGGATTGTAAAATGGTACAGCCACTCTGGAAAATATTTTGACAGTTTCTTTAAAAAGAAAAAAAAAACTAAAAATAAAAGTTGACTAATGAAAAAGTATGGTCATGCATCCTTAGCTGGAAAGCCTAAACTTCTCAGGATGTCACTGGTTGGGTTTCAAAGAGGAGGTAGAAAGTACATGTATTTTTTTAAAGCTTATCCTTATATCGTTTGCCACTGCCCATTGACCAAAACAAGTCTCAAAGCCAAACTCAAGGTAGTAGAGATTAGGACTACAAATTTATAGGTCAAAGAATGTGAATATAGAGCAAGACCATTAACTGGGGTGATTGTTAATCCAATTCACTGAATTGAATCACAAGCCCTTATCACAAAGGCCTACTTAGTAATGTGTAAAACTGCAAACAGAGCTAGCAAGATGAAGTTAGGATTATATAGTCTGAATTCAAACACAAGGAGTTCATCAGTAAGGGGGTTTAATTACAAGAAGTTACATCATAATGGATTGTACAGTCCATAGGAGGGGAAGAATAGTAAAACACAAAATTTACAAAAGTCTTGTCTATTTTGTAACTAAGAGTATTAGAATAGTTTCTCCTTAAAATAATTGAGAATAAAACATGATTAAATACTTAGGGGAAGAAGCAGTGGAAATTTAAATAAAGATCATAAAGGCAGAAAATAGATAAGAAAAGAAGTGCCTGAGACCAGGAGCACAACTGGGGGCATTAGACTCTGTTAGCTTTGTGGGAAATGTGCTCTTGGATAAACAAAAGTATTTTTTT
Organism: Varecia variegata; assembly: GCA_028533085.1. Classification (NCBI taxonomy): domain Eukaryota; kingdom Metazoa; phylum Chordata; class Mammalia; order Primates; family Lemuridae; genus Varecia; species Varecia variegata. Next base: position 140,404,134 of record CM052438.1, on the reverse strand, counting down.
AATAGAAATGAAATTTGGAATACACCTCAAAATCATCAAAAATTTGACCTAAAGAAATTTTAATCTAGTTAGAGAAAAAACCTTGGAGTTTTTGTTGGAGTCCATAGAATCAAGGGAAAATAGCACAAAAATTTCAAGTTCAGCTCTACCATGTATTATACTAAGTGTGATGTTGGACAAGTTTCTTAATACTTATGCCCATCAGTTTCCTCAACTATAAAATGTAAAAATAATGGTACATAACTCAATGGGGTTATTATGAGGATTAATTTTTAAATATGTAGCATGCTTAGAATAATTTATAGAATATGGGAAATATTATATAAGTGTTTGATATTTTTGTTGTGAAATGGATAAAGTAGTTCTGAATCTAGCTTGCATGAAGGAAAACTTGTCTGTCAGTTGTGGCAAATAGTTTGGGAAGGTGTACTATGGACACTTCATGCTATTAAAATATGCATACATATTGATAAGCTTAGACTACAAAATATTACATAATATCATATGGTTTTCTGGTTTGTGTATGTTTGTATGAGGTTGAGGGGTAGGTAGGATGAAGTTGACTAATTTAATTCTTCTGAGGACTATTCTTATGGTCACCCAGGTACACAGGCTACTCTGCAGCATTTCAGAGAGCTAAGAGGCTTATCTTCCCTTCTTCCCTTTACGTAATGGTGCTCAGACTACCTAAGTCAAATACAGCAGGATGCAAGAATTTCAAGTCTCTATCTGGTGGTTAATCACTTAGTATTATTTGATCTCTAGAGCTCACTACCCCAATTATTTTGAGTGCCTTCCTCAAAATTGGACAAGTCCTAGAGATAAAAAATGAGAGAAAATCCCTCAAATTTCTTTCTTTATAAAATTTAAAAATATAGGAGGAAAAGCCTTTATATTCTGCTTTTCCTTCAAAAAAAAACTTTCCAAAAGCTTTCTTCAAAGAAAAAGTTATCCTAAAATTTATACATTTAAGCCCTTTTATACCTATATTTAACAAAAGCTAGCTGCACCACACCCACATTAAGATCTTAGCTAAATGAAGTGATTACAGTACTTGTCCCTAATTATATCCATGCCCTGGGTTTGACTGGCTTAGGCTGATTGGGTTTTGCAGCTCTAGGGAATTGGCTTTTTCTGCACTTCTGTAGCCCCTGCATTTCTGGTTATTGGTCATAAAATCCTAGAGGCCATCTCCAGTAGCTGTAAACCAGCTCTAGGTATACTGAAGATCACTACATAAGACAAGTTCTGCATAGCACTCACACAGTAAGTACCTAGTTGGGGCCAAAGCCAGTCTTCTTAATCTTTTGCAGAGATTTGGAGATGCCTTATGAAAGAGTAGGACTCAGCTATGACAGGAGCATCTACACCATATTCCTCCAATGACTCTATAGAAATCATGAAGTGAATTCCATGTCCAATTAACCAGAATATTGAAAAATTTTATACAACTTGATATGACAAAAATGTTATTCCCATAACCACTATATCCTAATATGCAAAAATGTAAATTATAGTAAAATATGTTAGCACCAATATTCCTTAGAATCATATTCATTGTTTTGTCCTATTTTATTAGATATTTTGGAACATTGTAATCCTTCACAAACTTTTCTGAGCCCAATATTTAAATAGTTGTATCAGAGGTCATAACTCTCAGGATCCATTGAACTGCTATACATGTTCAAGCACATTTTTTCTTAGCTTTCTGATACCTAATAAGCAGTTTTCGTGGTATCCGGCCTTAATGATTACTGTCCTGAATAAGCCAATAGTTATCAAGGGCCTCATTTAAACTTACCACATAACTATTAATTATCTTGCAAGGATTTTAATTAGGGACTTTAATAAGATTTAATCCTTAATACAATCCTAGACTCTATACATGAATTATTTAATAGAATATAATCAAGGATCCTAGAAGCTAAGGCAAAGTTTTAAAGTCCATAGGGCCATATAGAGCTGCATTTTCATCCAAAATATTTGAATTTTTGCTGAATTATAAGAATGATACATTTGCCTGTGTGCTTTCAGTGGGAAATCCTGGAATTGAAAGGACATTTAGATTCATGTATACACCTGCCAAGAAATAATATTAATGTTTAACACAAATTAGTGGATAAATAATCTACTATAAGAATAAATTATAAAGTCTTCTTACAAGAAATTTTTTATGTTTTAAAAGGTTTGTCTTAAAGTTTCCTGGCATTTCAACCTAGATCATTATATTCTAAGATAGATGCCAGATATATTTTTTACTTTAGCAATCCAGTAGCTTTTGGATATTCACCACAGTGATGAACAGAAATTGATTTACCATATTCTTTAGTATTTTAAAATATTTTTTCTCTATATGTCATGTCCCAGTTTTTTATGTATGTTTCTTGTTGAATAATTTTTTAGATTTTGTCTATTTTATGATTCTCTTTAAATGATGTCTTCAGCTTTAAAAAATTCTTATCATATTTTTCTAATTCTAGGAATTTACTGTCTTAATTTTTATTCTGCTTTTCTTTTGTTTAGTCTAAAATTATTTATTATAATTACTTGTATTAAGTTGTTAGTCCACTAATTTGGACTAAATAAATGAAATAACATATTTTATTTGTAATATATGCATTTAAAGTTATACATTTATTAAATATTTAACCATATTCCTGAAGTTTAAAGATTTACAGTTTTTCCACTCTATACTTTCTGTGATTTCCACTATTATTTTATATTTGATCCATTTATCATTTCATACTATTGCTAAATTTTTTAAGGTATGTGTGCTTCTTTTTTCTTTTATGGTTATTGATGTTCGTTTTGTACTTTGTTTTATTATCTTTATGATAATATTTCCTTATTACTTCTCACTTATTACCTAGAACATTGCTGATATTCATTTGCATCTGTGCACTTAAAATTATCTATGATCTCTTACATTTTATAGAGATCACAAATGTCTATATCTATGTAGGTTTCCATTTAAATTCTTTGGTATAAATAGTGCTGTCAAATTTACATTGTTATCATTTTTGTTCATATATTAATTTCAAGAAATATATTAAAAATCTTTTTTCAGAGCTATAAATTGGTCCTTTTCTATCTGAATTTCTTTCAGGTTGAGGTTATGTGCTTAGGTTCAGGTTCAGCCTAGTCACAAATATTATATTATCCTATTAATGTTTCCTCATATTATTTTATAATTATCATTTTAAAGGAATTGCTACTTTTTCTATCTGATATTGATATTGTTTTGCTTCTGTAAGAATATCTGATTTATTCTATCCATTTGCTTTCAAACTTTGTATTTAAAGTTTCTCTCATAAGTAGTACAGAGGATTTTTTTAAAACTTAATCTGAGGATCTCTTTTTTAATCTGCAATTGTAATCTATAAAATAATAATTACTGTTTACAAATGTATATGAATTGTCTTTTTCATGTGTTCTCAGGCCCACAATTTTATTTTGAATTTTTTTCTTGTCTCAGTGGGATATATATTATTCTGTTCTGCCACTTTATTGTTTTGACATGATTCTCTCCTTCACCCCATCGTCCTTCCTTTACATTTTTAACATGCTTATTTGTCAATATCTCTAACCTCCTCTTAAATAATACAAGAATCATGAATATATAAACTGCTTATTTCTCCTTAAGTTTTCATTCACATAACAACTATAAGCTAAGTGCTAGTATCTTGGGATAAAGGAATGTCATAAATAACAAATATCCCATAACTTTGGTTTCTATGGAAGATATGTTTATTGACTCAATAACCTACACATTTCTATATATTGTATATATAATTTTGACTTATTTATTAAGTTAGACACAGCATTTATACTTGCCATTTTCACTAATATTGAAGCTATTTCATTGCTCTGAATTGATTAAGCAATCTCATTATTAGTACCCAATATAGTATGCCAAAGACCATATTCCTGTGCAGGTTTGGGTGTGAAAATGCCAAACCATGCACAATAGATCTTTTATCCTACACAGTATCCCTCCAGGCTACTGTGACATCAGCATAAAATTTTAGAGATATCACTTAAATTTGTCTCTTCATTTCCAAAACTCAGGTATTTTAAATTTGATATTTAATAAATTTATTAAAATTGTTATTTGTTACATTCTATTAAGCATTAAAATTTGTAGAAACATTTATTAATTAACCTTGGTTTATTTTGTTACAATTAGTGCAGAGTGTCATTATCTGGGATAAGGTGGCTGTATATTCCAAGTCTATACCAATACTGCCTCCTGAGTAGATTCTATAAATTTAACATGCAACTTTAAAAAAATTGTCTTTGTATTGTGTCCTTAATATTTGAAATCATTAAAAGGAAAGAAATAATAAATAGTACAGAATAGTACAAGTAAAAACATGTCATAAAAATCTGTTCTGAATCTTTAAATTCAAATAATAATAAAAGATTATAGAAAGGACATGTCTTAGGTATAGAGAGATTTGATATTAGTAGGTCTTCTACCAAAATGTTTATCTCAAACTCATTGATTTGCCCGTGTGTGTGATTGTGTCTGTGCACGCATTTTTAACTCCTACTCCATTAATTGTAGTGTGGTCATTTGGACTGCTCCAAGAACCAAAAATATATGCAAGTAAAGGGAAGTTACATGAAACCATAAAACAAATGAATTTACAGAGCACTGGTATGTCCAAATCATATTACTGTCTTTTGTATGGATTTACACAGACCACTAGCATTTGTAAACATCGATTACCTCACTATAAAATAGCTATACCAACTTTTGTCATATTTTAATAAAAATATATGCATCAGGACTTCACAAAGTTTCAAATGAATGGACAAAAAATAATTCTTTTCCATGTATTCTATAATCTAATCTCTTACCTAAAAATCTTCCATGCATAAGAGTCTCTACTCTGAATCTATACAAGTGGTCTCTAAAAAAACCAAAATCATTAGCAAAGCCAAATGTAAGAGCTCAGATTATGATACCAGATCTCTTTTAACTTGTCCTGGTTCCATGACTTACTACGTGGAAGATTATGCACAAAAGCACAGTTTTCTAATGTTCTATTCCTCAGTTATAAGAAGATGGAAAAAACATAGCCTAAATTATTAAGTTTTAGGGATAATTAACTGAGTTAACACACAGAATGTGTTACCTATCACAATTCCTGTTTTATGATAAATGGCCAATAAATGGAAGTTGCAGGATAAGAGTAATGAAGAGGCTGAATTCCTCATTAATACCATGATCCTGGGTGATACTTCTTTGAATACTTTCAATGGGGTAATAAGAAACAGTAATGTTGCATATTCTTCCTCTTAGTTAAGGATGTTCCAGGATCTCAAAGATTCCAACAGCTCTGATTTCCAGGTCTCTGAGTTCATCCTGATGGGATTCCCCGGCATTCACATCTGGCAGCACTGGCTCTCCCTGCCCCTGGCTCTGCTCTACCTCTTAGCTCTCAGTGCCAACATCCTTATCCTGATCGTCATCAACCAAGAGGCAGCACTACACCAGCCTATGTACTATTTCCTGGGCACCCTGGCTGTGGTGGACATGGGCTTGGCTACCACCATCATGCCTAAGATTTTGGCCATCTTATGGTTCAATGCTAAGTCCATCAGTCTCCCTGAGTGCTTTGCTCAGATGTATGCCATACATTGTTTTGTGGGCATGGAGTCAGGTATCTTCGTCTGCATGGCTATGGACAGATATGTAGCCATTTGCCAACCACTAAGATATCCATCAATAATTACTGAATCTTTTGTGATCAAAGCAACTGTGTTCATGGCACTCAGAAACAGCCTGTGTCCTATCTCAGTGCCTGTGTTGGCTGCTCAGAGACACTATTGCTTCCAGAATCATATTGAACATTGTCTGTGCTCTAATCTTGGAGTCACTAGCCTATCCTGTGATGATAGGAAAATTAACAGTATTAACCAGCTACTCCTGGCCTGGACACTCATGGGAAGTGACCTGGGTTTGATCATTTTATCATATGCCTTGATACTTCACTCTGTGCTGAAGATGAATTCAGTAGAAGCTGCATCCAAGGCCTTAAGTACCTGTACTTCCCACCTCATCCTCATCCTATTCTTCTACACAGTTATCATTGTTATTTCTATCACTCATAGTGCAGGAATGACAGTTCCCCTCATCCCAGTCCTACTCAATGTATTACACAATGTCATTCCCCCTGCCCTCAACCCTATGATGTATGCACTCAAGAATAAGGAGCTCAGGCAGGGCTTGTACAAGGTAGTTAGGATGAGCATCAAGAGCCACTGACACAGACAGATGTTCTCTTTTGTTGTTTTCCTAAGAATTTAGGCTTTATATTTATCAATCAGTGCAAATGGAAGAAAAACTAAGGAATAGAAATACAGTGGCATCATTTATTATAGGATAAGACATCAGTAGCAACAAACTGAATTTTGGACAAAAGAGATGGACATAATATTTGAACTCTTTGGATGTGAAGCAAAACTCTGTATCACAATGAGTAATATAGTAATGCTGATTGTCAGAGAATCCAAAGGAAAGCCAAGTGGAATATACATTTCAATTTCTTACCTTGTTTGCTTCCTTATCACTTCCATCATTGTTGAATAGAAGTGGTGAGAGCAAACATTCTGTTCATCCTTTATTTATTTATTTTTGATTTTTTTTAAATTTCAGCATATTATAGGGGTAAAAACATTTTGATTACATGTTATGACTTTGCCACATCCAAACCATGATTTGAGGCGGGCCCTTTCCCCCCTACAACACTCACCGCATCCATTAGTTGTGAGTCTGCCCACCCCCAAACCCCCAACCCCCAAAGAATATTACTACTGTGTGAGCACCTTAGTGTTGATCAGTTAGTAACAATTTGATAGCAAGTACATGTGGTGCCTATTCTTCCATTCTTGTGATACCTCACTTCAGAGGATGGGCTCAAGCTTTATCCAGGAAAATATAAGAGGTGCTAGATCACTGTCATTTTTTATAATTGAGTAGTATTCCATTGTATACATATAGCATATTTTATTAATCCACTCCTCAAAAGAAGACAGAATGGCGAGCAAACATATAAAAAAATGTCCAACATCTCTAATCATTAGGGAAATCCAAATCAAAACCACAGTGAGATATCACCTAACCCCAGTGAGATTGGCCTTTATCAAAAAATCCCAAAACAACAAATGCTGGCGAGGATGTGGAGAGATAAGAAGAACACTCTTACACTGCAGGTGGGACTGCAAATTAGTGCAACATCTGTGGAAAAGAATTTAGAGACACCTCAAAGTACTAAGCCTTTTTTTTTAATTGGAGAGTTTAACTCATTTACATTTGTTGTGCTTTGGATAGGACAGCACTTACTTTTGCCATTTTGTCTTTTGCTTTCTAATACATCCTATATATCTTTTGTAATGGGCAGCAAACTTGAATAGACATTTTTCTAAATAAAGATAAGCAAATGTCCATCAAGCACATGAAAAGATACTTAACCTCATTAGTCATCATCACTAAAAATGCAAATTCAAATCAAAGTCACAACTCCCCCTAAAATGTCTAATTTTTTATTAAAACAAAAGTCTTACATATTGGCAAAGATCTGGGTACATTCTAATTCTCATATAATGCCATTGGAAAAGAAAACTAGTATAAGATAAAAGTTTGTAAAATTACTCAAAAAGTTAGGCACTATTACCATTTGACCCAGCATTCAGCTCTTAGGTACGTACCCAAATTAATTTCAAACATGTGACATATTAAACAAAATTTGTCTAGGAATATTTATAGTAGCATTATTACCAAAAAAATGGAAACAAACTATATCTCTATTAGTTGCTGAAAGGAAAAGGAAAATAATGTATATCTATAATCTATACAAGGGATTATTATTCTGTCACAAACAGAAATGAAGTACTGGTACATGCTGCAACATATATGAACTTTGAAAGCATATTAAGTGAAAATGTCAGACCAAAAAACTCTACCTATATATTAAATGGTTCCATTTATATAAATCTACCTTAGAGAGTGGCTGAGAGAATGTGAGAAAGAACTGCTGCTCCAAGGAGTGTCCCATGCCCTCCCTGTGACCTAATGGCTACAATAAGATGCCATTCTATTAACAGCTGTGCATGGCTCTGAGAACCAGGGGCCTTAGACCTAAGCATTAGGGAAACTTAAGCTGTGCCTTGGTGAACCGGGGCTTGAACAAGGGGTGGGATTCCACAACCAGAACCGAGATGTGAGTGTGGTGTGGGCTCCTGCTTCTGGCACTGAACTGGACACACTCCCAGCAGGAACTGAGCAGAATGAGAGTTGCTGTGGAATCTTGGTCTTGAGCCAGGCAGTGGCTCCTACTGCCCAGGGTTGAGTTACAGGTTGGGTGTGAACTGCTGGCACTTATTGAACAGCTGGGTCAGTTGCCATAGGTGGGACACTGGAGGAGCCCCACTGGTACTGCTGAGTGAGAGAGAGACAAGTTCCCCTGCTGCCAACCAAAGTTGTGGCTGCTGGGGCCTCTCTTCCCCATAGCAAGACTTCTGTGCAGTAGTGGCCACCCCATATTCAAGCATTTCAGCAGGAGCCTAAGGATGGCCCCACATCCTGTTATAGTCAGTGCATGCATTCACTATTCAAAGGCCAGAGTGCAAGCTTGCCTAAAATGTTTTCAACTTGTGTCCCGTAGTAGAGCCTTACATAGAAAGACAATAAAAGTTAAAATCACTAATTTACAGTAAAAATAAAATAAAATAAGTTTTCAAAAGCTTATGTTTGTTCTCAATCCCCCATATATACATGCTCACACAAAAGCACATATATAGATGCATGCACCTGAAATTATTTACTTATTTATATATCATCACACGAGTGGTAAGAGTAGAAAGCTTCCACTATTTTTCCTCTTCCTATAGAGGTTGGCTTGATTCCTACACCAACATCTGTGTGTCTAAAGCTCTGAAATATCCTTTTGGGTATATAATACCACATTTTCCTTTAAAGGTTCAGTTTAAAAGTACAGATATCAAGGGATTTGGAGATCGAGGGCCATGTATGTGGTTATATTGTAGGAATTTGATGCTTTTTGACCAAGACCCTGAATACTTGGACCAGATTGCATTCCGCTCACTGTTTTGACATCCAGAAATTAGGTATTAAAGGGCATTAGTTGAACAATACAAGGGTTGGGGGGAAAAGATCATACAAAACGGGGGCAGGGGTGGTGAGAGGATTTTCTGTTGTTAGTAGTAGATAAATTGGAGAGAGGATTTGTGAAAGTACACACAGGCTTTGAATGTATAGAAATTGATTATTATGTTCTTAGAAATACAGTTTGATTCCATTCATCCATTTTGAAGGAAGAAGTGTAATAGATTGCTTTTTCTTGTGAAATGTTTATTTCACTAATTCTCAGCTTCCAATTCAGTGTGACTTTTCATGAGGATTGTGAATATTTATGTTTTCCATAACCACAGAGGGATCATTGGTAGTGGTGGAAGTCATGTATGAATCACCCCCATCACAAGAAGAAATAGCTAGAAAATAGTTCCTGATCATGATCAGAAAAATGTTCTTTCTTATCTGTCCTTCCCTTGTGCTTCAGAATTTTTCTTTGTTCATTTCTAGAGACTTAGTTAAGACTGTGTTTCATTCATTTTAGATAGCAAACCTACTTGGATGAGCCTACTGACATACTCAGAAAAGAACATGGGCTGTAAAGATTGAGGATGGTCAGGCAAGGAAACCAACTTATTGTCTATGGGATTTGGGGTAAGAATAGACAACAGATGTCAACATTGTACAAGTGGTGATATTCATGTCTTAATGCTACTACTCCAATATACTTACTCAGAGCCAAATATGAGTCCCTTTTGTTTGCAGGTAAACTAAGTTATGACATATTGAAATCATTTAAATTTTGTCATATTTACTTTGTGCTTAAGACCATATAACTTGGTATCACCTTGTGCACACTTAGCTGAGAGACTTCTAAATGTATTAAAGATGAGGCCTATACTTCTCGTGTAATGATAAAGCCAGTTTTAATAATTAAAACTATAGACATAAAAAAGATATAGGAAAGAGATAAATAGGATATTTGTGTTATATTTAGGAGGTATATTCTTTGGAACAGAACACAGCTCATCTCAGAGATATAGTCCCTCTTCTCAAATTATGAGTATTTATGCTTTCCCTAATTTCTCTACTTGCTTCTGTTACAAGGATGCATAGGGTTAAGAGGTGATTGTTCAAATGCATGGAGAGGGAGTAGTAAGCAATGATCCTATTTTTCAACAATTTGTGACAATTTGGTATAAACTAGTCAAGTATTTATCAAAAACATATTTTAAAGTCTATCTTATTTCCACAGTAATCAATTAATAATGTGTGTGTTGATAAATATATGTCTACACATATATAAATATGACTTTTTACAGTTTTGTTTCCTTAATAATAGATTTTAAAATAAATTTGCAAAATATAATGTATACAAACAAAAATAAGTCTGAAAGAAAGAAACTTGATGACAATTTTGGTATTCAAATAAACACATTCTTATATGGTAAATCCATCTTTCTTTTTCCCATAATACAAATTATGAGGTTTTCATTAGTCTTGAAGTATTAGCATCAAGCCCATACCAGTTATGCTAAATAGGAAATTGATAGTCAGCTGATAAGCTGTGGTTAAGTGAATTCCCCATTTTTCAATTTTCTATTGTGGACTGATAATGTGAAAAAGACAATTTCCGTGTTGTATATTATTTTTCTTGTGGAAAACTATGTCAAATCTGGAGATGATGCAATTTGGTAAAATTAGCTTTAATTGTACTGTCAAGCATTTTGTTTATTGCTTTTCAAAAATGATCTTCATTCATGATTTACTTACTTTGATTTTTGCTTCAACATTAATATTTCCTCCCAAATTTGGGGGTAGGTTTTTGCTATGATTGTATCATTTCTGTTTCTAAAGCAACTTTGTGCATGCTTTGTGTGTGATTTTCTTTGTACATCATATATATGCACTCATATATATACACATACATATATAATCACTATGAAATATGAACAATATGTAGTATAGTTTAAATAATTTACCATAATTGATCATACCAAAATATTTGTTTTGCTTGCCACTTTATTTTTTTGGCCTGCTTTCTTGGGATTTCCTCTTTTTTTCTGTATTTTATGACAGAGATTTTTATTAGAAATTTACATTTTCTAGTGGTTTATGAGATAGACCTTTTAGTTTTGTTTCTATTGTTTCTATTTTGTTTCCTTCATGCCCTCTAAGAAATAATACTTAGACAGAAATGTAATAATTCTTTAAAGTCTATTACGAAATTTCATTCATTCTTTCACTCATTTATCCATTCAAAAAGATTTTTTGACATCTAATATGTACACAGTGTCTTGCTAGGGCTGCAATATAAATACATATACAATATGTTCAAATGTTAGGGATCATGTTAAATTGTGGCTGATATAAGCCTATACATAGATTTTTATATTACCATAATGTTAAAATAATAAAAAATATTGATTCCATCAACAAATATATTCCTTACCTACCCAGGCTAGAGTGCCGTGGTGTCAGTCTAGCTCACAGAAACCTCAAACTCCTGGGCTCAAGTGATTCTCCACCTTAGTCTTCCCAGTAGCTGGGACCACAGGTGTGCACCACCACATCAGGCTAATTTTTTCTATTTTTAGTAGAGATGGGGTCTTGCTCTTGTTCAGGCTGGTCTGGAACTCCTGAGCTCAAGTGATCCTCCTGCCTTGGCCTCCCAGAGTGCTAGGATTATAGGTGTGAGCCACCACGCCCAGCCATAACTGAAATTTTGAATATTAGAATAACATCTTCCTTACCCGCTTCTCCCAACCCAGGCCTGCCACTTTTCTATTTACATCATATTAAGAGGATTTAGAGGGCAATGCTCTTTTGACTCCAAGAGAGAATCGGGTATTCCTAAAGAAAGGAATGATTAAAGGTAGCTTTGGTGAGGTGGAGAGTAAGGACACAAAATACTGTGGAATAGAAGATTGCAAAATCACAAAGCTAAAATATCAGTGTGATGTAAGGAGGAGACAGCAAATAGCAATAGGAGAGAGCACTGATCTGGCAGAATCTTACTCATGCTTCAAATCTATGGATGTTAGTCTTTTTCTTTAAGAAAATTTTCCTGATTGCCTCCAGAGTTTTGCTTAGTTTCCATTTCTATCTACTCCAGCATGACTCTAAGATGTTGTGATAACACAAGAAGACATCTTTGAAAAGCACTATTATTAGCATGTTCATTGTATGTTGCCCTGTTATTCTCCAAAGTTGCCTTTGGAGATAGTATCTAATCTATCATACTTCAGTGTGAATACATAAAGTATATAAAAAAATAAAAAAAGCTTTTGCTTAGATGGATTATATCTATAAATTTAACCATGTTCAAAATTAAAAATACATTTTAAAAGTATGTATTTATCAATTTACTTTAAAATAATGATAAATTTACCAAATATTCCATAAAACACATTTTTATAATAATTATATTTTTCAAAACAAAAATTAGTGAAAATAATATTACTTTACATTTTCATAAATATTGTAATGCCAACTTAGTAGACAACAGCCATATTCTCATATCTACTTCTTAATACAATCTGTTGAAATATGGTATTTTATTTAATGTTTATGAAGAAAATATGATTTTATATAGACATATAGTTGGACAAGTGGCGAGTTGGGCTTTTAATACATTTTTCAGATAATTGTGGATATTTTTCTTTGCTACTTCACCCACAATCAACAAAAACTAGTTTCCCAAAGACTAGTTGCAATGTGGAATCTGAAGCCATATTAATAAACTTTTGGTACTCTGTTGCATTAAAACCCATTCGTCTATAAGATTCCACTTGAATTATTCTTTACTCATGGGTCATTTGTAACATCAAGCATTTGTCATTAGGCAATATTGGCTCACTGAGTTATGCAGATCCTCCAAATGTTGATATAGCTTATTATATATTATCACACATCATTCGGACTCTGGAAAATTTATCTGTATATTACTAAGAGGATGAAACTAAGAAAAGCAAATAATACTTTAGTATTACCATGAAAATTGTTGTGACTTCACAGATCCCCCAAATGGTCATGAGGCCCTCAGGGATCCATGGATAACACCTCAACAACTGTTGCATCAGAGGTAATAGGACAATTGGAGATAGATTACTGATTATCAGTGAGCAATGAAGGGGTGTGATTACACTGAGAGATTGTAAGAGAAGAGAGCACATCCAAGACTTTTTTATACACCTGGTAATTGTAGGCAATATTTATGTGTTATGCAACAAGTATTATTTTTTCATTATTAATACTATATTTATTAACATTATGTGAACAAAATACAATTCCTAAACTGCTGTTTACCCAGAGAAATTTGACCTACCTCAGCCAACATTAGATGACCCCTTCATAGGCAATTTTATTCAATACAGAAAAAGTCCTAATATTAGAAAATAACTGATAAAAATATATACCAATATTCAGAAACAGTATAAGTGTTATGAGGAATATACTGCAATAATTATTTTTGAGGGCTAATATGTATACATGGTGTTTACTTCCTGAGTAAATTGTTCTGAACAGCTTTTACAATATGTTTACTAAATGCCACTTTTTAAAAATCCATGAATGCTGTTTTTACCTGTTTTTATCAGCATAATTTTTTAATCACCAGTGAGCAAATATGTATCTACTTTTAATACCTCTTCTATTATATTTGCTGATTTATAAGATTTTGAAGAGAATAGGTACATAAATGTCCCACTATAAAGGTATTTATAAGCAGAATGCAATTGGCCTGAAGGGATTAGGCCACCAGGCAAAGGATAGCCTTAATTGAGAAAGAAAGAAAATTCTCTGCCTCCCTGGTAAATAGGCTTTTCTTCATGATTTACACCCTGGTTGAAATGCCATTTTTCTCTGACTTTCTAATTCTCTCAAGGTTAGAGGGTTATTTTCTGTACTATTTTAGCACTTGTACAAAATTCTGTATTATTGTTCTTCTATGCTATAGTCTAATTGTATGCATACTTGTTTACTTGAGTGACTACATTTTCACTCATTCTTTTGTTCATCTCCTGCTAAGATGTTCTAGTAAACATAATTGCTCCATTTCCTTTCTAGTTTCAATTGATTACTTAACTCTTTCCTGCCTTCTGTAAAGACAATTAGTATAAAACTCAATTCAACATATTTTTATTACTATTTCACCTCCCAACTAAACTGTGAACTTCTTCCTGACAGGGGGAATGTCTATATTTTTCCATTTTAGTGCTTAACATAGGGTCTAACAAATATAGACTCATTCATCTAGCCATATAATGAATATTTGTTTTAATCATACCTTTTGACTTCCATTATGTTAGTGCTTGAAATACAAGGATAAATATATATACAATGTTTTCAAAGACAGTATGTTCTAGTTTTCATTAAACACATGTATAAACAAATAAACTCATTATAAGTGTATTGTGATAATGTAGTATATTTGGTAAACAGCAAGAGGGAATGATCAGTTTTATTTTAGGCTTTAGATGACCTGATAAAAATATACACTAATATGGGAAATGAAATAATGAACAAATGAAACATGAATAAATGAATAAAGAAATCAATTATTTCACTAACTGGTTGACATTCAACTGGGAAAGTCACACCATATATCATATAGCCCCTGCAGTGTGACTCCTGGGGTACCCAAGCCTTCAGGTAAATAAGACTTGTGTGTACATCTTAGGAACTGTGGTGACATTGGACACCTTCTTAATTAGATACACAGAGAAAAATGATTCTTAAAATTAATTCATAAACTAAAGTTTAGCTTCAAAGACTGACCAGGCTGGCAAATGTTCTACACAGAGGATTACCAACAACAACAAGAAATTTAAGGAATCTCTCAAAAGGTTAAGAATATACATTAGATGGATCCCTTGAGGAAAGCTGCTGTGAGCCCATAGCAATAACTTGATTAAAACTGATGATGCAGGCCGGGAGCGGTGGCTCATGCCTGTAATCCTAGCACTCTGGGAGGCCGAGGCGGGTGGATCGTTTGAGCTCAGGAGTTCGAGACCAGCCTGAGCAAAAGCGAGACCCCATCTCTACTAAAAATAGAAAGAAAGTATCTGGCCAACTAAAAATATATATAGAAAAAATTAGCCGGGCATGGTGGCGCATGCCTGTAGTCCCAGCTACTCGGGAGGCTGAGGCAGGAGGATCACTTAAGCCCAGGAGTTTGAGGTTGCTGTGAGCTAGGCTGATGCCACGGCACTCACTCTAGCCTGGGCAACAGAGCGAGACTCTGTCTCAAAAAAAAAAAAGAAAAAAAAAAAAACCTGATGATGCAATATTTCTGTGCCTGGTTTATATTACTTAACATAATAACCTTCAATTCTATCCATATCGCTGCAAATGACAGGATTTCAATCTTTTTATGGCTGAATAATATTCCATTTTATATGTATATACACACCACATTTTCTTTATTCACTACTCTGTTGATGGACACTTAGGTTGATTCCATACCTTGGCTTTCATGAATAGTGCTATAATAAACATGAGAATGCAGATATCTCTTTGACATA
>CM052438.1:140368863-140388010 GCA_028533085.1 Varecia variegata | reverse complement strand
CAGCTTGAAGAATGTGGCAGCTTAAATTCTGTGTACTCTTTTGTAACAATTTTAACAAGTCCGTTGATTTTAGGAGTACCAGATTTTAACTGATTTAAATATGGCTAAGAGAGTAATCTATAAGGAGTGCTGTACTCCAAGCATTTTAATCAGTTAAGGTCAGCTATCTATAAGAAAAGCAAAGGATGGCTCACGCCTGTAATCCTAGCCCTCTGGAAGGCCGAGGCAGGAGGATCATTTGAGCTCAGGAGTTCGAGACCAGCCTGAGCAAGAGCGAGACCCTGTCTCTACTAAAAATAGAAAGAAATTAGCCAGACGACTGAAAATATATAGAAAAAAATTAGCCGGGCGTGGTGGTGCATGCCTGTAGTCCCAGCTATTGGGGAGGCTGAGGCAGAAGGATTGCTTGAGCCCAGGAGTTTGAGGTTGCTATGAGCTAGGCTGATGCCATGGCACTCTAGCCCAGGCAACAGAGTGAGACTCTGTCTCAAAAAAAAAAGAAAGAAAAAGAAAAGAAAAGAAAAGATCTTTAACTGGGATCTGTATAAAAATAGCAAGTATAATAATTAATAATGAGTAAACTCAGATTCTAGAGTGCAATTGGAATGAAGTATGACTACATTTTTTAAAAGTCAAAGAATATGTAGAAAATACTTAGTATGGCTAAAGTTCATATTTATATTTCTACAACATGAAGGAAAATACCAAAGATCTTGGTATGTCATGCAGTTTGTTTAAGCACAAAATTTATTTTAATGGTACTACAGATAACCTGAAATGAATTTCTGGAGTCACTAGGTTCTAAAGGAGTAACTCAAATATTCAGTTATCCCGCTGCATTTCGTGATGGAAATTATATCCTGTGACAGTGCTAATAAATTTAATGATTCACAAAGTCATATCACAAAGTCATGAAATTGTCATGTGTGTTCTCTACAGTGGGCTTCTTATATAACTAAGGAGATCTGAGCCATATGACTAGATAAATGTCTCTGTCTCATGTTAAGCTTATGTTCTTGTGTTGCACAGGATCTACAGATTCTCTTCAGCAAACTCCATCTGGGATGTTACTTGCTTCTATCAGAACTAACTGTTCTCAATGTCTTCTTAGCCATGAATGCAAAGTTTCTTCTAAGTGCACCCTGTATTACTATTTTCCAAGGATGCTTATTCCCTCTAAGATGTTCTTCAAAATGCTGATGACAGTGTTATTCTGTTTATTCAGGCACAGATTTTTCTCTGTGTGTTGTTGGTCCTTTTCCCCGGTACCACACACTCTATTATAAACTGGTTTTCTATTAGAAGTCCAAGTGTAATGCAGATTTTCCTCATTATGCAGATGTATGCACACCTGCTTCCTGTAAGAACCATTAATCATCCTCAGGACTACAACAGCTCAGAGGATTTCTAAAGACAACTTTATATCACAATGTTAAGTTAGTTCCCTAATGTGTGGAACTATTAACAGAAGCTGTGGGCTGAAATTGAATGTCTATGACCTAAAGAAAAAATAGATGGAATAGACAACGTGTGGGAGAGGGAAGACAGCAGGTACCATAGAGGTGAGTATTAGTGGAAAAGAGTTCTTGATTTAATTATAATACTACCTAGAATGTCCATGGATCGCTGGAAGGAGAGAGAAATTCTGCTTAATTCATGATAGGAACTGGAAAATAAATGAGTACTCTTAGGTAGCCCAATGGACTAATTTGAAGTAAATACCTCATAATTAAAGGTAATAAAATTTACACAGGAAGGCCAGCTGTAGTGGAAGAGAGATAGATGCCTGAGTCAGGTCAAAAGCCTCCAAGGACTGTTCAGCAAGTGCAAATATGCATTGCTTGGAAGATAGTGAAAGACAGCCAACTTATAGCAAGCATCCTTACATGGACATTACGTCTTTTATATTTTGTCCAAAAAAAAAAATTCATAAAGCCCTGGGGGGAGAAAAGGATTCACCACCCAAGAGTGGATCTCTGCCAGAGGGACAAAAATAAAATCAAAGGAACTCAAAGATTTCCTTTAACAGCTCAACACTCCTGGAACAAGGGGTTAGGAAGTATAGTTTATCTCTTTCTATATATTTTGGAGGCTTTTAAATGAGGTCATGACTCTACTATTAGGCTCTTCCATTCTTCCAAGGATCAAATCAGTTTCTCCTATTTTTACTCAGACTTCAGAAAAACTTGTTGAATTGTAGAATTGCTGAACTGGGAAGGGTGAGAGTAAAGGCCCACTACAACATCCCTTATACAGAAAAGAAGCCAAAGCCCCAAAAAGAAATGATTGTGAAAACAACATAGGTTATTAGAGATAGAATTGAAACCAGATTGTGGATTCTATGAACCCAAGGAGGCATGCTGCCATCTTTCTCTAGGTCCCATTTCAGCAAGTCATTAGAACCCAAATCTGTAAAAACAACCCATTACCCATGTCTTATTGGCAGGTGCCTAAACAACTACCAACAGTTTCTGCCATGATAATCTTCAACCATTCCAGCTTCATGACCTTCACTCTGATGGGCATACCTGGCTTAGAGACACAGCACTTGTGGCTATCTGTTCCTTTCTCCTCCATGTTTTTGGCTATCCTCGTTGGCAATGGTACTATCCTTTTCCTGGTGGCCACAGAGCCCACACTTCGCACACCAATGTACCTGCTCCTGGCTCTGCTGATGGCGGCTGATCTCATATCCACTCTGGCTCTGATGCCCAAGCTCCTTTGCCTTTTCTGGTTCAGTGATCAGGACATAGATGCCAATGCCTGTTTCACCCAGATGTTTTTCATCCATGGAGCATCCGTGGTGCGATCAGCCCTACTTGTTGCAATGGCCTTTGATCGCTTTGTGGCTGTGTGTGAGCCATTACGTTACAACACAATTCTGAGCCATTCCCTAGTTGGACGCCTGGGACTGTTGGCTCTAGCAAAAGGTGTGATTCTTATCCTGCCCATGCCTCTTCTACTTCAAAGGTTGACCTTCTGCCACATAGTCATTCCTCACACCTACTGTGATCACATGGCTGTGGTGAAAATGGCCTGTGGCCACACCAGACCCAATCGTATCTATGGCCTCTTTGTGATCCTACTTGTGGTTGGACTTGATCTGCTGCTCATTGGCTTCTCTTATGCCTTCATCCTGCAGGCTGTAGTACGTCTCAACTCTCAAGATGCCATCTGCAAGGTCCTCAACACCTGCTCAGCCCACCTCTTTGTCATCCTTGTCACGTATGTGCCTGCACTCTTTTCCTCTGTTGCCCATCGCATTGGTCACAATATCCCACCTCATGCCCATATTCTCCTTGCCAATCTCTACCTTCTCCTACCCTCAATGCTCAACCCCATTATCTATGGTATAAAGATGAAAGAAATACGGGACAAGGTGAATAAATGCCTGTGCAGAAGAACTTCATAAGTTGTGGGTCCCATCAATAAACCTGTGAGAAAATGAACAATAAAGGCAACTGATAAGACCTTTGCTCAATCATCTAAGACTGAGTTGTATCTCCAGATGAGCTGTGGAAAGAATAGACGATGAGGGATTTCCTTTTTTCTGTTTCTTTTGGCTTAGACGAAGGGCCAATATGTTTGTAGTTTCACCGAGTATGAACTATAAAAGGAAGAGCCACATCTTTTTCTATGTCTATTTAACAGGATGGACTAATGGTATATATCACCTGATGACACTCACATCTTTGCTCATGTAGATCAATTACATACAAAATTGCTCTGTAAATAATCTAAAGTCATCTTTCCTTATCTCAGTAGACAGCTTGTGTTTGTTTCATTCTTCTTTCTATTTTCTATTTCTCAAATTCTATGTGTCTTTTTCTAGCTAGTATCTTCTTTCTGAAAGGAACCTGGCATACCTATTATCTTTGGATACAAATGTAAGGCATGAAACCATAAGAACTCTAGAAGAAAATATTGGAAAAACTCTTCTAGATATTGGCCTAGGAAAAGAATTTATGAAAAAGACCCCAGTGGAAATCACAGCAGCAACAAAAATAAATAAATGGGACTTGATTAAATTATAAAGGTTCTGCACAGCTAAGGAAATAATCAACAGAGCAAATAGACAACCTATAGAATGGGAGAAAATAGTCACAATCTATATATCCCATAAAGTGCTAACAACCACAATCTATAAAGAATTCAAGCAAATGAGCAAGGAAAAAACAAACAACCCCATTAAAAATTGGGCAAAAGACATGAATGGAAGCTTTTCAAAAGAAGACAGACAAGTGGCCAATAAACATATGAAAAAGTGATTAGTGTCACTAATCATTAAGGAAATGCATATTATAACCACAATGAGATATCACCTTACCCCTGTGAGAATGGCTTTTATTAAAAAGTCAAAAAACAATAAATGCTGATGTGGATGCAGAGAGAAAGGAACACTTATACACTGTCTGTGGGATTGCAGATTAGTACAACCTCTATGGAAATTCCTCAAAGAACTAAAAGTAGAACTACCATTCAATCCAGCAATCCCACTACTGGGTATTTACCCAAAGGAAAAGAAGTCATCTTATCAAAAAGACACCTACACGAGAATGTTTATTACAGCACAGTTCACAATTGCAAAGATGTGGAATCAACCCAAGTTCCCATCAATTCATGAGTGGATTAATAAAAGTAGTATACATATACCAGGGAATACTACTCAGCCATAAAAAGGATAAAATAACACCTTTTGCAACAATTTGGATGGAACTGGAGGCCATTATCCTAAGTGAAGTATCTAAAGAATGGAAAAACAAATACCACATGTACTCACTATTAGATTAGAACTAACCGATGAGCACGCGTGTGCATAGAGGGAAGTAAAACTCAGTGGAAATCAAGCAAGGGAGGAGGGGGGAAGAGGGGATGGGCAAAAAACCTACCTAATGGGTACAGTGAACACTATCTAGGTAATGGGCATACTTATAGCCCTGACTCAAGCATTACAAAAGTGAGCTATGTAACCAAAAATGTTTGTACTCCTGTAATATTTTGAAATAATAGTAAAAAAAATTAAACAAAATGAAACTATGAAGTATAAGAACTACTGAGAATTAGTATAATCACAATATTGGCACAATTTAAAGTTAAACATATGTGATTATTGATTTGAAAGTCAGGAAGAAAGATTTTACATTTCTACACTCCTTTTAAATCTATATCACTATGTTTGTGATTCGTATAATAATAATATTAATAGCATGGAGAATAAGAATGATGTATATGCTCTGATCCCTAGCCATAACTTCTAACCAGTCCTGATCTCCTTTCTACTCTGGTAAACTGAACAATCTATAATCTCTAAGAACATACTTAATTCCTGTGATCTAGAACAGAGAAGGCCCTCTGTATTGATTACTCTTTTCCTTTTGATTTCACTTGGTCCTGACTAGCCTTTAGAGTAGGAATATGCCTACAAACAGGGAAAAAATCATATTATCCATATAAGAGAAAAGAGAAATCATTCCTTCCAGCCAGTTCTGTTGTTAAATCTCTTAGTAAATAAATACCCCAGTTCACTCCTAACATGAGTGTTTTTACAGGGGGTGTGTTAGGGAAAGGTTGGCAAAGGGGGAGGAAAAGAGGCAAAGTCATATCATTACTCTTTGTTGGATTATTTGTGCCTCTTTGTTCTTCATAAGCCAGATATCCCACTGAAGTTTAGTGTGGATAGAAGATTGATACCTGACATTGATTTGAGGTCACCATGATGATCAACATGGTGAAATTCAGAGAGAAATTAAAGAAATAAAGTACTGAATAGTCTACCATCATCATATAGTTTTTGAGAACCAGGAGTCCAGGAGCAGTTCAGCAGATGATTCTAGCTCAGGTTCTTTCATGATGTTAAAGTGAAAATATCACCAGGGGCTAAAGTCGAGTGAAAACTGGGATGGGGCTGAAGGATCCACTTCTGAGAAGATATACCCACATGGCTGTTGACTGGAAGTCGCATTTTCTTGCCATGTGGATCTCTCCATGGGGCTACTGCAGTATCCCCATGACATGGAATCAGTTTCCCAAAGAGTTAGTAATCCAAGAAGAGAGAAGGGAGCTTTTATTACCTAGCCTCAGAAATGACCATATCACCTGCTAACCCAAAAATGTTTATTATCTGAAACTTTACAGAAAAAAGTTTGCTGACCCCTGCCTTAAAGGAGTTTATAAAACACCCAAAACCCAAAATTGATTGGTTTTATTATTAGTATTATATTTAAGTAAATGACAGATAATGCAAATAAAATGAGATTGGAGGAGATTTGATACAAATTGAAATCATTTTCATTTATCACTAGTCAGCCATTGCTTAAGCTTTCTCTGATTAAATTCTAGGTATATTTCAGTAATTCAAAGTGGAAATTACCTGAAATCAAGCTGTTTTTGAGATAGTTCTGCTACACTACAACTGATACTGACAGTCCACAGATCATCTCAAAATCCCCTAAACCCCAGTGAAGTTTTCTCCCATCATAGTCAGTAGTGTTTTGCATGACATGCTGGACTGTACTCTCCATTCTTCTGATAAAATATTCAAATTCAGTCCTCTGTCCCATTCATATTTTACAAAGAATCAAATTTGTAGCTTTTTCCTTAAAACCATAAAATACAGCCTAAGTAGAAACAAAAAGACTTTTACATTTCATTGTATATCCTATCACATTTGATTGCTTTACCAAGTATGAATATTATTTTAACAATCACAAAAATGGATAGTAAAACAATAATGACATTCTTATTTAGTTCTGTGTGAAAAATAAGACTTAGAAAGAAGTAAGGATTGAGATCTATGGACATCTACGGAAGTTCTTTTCTTTCTGGGAGTCATTTTAATATTTTTTAAAGACTACCTTCTAAGGTTACCTGAATTAGCAGTAATGGTTTGTGAAAACTGAATTCCTTAAATAAAGAAAAATTAATTTGATGATTTTGGTACTAACAGTCAGAAAATTCAGAAGTAAATAATTCAGTGGAATGGGCTCAAGGTATAAGGCCTCTATTATTTTCAAAGGAAGTCCAAAATGTACTAAAGTTTCAGTCACATTGATTGTTACATTTTTTTATTTCAGCATATTATGGGGGTACAAAAGTTTAGGTTACATTTATTGCCCTTGCCCCCCCCCAAATCAGAGCTTCAAGCGTGTCCATTATATTCTAAATCATTATGTAGAAATGATAAACAATGTCTCCTAAACTCACTGAATTCCCATAACTGGGAATGGAATCTGAGCTCCACATGTTACCCCAAGTACTTATTCATGACTTCTAAAACTCCACATAAATGGCCTGTAGAGTTTTATAATCAAGCTTTACAATATAAAAGTGATTTTTAAAACTATGATCCTTAATAGAATATTCTTAGGATTATCTCTTTGCAAGAGATTCCTGTCATACACTGGAATTAGTTGAGACAAGCAGAAGAGTTAACTCTGGGAGTTTTCACAAATATGAAATTAGTTAAAATACATATCAATCTTTTAAGCCTAGGAGCTTCCCATTTTTCCTTTTCTTTTGAAGTTTCTCTGGGAATTGGAAATTATGTTTCCTGCATATATTCCCTGGGCCCGCAAGGAAACAAGTCCTTTTGCCCAAATGTAAGGCTTCTGCAGTAGGGATGATAACATAGTAACTCTAAATTCAATTTGGAATTTTCACTGTCCCTTCTCACTCCCCGCAATCTTCTTCACTTCTTCCCCTCGCCTTGAACACACAAACACAAATACATACCTACATCTACACACATCTTAGCCTTGTCTTGGCATAGTAAGTAGTATTCGACAACTCATTGAAGGTGAGCAAGTTATGGTTTGCTCTTATGTTCTCCCCATATGGAAACATTCTACCCCATCTTACACGTGTTTCATATATGTTGTTATTCAAAGTGCTTTTACATGTATTATCACATAAAATTTGCCCAACCACTCTGTCAGGTATGGAAGGCAGATGTCATTATTTTTATTTCAGAGGTGATAATTGCCTTGCTTTAGACAATTGCCTTGCTGAGACCAAGAAGGTCTCCTTGTGTCTTAGCCTCTCTGACCAAGGCGAAACATTTTAGCAGCTAATCTGCCAATATGATGTATTTCTACCACTGGCCAATTCCTCAAGGAACTACATCCACTTAACATTTCTTCTTCATACTCACGAATGCTGGATTGTCAGACAAGTTTCTGACCATGGACAATGGTTATGGGCTCTTTCCTCCAGCAACCATATTTGGTCACTTTGTCCCGAAATTCCTTGGTTTTCACTCCATAAATTATAGGATTGAGCATTGGCGGTACAAGGAAGTAGAGGCTTCCAAGAATGGTGTGGACATGGGGTGGAATGCCTCGGCCAAAGCGGTGAGTGAGAAAAGAGAAGAGTGAGGGAGTGTAAGAAATAAGCATGACACAGATGTGTGTGGTGCACGTGTTGACTGCTTTGTGGTGGGCTTCTTTAGAAGAGAGACGCATTATAGCCCGGATGATCAGCACATAAGATGAAGCAATAGCTGAGAGGTCCAGCCCAGCAACCAGCAAGGCCACCACCAGACCATATATCCGGTTGACTGTGGTATCCACACAAACCATCTTTACCACAGCCATGTGCTCACAGTAGGTGGTAGGGATGATGTGATTGGTATGATAGGGCATCTGCTGGAGGAGGATGGGCATGGGGAGAATAAAGAGGATGGCTCTCGCCAAACTCACTAGGCCAATGAGCCCAACACGACTATTGGAAAGGATGGTGGGATAGTGTAGGGGCTCACAGATGGCCACATAGCGGTCAAAAGCCATGGTCATCAGTACAGATGACTGCATGGCAGAGATGGAATGGATGAAAAAGAGCTGGACCAGGCACCCTTGGTAGCTGATCTCACTCTGGCCAAACCAGAAAATGCACAGCACCTTGGGAATGGTGGTTGTGGACATGCCCAGGTCCGTGAGAGCTAACAGGCAGAGGAGCAGGAACATGGGCTTGTGCAGGGAGCGCTCTGTGGAGATGGTGAAGAGGATCGTGCAGTTCCCAATCACGGTGACAAAGTACATGGAGGAGAAGGGGATAGACATCCACCTGTGTTTGTCCTCCATCCCAGGAATGCCTTGGAGAATGAAGAAAGAAGGATGGCCCCGCGTGGTATTGCAAGTAGTCATGGTGGCACCCTAGTGAAGTACCTGGGGGGAGAAATAAAATAACTACATGAGCATCAATTAAAAAGAAGTTTTAAAATAGAAAAAAAAGATTGTAATGTTAAGGTGCACAAAAGTGATTCTGAAACCATGATAGTATATATTATAAAGCATAGCAATGTACTGTAATATTACAGTAGCGATAATAAAAATCCCTGCCTCTTGGTATTCTAGTCCTTGTGCAATCCCTTCTGGTGCATGAGGGCTGCATATAGCAACTAGCTTGTAATAGTATAAGGCAACTGATGTTTAACTCCAAGACTAGGTCATAAAAGGCAGTGTGGTATCTTGAGCTTTCTCTCTCTCTTTCTCTCTCACTACGTGCTCTGGGTTGAGTAGCCATATGAAAAGTTCCACACCTTGGGGAACTGAGGCCTCTGCAAACAGCCACATGAGTGAGTGTAGAATCTGATCATCCAGCTCCAATCACACCTGCAATTCATTACAGCCAACACCTTAATATGTTGACTGCAACCTCTAGGAGATCCCAAGCATTAATATCAGAGAGGACATATTTTATGTTAAAGGTGTTTATTAAGCACAAACTGGTTCATAATTCACCAATAAAATATCTTATTAAATATATATAAATATATTAAGAAATAAATGTGTTATCTATTTAAATAACATAACTTGAAGTGTGTAAAACCAAATTGGACAGAAATACAAAGAGAAACTGACAAAATATATACCCCTCTCAGAAACCAAAGGATGAAATCCATCAGCAAAAGAGTTTTATTTTTCAAAAGGTGAAGATAACCTAAAAGCTTATGATAGATTCCTGCATCTAAAAATTAAGGAATACACCTTTTCAGCAGATAAGGGATCTGAAGGAGTGGGAACCTGTGCAATGGTGACGAAGAATGAAGCAGGCAGTGGGGTGCTGCCTAGCTGACGCTCAGGGAGCAGGCTACCACAATGCGAATATAAAGCCAACCCTCACCTAGAACCACTTACCTGAAAGTGGGGCAGTGAGAGAGTGGGCAGCTGGCCCCAGACACCTTCTGCAAATGTGTGTGTGTGAGCATGTACCTATGTATGTAGGTGTATCTCAGCAAACATCCATACGGCTCTTGAAGAGCACGCCCATGGCCCTGCATCTCTCCACTCCTCACTTTCAGGCACCCAGAATCCATGGTGTGGTCCTTTAAGTAACCTAATTAAAGGCCCCCAGAGTGCCCAGAATTAGCTCTTTGCTACCCGCCACATACATACACACCAGGCACCACTACTATTATGTGTAAAATTGACCCTGGAGGTTGCCTGAACTCCCAGGAGATGAGGCTAATTAATCTTAGAGATTCTGGAATGTTCCAGTCTTTGCCAATCTGAGGAGTTGGAGGAAAGAGAGGGTGAGCTTAAAGCTGAATCAATGGACAAATGGATAAAGAAACTGTGATATATACATACAATTGAGTACTATTCAGCCTTCAAAATGGAGGAGATCCTGCCATTTGCCATGATGTGGATGAACCTGGAGAACATTACACAAAGTTAAATAAGCCAGGCACAGAGAGACAAATACCACATGATCTCACTTACATGTGGAATCTAAAAAGAAAAAAAGAGGCCAATTATGTAGAGAATAAAACAGTGGTTACTGGAGTTGGGGCTGTAGTGGAGAAAGATATAGGTCAAAAGATACAAAGTAGCAAATGTGGAGGATAAACATGCCAAAAGATCTAATGTACAATACAGGGACTACAATCAGTAATAGTGTATTGTGTTCAGGAATTTTGTTAAATGAGTAGATTACAGCTGCCCTTGGTACAAGGGGAAAATGGATAACTATGTGAAATGATGGATATTTGTTTGTTTCACTATAGTAACCATTTTGCTACATATATATGTATCTTATAACATCATGTACACAATATACACAATAAAATTTATTTTTGAAAAGTTGAATTTGCACTATATTGGATACTAGCAGTTTGGGCATTCCAAAGGCCCTCATTCCCAAGCATGGCTAGGTGTGGGAGCCAGGGAAGCACTTACTTTGTGGCCGGAGTAATCATGTCCATGGAAACATCAGAGGTACAACTGTTGATGGATATCTTGGCAAAATAGTGTTAGCAGCCTCAAATTCTGTCTGTCCCTAGCCTTTTTCTCTTTGTTATTCTCTAACCTTTGTCCTGGGCTGGTAGCTTTGCCCTAGACATTCCCCAGTGCATCGTCGGCAATCCATTTCCCCTCACCCCATCTTCACAGCCTCTTTTACCCCAGCGTCCTCCCAACTTCTGGGTCCTGATGCAGCCAGATTTCTTTGCTAGTTAGTTCAGAGACAGTGAGTTACTAACATTTTTCAAAAATATTAAGATGTGTTTTATACTTAAACTTTCTTTGAGTTATTTAAATGAGCAGTATATATCATAAAGATTTGCTCATCTACTTTTTAAAAAAGGAATAATGAAAATAATAAGGCTTTTTAATTTTTCAGATTTTAATTAATTCTATTGTAAGAACTCTTTTCTTTATCCAAATTAGCATAAACATATTTTGATGATTATTTACTTTTCATATTAAATGAAACATTTATGTTTATGTTTAAAGACAGACACAGAAACTGTATTTATAATACACATCATGGAATAAAAAGGTGACCTTAAAAATTTATTAATGGCCTCACTGTCAATAATATAGTGTTATTACCAGGATAATTACAGATTTAAAATTCTTTAAAGTTAATTGTGTGTTATATGCCAATTGGGAATTTTATTCTCCTACATCCTGATAATGCTGCTTAACATGATAAACTGACCAAATCTGTTTAAGATTATCATTAATACATAAGAACTACCGTCCCTCGCTAGCTGATTGTTTACTTTCTACCAAATAATGTTAAAAGAGGAGATTGGATATTTTAGAAACATCATCAGAAAATGATTACCCTTGTTCCTCACTGGAGAAGATTTCTCAGGTACTATTAACAACCAGTAAAGCAGTAAAATTCCAAGGCATTGATTCATGCATACATGTTTCCAGCTAACAATGTTAATATCCTTTTTCCAATAAAAATTATTGATAAATCTATACCTATTAGAACCTTAAACTGAAGATTCTTAAGGATCCTCCAAAAGCAGATGATCCTTGAAGGGTAGTGGCTAACCCCAAATTTTCTGATTAGCAGATAAGGGCACAGAGTATATAGCTTCCATCCAGGATGAGAGAACAAGATTACTTTTATATATCTCTGTTCTCTTTTTTTCTTTGATTTATTACGAAAATTCTTTATTGTCTTAATTTGGTGTATCTTAGTGGTCGCCTAAAGATTTTTTTAATGCATTTAATCGTGTTTTTACTGTAATTGTAGCCTAATCTCATAAAGTATTTTTCTGCTATCTAATTTAGATCACAACTTGTGCGTGTGTGTGTGTGAGAGAGAGAGAGAGAGAGAGAGAGAGAGACTACAGTACTCCTCTGAATCTGAGTGCTAGATTTGCCATTATCCAAACAATCCCATTTAGTAAAACTTATTAACTCTTCCTTTACACATTTAAGAAGACAGCTTTTCTTGTACAAGTCCCTTCTGGTATTGGATTTTCCTTATATCATTAACCTCAGTCTTCAGTATTTTATATATTGAACCCTGACCTAGAGTCAACTCAATACTTTAGCTCAAGTTATTTCATATTTGCCTTATATTCAAGGTCAGTAGGGATGGTGACAAATATTAAGACAATTTTTATTAAAGTAGTAAGTATCTTCATATACTCTCCAGTCCGTTTTACAGGTACTATTTTATTTCGTAGATAATTTGCTGCCCTTGAAAAACCCACAATTATCCCACTCCTGTGATGATAAATGATGCTTAAAATCACAATGCAGTTTGTTTTCTACAGGGGGGCTTTTGCCTACCTATCACACACAAATCTATCTTGTACATAAGAAATAATTGCTAGAGACTTTCATATATTTAGAACCTATAGCTTTCAAATAAGTAATTATAAAAACAAGGGGGGTAGGTAATAACTGTATATAACATTAAATAATGTAATATAGCTGTAGATTCCTGTACAGACTGACTGTGGAGTACTTTTTTCTGATGATGATTGGTGTAGAAATGTGTGAATTTGGGTGGCTTTTTACATTTTGCCTACCATTGCATGAAACGTTGGGGTTTCTTCAAAATGTGTGTATCATATTTCTTTTGGGAGGGGGGTTTTTTTCTTCCGTTTCTTTTCTGAGACTCCTACAGGAGCTGAATTTGTAATTTAGAAACATTTAATTATGTTAATCCTGTCTGGGACACTTAAGTAACATCTAAAGCATTATTGCTTTAGAATGTTCAAATAAAATTTCCTGACCAAAAACAAACAAACAAAACAAAACGAAAAAAACCTATAGCCTTCCAGTGAACCACATTTTCCAGAGAAGGATACCTGGTGAACTTCCAAAATAAATTAACATGGGTTATTCAGAAAGCTCCCAGGAGAAGTAACTGACTCCCTCTTTCTATGCACTGTCTTAGGTTTTGCTTTTCTCGTAGTAAGAAAAATAAAACTGATCATTGAACACCACATTTTAGGTCAAACAGAGTATGGCTAGGCTAAAGGAAAAGGTCTCCTGGATCTCAAAAATATGCTAAAAAGGATTTTGGTCATGTTTTTATGCTGCCTGGGTTTGGTGATATATGTCCCTGGCTCCACAGCTTATTACATAGACTAATAATCACTGACTTCCTGGTAATTGTCTGTATTTCATTTGTTCAATGCACGCAGTTTAGAGTCTTACATACTACCGCATAGCTATTGTCATATCAAATAGCTCATCAGATTATCCTTTAATAAAAGAAACACGCAGAACTAACTACAGGCTGTTTTCTGAACAACATTCTGATCAATAAAATTCTGAAAATGGTTATCATCTGCAATGCACAAACTGATGTTTTGAAGGCCAATTGCATCTGCTTTTGGCCAAGAGAGATCAGGAAAATATCCTGCCAGCAGTTATTAATAGTTCATGTCATTCTCTGTTGAACATAAACAAAACCTAAAGAACATACACAATACACAGATAGGACATTCTGTGATAAAGATTGGAACAAGATGGAGAAAAGGCCAATGGGAATAACTTTTCTGGCTAACATAGCTAACTGCTTTTTCTTTACCAATATTTATGGTAGCCCACTTTTGTCATCATATTTCCTAGATAAAAATATACTAAAATACAATTTCCAAATACCCATTTTTCTTGACCACATCTAATCTAGAATCCTCCCAAACTTCCAAGATCACAAGCTCACGTTGTATAAGAATCCCCTCCCAACTCTCTGAATTGCTGGTTCTGGAATGCTTTTTTGCTTGCTGCATCAAGATTAATAAACCTAACTTTTTGAGTGTAAATATGTTCTTTGTGGTCTTAGATTAGTAGCTTTAATAATTTCCACAGAAGAGATAATCTACACGGTTGTTTAATTTTCCTTCCCCCAACATACAGGAAGCACCATGTTATGATTAATTTTTTGATAGTACTTTCCCATAGAAATGGCTTAATTATTCAACATGGAAATCATGAGAAGATCAAAAATATTCTCTCAAGTTATGGACAGGTTGCACATTTTTGCCTCAGCCCAATGGAAAGAGGGCCTAGAATCAAGATGGGTCATAAAATTATGATTACTTCAGTGTAGAGAAAGCATAGAATTATCTTAATATGTACATACTTTCTTCTTTGCTCCCATAATATCTTTTACATTGTGTTGTTTCACGTGCCATATTTTGTTGTAATTTCATTGTTTCCCCTCTTTTTAGATTGTGAGTTTCCTAAAGTCTGACATTGTGCTTTATTTACCGGTGAAATTATATTATACCTGTTACATAGTTTATCCTCAATAAATATTTTTAAATGGATGTTAACCTATAAGAATAATAATTGAAGAGTGTTTCTAAAGTTCTTGCAAAAGTTTGGTTCTCTTCAGAAAGTGGGTTAGACATTTTCAGGCCTGAAGAGAGGAATGAGGAGTTACTGCTTAATGGTTACAGAGTTTCTGTTTGGAAACTTTAGTTTATCAGTTTCTTTAATAAGGTTTGGGAAATAGTGGTGATGGTTGCACAATATTATAAAGGTAATTTATGTCACTGAATTGTACACTTAAAATGGTTAAAATGACAACATTTGTGTTATGTATATCTTACCATAGCACAATAAAGAAAACTCTAGCCTCTGTTTATATGACCCTTATTCATTGAACACCACATTACAAACTAAGTCAATGGTGGGTAGACTGAATCTCAGACCTTAGAAAAATAAAGACACATGGATACTAAAGACACTTTTCAACTAAAGTTGAAAAGTAGAATGAATGCCTTAAAAGATAAAGAGTTTCTGGCAATAAACAATATATGATGAAAAATTGACACAATCCCAGATCCAGGGGATCTTGGGCTCTCACAGCCATCTCTAGCCTAGTCTGATAGCCTCACTGAGGACTCTCCTGGTCTAAGAAAGCACTGACAATAATTAATTAATTAGTTAATGTGTGTGTGTATGTGTGTGTGTGTATTCTAAATTCCTCAACTACCTCTGGCACATGAGATTTCTGTATGCAGAGAGAATAACTTCCTGGCTCTTGCTTTCAGGTATACTGTTATTATACATTGCCTCCTCACCTTTCCCTAGAAAGATTCAAGACCTACAGGCCTATTAACAGGCTACGTGATAATTTTACAGGAAAATGGTATTCTATGGCATTCTGTACATATAGCAAGTGTAGGTGAATTGTTCTAAATCAAAAACTCTCAGATAATACATGATCCTGGCTTGATAGGATTAGCAGAAACAGCAACTTCTAGTCCAAGTAAAAGAGGTGCTGAAGAAGGTAAAAGATTAATTATAACTTTCCCCATTAGACCTTGGGGTATGTAGCAATTATATTTACCTCCTCCCCATAAAAAAGCCAAATATTCTGAGGCGGATCTGTTTGGTATTAATGCCATATACCAGGGGGTTGAGAACAGGGGGCACGAGGAGATAGAGATTTGCAAGTACAATGTGGATCTGAGGAGGTACCTGGTGGCCAAAGCGATGTGTGAAAAAGGAAAAAAAGGCAGGGCTGTAGAAGACAAGAATCACACAGATATGGGCTCCACAAGTGCTAAATGCTCGGAACTGGGCATCCTTGGAGGGTAGGCACAGCACAGCCCGCAGGATCAGGACGTAGGAAGTGGCAATGAGGACCACATCCATGCCAGTGATTGCAAGTGCCACAGTGAGACCATAAATGGTGTTGGGCTTGATGCTGGCACAGGCCAGCTTGGCTATGCCCATGTGCTCACAGTAGGTGTGGGGGATGATGTGATGTCCACAGAAGGGTAAGCGTTCAATAAGGACGACAAAGGGGAAAACAAAGAGAAGACCACGAACCACACATGCCAGACCAATCTTCCCAATCATGGTGGCATTGAGGATGGCTGTGTAATGAAGTGGACAGCAGATAGCCACATAGCGGTCGAAAGCCATGGCCAGCAGAACAGCTGACTCTGTGGCAAAGACGGCGTGAACAAAAAACATCTGGGTGAGGCAGCCACGGTAGGAAATTATGTGAGACCCAAGCCAGAATATTGTTAGCATTTTGGGCAATGTAGTCGAGCAGAGTACCAGGTCAGTGATGGAAAGTA
The DNA here is from genome assembly GCA_028533085.1 of Varecia variegata. Taxonomy (NCBI): domain Eukaryota; kingdom Metazoa; phylum Chordata; class Mammalia; order Primates; family Lemuridae; genus Varecia; species Varecia variegata. The sequence goes on along the minus strand of CM052438.1, from coordinate 140,371,215 downwards.
GACACAGGAAAAGGTACATTGGCTCATGCAGAGCTGTGTCTGTCATGATGATGTAAAGAACGGTACTGTTGCCCAACAGAGCAAGGATATACATGGAGCAGAAGGGGATGGCAATCCAAACATGCTGGTCTTGCATCCCAGGGATTCCAAGCAGAATAAATGCAGAAGGGTGGGGGGCAGTGGCATTGGGCACAGATGTAGAGAGCATAATGGTGCAGAGAACAGAGGCTTTATCTTCCTAAAGGTGGTTGAAAAATGAAATGATGTCACCTCAGATGTCATTTACTCCTCCTAGTCACTCAATTTCTTGCCTTCCTTCATTCCCACCAATTGTACTCAAATTCATGCCTTCCTCACTTCCTGTCTGTGTTATTAAAATAGCTCTGTAACTAATATGCCCACTTTCAGGATTTCCATCTTCCAGTGAAGCCTCTGCTTTGCTGCCTAAATATTCTAACGTGAGTATGATCAACTATAATGTAAATATAACCTCTCTAAGTGTGTGCTGTACAGAATACCTGGCATTAAGCTCCTCCATTCTACCCTCCACCACTTTCTATCATGTTCTGGGCTCTGGGACATTGATCTCTATGGACTACGTTGAGAGTTGCTCACCCTCTCACTTATGGTTGAATTAAGCAATAGGAAACACCAACAGGAGAGTGGAGGGAAGAGTAAGAGTGAGGTTAGGTGTTTATTCCTTCAGCACCCTCCCAGCAGGGTTGTTGCAAGCTCACTGCATCCCTGTCTAAACAGTATTCTCTGGCCCTGGTTTCCTCTAGTAACATCTTCCTCTTGTCCCTTAAGTCCAGTGGTTGTAACAGTGCCTGCTGTCATGTACGCAAGGAACGTCACAAACACTTGTGATTTCCCTACACACACCCACACTCTTGTAAATGGTTTCCGTATTACATTCTCCTCGATTTACCTGAACTGAGTGTGCCATCTGTCTCCTCCTGGGATCCTGATACAATGGCATGCAGAGTTTTTCTTGACCTTGCTCTTGCCTACCTGTCTAGCATTATTTACCTCCGTATTTCACCATATACTTCATGTTCCCATCACACCTAAGTGTTGTGAAATGTCTAAAAGCATGCTTTCTCACACTAGCATGGCTGTTTATTTGGTGCTTTTTCTGCACAGAATGGCTTTCTCCATTTGATCATCTGGCAAATTCCTAGTATTCACTCAAAAATCAGATGAATACATCCACCTCCATGCAGTCCTTCTATCAAGCCTTCTCCTATGGAGAGAGAACCACACATTTTCAACATGCCTCCCTTGGGAAATATAAAATTGTTTAATAATTATGTGTATGACTCTCTCCCCATTACACTGTGAAATTTCTGAGTCTTATTTTTTCTCTATATCCAGCATCTATGACTTATGTACATTATAACAACCAATAATGCTTAATGATTAATTAATAAAAGATTAAACACAGTAATTGAATTTTTAAACAGACTTGGGTAAGTGACCATGATTGGAAAAATGATATTCCCTCTTGGGAGCCTTGTTTGTGAATCAGATACTATCTTCCCTTGCTAGTTCTACGATTTCTAACATGTTCTTTTTACTCTGTATGTTCTGAGAGGTGGTCCTTATCACCTCTTCTTTAATACATTTATAACTTAATCTAATCTAATTTATGTAATAAATTTCTGTCTGCTTTCTTGATTAATCATATGCATTAGTTGCATTATAAAACATATCTGCCTTAGTCTGCTTTGCCAGCTTTAGAATATAATATTTTAGAGTAGTGATACTCTAGGGCCAGTTAGTCCAGAAGCCACATAGGTTTGTGCTTCAGCAAACATCCAAGGAGACGAAGTACACCATGGGAAGGGAAGAAGAAAGGGAGAGACTGGAGCTTACAGGTAAGTTAAACCAGAGAAGGTTTCTCAGAGTGCCTGCTCCATGGTTTGAGGTTATGCCAACAGGAAAGGAAAAAGAGAAAAAATTCTGGAGACAACTAGCCTTGGGCACTCCTATAGGTGAAGTCAGAATCATCATTCTTACCTTGTTGAAGTCCAGTCTTTGGGAGTCAAAGAATCTTGTTTTTAGAAGGAACATTAATATTAAGTTTATCCAGTCATTCTCACCTAAAAAGAATTTTAGAATATGGAAGAACCTAAGGGAGGATTAAAGTATTCTATAATAATTATAAAGAATATTCTTCCTTTGGTCCCCTGCTCACTCAAAACTGCATTATCAAAAGACTAATAGTCCATTATGAATTTTGTTTGTTTTAGTAATGTAATATGTATTTCTCATATATGACTTCAAGTTTATACTAACTTTATACTAACAGTCACTGTAAATTTTGTAGGCAATAATGTTATTACAAATTTT
>CM052438.1:140354348-140368363 GCA_028533085.1 Varecia variegata | reverse complement strand
CAAATTTTAATGACTAAAGATTATTTTGTTTATATTTTAAAACCATGAAAATAGTTTACTACTAATTTTACTGTACTTTTATACATCCTTAAGAATTCAAAAATTCAGTTATAACTTTCAAAAAATGTGATTATAAACATGTCAGTGTGCATCTTAGAAAAAATATAAATGTTTTTGCTTCTATCCTGGTAATACCTCAGATTTTTAAATAATAGGTAAAAAAATTGAATATAATCTTGTCATCTAGTTGGGAAATAAATCGCAAAGCGTATATAGTTCAATAATTATATGATGCTTGACATTCAAATGTGATATACTAAAAAGTGATCACATGGTACTTCTTTGTACATCTCTATAACAGGGAAATTATGCTTTCTTGAGGCAGCCATTTTCTCAACCTCAGACCCTCTGAGTTTCAGAATGTTTCCCTTTTCATTGAGTCAACATGTATAACCACATTCCACATTAAACACTAGGATTTCTCTTTAATGTCTTAGGCTTCCAATTTTATACTCTTTCTATGGCTTCTCTTTCATTTCATTCCTTTGTTGAAATTTTTTTTGACAGTCTTTTATGTACCAGTTATTCTTTCAGGTGTTTTTAAATATATTGAAGAGTGAGAACATGCATGGTGGAGGATATATTAAGCTTGTTGTCTAATTACACACAATTAGTCAAATAATCTCCAATATATGCATAAATGTTTCATAGGTGTATTCCATTAAAAAAAAAAAAAGTTAAATGACCCAGTTCCTACTCAGGAAAAGCTTCCCTGAGGAAATGAAATTTAGTTTCCAAATTCGAGTCTTCCTCAAATGCTTCAAACATCTCTTGTATGACTCAACTCCGGGTCTCATTACCCTCCTGAAGCTCTCTGCTGTTGTCTAGTCTGAAAAATAAGAGATCAGGACGTAGGTTCAGACTTCCTGGGTTCAGAATATTGCTCTGCTGCAGTTTCTTGCTAACTGTATTAACTTGAGCACTTTTCTTATTCCCCTCTGTCCTGTTTCTTAATATACAATTCAGATAATAATACTTCCTAAGGTTTTGTGTAGGCTTAATTGAGAAAAACATGTGAAGCATCTATTACATATTAATAGTCTCTGTGACTTCATAAGCATTACCTATAATTCTCACTGTTATTTCTTATTATTTTAAAATCTCTGAGTTCATTGCTCTATGTACTCACCTCTCAAAAGAGTAACTTTATTTAGTTCCACATTTTGAAAAACATATTGGCTTTTCTTGAGTCTGTAATACAAGGGTGAGGACACTTTGCTTTCACCTTCTCCTAAATCAAAGACTCTCTTCAAAGATTCAAGACTTGTCCTCAGTTAGCTTGGTTCAGGGAATTCTCACAAGATATGAAGTGGGATGGCCTCTCAGTAATTCCAGTCCCACCAATGTGCTACTGCACTGAAGTCCTCTCATTAATTTCCTGAGGTCAAAGAGCTATTGTGACATTTGGGATCCTTCTACACAAAAGGAGCAAGTGTGTTCTAAGCTGCCGCTAAGAACAGAGTAAGGAAGAAGGAAAGCTTGTCTTATTTCTGTTAAAGGAAGAATTTTAGAGGCAGTCACCTGATTTTGCCTTGGATAAAAACAGATCTAGAGATGCTGCAACAGGATTTCTAGCTTAGTAGGTATCTAAGGTTTCTGCATACAAAAATTCCAGGATTATTTACATGGAGGAAATGAGATTTTGAGAGTACCAGCTGTACTCAGATGCTGGGGAGACAGGAAATCAGATGAGTTTGCAGACTCATTTAGGCTTTCTGGGGACACTGTGAGGATCCTAGGTACTCAGGAGCAAAGTTACTCGCTAGCAATATATATAGCTTCACTCCTACCTTACTAGCATGACCAATATGAGTGAGATCAAGACACAACTATTGTGCTCCACTACAGTAATCATTTCATTGTTTATATGTATCTCATAACATCCTGTTGTATACCTTAGATATATACAATAAAAAGGATTTTTTAAAAAATAAATTCTGACCTCATCATTGTTTTAAGAAAGGCTGCTCTTAGAGGTCCATCTGACTGGCTTGCCTTGAGCCCATATGGCAAACAGCAAGAGACAAAAGCGCTAACTGCAACAGGAAGGATTCAGGTGCAAAGCAAAGAAGGACTTACTGATGATAATTTTTGGCATACATCAAGGCAACTCAAACACCTGAGGAATTCAAGGAACTATAGTTTGTATAATGGGCAATCTGAGATGACCTTCAGAATAGCTAAGGAGGTCAATATCTCTATGATTGTCATCTCTATCTTTCACTACCTCTGCTTCTGGCTTTAAACTCTCCTCAGCCTTATTTTCTATCTACTTTATCCATTTAACACTCACCCCAGCCTCAGTGATCAGCAGTAATGGATAAGACTTGAACTAGCACAACTAGCATAGTTCCTGGATCTGAGCTCTCGTCTCATATATCCCTACCCTGTGAAGGCTTTTTTGGCCCAGAGAGCCTGTGCCATGGCTCAGAGCACCAATGGTCTCAGCTGCTAAAAGTAGAGGCAAATTTGCAAATAAGATCTCTAGGGAGAGAGCCATACCACAGTCTTCTTATAAAGCCAGACATATTTTCAAGGCAGGAGAAGGGGTCTCCATTGTCCTGCCCTAATGGATTAATAGCTGCCTATCCTTTAGGCAAAAAACATAACCAAATTGTGCCAAAGTGTTGGGGACAGCAATTCAGGGAGAAGGGAGAGAACATGGAATGAGGATAGAATAGGAAAAGATATATCTTGGGTTGGAATTTGTACAGCATCCTTTGTTGCCTAATCTGGTGCACATACTGCTTATTTTCAAGAAAAGAATCCCTATGTCTAATTTGAATTCCTCCAGGTTGACCTTGAGCTTCATTCTTTATTTCTCTTTAAAATTTTTGTGTCTTTATTAGGGTTATTTGCTGTCTTTTCTTCTTCATCTAATTATACCAGATGATAAGCTACTTAATCAAAGGTACTGCTCATTATGGTTCAGTGTGAAGACACATACTTTTCCTACAATCCACTGAGGAAATGACATATTGGCAGCTGTTGATACAGAAGTCAGGGATTCAGAGAAAAGCTCCACACCAGAAATATAGATTTGCTAGTCATCATGATAATGACAATACTTAAATGAGGTTAAATGAGATAAAAAGAGAGTGAGTATATAAAGACGACTGAAGGCTAAACCCTAATATTAAGACATTGTATGATGAGTGATTATGTCATGAGAAAGAAACAGCGAAGGAGACAAATAAGGAGTAGCTATAAGGTAGGAGAAAAACCACTGAAGGCCAGCGAAGAAAGTAATATTTTGAAAATGTATATAACATAATATTTTTAAAGTATATAAAATGGTGGTGTAAGAGTGAAAAAGTGTAATACATCTCCCTCATCCACTCCAAGGTCTGTGGCCAACACCCCTATAATAAAAGACAGAATAACAAAAGAAAAGCATAACAAATGTATTTAATTCAAGTTTTACACGACACAGGAGACTTTACAAATGAAGAAACAAAGACTTAGGGAGAACTGTCTCTTTATGCTGAGGTTCCCTGCGGAATGGACGACTGTGTGGAACCGTGATTAGACAAAAAGGGCCTGAACAAAGGGGAACATACTGAAGGGAACTTGGCAAGACCTGTTTGTTCAGGTTCTTCTTGGCCTCTCTGTGCAGCACAGCAAAACTCCCCTCCGGTTAGGACCCTTCTGGAATAAGAGTCTGTGGCCTATTTTGGGGGGAGAAAGATCATTTAATGACTGCTCTAGGTTTTATGCCTTGATTTGAGAGGGAGGAGTTCTCGTTACTGTGACCTGTGGGAAATGTCACAGAGAACTTCTTGCTTGTGAGGCCCTTCCAGCGTGCTTCAATTTAAAAAGCTCAGCCTGCCAAGACAGCATCCTTTGGGTTATCACGTTCTGAGCCCCAGCAGTAGCATAGGTGAGTCTCAGCAGGGTCTTTATGTAGCTTGATCAGCAACTTTTTAAAGAAACTCTGTAGGAGTTAGACATACCTTGTTCACAGACTCAGTCTAGAACTCCTAAAACTTCTTGTGAAGGGACTGCTGTATCTTCTGAATCCTTGGCCGAGATTACTTAATAGTGGGTGATCAATAAATGCCTGTTGAATTGAAATGAATCCCCTTCTAACCTTAGATAACACAACCCTCGAGACATTTGTCACTGTGGCTGCCATGTCCCCAGGTATGAAGGGGCCTGCCTTTTCCAATGCTTTCCTCAGTGGCCAGTCTTGCTTGGCAATTCTGTCTTTCCTTGGTGGTAAAATATCACTAACTTTGTTTTGACCCTATTATTTATTTATTTTTTTCTTTCTTTTTCTTTTCTTTTTTTTGGAGACAGAGTCTCGCTCTGTCGCCCCGGCTAGAGTGCCGTGGCGTCAGCCTAGCTCACAGCAACCTCAAACTCCTGGGCTCAAGCAATCCTTCTGCCTCAGCCTCCCGAGTAGCTGGGACTACAGGCATGCGCCACCATGCCCGGCTAATTTTTTCTATGTATTTTTAGTTGTCTGGTTAATTTCTTTCTATTTTTTTAGTGGAGACAGGGTCTCGCTCTTGCTCAGGCTGGTCTTGAACTCCTGACCTCGAGATATCCTCCCACCTCGGCCTCCCGGAGTGCTAGGATTATAGGCGTGAACCACCGCACCCAGCCTGAGCCTATTATTAATAGTACAGACTAATTATCTGTGTGGGGTAAATCTCTAACACACATTACATGCAGGTTTGAAAACCATAGATATCCACCTGAGGTATCAGTTTAATCAGGAAGGCTAGTTTCAAAGTCTAGTGGCCAAAAATCTGAAATTTACTTCTTTTCCCCTCTTTTCTGCTGTAACAAAATTTCTTAGCTGTTCTGAAAATCAGTTCCCACATCTATGAAAAATAATAATTACTTGTAAATGCTCAAAGACAAGGTCAGAGGAATAAGTTGGGTCACAATTTTTACCTTACTATGGAGAAAATAAGTCTTTCTCTATGATGATTCAGAATTTTCTTTCTGATTAGGCTGAATTACAAATCCAGGCAGATGTGCACCGTGCAAAATAGTTATTTCCTTTGTTAATTAAAACTAATTTGTTTCAACCCCTTTATTCAGCACATATTTATTGAGTGCCTATTATGTGCTAGAAACTTTGCAAGTGATGAGAATACAATGATAAACCAGGCAGACACTAACCTGGTCCTCAATGACCTAATGGAGGGGTAAACATTAAAAAACTACGTATATAACTATCACCTTATTAAAGTTGTAGTGCATCCTAAAATAAAAAGTACATTGTGCAGTGAGAATGTACACAAGAAATAATAATCTATTTTAGGGTGGATGGGTAGTATACACAGGTTTTGAGAAAGAATTCTCCAGACAAAGATTAGGATATAAAAGTATAAAATTTATTTTATCTTTTAGGAAGAGAGAGATAGGGAGAGTGAGAGAGTAGGAGAGAGAAAAGGGAAATAAATGGAAGAAGAGAGAGGGCAGTTGCATGGCGAGTCACCCAAAAAAGACAAGGGAGATGCCTGCACCGAGGATAAGAGGCTGGTCAGTTTTTACAGGAACCAAAAGGAAGGAAAAAAAAAATAGTTATTTTTGTCAGTTGAAACAGAAGCAGCCATGGAGTGGAGTAATTAGTAGGAGGCAGTTGTGGGCCATCCGGTTTCTTCCCTGTTTTTTCTGCTCCTGGAGACTAGGTTATCTCTGAAACATAGTCAGGCTTATCCCAGGGGACGTGATCTCGCCTCTCAGATACGGTTTTGGGGAGGAAACTGAGACCTGGAGTTTGGCACCCTTGCTGTCCACTCAGGTCTCCTCAGGAACTACTTGAGGCTATAAAACAAAGTTTAAAAGGCAGTGAGCTGATGAATGTAAAGAGAAAGGTTTACATTTCCTTTCCCTTAGGCTCTTTTCAGATGTGAAAACGGAACCCCCTCAAGGTGCCTGTCAGGGAGAGAAAGAACAGAGAGAGAACAGAGAGCTCATTTTCTCTGTTACTTCGCTAGCAAGGCTGACCATCTTTTCAGTCGAGTGTGCAGGATTAAAGAAGGAATATATGAGGAAGGAATTTTAACTGAAGCCTAAAAAGGAGTCTCTAGGCAAAGGATAGAAAAGGGACGAGACAAGGAGAAATTTGGTGTATTTGAGAAGCCAAAACTAGGCAAGTATTGTAGGTGTCCTGTAGTGTCATCCTGCCCTTCAGTGCTGTGTTTGCCAACTTCTCCAAGATACAGAGCTATGTTCATCAATTTTCCAGCAATATCTTTTCAACTGAGTACGTAGAAGAGAAGAGGGGGTGGTTAAGACATGAACAACACGATGACTGAAATAACGTACTATGGAATCTAAGCTGTTAGAGAAGGAAGGAAGGAAAAGTTAAAGATAATGGTTTGGAGGAAAAGATTTCTGATAAATTTTGAATATACAGCAAGCTTTTATTGAGAACACACAGTTTCACAGGTACATTCATTAGGTAGAGTATAACAAGATGCCTAGGACTAAGTTTCTGCCTTCAAGAAGCTCATAAGATAGGTGTGGATGCACAAGCAAATAAATATAACAGTTTTTAATGGAGGCATAGACATAGCAGTCCCTGCATGTGTCCCTTCTGAACTGCCTAAAGGACATGACAGAGCAATGAAAGGGCAACACGAACAGATGCACATGCGCCCACACAGAGGGTCTTATCTCAGAATGCCAGTTTTACTCTTTACTTCCTACTCACAAGTAATTTAATATGTTCATCTTCATTAAATGTATGGCTTCTTTATCAGTGGAGATTTTAGGAAATAGCTGGTATTTCCTAACATAGCTTCCTAACAGGTGCATGGATGCCTCCTACACCAAGTTTTATCTTATGTCAAAAATAAGACTCTGGATATGGCAACATAAAAGAAAAATATCACTAATGGAATTACTTGCTTAAGGAGTCAGTGAAGGGCAAATGAAGTGTAAATAAATGTTAGGTAACCTGCAAGGCTCTTACTTTTACAAGAGGTTGCTCTTTTCATATGACTTCCCTTTTGTTGCAATGATCCCAAGGAAAGACAACACTTGTGCATGATCCCGAGGACAATGGAACCATCAAAGAGTTTCAAGGTACAAAGTGACACAATCGTACGTGAATTATGAAATGCTCACTCTGGCCTTTATACAGAGAATGGATTGAGTGGAGCAAGGTTAGAACTCCTTCAAAAAGATTTTGAAAAACTCTCAGAGAAACAGGTCATAGATTAGAGCCCCGTTGAGCTCAGTGGCCACAATGAAGGTGAGGATGAGATGTATATACCCACTGGAATGACTTACAGCTACCTCATACTTAAAGATATTTAACTTAAGTGTTGAGTTAATTTTGTTTGAGGATAATTTAGGTAAAATAAAAGATAAGCCACAGGTTTCTGGCTTTGGAATTCATGGTTTTAGTGCTGCAATTTACCATAAAGGAAGAGAGAAAAGAAAAGCACTTTTTACAGATAAAGGTGGTAGGATTCCAGGTCAGTTTTGGAGAAATTAAGTTTGAGTGCCTTCTGAGCCATTGTGAAGTAGATGCCTAGATGTAATTAAATAAAGAACTCAGAGCTCAGAAACATACAGACCTGAGTTTAGATCCCAGATATATTAATTATATTTCTACTACAAATTTCTGTCTCATCATTTGTAAACCAAATTTACTAATATTACCCTACCAAAATTATATTCTGAATTAAATATATTAATACTTGTAAAATATAGGCCAAGAGTTGTGAAAAGTGAACCCTTAGACATTTCTTGGAACATACAACTAAAGAAAACATGTACAAAAGATGAGCAACTCTATGTAATCTCAGATGGGCAGGGAAAAAGTAAAGAAATAAAGACAACAGAAGGAGGCATTACTCATATATAAAATATAGACTGAAGAAGTGTGAAGCAGTAAGTTTGATAATCATAGCAGAGAGGATTAATAACTACTTAAAAGGGAAGACAAGAGGTGTTGCCTTCAAGTCATAAGCTGAGAAATACAGGAGTGAATTGCATGTTAGGAAATGTCTATCCATCAAATATTTTAAGATTAGCTATAGGAAAGATGTAACCCTCAGTTTAGTGCTCTTCTGTATCAATCATCAGCTTTTTCACACAAGTGGTGAGAAAACTAAACCAAGAAAACCCTTGATTTTCTTGAACTTTGTAAGATTTTCTTTCTCCCCTCTCCCTCCTGCCTATATTTTGCACTTGGTTGGAATGCTCAATTTTCAAATTAATAGCAGTTTCAGCTTTATTTTTATGTCTTCCTATGTATGTTACATAAGATTTAACAAAACAATTTTACCTAAATTTTTCCTTCAATATCCACTCATTGTAACTTCTTCAAAGAAAAGAGGAGAATAAATTTGTCCTGGATCTGCTTTGTCTTCACTCCATAAACAATAGGATTTAGAGCAGGAGGGATGGCCACATAGAGGTTGGCAAATAGGATGAGCACATTTCTAGGGACACTGTGCCCGAAGCGATGAGCAAGGATGGAGAAGGCGGCAGGTGTGTAAAACATGAGGATGACACAGACGTGGGAGCCACAGGTACTGAGGGCCTTTTGGCGGGCACTCTGGGATGAGAGTTGAAAGACAGCACGGAGGATGAAGGTATAGGAAACAGCAATAAAGATCACGTCCGAGAGGACAGTCATGACAGGTACAGCAAATCCATACCAGATGTTGATGGAGATGTCAGCAGACGAAAGCCGAGCGACACCTATGTGCTCACAGTACGTGTGCGGGATGATACGTGTCCTGCAAAAGGGTAGCCGTTTTATAAGAAAAACATCTGGCAGGATGACAGAGAAGCTCCTCACAATGATGCTCACCATAAGTTTGATGACCACCTGCAGAGTCAGGATGGCGTTGTATCTCAAGGGAAAGCAGATGGCCACATAGCGATCAAATGCCATGGCCAACAGGATGGCTGAGTCCACTACAAAGCTGAAGTGGAGGAAGAACACCTGAGTGAGACAACCAGAGAAGGTTATTTCTTGGGAGCCAAGCCAGAGGTTACTAAGCAATTTGGGCACTGTGACAGTAGACAAGATGACGTCCGTGGTGGCCAGCATACAGAGGAAGAAAAACATGGGCTCATGGAGGCTGTGCTCAACTGCAATGAGGTAGAGGAGGATGCCATTGCCCAGAACAGCCACAACATAAATGACACAAAAGGGAATCCCAATCCACATGTGGAACTTCTCCAGGCCGGGTATTCCAACAAGGGTAAAGGAGCTGGGGTTGTAACAGCTCAAGTTATACATGGTCTCTGCAGTCTGGGATTCTCTGGTTCTTGAGCCCTGAGGACAAATCAAGTGTCAGAATGGGCTGAGAAGGCTAACAATTTTACTCTCGTGCTGAAAATCACTGGGGAAGGCAACTGTCACATTGAGGGCTCCTACATTAGAAGCACCTCCTGTCCCCAGGAAGACCTAGCACCTGTATGACCGGCAGCCTATTGCCCCTTCTCTTTGCCCGAGACTCACTTAATTTATTTGTATGTTTACTAGTAAACCATATGAAAAGGTTATATTGGTCATTTGGTTATTTCATATCATTAAACATAATTAATTGTGTTCCTTTCTCAATGCAGAATATTTAGGATAAGCCCAAATTCAAAAGAGACGAAAAAAAGAAAATAACAAGCAGGAGAAAAAGGAAGGGGCAGGAAGGGAAGAGAAAGAGAATAATAAAAATATCAAAGTGGATGAAGATGAACTGTGAAGAAAGGGGGGAAATTGACTGTTCTAGAGCAAATATGTTTAAGACAATGGGTCTAATAAAATAACTGAAGAATTTGGATAAAGTGGGAGAAAAAGTAATGAGAGAGGAAGGGAAAAAGGGCAGATTCCAGTGCTGTGGATGGTTGTGGGTGTTTTGTTCCACAGGGATTGAAACATGGTCAGATTAGAGTGTATGCTCACTCGGATGTGTGTATAAGAGAATCTGTGTACCAGAAAACACACAGGGACAAGTGAGCAGCGTTATCCTGACTCAAGCAGAGAACAGCACGCTCAAAGGATAATTTATGAATGAGGGGCAATGTTTTAAACCTTGGAGGATCTCTATTCCTCCATCTTAGTAGGAGGGACAACTCTGTCAGTGAGTCTGACGATGCCTTCATGACAGAAAACACCTAGTGCTATAGGCAAAGACAAGGAGAGCAGATTCTCACCTCCTAGAGATGAAACAAAGAATAATAAAGAACTGTTTACACCAGTGTTTTCATTTCTGGCCTATCAATATTTGGACACCAGCTTTCTACTAAATAGAACCTGCCCTTGAAGTTGGCTTTGGCATTGAAAGCACCCTTTGAGTTTTGAGTCTATTTGTGTGACCTACTTGATAGACTACTTTGAACGGGGAAGGAAAAGGAGTCAGGAACATTGATACTGGGGAGCCCAGCATTGGAGAGGACCCACAGAAAATGGACCATGTTTGGGTCTTACCTTCCACAACAAATTTACAAAGCCCTTCAAAAAGCTTTTAAGGAAAGGAAGTGGATCTTGCAAGCAAGTGACAATAGTCTAGATTATTGTGTTTGGCAGGGGTCTGTAGCCTTGATCATAAGGAAAGAGGAGTAGCTCGAGCCATGTAGGATTTGGTGATGTCTCCACCAAGTCCCTAGTAACAGCTTTACATAGTGAGCTTCCCTCCCTTAGTTCTGCCATTAACAGAGCCCTTAATTAGCCGAAGTGGGCATATTACATCTACCTAGGAGAAGGCAACTAGTTCCCACTGTCCAAAGGCAGTCCCCTGAGTGAAAGTCTGTTCTAAGATATGTCTCCAGGCCTGATGCAGACCGAACTCCTACAGATACTGTACTCATTTGAATGACATAGAGCAATAGAGTCTTGTCCTCCCTAAAATGGTGACCTCCTGTTGTCTGAAAAGCAAAAGACTAAGAAAACCCAAGATATCTCTATAATTTATGTTCAATGGCAGTTCGGCCTCTTGGAGCGCAGATACACTACCTCCTAACAGGAAACACATTTCCCCTTGAGTTTCAGGGAATATCTTTAAGGAGGGAAAATAAACCACTAATCATTAAAACTATAAAGAGTACCCAAAAGAAAACATCCAAACCGAGGTCTATTGGTTAAGTCAAAGCCCATTCTGATCTCATTGCATCTACCCAAAGAGCAATTTCCTCCTGAATTCCCTGCTGTACCACTGGTCACATAAACTGGTGTGCACATGAAATCAAGTGTCCCACCATTGTCTATCTCCTTATTATAGAATCATTGGTGTCAAAAGGACTCCTTTCTCCCAGGGTCGTGTCCTTCAGGGCACAGCTCTGACCTGTACACCGAGCAAAGTAGAGGCTCTGTTATTTGATAAAATCACAGAGCCAGGTCAGGACTTGTCGCCTCACTAATTGACTGCAGTTTTCAACTCACCAGACTCTTCAGTCTCTTGATTTGCAGGATTAGTGGGAAGTATCTATTCAGAAGGAAGAAAGTAGAAATTTAGGCTGGGAAAGATTCTAGTGAGAGGCAAAATGAAAATATTTATGCCTTTTCCCATATTCCCAGGAGATAACTCAGGCTATATGGCCCCCTCCATTTTCTATTCCCACACAAGGGATGGAACTCACCATATTAATTCCTTTCCCTTAGGATAGAATACAGCTTGAGGGTTTTAGTGGCCTGTGGGCATTGGATCCCTGGGAGTTTCAGTGTAAGACAAAGCAGACACATCAGTTGAGTCAGAATTCTCAAAAGACTAAGAATGTTCCTGTACTTTCATTGTTCTTTAATCAGTCTATTTGTATAAACTTGTACCAATACTATATAAACACAATTAAAATTGTGTTTTAGTATACTTGATATTGGACAGTAAGTGCTACAATTTTTTCTTCAAAATTTTCTTAGCCTTCTAAACACTTTGCATTGCCATGAAAGTTTTGTAAATAGTTTCTCAATTTGCAAACAGACAGACACACACACACACACACACACACACACACGCACACTTAGGGTTTTTATCTGACTGATGTATATTTTGAATCTATGTATCAATGTGGAAATATTGGACATATTTATAATAATGTATATTCTTAGAAATATTTTAAATATGCCATGTCCCCTCACTAATGTAGCTTCTTAATTTTCTCCCTAATGTATTAAATTATCCATATGTGTTTCATATGTACTTAAAACAAACAAATGCCTTTTTTTGGGAAAAGAATATGTTATTATCCTGTAGCTACTATAGAAAATTACCACAAACGTCATGGCTTAAAACAACACAGATGTATTATCATACAGTTCTGCAGTTCCAACGTCCAGCGTGGATCCCACTGGGCTAAAAGCAAGGTTTTGAGAAGTCTGCAAGTCTTTTGGGAAGAAAATTTATTTCCTTGCTTTTTCTATCCTCTAGAAGGTCCTTTCCTTCATCTTCAAAGCCAGCAATGTTACTTCTGCCCTTCTGCCATGATCATATTTTCCTTTGACTGCCCTATTCTGACTTCCTCTCTCTCTTTTAAGAACTGAGTGCATTTGAGCCATCCAGAAAATCAGGATAATCTCCCTATTTTAAGGTCTATTGATTAGTTTCATCTGGATTTCAGATGAAACTAAATTCCATTTTGCCATATAACTCAACATAATCACAGGTTCTGTGATTTAGGATGAGGATTATTTCTGGAGGGGCATTATTCTGCCTACCACACATTTTCATAGTTTGTAAATTATGTTTGTCAAATTTACTACTCTTGATTAATTTTAATTTGCTAGATATATTAGCAATAATACATGCATTTAAATGTCTCATTTTGTTTTGTTATTTTCCCATTGCTTCTTAGTGTTTTCCACATTGGGGTATATTGTTGTATGGGTACATGTTACCTGGCTTAATATATCCTATTAGGTTTGCAGGATCATTTTGAGTGGGAAACTCCCTGTAAGTTTCCTTTCTTCGTTACTTTTTTGCTGTGTTCATCCTTCCAGTTACCTCAACCTATTCTCCTAGAAAACTCTGTCCTAAACCAAAGCTTAATGTATTCGTTTGGAATCTAGTTCCAATAATGAGTTTATGGATATCAAATATCTAGTTGCTGAGACAAAGGAAGATTGTTTCAGTTCCCAAGGGCAAAATGGATCTATACCTCTTACATCTCTAGGCCAGCCACTCTCTGCAAACTTTAATTCTGGAGAGTGCTTTCATAGTGTGTGTGTGTTTAGTTTGATCAGAAACCCTATCACCCATTCCTAGCTTCAGGTAGTGACCTCAGTGTGGGCTCTATGTATGAAAGAATTGTTAAAATCTCTTTCAAAAGCTAAACTTCTTACTAGGATGCCAATTCCTTTTTCTAGATCTGAATCCCAGAAAATCTATGGATTTGTGGACACTTGACCCATACTCTTTGTTTTATTTTCCTTTCCTAATCTAAAAAAAATGCCATTAGTATTTCAAGGATAGACCAAACCCAGAGAAAGTGTCATCTGTAAGCAGTAACCAGCAAAACTATGAATGGGATGGGAGGTCCACTGTGATGTACCTGCTAGAAATGTCCTGGGCGATTGGCTCAGGGAATCTGACTCTTGGCAGTGTTTTAGCTTTGGTCAGGATCTGCAGGCAGGACAGCCTTTCCACACTACTTCAGCATCTTTTTTTTATTTCAGAATACTATGTGGGTACAAATGCTTTGGTTACATAAATTGCCAATAACAATAGGAATTTTAGAAACTGCACAAATACATGGAAATTAAACATGATCCTGAACAACCATTAAGTCAATGAAGAAATTAAGAATAAAATCACATATCTTGAAAAAATGAAAATGGAAACACAACATACCAAAACCTATGGGATACAGTAAAAGCAGTGTTAAGATGGAAATTTATAGAAATAAATGCCTATGTCAAAAAAGTAGAATGAGACTGGGCCCAGTGGCTTATGCCTGTAATCCTAGCACTCTGGGAGGCCGAGGTGGGAGGATCACTTGAGCTCAGGAGCTCAACACCAGCCTGAGCAACAGCGAGACCCTGTCTA
>CM052438.1:140260910-140354248 GCA_028533085.1 Varecia variegata | reverse complement strand
AAAAAAAAAAAAAAAAAAAAAAAAAAGTAGAATGATTTCAAATAAATAACCTAATTATGTTTCTCAAAGGACTCAAAAAGCAAGGAAAAAGCCAAACCCAAAATTAGTAGAAAAAAAAACATAATAAAGATCAGCATAAATCTAAATGAAATATAGACTAAAAATAAAAAATGAAAAGAATCAACAAAACAAAAATTTGTTTTTTTTAAAAAGATAAAATTGATAAACTGCTAGCTAGACTAATCAAGAAAAAAGGGAAGATTCCAAAAAATAAAATCGTATCAAAAAAGGAGACATTATAGGTGATACTACAGAAATACAAAGGAACCCTAGAGAATATTATGAACAATTCTAAACCATCAAATTTGATGACACAGTGGAAATAGATAAGTTCCAAGACAGACATAACCTAACAAGATTGAACTAAAAGAAATAAAAAACCTCAATAGACCAATAACAGTAATGAGATAGAATCAGTAATAAAAAGTCTGCCAACAAAGAAAAAAACCCAAAGCTGAATGGCTTTACTGCTGACTACTACCATTTTAATGAACTAATGCCAATTCTTCTTAAACTATTCCAAAAAACTAAACATTTCCTTAGGTCTCTGTGTCTCCTCTATAATCCTCACAAGTCCTGCTTGAAGAGGAATCTAATGAAATATCTCTACCTTTGGGTTCATGGATTTCTAACATTTTCCCCTTTGAGAAAAGAGGCGAAGTAAGAGGAAATGTGGTTACAGTGTGATGGCAGAAACAGATTAAACACCAATCTGAGTAAACTTTAGGAAGAAAATAGAGAAGCTATGAAACAGTATTGGTTAAAATTTGTAAAAGGGGTTTACATAATTATTAATAATACCAGAAAATATTTGAATTACATTATGTGACACAGAAATTTTGTCCACATCAAGAAAAATAGAACAGAAACATGACATTATCAAGATTTTAATTCAATTGAAATTATATTTTTAGCCATATATCTTGGTATCTATTACTCCTTATATACACCACTATCTGATAGATTTGGGACAATAAGGAATAAAATAGAAAAGTTCCCCACCTGACTTCATGAACCTTAGAGTTGGGGGCGCTTAGTGTGGGGTGGGGAATGGGGTTACTGATTAATGCCAGCATTAAGCGATGACAGGCTGTCCACCGCAGTTCTCCCCGGCGCCTTCTCCTCGTGCATTTTCATTTTCTCCCTGAATCCTCCTCTCTAGCTGGGTTCCTAGTTCCAGTGAGGACTTGCTGAGGTGTCCTAATGAGGAAAGGCTTAAAAGGGAGGCTGCAGAGTACTCCGTGGACTACAGCCCAGCTTTCTGGACCAGTTCTGCGTGGTGACTAGCAGAGAAAAGAGAGTAAGGCCTGGCGCTGCTCAGGGAGGTTATAAACGCGTTGGAGAAGACAACAGGGGGAAGTTGGAAAGTTCTTTGAAACTTTAGAGTTTAACTGCTGTCGGTGTGATAATGTAGTATTTCTGCATGGCTCTCCAGATAAATTCCCAGCATCCTGTCTGTCCTCTCTGGGTCTGGGAGCCTTAATGGTGTGTCAGCTGCCCTGCTCTGCAACTTTTCTGTTCACTTGTCCTGTAAAATTTCCAAGTCCAGACAGGAACCTACTGCAGTTCTTTAAAAATCACTAACATTGCTCATCCTTCTCCTTGGGCCATATGTCTGCCACCCAGAAGCAGAACCCAGTGTGAGATCAGGAACAAGAGAAGCATTTTGGAAGAATTTCCACAAAGGGCACCTTTCCTAGCTTTTAATAGTTGGTTGGGTTAATATGAAACTATGTCAGAAGAAGTGGTGTGATGACAAGGTCCTGAGACTCATGAGAAAAAGGAGTTAAAGCAGGGGTGCCCCTTTATTTTACCACCTCTCTTTCAGTGAAAGGCACAGTAGCATAGCAGATGACTCTCTCAGAGGGCGGGACTGGAGGCCCTGCACTGAGGCATCTGGTTGGTCCATAGTTTATCTTCCCCCTCCGCCCACAAGAACTTAACTTTCATTTCTTGCAGCTTCTCTGGGGTGAACTCCTTTGTGCATAACAGGCTACCAGATTGGTGCCTGAGTCCTGACCACAGCTGCCCTGGCCCACCTTCTCTCTTCCCGGCATCTCTACTTCCTCTTTGGTGTCTGAAGGTGTATTGAGTGATTTGTGGAGGGCGGAAGACTTTGGAACAAAAAACTGAATTTGCTTGGGTGAGTTTAACTGATCATGGGGAAAGCTGTTCTGAAGCAGGAAAAGGCCCAACTTGCAGACTTCCTGCCTTCAGTGCTGACACATGGGCAGTCTGGGGAGGGGCAGCTTTGAAAAAAGGGAGGTTGAAGAAGTGAAAGGGTTTGTTTCCTGGAGGGACAGTTATTTTTCCAGGCTGAGTCTCTCCACAGCCCCTTTCTAGTCTATACATTTGAGCTGCACTTTGCCGAAGAGAGCCAGAAGCCTCTATTCCAGAAGCAGACAGTCCCCCCAGCAACAGGGGCAAAGCCAGAGAAATCTTGAATCCTCTTAGTTTAATGCCTATCAGTGTAATAATTTCATATTTCTGCATGACTCTGCAGGTCAGTTTCCATCAACCTGGCCTGTCTGCGTGACATCAGCCTTGATATGGCGTGACAGCTGACCAGCTTGGCAGCCTGTCATCTGGTCACTCCTGCTAGAGCCCCAAGTCCAGACTCCAGGAACTACTGCATTTCCTTAAAATTCACTAACCTTTCTCCTCCCTCTCCCTGGCCCATATCTGCCACCCAAAAGATTGAGAGAAAAAGGAGCACTTGGGAAGAATTTCCAGAAGTGTCACCTTTTCTAACTTTTAATTAAAGAAAGTTGCTTGACTGATATTAATGATATGAAAAAATGTCAGAAGAGGTGACATGATAACAAGATCCTGAAGCCCATGAGAGACAAGAGTTTAACAGGGCCCTCTGTTGAACCCCCATCCCTTTCCCATGGAAGGGACAGCTTCAGCTTCACTTAGGCTAATTCGGGCATACAGAAGAGTCCAGGCAAAGCTCTTTTCTCTGACCCTTACTTCCCCTCATATGACTAAATCTTACTGCATCAAGATTGTTTTGGGAGATTTTCACCTCTGCATCATATTCCTTATCCCCCCTTCTGGTAATAAGTCAGTGTTCGGCACCTGTCTTCTCACTTAGGCAGTATACCTCTGTCATGCCATATGTCACAGGATTTTAAAATCGATTCATTGATTTTTGCTTCGGTTTTTAATTCTGCTAGTATTACAGGGAATATACATTAAATGGTTATGACATTGTGAAATATATTTGGTCTTACTTCCTGTTTCCTGGCATACAACTCCTAAAATCCTTGAAATCTTCCAAAACACAATCTTTTTGTATGCTAATGAATCGGCTGATGATCGGCAACCCCTAGATAGCTTCAGGATGGGGGCTGGTCTGCAGAAATACTAAGGCAGGATTTGAGGCTTCAGAATTTCACCCCAACCTCGAACCTTCAGGGAGGGGAGATGGGCTGAAGGTTAAATTGCATCATTAGCCAGTGATTTAATCATGACTATGTAATGAAGCTTCCATACAACCCTGAAAGGACAGGGGTCAGGGAGCTTCTGGATAGTTGAGCATTTGAAGATTTCTGGATCGTAGTGCACCTGGAGAGGGCATGGTAACTCTGTGCCCTTCCCTTATGCCTTGCCCTGTGCATCACTTCATTTGTATTCTTTGTAATATATCAGTAAATGTAAGGAAGAGAACCCTGATTTATTTGTTTATTTATTTATTTTTTTTTTGAGACAGTCTCACTGTGTTGCCCGGTCTAGAGTGCCTTGGCATCAGCCTAGCTCACAGCAACCTCAAACTCCTGGGCTCAAGCAAACCTACTGCCCCAGCCTCCCTAGTAGCTGGGACTACAGGCATGTACTACCATGTCTGGCTAATTTTTTTATATATTTTTAGTCGTCCAGTTAATTTCTTTCTATTTTTTTAGTAGAGATGGGGTCTCACTCTTGCTCAGGCTGGTCTTGAACTCCTGAGCTCAAACGATCCTCCCGCCTCGGCCTCCCAGAGTGCTAGGGTTACAGGCGTGAGCCACCACACCCGGCCCGAGCACCCCGATTTATAACCTGTAGGTCAGAAGCACAGGTAAAACATCGCAGCAGAAATTGGGGGCAGTCTGTGGGACTGAGCTCTTAAGTGTGGGGTACACACTATCTCCAGGTGTATAGTGTCAGAATTGAATTAGAAGACACCCAGCTGGTGTCGGCTGCTGAACGTGTTTGGTGTGCGGAAGTCTTCTGTGTTAATTGGTTACAGAGTGTATAGGCAATATTGAGTTCGTTGTTTCCTGCATAATGGTATTAAATGATATTATAATACTTAGCAAATTAAACAGTACAGTTTCATTTTCCCAGCCTATTTAGGAAAACTGATCCTTTCCCATATAACGTCAGTAATTTGCAGCTTCATCATGCTCAGAGAAACAGTATTACACCAATCACAGAAGAAAACAATTCTGTCTATATCCTTATTGCTTGGAGTTTTACAATACCTACTTATTGTCTTTTAATGTCTTTGTTGCATGTCTTTAGCTCTGGGACAGGTTGAGTTTTCGTTCTCATGATCACAGATGTCAGAAGTCCCATGTGTAGAGTGCAATCACCTGACACCCATGGCAGCCAGCTGACTGGTGGGATACCAGGGAGGTAACTGTCATGTTCCCATCTCGACCACCCTGACTTTTCTGGGGCCTTTGGGTCACACATGGTGGTGGGATTATCCCCTTGTGTGGGGACTCTGGCTCCTCTGCATGGTCCTCCCTTGGTGTCTGTTATGGCATCAGCTGCTTTGACATCAGCCCCTTTGTAGCCCCACTATGAATGTAAATCTCACAGCCTCATGGCAGAATTCAATGTCTGCTCCTCCCTCCCATATAGGCCCTGATGCTTCTTAGCACTGGTGGGATTTTTAATGGAATAAGAGATAACTAGAGTCCCCACCCCTGTGTTTGGCTCACAACTTGAGTCATAAGCAGCAGTAGACATCATCACATGATGTAAGCCCCTGATCTTGCCATTCCTCAGAGCCTGAGTGCCGGGTCACAGTCCCTGCAGCCAAACCCATTGTGGCCTTGGCCAATTTTCAGTATCTGTACCCTTGGCTGAATTACTCCTTGTTCTTTATCTAATTCCTTTCATAGATGATGGGAGGAGTGGACAGTTTTTGTAGGTCTGAATTTATCTCCTTATAGCCTTCATAACTGTTTCTTTCCTTTTTCAGAGTAAGGGAAAGACTTATCAGTTGTCTCAGAGTGGAGATTTTTTTTTTTTTTTGCTATCAAACCTTGGCAACCATCCGTACATCAGTATCTATTAGGGTCTTCTCTTTCTTTGTTTTTTGCCTCATAGCCCCATTTGCCCGAAGCTCCTGACAGAGCCCCTGAGCCTAGACTGAGGCCACGGGGCCATTAATGAACCCAGGTCGGAGAGTCAGCGTCACTGTAAGACCCTCTCTGACTGAACGCAAGAAGTAGTTTACAGTCTGGTTTGCCACTCATGGGAGTTAACAGGACACAAACCATCCAGGATCGTGTAGTTCAGCCAGGAGATGCCGGACAGGAGACATAGCTGGCATAGCTACCTCAGATGAGCTTTCAGTGAGAGTTTTACAGTGGTACAAGAGGTGCTTTATCCCCATCATCTCAGCTTTTTAAGAAACCAGACTAGCTGGATGTGTGTGAAACTACCATAGGTTGGGTAAGCCTAGTGCTCCGAAGGACTAATTATCTTGTGAAAGCTCATGAACATAGCTTCCAGGGACCTAAAAGAGACATATTTAGTTACATCATGGAAAATGAGGTCTGTTTTTACCACCTGGAATTTAAAGTCTGTATATAATCTTCCCAGTTTAAATGTGCTTTACATATCAGGCTATTTTTACTACCAATAATGTGGACTAGCAAGACAGCTAACATTCCACTTTATTGTAACCCAGTAAGTTTCCCAGGGGAAAACAACATCAGGAGAAGGTAAGCCAATATCATCTTTATAGGAATAAAGAGCCCAAATCTGATGTTAACCATTTGTTCCTACCTATCCAGTCTAATTCCCAACCGTGTCCCTTCTACTTCTCTTTCATCTGCTCTCTGTTTTCTCCATTGCCTTGTCCTGCAAGCTATCATCATCTTTCCCCTGAGCAACTGTGCCTGCGTCCTAACTGATCTTCCCTTTCTCACAGTGAATCCATTTCACCTTTCACAACTCCAGTGCAAAGCTAACGATATCCTCACTTCCCTCTGCTAATTGATGTGGATAATTGACATTGATAATTTCTCCTTGCTCTTAGGAAAGAGTCCCTACATTTACGTCTTTTGGGAAGTGTCAAATTTTCTGATCCCTGCAGGCCTAGCAGGCTCTGTACACCTCAGCCAAACTGGCGATTTAAAACTCACAGAAGATGCTGCATATCCCATGAACAGGTTATTCATATGTGGAATATCTCCTACCTAATATATTTGTCCTCTTTCTCGTCCCATATTTTGTTCATATTCTTCAGGCTTCAGTTAGAACCTTGTTTTTTCAAGTTGTAATTCTTGGATAACCCTCTGTTTTCTCCATTATTCAATTTCCAATAATGTGTACATGTTTCTAGTAATGTCCATCACATTTGCTCTTTTGTATATATATATATATATATGTATATGGCTGATTATTTAATTTACTATGACTGTTCAGAAGAATGTCAAGTTCATAGTGGTTGAAACCATCTGTTGATATTTGTGTTTTAGATTTTGGTTCAATTGCTAGCATCCATCATCAATGATAATTTTGTCAAATGATCTCATCTAATATTTTGAGACTTCTCTCCCAAGACTGGCATCCATTTCATGTATGTTTCTATTTTTTGGGTCTCTGATATGTGTGTACTATGAGTATATCTTTATCATCTCCCTCCCCATCATCCATCCATATGCACATACACTATACGCCTATAGGCTCCTATCAACGTCCTTGGCAGATTTCCAGGACAAGATTCCTCAGAAGCTCCCAGCCGGTCTAGATTTCTCTAGCTCCACACCACCATTGCTCTGGGGATGCATTTGGTCTATGCAGTTACCTCTGATTGTCTTTGATTGACTTTGTGGGGTAGCAAAAAGACCTCACAGATAAGGATGAAATTTGTCACGTGACATGAACTGGGAGTAAAGTGTTTGAAATTATTATTAAAAAAGCCCTTTTTACCAGGTCACCAAATTCCTTTCCTTGTTTCTCTCCTACATTTTTTTCAATCCTTCAATATTTTGGTCTTGGCCTCTTTTTCATTTCTGCACAATCAGTAACCTTTCTATTCCCACCTTTCTTACTCTGCCCCCTTTTAACTTTCCCAATCATGCAGGGATCTGTGAGCATAGGAACCTCAGCAGTGAGGACAGGAAGGATCAGGGAATGGCTGCTATGGCTTCAGAACTCCTGGTGAATTTAAAGGAGGAGGTGACCTGCCCCATCTGCCTGGACCTCCTGACAGAACCCCTGAGCCTAGACTGTGGCCACAGCTTCTGCCAAGCCTGCATCACTGGAAACCATAAGAAGTCCATAATAGACCAACAAGGGGAGAGCAGCTGCCCTGTGTGCCGAATCACTTACCAGCCTGAGAACCTGCGGCCCAATCGGCATGTGGCCAACATAGTGGAGAGGCTCAGGGAGGTCAGGTCAAACCTAGAAGAGAGGCAGAAAATAGATCACTGTGCACGCCATGGAGAGAAACTCCTACTCTTCTGTGAGGAAGATGGGAAGGTCATTTGCTGGCTTTGTGAGCGGTCTAAGGAGCACTGTGGTCATCACACGTTACTCATGGAGGAGGTTGCCCAGAAGTACCAGGTAAGGGACCAGAATTGTTGGAAGACAGGGCAGAAAATGGTACCTGATGGGAAATCTCCACTTTGCATTTTACTTTAATTACCTTGTCATCATAGACCTGAGGCCTGTAATTTTTTTTCCATCCTGTGCTTATCATCTAAGCCCTGAAGGAGATTTTTATGCACTCCATGTAATTGTAAGAGAATAAACCTAAAGTACATACTCTTGGACAGAAGTAAATATTTTTGTACCTGAAGCTAGGTGGGTAGAGATTTGCTGCCCAAGGAAAGCTCTGATTACTCCTTTCAGCAGGAGAGTAAGTGGGGTGGATTGAGATATAAGTTCTTTTCTTGCTATAGGATCAGATTTTTCTTCTAGGACAAAAAGAATCAGTCTACTCTTGGTGAGGGGACAGTGACTTAAATTACCTAAGACTTAACACATTCACCACCTTGGGTTTTCTTTCAAGTCATGGGATTCTAACTGTGGTTCTCAGAGCTTCTGTAAACTCTAGTCTCTTTTGAGATCAATCTGATTTCTTCCTCGTTCATCTTCTATCCAAGTGCTGAAAAAGCTCATAGCTTGACTCTGGTGTAATTCCTTTCTCACAGGAGATGCTCCAGGCAGTTCTGGAGAAGCAGATGAAGGAGCAACAGGAAGCTGAGAAGTTGAAAGCTAACATCAGAGAAGAGAGGACTTCCTGGAAGGCAGGAGGAGACAATTCCTGAGGGAGTTAGCCAGAAACCTGGGCAGAACCTTGGGGAGGAACTCCTTCCCTCTTTGTTCCCTGACAGTTGATAACTCCAGAAGTCATTTGATTAGTCCTCTTCTTCATCCTTTCCCACATCGGGGTTCGGGGTAGAGAGTATGGCACGAATGAACATAGCTATTTGGAGGGAGCTACGTACATGGAGGGACTGTCTGGTGAGGATGGCTGGTGAATTCTGAGTACCATTCTTGTGATGCCTTTTGAGTCTGTGTCCCTACTGGGGGAAGACTTTTGGCAGTGGCTCATGGTTTTTCCCTCAGTGTTCAAGGGTGGGGTGAGAAGTAATGCAGGCAGGAATGAGTGTCTTGGATAACTGTGTGAAAGCTAAGCCACACCCAGGGGTCCCATTTTGGCTCAGGGTGGGCCTCAGCATACCAATTTAAGGTCATTGTTTTAGAATGTATGAAGGGATAATAACAGGACAGGTCAACTTCCCTAAGAATTTCTTCCCTGCTTCTATTTCCCTTCCCTGTGAGAACTTCCCAGAGGAAACCGTTCTATTTCTGGCTTACAGCCTCTTCTTGATAGACTGAATGCCTCTCTTTTCTTTCTCATCCCTAAAGAATCAAATACAGTGTGACAGAGAAAATATCCAGGCACAGTTTGACAAACTGAGAGACATCCTAGACTCTGAGAAGAACGATGAACTGCAAAAGCTGGAGAAAGAGGAGAAAGATATTCTGGATAGCCTGGCAGAGTCTGAAAATGAGCTGGTCCAGCACAGCCTATTGGTGGGAGAGCTTATCTCAGATCTGGAGCATCGGTTGCAGGGGCCAGCAATAGAGATGCTGCAGGTAAGACTTGAAGAGAAGCTTCAATATCTGAGATTCAGGAAAAGTGAAGACTGTTTCCTTCTCTATGTTGCTGGGCTGTTTCTTGTGCCGATGCTAAAGTTCTCTGGGCACTGCAGTACCCTTTTCCTAATTCAATTTCAGAGGTTATAGGAATAATTGAATGTGTACGTATCAAGGCAAAATCTTATTTTTATTAACCTATCAAGAGCAGTACAAAAATTCGACCTTGGAGAGAAGATCAGTTGTATCCAGTGCTATTTTCTAGGCCCCTGTTCTCTGCAATCTAATGCTGAGCCTTTCTCAGACAGCTTTTCATTGCTCATCTTAGTCAAATACAAGCACTTTAGAATACGAGATGTTTTTGTTTTTCCCCCTCATAGAATGTGTTGAAACGTTACCTCTCTTTCTTTATGTCCTGAAAAATATGTGTAAAGTACTGGCATTATTTCCTCTTTAAATATTGAATAGAATTGACCAGTAAAGCCATCTCATACTGTTTCTTACTTTGGGGAAAGGTATGAAATTTTTAATTTTTTACATGCATTGAGTTTATTTAGATTTTGTAATACTTCTTGAGTCTCTTCTTGGTAATGGATGTCTCCATAGGAATTTGTTCATTTCATCTAAGTTGTCAAATTTGTAGGCCTAAAGTTAATCATAAGACTTCTTTATAGTCCTTTAAATTTTTATTTTTAATTTTAACTTCATTTATTTATTAAAATTGACATATAAAAATTGTATGTATTTATTGTTTACAACATGTGGTTTTGAAATACGTATACATTGTGGAATGGCTGAATCAAGCTAATTAATATATTCATTACCTCACATATTTTTTGTAGTGAGAACATTTAAAATCTACTCTCTTTGCCATTTCAAGAATACAGTACATTGTTAAGTATAATTGCCAGGTTGTCATAGATATTACATGCATATATGTTATAACCTGTCAATATAGTATTTAATTATTATGTTAATAAATTTATGTCTTCTAAAGTTATTAAAAATAAATTAGAAAACAAACTATAGCATATTTTATATTAACTCACATTTTATAGCATTTTCTTGTTTCAGTGTCTTTATAAATTTGAGTCGATCTTTGGAGGAATTTTGTTTTTTCAACTAAAAATCTTTTTAGGAATATTTCTCACAAGATATATTTTTGCCATCTTCCAGCAACAAACTATCTTAATCTTTATATGGGAATATATTCTATTCTTCATTTTTGAATAATATTTTTGCTTTATATGGAATTCTGGGTTTTCTATTTTTTTCTTTTTCTTTTGGAGCTTTCAACATGTCAATCTACTCCTTTCTGGCCTCTATTATTTCAGGTGAGAAGTCAGCTATTAATCACTTTCAAAGCATTCCTTATCTGATGACTGGTTTCTCGCTTGCTGCTTTGAAAATGCTTTCCTATGCTTGTAGCCTTCAGAAGTTTGTCTATGAAGTGTTTATGTGTGGATCTCATTTTATTTATTTAACTTGGGGTTCATTGGGCAAAGATGAGTACATTAATGTTTTTTATAGAATTTTAAAAGTTTTTCCCAAATTATTTTTTCATTTTTTTCTGTCTTCTTTCCTTCTGGAAGACCTATTACATATATTTTGGTACATTTCATGTCATCCCACATGTCACAGAGATTGTTCTTATTTTTTCAATCATTTTCCCTCTATGGTTTACATTAGAAACTTTCTATAGATGCAACTTCAGGTTCAATGATCCTTTTGTCTGCCATCTTAAGCTCATCTTTACCAGAAAAGCTCTTCTGGTAAATATTTCATTTCTGTTATTTTACTCTAACTTTTCAGAATTTTTATTTCTTAATCATTTCTATCTCCCTCCTGAGACTACCTATTTTAGGAGTTATTGTTTTTATACTTTAATTCCTCAAGCATAGTTCTCGTTAGATTTTTAACTTATTTACAATAGTTGCTTTGAAGTCTTTGCCTCCTAACTCCAACATCTGGGGTCACTTGGAGGTATTTTCTATTAATTGTTTTGGTATTTTTTCCCAAGCATGGGTTCTACTTTGTTGGTTCTTTGTACATTTTATATATTTCAGTTGTGAAATAGACATTTTTGATATTTCATTGTTTCTCTGGATTCTCATCCTGGACCTTCCCAAGAAGATAGTTTGAATTTTTTCATTTAGTTACTTCCCTACAGCTCTTGATGTATCTGCTGAGTTTAATTTTTAAGTGTGGCATCTTAGTTTTCTATTGTGTGTACACGTATGTTTGATTGACCTCTAAACTCAGACAGAAGTTATGTTTAATCCCTGCAAGGCAGTAAGGCTTGTGCCTGTCCTGATGGATTTATTTTTGGGTAGGTGGGTGTATTTAAAGTTCAGGCCATTTAAAAATCTGCCATAGGCCGGGCGCGGTGGCTCACGCCTGTAATCCTAGCACTCTGGGAGGCCAAGGTGGGTGGATTGTTTGAGCTCAAGAGTTCAAGACCAGCCTGAGCAAGAGTGAGACCCCCATCTCTACTAAAAATAGAAAGAAATTATATGGACAGCTAAAAATATATATAGAAAAAATTAGCCGGGCATGGTGGCGCATGCCTGTAGTCCCAGCTACTTGGGAAGCTGAGGCAGAAGGATTGCTTGAGCCCAGGAGTTTGAGGTTGCTGTGAGCTAGGCTGATGCCACAGCACTCCAGCCCAGGCAACACAGTGAGACTCTGTCTCCAAAAAAAAAAAAAAAAAACTGCCATAATTTATTCACTGGTAGGTTGTCTCACTTCTCCTTTCCATATGTGTGTATCTTTACCATGGCCAGATTGTGTGTCACTTTGTCACTTTTTTTTTTTTTTTTGAGACAGGGTGCTGTGTTGCCCAGGCTAGAATGCAGTGGAATCATCTTAGCTCACCATAACCTCAAACTCCTGGGCTCTAATGATCCTCCTGCCTCAGCCTCCCGAGTAGCTGGGACTAAAGGCATGCACTGCCACCCGGCTAATTTTTGTATTTTTTGTAGAGATGGGTGTCTCACTATGTTGCTCATATTGTTCCCAAACTCCTGGCCTCAAGTGATCCTCCCACCTCAGCCTCCCAAAGTGCTAGGATCAAAGGTGTGAGCCACAGCATCTGTCCAGTTGCGTCATTTAATCCTAGTTAAACTAGTATCTGCAATTCCTGTTTCCAGCAACAATGCTGTGGTGCTTTTAAGATGGGCGGCTGATCCAATGCAAGTAAATGCCATGCAATTCTAAACATTTTTGGTTAAAATTTAAGAGAAGTTCTCCTTTCCTCCTGGGTTTTTATCAGGAGATTCACATTTCCTTCATGTACTGAGAATAAAGTCAATGTAGAGGAATAAGTAGAATTTGGAGAATAGACCAGACCTTGATGACAAGGTTTGAGCTTCAAAATTCAGCTATGATTGAAGTTGTAATTGCCCTTTCCAAAATCCTTGTTACTACTTAATCTAGTTTCATTTGGTTTATGTCATACACAACATAAAATTTCTGATATTAATGAATAAAGCAAAGTGTGTGTGTGTATGTGTGTGTGTGCCCAGCTATTGGCCTAGTTCTCGGAGAAAACTTACCTGAAGGACATAAATCTAGGGCAAAGGACACCAAATACATTGGTACCAAACAAAACAATATCTGTGATGATAAAGATGACTAGATGACCTAAAGTCATTAAGGATTAGATTAAACTGGCCTGGTAGAGACTGGAGTTCAGGGTAAACATTGTAGTTTTTAGGACAATGACTGAGTAGATATCAGTAATATTATAGACAACATCGTTAAGATAGAAAAAAGTGTGGTTGGTGCTACATATTAGACACCCTGAGCTGCTGGTCCTTGTGGCTTCTTCATTATTGAATATATTAAACTGCATTTAAGTGACAAATCTGAGTAAAAATTGAGAGTTGGAAATCAACTGCACATATGTGTGTGTGAAATTTGAGGGAGTGGATGAGGTCAATTATAGGTAATGTATAGAAGAATAAAAGAGCGGCTGGAGAAACATCTATGCTTGTTTAGTACACTTGTTTGCTTGTACCCTCGGGAAAAACCATGTAAACTTCCTGAGGACTATTTATTCATCTTTAAGTCTCCAAAACCTCTCGTAATGCCTGGCAAGTGATAGTGAATCAGTTTACACATATGTTGAATGAATCAAAGAGCCATGCATTATTTAAATTATCTCATGGGAAACCATATACATTTGGATAAAAAAAATTGGGGGCCTCTTCTTTTCGCTTATAAACATGTCCCATCTGCAGATATCAGAAACTCCTTCCTCAAGGATGAAAGCCGATTCTACTTTTTAGTGTAGAATCACTACATGTAGAACTTGATGTAGAATCAAGTTCACATCACTCATGTGAACTTGATAACTTCACATGAGTCTTCTGGGTGATTGCCCTGAGTCTTATCTTTACTTTTTTGTCTTTCACGCTGGAACCATCTGCATTCTCAGCCTACCAGGGGGCTGGTGGAAAGGTGATGAAGCTTGGCGAGGAAAGAGAGGCTACTATTTCTTAATTTATGTTTTCTCTCTTCTTCCTAGGATGTGAATGACATCATAAAAAGGTATGTGTGGGAGACCAGAGATGGCCCTTTTGTGCTGCGAGAAGAAATTTGTAGGTATTAGAACCGTCTGATGTTCAATTAAAATAAAACATGTCCCAGGGAGGAAAATTTAGATATAGTGTTATCTTAAATTTCTGGTCAAAAGTCAGGGTTTGAGTGTTTTATAACTATTGATAATAGACCAAATTCTATGGTGGGAAATTTGGGTGGTGGGGAGTCACAGAGTTTGCATCAGTAGCGGTATTGGGGATAAGGTGTTGCAGCATCAGATCCCTGATACATCACCATTCTATTACCTACCTCTCACTCTGGTTCTGTATTCAATAGGTGCTTGACTTATTGTGGGAGAGATATATCTTCTTTTACTACCAAGTACCCAGATATGTTCATTGGGATAATTTCTATATATTTATATTTTTCTCCTGGGAATAGAAGAGTCCAGGTCCTTCTTTATGGTTCTATTTAGATTTCCAAAAACAGACTTAAATTTCTGTGAGTAATATTTTGGTTTTGGTGTAAATAATTGATCCATCTTGTTCACATACTTCAGAAGAGGATGGAAAGGTGGTATCCTCGTGTTTAAAATTGCACACACACCTGGCAGTAACAATCTCTTCCAAACACATAAAATTCAGACGAGTATTAGTTTGGTGCTCACAATATCTCCTTTGCTGAGTGTTTATAATTTTTCCCAGAGAACCTGAAACTTCAGATGTTATCTGAGGACCTCCCAACTAGGCTTTGAAGATCTTGGGCTTCTCCAGATAGGGTTTCCACACTTAATATGTCTCAAACACCCAGAGGCCAGGTTCTGCAAACTCACTTTCTGACCATCTCTCTGGGAACTCACATCCAGAGCAATGATGTTTCCACACATTACATGTTCTCATTTTTAGGCACTAAAGTTTTGTTTTGTTTTGTTTTAAAATCTATTATTTTATGATTTCTTATGAATTCAAGGAGGTAGAGGGGGAGAGGTTAATCATTTCATTTTAGAAGGAAAAACTGTGCTTCTGAAGAGGTTAAGACATTTCCATGGTCACACAGAGGGTAAGTGGAAAGGTGGACATGAGCACATTTCATCTGGTTCCAGGGTTGAGAGTCTGTTCTCTCCCTTCTCAGGATCTCCAGGGTAGAGAGTTCAAGTTCATTAATGGGGTGAAACAATAGAAAGCCCGTGATGTTCAAGGGACACAAGGTCAGAGGTATGGGGGTCAATGTTTTTCATTCCTAGAAGTGAGACCTTGACCTTGAAGACACCAAAAACTTTTCCCAAGGAGCAAAGGAGAGTGTTTCAAGCTCCTGATCTGAGAGGAATGCTGCAAGTGTTTAAAGGTGAGTAGAGCTAGATCAAGTGTGTGGCTGTGAGATTCTAGTGGTGGCATGGGCTAAGTGGGGGAGAGGGCACAGTTTCTAGGTGTGGATAGAAGAGATAAGGGAGGACTGATATTGTGTGCTGATAATGTGGTCATATTTAATGGGCAATGGCCAGGTGCCTGGTTCGTCCTCTCATTCACAAGTTTGCTCTCCTACCATAGTCCCCTATTCTTCCCCTAGTCTATAGGAGAGATGGATTTCTGTGCTGACTTTGTTTGTATTCAATATTATATTGTTTTATCATTTCAGAGCTGAAAGATGCCCAATGCTACTGGGGTAAGGAGAAATCACAGTATCACAAGCCACCCTATTGTCTTTACCTTTCAGAATTTTTTGTTCTCTAGTAGGTCTCATGTTTTAAGATCCATGCTTCTCCTTGCAACTCACACATACCTACTCCTCCCTATAACCTGTGAACAAGGTTCCTCTTAGGTTACTCTCAAGTTCTTCTCAAGATTCCTCTCATAATATCACCAGTAAACCAATATCATATCCCTCATCTGACCCTTTAATTTTTTCCACAGTTTATGTGACACTGGCTCCAAGCAACAATCCAAATGTTGTCATATCTTCAGATAAGAGACAAGTGGTATCTAAGTGCATTTTGAGATGTTTTGGTAGATTTGAGATTGACAATCGTTATTTTGGCATCATGGGCTCCCCGGTTATCACATCAGGGAAACATTACTGGGAGGTAGATGTGACCCAAAAACGTGCTTGGATCATGGGCGTATGTGTTAAACAAGCAGGCCCACAAAATACTGCGTATGGTTGTAACTTAACAGGAAATTATCAACCACAAAATGGCTACTGGGTTATAGGATTGAAGAATACATTTGAATATAATGCTTTTCAGGATTCGTTCCCTTCTGGTTCTGTTAACCCTTCTCAACCTTTGATCGTGACCCTCTCCCTGACTGTCCCACCTAAGCGTGTTGGCATTTTCGTAGACTATGCGGCCGGCACTGTCTCATTTTTCAATGTCACAAACCACGGGTTTCTCATCTATAAATTCTCTACAGGTTTTTCTCGTCCTGTTCGTGCATATCTCAATCCTATGGGATGTCAATTCCCCATGACTCTGTGCTGACCAAGGCCTTAGCCTTCTTACACACTGGGCCTTCTGTGCAGCACCTCTTACCCTGGGTGCCTCTCACACACCTGAACTCATCTGTGCCATTTTGACCATCTTTTCCTTGCTGTCTCCCTTCTTTCTATTTGAACTTCCTCTATTTAACAATAAGATGTACAGTCTGCCTCGTGCCATATCTTTCCCAGTATTTTATTCACATATTATAGCAAATTTGACTCAACATTTTCCATACTTCCAAGAAAAAATGACTGAGCCTTCATAAAGTAAGATCAGTATTGAGGTAACACTTTGCCAAATCTTTATAACCCAATTTCCTCTGATACTGACTAAGAAAATAAAGGAAAACTTTTTAACAAGCTTTCTATATTATTGTGTAGGAGTCACTGACTAAAGAATGAGCTTTAGCAGTGTGTCAGTTTCCTCATGATGTCCCTTATTCATCAAAGAGTTAAGGAGAAAATATCATAAATAGTATACACTAAGAGTAGAGGTTTTGTATCCAGAGTATCTGAGTTCAAATCCTGTCTCTCCATATACTAGCAGTGTAGTAATGAATAGCATACTCAAATGGCTGTGCTTATTGTCTTAAAATAATTTTGTCAGTGAAAACTTCACCCAAAAATGAGATCTGGTATTCTACTGCATAGTAGGTTGACTAGAGTTAACAATAACATATTGCATATTTCAAAATAGCTAGAAGAGAGAATTTTGAATGTTCTCATCACAAAGAAATGACAAGTGTTTAAAATAATATATATACTAATTACCCTGATTTGATAATTATACAGTGCATACCTGTATGGAAACATCACTCTGTACCCCCTAAATATGTAGAATTGTTGTGTGTCAATTAAAAAAAATAAAACTTAAAAACAAAACTTCACGTAATACTTTGAATCATTATGCAAAAATGAATTCATGAAGTATAAAGCATCTATCTAAGTGTCTCAATAATAATTATTTGCTCTCCTAATTAATAAAAAATATAACCTGTGTTAGTGTATCATGGAACAGGTTGTGCTTTCAGGGCACCTGGGGTTGGATTTACTAAATTCTCATTTTTTAGGGATCAGATACCACTGTTAAGACTACTCCAGTTCTGCCTTTGGTATACACACACACACACACACACACACACATATTTAGAGTTTTATTATAATTCTGGTGTTGCTATATATTAGCCATTATCAAGTAAACTCAGTTCTATGGGATTCGGTTTATTTGTAAAAATAACAATGAAATTTGCCTGATGTAGTATTGTAAAAATTAAACAACAGAATATTTTTAATAACTTGTATCATTTGTAGAATATAAGCAGTAATCCAGTATGATGTCTATTAGTTTTGATTTCCTCTCACTGTGACTGAAGTAAATGATTTTAAAGAATATGTAATAGTTTACTTTCAAAATTATTTCCCTCACTTTGTTTTAAGAAATAGAATAACTTGATTAAAGAATCAGATTTTTATTTAGTTTTAGAAAATTTTAAAATAACTATTTCTGAATAAAAAAATCTTTATTCTATCAACTTCATAGCTGCCTAGTCTTATTTTTTTCATATTTCTGAGTAATTCAATTTTATTCTAAATCTTTTTCTCTGTGTGCATAGCTTTAAAAATCTATTATACACAGTGATACAGGTAGAGTCATAAATACAATTGTGAGATTTCTCAACAATGGTGTAGGTAAGTGTGTTGTTTGCCCCAGTTAGCCTCACACTTTTCATCGAGGTGAAAGAGTATGGTAGTTTTCAGGCATGAAGAAAAAAACACTGTTTTCTTTGTTCAGTGAGGGGAATTAATGTGTGTTTATACAGGGTTTGGTGGGATCCTCATGTATTTTGGCATTTTTACTTCCAACTTTTCCCCAGCCAAGTTCTGAGCTGGAAATATTTTGCATGAGAATCTGTACTTGACCCTACTTGGCCCCAGGGATTTCAAGGTCTCTATCTTTGGATGAACTTTGGTGAGAGAAGGGATTCCAAAGTGGATGTTTGTAGTATCCATGTATGCATGTGCACACACCACTACCTCAGCACTCATCCATGGAAACTGGGGAAATCAAACCTATACATGCCTTTGACCTCTGCCTCCCTGTCACCCCATGGGTATGATGGCTGATGCTCTCACTCAGTAGGAACCATCCGTGCCATCTTGAATTATTGGCAAGTGACTCTTCAGAGACATTAATGCGTTTTCATTTACTGGAATGCCCATTCCTACAGTTCAGAAGTTACAAGAAAATAAAGACCTGAATTTGTATATACAACAGAAAAGATCTGCACACTGAGGAATAACCAACTTTTAACAGAATCTCCTGGCCCTAGAAATGAATCTCTCTGCTGAAAATGTGAAGCCTATGCATTGTTTCCAAACTCACTCCCTCTTCTCATTAAAAGGCTGGAGACAGCATTCTAGGCTCAAAAAGCCTGATGGACATCAACTGTGGATTTTCTCTGTGCCTATATATTGGTTCTAGGACATTCCCCTCCTCATCACTTCTGAACCTCTGAGTAACAATTATGCCATCTTCCATTTCTGGGGCCTTAGGACTGTGCTGAGCCATTAATTAGGCAGATGTCTCCTCACAGTGGGAGGTTTGAGTGGGCTCAGGAGAATCTTAGGACATAAGGAGTTTTCAGCCTGTAGGACTATCCATGGACAATGTGTAGGCAGTGATACCTACAGCCATCACCAAAGGGTGAGCAGAAGTTTGTAAACCTGGGGACCCATGATCTTCATTAGAATAAACACAGGATCTGCACCCATTAGGATGGTATCCCACTGACCTTCCATTTTGTCAAAGGATGATTCTTGACAGTCTCTTCATCCTAACTCTCCACATTGTCCAATGCCAAGTTTGTGTTTATTTGCAGCACACACAGTTTCTGCTCCCTTCTGTCATGCCTCTTTAAAGCTATGTACCCTCCTAGTTCAGGTGACTCATGTCTTCCTGGGATAGGAAGTGGGGCATTGTTTTTCTCCTCCTTATAGCTTAGACACTGAGACTCTACATGTACATTCCTAGACCCTGCGTTAGTCAGAAGTTCTCCAGAGAAACTATGTATCTATCTAAAATGAAAGAGAGAGAAAGAAAGAAGTTGAGAGATTTTAAGGAATTGTCTCATGCAAATGTGGAGGCAATAAAGTAAAAAACCTGAGGATATACTCAGGGAAGACTTGATGTTTCAGCTCCCATATGAAGGCAGTCTAGAAACAGAATTCCCTCTTTTGGGGGGAACCACTCTCTTTTTCTCTCAAGAACTTCAACTGATTAGATAAAGCTTACACATTTTTTGGAGGACAATTTGCTTTACTCAAAGCCTACTGATTTAGGTGCAAATCTCATCTAAAAATATTTTTCACAGCAACATTTAGACTAGTGTGTGACCAAATATCTGGGCATTCCATGGCCCAGCCAAATTGACACATCAAATTAAGAAACACAAGTTCACTCATTGTCAACTTGGCACCCATGAACATTTTTTAAAATCATACTTAATTTCCAAATAAAGATGATAACAAGCTCATACTTCCATATAACATGACACAACTATCCTGTGCACAACAAACATGTACTAACGCCTACCCAGAAAGAATGTAAAGTTTTTAGGTAATGTTCACTCTTCTTGATATCCTATAACTTAAATACTATGTTGTAAATAATACTTTGTGATGTAAAGTCAATACACTTTATATGCTAAAGTGATGGAAAAAAATTCACAAGCAACAAGCAAAAAGTATCTAGTCACCTATGAAGGTAAGCCCATCAGATCAACAGCTGACTTCTCCGCAGAAACCTTATGAACCAGGAGACATTGGGGACCTATTTTTAATATTCTTAAAGGAAAGAACTGTCAGCCAAGAATTTTGTATCCTGCTAAAATAGGCTTCGTAAGTGATGGAGAAAAAAAGTCTTTCCCAGATAAGAAAATGCTATGGGAAGTCATCACCTCTAGATTGGCCCTACAAGAAATGCTCAGGAGAATTCTAAACATGGAAATGAAAGGTCAATACTTGCTATCATAAAAACTTGTGAAAGAATAAAACTGCTAAGTCTTATAATACAAGTACACAATTGAGACTACAAAGCAACTAGGTAACAATTAACATTATGACTTTGATAGACTCAAGGTAAAGGGATAGAAAAAGATATTCCACAAAAATGGAAACCAAAAGTGAGGCAGAGTAATGATACTTACATCACATAAAACAGACTTTAAATCAAAAACAGTAAAAAAAAAAGGACAAAGAAGATCATTACATAATGATGAAGATATCAATTCAACAAAAAGATATAACAATCCTAAATACACATGCACCCAACAGCAGAGCACCTAGATTTATAAAATAAATACTAATTGACCTAAGAAAAGACATAGGAAAAAATGTAATCATAGTAGAAGACTTCATCAACCCACTGACAGATCATTAAGGCATAAAATAAAAAAACTCTGGATTTAAATTGGACTCTAGAACAAATGTACATAACAGAGATTTTCAGAACACTCTAACCAACACCTGTCTCTCCTTCTGAGAAAAGGAGAGGAGGAGGACCCAGGCAACTGTATTGTCAGGGATGCTACTGAGAGTCTCTACAAGGGCAATGCCTAGGGGAGCTTTGGGGCAGGGTTGCCCCTAAGATCCCGCAACTATAGAGCCACCAGTGTGCAGCACCAACCTGGAAGAACCACAAGCATGCAATTTCAATATATGACAGCTGAAGCCTGGGTTGTGCCTAGCAAAGCCATAGGGGCAGGTTTGCCTGAGGCCTTGGGGTTAAACTTCAGTGTGTGTGGAAGGCAGGATATGTTCAAAGAAGATTATTCTCCAGCCTAAAGATTTAGTGTTGTCATCCCCATTGAGTTTTTTTACTAACTTGGGGACGTTTACTTCTTTCTTCTTGCCTATTTCCCCCTTTTGAAATGGGAATGTCTATCCTATGCCTATAGTGTATGCAGTGGTAAATACAGTGGTATATTCAAGTGTTTTAGCACAAGGAAAAGTTATGAACACCAAAACAGTGTCCTTTATAACAAAAGTTGTCCCTACACATGGCTTCCTCTATTGGACAGATTATGGAGACTCATACTTTTGCTGTTTTCTAACCCATTCCCATAAAGTGTCTTAAAAACAGTCCCAGCCACAAAATATATTAAAGACCCAAACCTAAGAGGTGAAATCATAAAATTCCTAGAAGAAAACATAGGGGAAAATTTCTTTGATACTGACCTTGGCAATGAGTTTGTGGATATGACCCCAAAACACAAACAAGAAAAGCAAAAATAAACAAGTGAGACTACATCAAACTAAAAAAGCTTCTGCACATCAAGTGAAACAATAAACAGAATGAAGAGACAATCCATAGAGTGGAAGAAAATATTTGCAAACCACATATCAGATAAAGGGTTAATAGTCAAAATACATAAGGAACTCACACAACTCAACAGCCAAAACCCAAATAACCCAATTGAAAAACGAGCAAATGACCTGAATAGGCATTTCTCCAAAGAAGACACAAAAATGGCCAACAGGTATATGGAAAAAGTGCTCAACATCACTAATCATCATATAAACGCAAATTAAAACCACAATGAGATACCACCTCATACCTGTTAGGATGGCTATTATCAAAAAGATAAGAGATAAAAAGTGTTGATAAAGGTATGGAAAAAGGGGAACCCTTGTACACTATTGGTGGGGCTATGGATTGGTGTAGCCTTTGTGGAAAACAGCATGGAGGTTGTTAAAGAAATTGAAAAGAGAACTACCATATAACCCAGCAATCTCTCTTTTGTGTATATACCCAAAGGAAATAAAATCACTACCATGTTAAGATAAAGATATCTGTACTCTCTTGTTCATTGCAGCATAATTCACAGCAGCCAAGATATGGAAATAACTGAAGTCTCCATCAACAGATGAATGGAAACAGAAGTTGTATTATATAGTGCATATACATACACATACATAGGAATATGATTCAGCTTTAAAATAGAAAACCCTGCATTTATAATGACATGGATGAATAAAGATGATGTTATGTTACATGAAATAAGCCAGACAGAGAAAGAAAAATACTGCATGATCTCACTTATATGTGCAATAAAAAATATCAAACATAGAAATAGAGAGTAGATGCTGGTTACCAAGGGTATGTGTTGGGGGATGTGAAATGGGGAGATATAGGTCAAAGTACACAAAAATGCAGTTATTTCAGACTAATGTCTAGAAATCTAATATACAGCATCAGGACTTAGTTAATAATATCATATTGTATACTGAAAATTTGTTAGAGAGTACATTTTAGATGCATTTACCACCCCCACACACTCACAAAGGCAACTATATGAAGTGATGGATATGTTAATTTACTTGACTGTAGTAATCACTTCATTATGTTTATGTATATCGAAATATGTAACACACCTTAAATATGTATAATAAAAATAAGGAAAAAAAACAATCCCGCTGTCAGTATAAAAAGTTCTATAGAACAAAACCAGAACTGACATGGTCTTGACAATGGAGTCTGGGAACTTAAAAAATGAAACTTTAATAGAATCAACAGTTATTTCTCTGAAGGGTACAAACCTTGCACAGGACGTTAACAGCATACACTTTTCCATAATCATGAGAGCAAATGTTTATTATTATGTACAACACAGTAAAATAGGTACTTTACATTTAGTTTTAGACAATGATCTTAAGAGTTAGGTGTGGTTTTAAATCCCAAATTGTATTTTAGGAAAAAGAAACCAAGAATTTATTCATCATTACAGAGAGTGTAAAATAAGAGAGAAGAGTTTGAACTTAAACATTCTGTACATAAAATTTTCACTGGGTATATATATTGCTTATGTTTTCCTCTTCTCAACTCCTTGATGAACCTGGGATATTCTGGACAACAAACTGACACACAGTCAGACTCCTTACTTGATCTTGGTGGTGGTCATGTTGGTGGTTCCTGTGGACTATCACAGATAACATGGATGGTGGCTAACAGGCTTCGCTAAGTCTTTTCAGATCAGTGATAAAGGGAAATATGGAGAAATGGGAGGTGAAGGATGTTATACTAATATTGCTCTGTCTGTAGGAGAGATTAGATGTCTTTCTTTAGCCTTTGTGGAAAACAGCATGGAGGTTCTTAAAGAAATTAAAAATAGAACTACCAGATGACCCAGCAATCTCTCTTCTGTGTATATACTCAAAGGAAATAAAAAGTATATAGTCTTTGAAAATATAAAAAAGAATGAATGAGTAAATAAGCATCTCTCTTAACTCAAACCAAATACACCATAATATTGCAAGGAAGAATAAAAGTTCTAAAGTAAAAAAGGGAGACTGCAAGGAGGAGAAGATCTGAATGATGTAGATGAGCTCAGATGCAAGAGATGAGCCTCAAAACAAGGGGTAGGTGGAGGAATGAGAAAGTCAGGAGCTGGGTGGGCACAGAGTCATGGGGGCTGGGCAGTTCCAAGGATTGAAATATGGGTAAGCAGGCTGAGAAAAGCAACATTGAGAGAACTTGTAGATGAGTGACCCATAGTTTGTGACATTGAAAAATGAGACAGTGCCTGCCTCACAGTCTAGGAAAACCCCAACACGATGGGGAGGCACAGCCATGGAGAGAGTCAAAATCTCAGGATCAGAGGATGAAGAGTCCTCAAATGCACTGTACTTAAATTTATTCTGTAACCCTATAACCCAGTAGCCAAATATAGGTCTGTATTTGGAGTAAACATTTTTATGATTTGTGTCTTTTCTAACACCAAACTTTATATTGCGGGAGCGTGTTCTACAGTATACCCCCAGGATCCAAGCAGTCTTCTTGGACACATCTATTTCCCAGTAATGTTTCCCTGAGTAGAAATATTGGGATCCCAAGATACCATAATTATAAAACTTAACAGGCCAAATTGGCACAGATAAAACTTGTCTTTGATCTTCTGAAAGGACAATATTCAAATTTAGGTTGACTGGATTCAGTGTGATGTCCACTGCAGAAAAAAAAAAAAAATACATATACATATATATATAAGATCAGGAGACAGACATGGAGTAGCGTTATCTAGTGATGTTGTGAGAAATGTATTATGTATATGTGTTGAGAGGTGCAGAGAACATATGAGGCTAAGATCATAAGATTTCACTGAAACCACAAACTTCTCAAAAGTGATAAAAACACAGCAATCTAAAGGCCCTGTAACTTCTTCTTACCCCAGTAGCATCGGACATCTGTTAGCTCTGAAATAATAAAAGATTCAAGGATGCTGATTAGAAACAAAGGAATAAGCACTTGTACCTATCTCTTCTCTAGAGTAGGGGCAGAGGAGAGGAGTACTATGAAGCTTTGAACTGGAGAATGAATGAACCAGATACTCAGCCATTCTCTCTGAGATATAAGCACATCCTCCCATTGTGGAAGATCCCTTCTTCTCTGGTCTCCCCCACTCTTCTATTCTCATGTTTAAGCTATATCAGACACGCAATTTACTTGCTGACACCACAGGAATCCCACATCCACAATTCTCTCCTCTCCTCACCTCTAAACTCTTGCAGCATCCCACTCAGATCTGGAGCATGGAATACAGTCTTCGGTGTCTTGGAAATAGCTTTTGGCTTTTTCAGCATCCAGATCTCACTCCTAAGGATGAAAAAAATTGTGATCCCCCACATCTCTCATCCTGTGTCCACCCCTCCAACACCATTGGGTTTACTCTCCTTCCACATCATCGAGGTACTTGCACCCTCTTCCCTGAAGAGTCTGAGGAGAGGAGAAGGGAGAGAGCCCTGACCCCAGATCTAGAAGAAATGTGCTCATGTCTACCTCCCCATTTACTCTCTGTGTGACCTTGAGAATGTCTTCACCTTGTGAAAGTACAGTTCCTTTGTCTAAAAGTGGAATAATTAAACCCTCCTTTGATACCTCATGGAAATAATGCATAGAAAAAACCTTTGCTACCTCTAAAAATGGTATACAATGTGTGGAAAACTCTGCATCTCAGTGGGTCTTCCAGAGAGGGGCCAGAGATGTGGGTTTCCAGGCAAATCAAGAATGAAGCTGCAGATCACAGCTGTGATGTGGGTCTCTGTATGAAAAGCTTATGGACCTGAGCCCTAGACCAAAGCTTGAACTCCAGGGGTGTAGCCCACATTTGAGATTTCAGATTCTCTGGGAAAACTTATGAACACTTAGCAAAGGAGAAGTTATAACCACTAAACTAAAAATGGTTAGAATTTCATATGTTTGTAAGAAATTTGATGCTGCCAGGTGGGTTGGCAACTTTAGACACAAGGGCTATACTTTTTCATATGAGCTTTGAAAGTGTGTGAACAGGAAGAGATTATTTATTGGCACCAGTGTCAAAGCCTTGAGGCTTGGATCTGCTTTTGGAAATCTAAAGAGAACCTCATAGAATGACCTGGTCTCTTTTATTCCCATGTAAGTAAAGTAAATATAAAGTTGCTGTCCCTATGTCGTATTTTAGGACTTGATAAGGCCCCCCCCTCTGATAGGACAAGCACCTATGAAATGAAAGATCCAGAGCTGGATGCAGACAGGTCAAGTAAATGAGTAAAGCCATAGGAGTCTGATAGTAAAACTTCTTATCATTTATACCCTTTCTGAACTTCAACCACCAGATTTACTACTGTAGAATCTGATCCATTCTCAATATGGAGCACTCAAATCCTCATCTGTGACCAGCAATTTAAGAAAGTATGACATCCAAATTTCCCTACTCTGGGAGATTTTTTATTCTGATTGACCACCAAATAATTCTAATGGCTACAAACCTTTTTTTGGGAACACAAAAGCGTCACTGCTGGCCACCCATACATACCATTTCATGATTCCACTCCTGTCCTAGGAAGAAGAAAGAAAACATGAATCAAAGCATATAAAGATTGGAGCAAGATTAATGAAAGAAAGACTAGAAAAATGTAGAGAAATTAGAGAAATAAAAAATGAGTCATATGAAAATATCAACAAAATTCACAAACCTTTAGCTTTATGCACCAAGAAAAAAATCAGGAATGAAAGATGGGACATTACCATAGATCTTACAGAAATTAAAAGAATTATAAAGATTATGAACAACTGTATACCAATAAATTAGATAACCTAAATGAAATAGATGAATTCCTAGAAATACAGAAACTACCAATACTGATTAAAAAATATGGAAACTCTATTCATAGAAAATATGAATAGACTTAAGACATGTAAAAAGATTGAACTGAAAATCGAAGACTTCATGCAAAGAAAAGGCCAGATGCAAATGGCTTTATTG
Organism: Varecia variegata; assembly: GCA_028533085.1. NCBI lineage: Eukaryota > Metazoa > Chordata > Mammalia > Primates > Lemuridae > Varecia > Varecia variegata. The sequence goes on along the minus strand of CM052438.1, from coordinate 140,327,540 downwards.
GTGAATTCTGCTAAAGTTTTAAAAAGAAATAATGCCAATACTTCACAAATTCTTTAAAAGAATAGAAGAGGGAGGAACCCTTCCTAACTCACTACATGAGGCTCATCTGACCCTGATAATAAATCCAAAGACATCACAAGAAAAGAAAACTATGCCAATATCCCTTATAAATGTAGACACAAAACACCAGAATATCAAAGCCAGGAAAGTATAAAAAAATTATACATCATAGCCAAGTAGAATTTATCCTAGAACTGCAAGAAAATCAATGTAATATATGATTTTAATAGAATAAAAGATAAAAACCACATGATGACATAATAAACATGAAAAAAAGCATTTGACAAAATTCAATGCACTTTCCTAATAGAAACAAAAGTGGAATAGTAACAAATTAGGAATGGAAGGGAGCTTCCTCAGTCTGATAAATGACATCTATGAAAAATCCACAGCTAACATCATCCTTCGTGGTGAAAAACTGAACGCTTTTTTCCTAAGTTAAGGAAAAAGACAAGGATGTCTGTTCTCACTACTTTTGTTTAACATGGCACCGGAGGTTCTAGTCAGGACAGTTACAGAAAAGAAAAAAGGCATCTATATTGGAAAGGAAGAAGTAAACCTATCTCTCTTCGCAGATGACATGGTCTTATGTACAGAAAAGCACTGCTCTATCTACTACCTATAGGTGATCTCTTCCAATCTTAATTTCAGCTCACACATAGGTGCTGTTGATTTCAAACGTTATGTGTCGAATCATCTTTTATCTCTAATCATGGCCAAACTCCCTAATCAGGTAAAAGAATAAGTTCCTTGATTGTTCATTTGCCCTCCTCGGAGGCTAACATCTAGATGTGGGATGTCAATTCCAAAAATTTTATAATTTTTGATCTATTAAAATTGTTTTTATTGCAACTGGCCAAATAGCAACTCCAACTGAATTAAATAGAAAAGATGTCTGAACAAGTGACATAAACACAGTAGTTCTTTGATGAAGATCCCAGTTGAAAGAGCTGTGAAGACCTTAGGGAGGAGCTATAAAAACGGGCCTTTGTTTTCACTGAGATATAATTCAAATGTCATAAAATTCACTTTTTACAGTGCACAATTTAGTAGGTTTTAGTATATTTACAATGTTGTGCAACCATCAACACTATTTAATTCCAGAACGTTTTTTTATCACTTCAAAAAGAGACTGTGCACTCATTAGCAATCACTTCCTATTTATCCTTCCCCAGAGCCCTGGCAACCACTATATAACTTCTGCCTCTATGGACTTGCCATTTAAAGACTTTCATATAAATGAAATCATACCAAAAAATCCCCACAAAACCCATAACTGTGTCTGTTTCTTTCAATTAATGTTATGTTTTCAAGGTTCATCCATGTTGTAGCATGTATTATTACTTCATTCCTTTTTATAGCTAAATAATACTCCATTGTTTGGATATAACACATTTTGCTTCTCCATTTATCAGTTAAGGAGATTTGAGATGTTTTCATTTTTGCGCTATTATGAACAATGTATATAAGTTTATATGTGGATATATGTTTTCAATTCTTCCACGTATGTAGTATATATGTAGGAATGGAACTGCTGGGACATAGGGGAACTCTGTCTTTAAGTTTTTGACCAGCTGCCAAGCAGTTTTCCAAAGAAGCTTGACTATTTTACATTGCTACCAGCAATACATGAAGGTTTCAATTTCTTTACGTCTTTCCGAACACTTAGTATTGTCCATTTATTTGATCGTATTCATCCTAATAGGTGTGAAGTGGTGAACTGTGACTTTGATTTTGTATTTGCCTGATGATTAATGATGTTGAGCATCTTTTCATGTGCTTATTGACCATTTGTACATCTTCCTTGGAGGAATGTGTATTCAAGTTCTTTATCCATTTTTAAATTGTGTTGCTTGTCTTTTTATTTTTGAGTTGTAAGAGAGAGATAGATAAACTGCATATTAAACCTTATTAAATACATGATTTGAAAATTTTTTCTTCCACTCTGTGGACTGCTTTTTCAGTTTCTTCATGGTGTCCTTTGTAGCACAAAATTTTTAATTTTGATTAATTCCAATTTATCTACTTTTTCTTTGATTACTTCAGCTTTTGATGTCATATCTATGAAACTATTGCCTAATCCAAAGCTACAAAAATTTATATCTATGTTTTCTTCTAACAGTTTTATAATTTTGCTCTCATATTCAGGTTTTTGGTCTACTTTGAGTTAAGTTTTGAAAGTAGTGTGAGGTAGGCGTTCAACTTCATTCTTTTGCATGCAGATATTCAGTTGTCCCAGCCTAAGTTGTTGAAAAGACCTATTGTAGTTTTTTGCTCAAATTTGTTTTGTGTTATAATTTCTTGGAGAACCTGGTGAAAATACTCAGGTTCAGGCCCTGTCTTACTACAATGGGCCCGAGTATGCAAGGTCTTTATTAGCACTGTAGGTAATTCTAATACATTAAAAAAGGTTTAGGAACCTATGTACCAAGGTAATCTGAAATGAAAAAAAAGAAGACAAAAGTCAAGAGGAACAAAAAGAAGCTGAAATGTAAGCACCAGAGACAAAGGAAATAATCCAACAAATGAAAATCAATTGCCCCTCTGCTTGGTACCAGAATTTAAAACAGAAACATTTGGTAATAGAGCAAAAAAAACCCAACCAACCAAACAAACAAAAAAACAACAAGGGGGAAGAAGCAGACAGACAAAAAGTCAAGCAAAAAGTACTTTGTAGAAAAAAATTATTTAAATGTTAACATTAGTTCAAGTTATTCCGTCAAGTCTCTATAGATTTACACCAGCATTCTGTCCTAGTCAACACACACACACACACACACACACACACATACACATACATATCGCACTCAAGTTTGTGTGTGCCTGTCTACATATTTTCCCAACTCTACCCCGGGAAAGGCTCTATATTATATCATTAGACATTTTAAAAAATTAATGAGATATTGGCAATAACAAATAGGCATATTTTAATTTAAAAAAAAGGACACATCTTAAACCTGAAAATGCATGTGTTTGCCTGTGACTGATCTAAGTAAAAAGAAGACTGACAAATGTCCAACACTAGATCACAGATAGTAGGGGCCCAGAGACTACCACTGGATACTATGGCTCTTCTCTCCAAGGTCAAATGTGTTCCCTTACTTCATAAATTACAAAAAATGGGATACACTCCTAGAATGCTTATATTCAATCATCCCCATGATATCTGGAATGGATGACAAAGAAGGGCACTGCAAGGCCAAAGCAACCTCTTAGTGTCACCACCCAGATAAGAGCCCAAGGACATAAAAGAAAAGGAAACAGACTGTGTTTCCAGAATCTCCCATTGGGTGATTCTTCTTACCTGCAGCAGCTCCATTGTTGACCACTGACCCCGACGCTCCAGTTCTGAGATGAGCTCTTTCAGCAGCTGTCTCTGCTGAACTAGCTCATCCTCAGCCTCTGCCAAGTTGTCCAGTGTCATCTTCTCCTCTTCTTCCAATCTTTGCAGCTCTCTCTGCTCCTCACTGTTGAGGATGCTTCTAAGCTGATTAAATTCTGCTTGTATCCTTTGTCTCTCAGTCTGTACCTGATACTGCCAGGAGGGACAAGGGAGAGAGGTAATGAGTCTGCCAGGCTGAGGGCCTGTGAAAAGAATTAGGAGCCAGGAAAAGAAATATTTTCCATAGATTTCAAACCAGGTGGGGAGTAGAAGCAAGAAAGTAATTTTCAGGGAAGATGTTTTTTTCCTATTATTTTCCCTTCAGCGCCTACTAGAACAATGACCTCAGACTGTCTTATCTAGGCCAACCCTGAGACAAAATGAGGCTTAGTTTGTAGACAGCTGTTCTGGACACTCATGGCTTTCTGCATTACCACACTTTCAATTGGAACCTTGAGGAAAACCCTGATCCTTTGTTCAGTGTCTTCTACCAGAATTATCAGAGCTTTATTGGAAAAGAGAAATGGAACACAGTATTCTGCAGCCTTCCCCACCATTGAGTTCATACTCGTGCTCAATTCCAAGTATCTGTGTATATGTAACATGCCCACTTTCCAGCCCCCAGCCCAGACAGGGATAGGACAAAGAAGAAAACTAATGAAATCGCTTCAGGACTCATTCACTGTCAGGGAACAAATAGGAGGCCTCCCTGGATTAGGACCAAAGGTCCTGCAAAGATTCCTGTCTCAGAAATCCTCAGAAAGAGTTCCCTCCTGCCTTCCAGGAAGTTCTCTCTTCTCTGATGTCAGCTTCTAACTTCTCAGCTTCCTGCTGCTCCTTCCTTAGCCTCTTGAGGACTGCCTGGAGCTTCTCCTGGGAGAAAAGAATCACACCAGAGTTAAGCTATGAGCTTTCTCAGCACCTGGGTAAAGGACAAACAAGTTGATCCCAGAAAAGACCAGTTTACAGAAATTGTGAGGCTAATTATTAGAATCTATGACATGGAAAAAAATCTGAGAATCTGAGAAGGTGAATCTATTCTTTATTCCTGGGTGGTAGAGGGCACCATGCCCTCACCAAGAGTGGCCTGATTCTCTCTTCCTTTACAGTAAGTACCCACCTGCCAAAAGGAAAGTCCTTCCCTCTTATCAATGCCCTTTCCTCATTCAGTTACAGTGTTTCCCCAGAATCATCCTGCTAAGAGGAGCAGTGAGAGCTAACTCTGGGAAAGAATTCACCAGCCATACAATGAAAGGAGGGAAAAATCCAAGAAATCTCTCGTACTCTTGGCCAAGAGACTGTTTGTACTCTAGGTTCATTCTTTATGCAAATGGAAGGAATACACAGACATGTACCCCAGGCATTGGAAGCTTAGTGTAAGGTAAAAGATGTACATGGAACGAGATCACAGAATGAATGACTATGGTGTCAAGGGGAGTAAAGAAGGATGGAAAGGTGAGATTTCCCACCAAGTACCATTTGCTGCCCTGTCTCTTTCCATCCAGGCCCTACCTGACATTCATTGACTAGTTCTTCCATGAGGAATGTGTGGTGACCACGGTGCTCCTGAGACCGCTCACAAAGCCAGCAAATGACCTTCCCATCCTCCTTACAGAAGAGTAGCAGTTTCTCTCCATGGCGGTCACAGAGATCTCTCTTCTTTCCATAGTCTGGGCTCAACTTGACCTCCCTGAATCTCTCCACTATGTTGGCCAGATGCCGATCAGTCCGTAGGTTCCCAGCTGAGTATCTGGTACCACACACAGGACAGCCACTTGTCGCTCCTGGGCCAGTCACTGCCTCTTCATCGTTCACAGTGACGCAGGCTTGGCATAAGCTGTGGCCACAGCCTAGACTCAAGGGTTCTGTCAGAAGATTCAGGCAGATGGCACAGGTCACCTCCTTCTGTACATTCGGCAGGATTGTTGAAGCCATCGATTGCACTGCTTCCCTGGCTTCTTCCTGCCCTAACTGCTGAGGCTCTCCTCGCTTAAAGACTCCTGGATGTCTGGACAGATTGAAAGGGGATGGTATAAGAATGATACAAATAAAAAGATTTCTAACTTGCCCACATCAAAGACTGGCCAAGGCTATAACACTGGAGGACAAAAAGGAAGAAATGGAATTCAGTGGCCTAGGTAAGCCATTAATGCCTTAAGGCTTTGCACTTGCTCCCTGCTCAGCCTGGAATGATCCTCCTGTTCATATTTTCATGACTTTCATCAATACTTCATCCAACTAACTCCTCACGTGCCCCTCGGCAGAAGGGCCTGCTCTGACTAGCTTATCGACAGCACAACCACAAAATCATCACTCGGTATGCATTTGTCATCTGTCTCATTATCACCATATAATACACAGTATACATCTTTAAAAATACCTACTTTTCCTCTCCTAAAATATAATCCACACATAGGTTGTACACTTTTGTTTTTTCACTGCTGCATCCCAAGTGTCTAGAACACACAGGAATACAATGTTCAATGAATGTGTAAAGAGCCTCCCCATCTTTTCATAGATGATTAGATTTTTCTTATCAGTGTTTCACTATTTCTTTCCGCCATTTAGAAATTCTCAGATAGCTGAGCTTTGGGACCACAGATATGGTTTCCAGTGAAAAAGTGTTTACTTTTAACATGCCTGCCCACACAGAGTCCTTGCATGATCTCACACACTTCCCAGAGACAGCAACAGAAACAGCAATGACCACAATATGGAGATAATTTTATCACTAACAATTTCTTAACTACTTACAATTTAGAAATTACTTTGACCTATTTGTTCCTCCTCCAGAAATCCTTGAGAAATCAGAGTGCTCCCTTTCTTTGGATGGATAAATACAATTAAGTGACTTACAAAGATCACTCAACTCAATAGGCAGAATTGGAGTGAACGTAATATCCGATCTATGTTGGGTGCGACCTCACATATGTAAACAAAGACAAGCATATGTAAAGCCTGAAAGAAGCGGACTGGTACCCAGTGCTATGACAGTGTAGAAATGGAGGAATCCAGACAAGCTGGGAATTTCGGGGGGATCTTGTGTTTTTAGATGGTGGGACTGTATCATGGCCAGGAAATATGTCAAAGATGTTGATAGGAGCCTAAAGGTGTATCTTTGTAGGGTGCAGGAGATGGTGCACATAAAGCAAAGATTGATACGCACATAAGATAGCTGAGGAACAGAAATACCCAAGAGATGGCTGGTAGTCATGGGAGAGAATTCTCAGTATATAAGCAGAGATCACATTTTGGAGAGATAAAGTTCTATCCTGTTAAAAATCCACACCTGCTAATTGAATGTGAATTATTCATTTATTCATTCAGTAAATTCTCACTGAAAATAGATTATCTTCAGTGATTAAAATCCAGGAAATGGATTAAAATACACAAATCCAAGCTGAGTATAAACAGATGGTATTAGCCATAATAAAATTAATAGCTAAAAAATACAGAAGCTAATTAAATAATCATTAATAAAACAGTAAAGTGACAGGTGTGATAAACACTACCATACAGAGGTATATGTTTTTGAGAAATCAAGTAATTTGCCAAATAAGGAACTATCCAAGATATCCTCCTTGAATAAGTGAGAAGTGGACTGAAAGCTGACTGTGGAGAAGGGGATATTGAATGAGAAAGAAAAAAAATATTTTAGGTAGAAAGAATGGCACACACAAATGCCCCGTTGAGGGAGGACATGCATCTTCTTAAGTTTTAAAATGCCAATGTGTCTGGTATGCAAAGAACTGCCAGGTTTTCGCCATCACAAGAGCGTGAAGGGACATGGATATTTGACACTTTTCAAATGATGTCAAAGTGACAGTCTCTTTCCAATGAACAGGGCCTGGGGGAGTGATGGAAGAATGTAGAAAAAGTTGTTGGAGGAAATACAAGCAGATGAGAGTGAGAAACAGGTGAGATAAGAAAGACAAGATCGGGAGTTAGATTGGACACGTGGGGAGAAAAGGGTTATCATTAGGCTTAAATCCTGTTTTTCTCTGACATTGGCATTACCTTTCCCAGTATTTTATTTTATTTATTATTTCTTGGTAAGCACAGGCCTCACAAGAGGGTTGTGACTCTTGCAATAAAATAGTCCCCTAAATTCAATGACTTGTAGGTTCTGAATTCAATGATCTGTAGGGTACTAAATCCAGTGACCTGTCTGTCTGTGACACACAGACACACCGGGAAGAAAGCCAGGGGACAATAGAGGCAGAGATGTAAGTAATGCAGCTATAAGCCAAGGAATGCCAAGGATTGCCAGAAACCACCAGAAACTAGGAGAGAGGCATAGAACAGATTCTCCCTTAATGTCTCCTGAAGAAACTAAGTCTGTCACCATCTTGATTTTGGACTTTTGGACTCCTAAACTGTGAGAGAATAATTTCCTACTGCTTTAAGCCATCCAGTCTGTGATCATTTGTTACAACAGCCCTAGGAAACTAATACAATTGAAAAGGTTTGATAGTAAAAGATCTGGGATATGTAACAACATATAAAACTTCCCCTAGCCTACAAAAGAAAGGGTAAGGTATAATAAAAGCTGTATGGAGATAAATCTAGGCCTAGAGACCTGCCTACTTCCCCAACTATCCATGAAAAGAAACTAACGAGGAAAAAGGCTGAAAGCGGGCTGGCAGGTGGTATAATCCAGTCAATGGAATAGATGCTAAAAATCATCCAAAGGCTAAATGCTGGTAGCCCCTGGCTACGGTGGCTATTGGTCAGACCAGGCTCTGATGACTTGTAAGACCAGGGGTTTATATGTTATGATAATACCCACCCCTGTTTATGACTGAAGCCATGAGCTACCTGTGGATGTGGGGTTCTCTATCTCTTATTCCAATTAGTATCCAACCAATGCTGAGAAACACCAAGGGCTTACAGAAGAGGGAGTAATGGAACATGCATTCTGCCCTGGGGCTGTGAGCTCATGTTCACAGTAGGGCTGCACATTAATGTCAAAGCAGCTTCCACCATAATGGCCAAAGAACAAGGGAAGTGCAGAGGAGCCAGAGTTCCATGTATGGGAAATGACCCCAGCACTGCTCAAGAGTGACCCGAGCCCAGCAGCAGTTAGGAAGGTAGAGATGGGAACATGAGCGCCATCTGCCTGATAAAACTCCCAGGTCAGCGGGCTACCACAGGTGTCAGGTGATCGAACCCTTCATTTGAGTCTTCTAACATCTGGACTCATGATAATGCAAACTCTGCATCTCTCTGCAGATCAGACAGTAAAATCAGAGTGTCTCTAGGAAGTGGCATGTAGGGAAGGATGTCCTTTGAAGCTTTTAGACAATTCTCCTGGTCCCTGGGTCAGGAACTGCCAATGGGAAAAGCAGAACCTGTTTTGGGCATCTGGAGACCCGGGGAACTCAGAAACCACGATTTCTCCTCCCCATTCCTCTAGGTACAGAGTTCCTGCTTCAGCCACTCCTTAGAGTCCAGAGCTAAATCTGTGCCACATCAATGACCCTCTCCCCAAGAGCTCTAGTGCTCTGGTCAATATATTTCAAAGAAGTCACTTTTTAAACACAGGACCATTTTCATTTTCATTGAGCTACCTGAAGTCTCGTCCTTTTCTTTCAGTTCATCAGAATATGCTGAAGGTGTTTCCTTCAAATTAGTTCCAACCACCTCCACGGCCACCAGTCTGGTAGAAGCCACCTGTATTCCAGGAAATTGTTCTCCCCTTGGTCTCCCTGACCCTGTCACTGCCCTCTTCACTCCGCTCTCATCACTGTTCTTATATCACTGGCCCCAGCGGTCTCCTCAGCACGTCAGTCTTGTCACTCCTCTGCTCAAAGCCATGCCATCCAGAGTGAGGCCAGACTTTAGAACGGTCCAGGTAGGTCCACGTCACACATCCCCTCCCACCGCCCATCTCCCAGCCCACTCCTCCCCAACCCACGCTAGTCCCGTTTCAACCCCAGGGAGAAACCGTTAAGCCTTTAAATTCCTCTCATTATTAAGCTTTCATTCAAATATTTCCTTCTCACAATGTGGCCTTCGAGAAAATGATTTAAAGTTGTAAGGCCTTTAGGAAGATTCTACAGAATCCTTACCCTAATTCAACTTCTTAAAAATGTTACTCCATAGTATTCATCACCTTCTTGTGTACTCTATCAATTATGTACTGTTCGTTTATGGCCATTCCCTAGCTAGCATGTGGGCTCTCATGTGTATTTTGTATTTATCAAATGTCGAGTTGATGCTCATTGAACTATTTCACATCAGCGGCCTGCTTCAGTTCCTATGACTTAAAGTATAAATAAATAAACAGACAAATAAATCCATTTTATCCTATGTTGGGCCTTGTGCTACTAGACCCTGGGGTGACAGTCAGCATGTGGGCAGACACGGTCCCGCCCAGGAGTCAGGCAGAGACTTGCAGGAAGGCAGGGACAGTGAACTCTGAAGAGTGGGAGCAGAGGACAGGACAGCACGTGTTAGGACGTCTGTGGCGTGTCAACCATGGTGAAAATTGCTCACATGCGAGCTTAAGATGGGGCATACTCAGTGTCAGACTTCTTAGCAAGACCAATGTATCCTTGGGCTCCTTCTGAGCAATAACCAACTCCTGTTAATAAGTTCCAAGCGAGGAAAAAAACAAAACAGTAAGAAGCTGAGGTAACAGTCACTGCAAAGGTGTGTCCAAGAGGAGGAATGAGGAAGATTCAAGTTGTAAGGCAGGTGAGTTCACCGGTGCCATATGGGCTACTGAAGTGAGAGTAAGCAGGTGCACTCAGGGACGCGCAAGTACAGTCCTGAGACTGGAGCTCCAGGAGGACACAGGAGAAAAGTGGACACAGAGGCAGGCAGGAGTCAGATCATCCAACCTGCTGTCCTCAGGCAGGCCAAGGGCTGAGGATGTGTCAGGACAGCCACGGACAGCCCCTCGGCAGTTGCTAGGAGGGAAGTGAAGACAACCAGCTCCAGTATTCCCCTGGGCAAGCCCTCAAGGCTGAGGCTCTACCCGATGCCCCAGACCAGCAGCTTGGGTTTGCACACCCTTGGAAAACAGGGACGTCCTCTCACCAGTCTTGGAGTAGGTAGAAGGGGCAGAAAAGAAGACACCTTCTGTCTAGCTCTTTAAAAGAGGGAGAGAGAGAGTGAGAGAGACAAAGAAAGGGAGGGAGAGGATTCCTGTTCCCCTCACAAGGCGGGAAATCAAAACTGAAGAATAGGAGGGGGACAAGGATGGACTCAACATAGAGAAATAAAGGTCCCTCCAGAAAACAAACACACCTTCTCTCTCTTCAACACTGCTTTCCAGGCCGTGCCTCCCCAGTCTGCACTTGAAGCAGGAAGCCTGCAAACTGGCTTTTCTTCCCTCAGAGCAGAGCTGACTCAGAGCCCTAAACCAAACTTCACTTAGAACTTTCCTCCCGGAGTCCCCCTACCCCCACCCCTTCACTCCCACCCCTTCACCCCCACCACAAGCCTCCCCAAATACCTGCAGACCCCAGCTGAGGAATCTGGGCTGCCCCTTGAAGCCCTGAGGAAAGCCAGGGGCAGGGGTGGTCAGGATTCACTCCCCAAAGCAGATCCTCTGGGGGAAGTGGTTTCTCCCTCCTGGGGAGGAGTGGCTGAGAAATGAAAGTGAAAGTCTTGGGGCCTGGCAGGAAAAGGAAAGGGGAAGGAGCTTCTAGGTGAAATGGACTGTGACCCTTTAAGGCCTCTAGAGAGAAGGTAATGCTTTAACCTAGTGGCTCCTGAGGGGAGATGAGAGGATTGGCACTGGAGGGGGCACTTGGCAACGTCTAAAAAGATATTTGGTTGTTATAACTAGGGGGGACACTACTGGCATCCAGTAGGGTCCAGGGATGCTGCTAGTCATTCTAGAATGCACAGGACAGCTCCTGCAACAAAGAATCATCCAGTCCAAAATGTCAGCAGTGCTGAGTTGGAGAAGCCCTGTTTTAACCTTCTCTGCCTCCCAGAACCTCCTCTCCTACCTCTTTCATGGATATGCATGGTGTCTCCAATCAGTCTACTAAATTGAATCATCCTCCAGCTCCAGTGTTCCATTTGCTCCTGTCCCCAAAGCACTACATCACCTCCTAGGAGAAGGGGTGGGTGGGTGGAGGAGGGGTGGATGGTGCTGAGAAAGGGTTGGCCACAAAGGACCTTGGGGACCTTTTGGAGTGCTAGAAATGTTCTAAATCTTGATTGTGTGGTCGTTACACAGGTGCACAACATTTTCAAAACGTATCAAACTGTGCATTCTAAATGGGTGCATATTATTGCATGTAACATGTACCTCAGTAACACGGATGACAAAGAAAAATGAAAAGTTTCCAGGTGATTCTTATGTGAATCTGAGGCTGAGAACCACTGGCCTTATAAGTGGTAAATCAGGGCTTTGGAGCCCTGGACAGAAAAGGTTACTTTGAAAGTGAGGTAACCTTGAAACCACACCTAATGGGAAGGAACCTGAACAAGGGAGTCCCTACCAGAAGTCACCCCCCTCTTCTTGGTCACAGGGTGACACCAGCACATTGTGCCTCCATGACCATCGTGCTCTGTTTTCATGACGAAAATAAGTTGATGGAGACATTCTCCGTGTTTTCATCAAGACAATCCTAGTCTCCTACCTCCTGTGGAGCACATCACATAACGAAAAGTGCCACTTTGGAAACTGACCGACAAGGTGCAGTTGCCCCTTCCCCCCTCTCCCAGCATCTCACCCATGCTTGGGAATCAAGGACAAGTTCCAGGCAGAAGGACAATTATAAACCTGTTAGAAGTTTAACAACATTCCCATAAAAATATCCATACCCAATACATTTGTAATATGCTTTGACCATTTTTAAGGGAGTCAGTTATTACTTCCCCATTCAAATTTCTTCTCCTTACCTCAATATTGGTAATTTATATCATTTGGATAGTAAAGCGTCAGATTGTTAAATCATGAGTTGAGATGTGTATCTACTTTAGCACATCAGTTCTGTGTGCATGGCATCCACTGTTTCATCGCTAATTTTGTTCACTTGGTTTTTCTTCTATTTTTTTAAACTAATTTCTCCATGAATTCAATGGACATGCAACCACTCCATATCTTTAACTTCTTTCTGTTATTTTCTTAACAACTATTAATATCTACCAACATATAATATGTTAAAAGTAGAAAAAAATGCCACTTTTGGAAACTGCCTTAGGGTATCAGTTCTTCTGGTACCCAGAGCTGTGCTTCTGGGTGGCAGAAATGGCCTGGACAGAAAAATTAGCAAGTTTGGTGCATTCAAGAATCTGTAGATATTTCCATGGGACTGTGCTTGGGGCTCTCAGTGTACAAAAAAGAGGCTGACAGAGATGGGCAGGGGTCAAATCCTCAAGCCTCATTTAGATAGGCAGAGAGAGAGAGCTGGGAAATTATTTAGAGACACCTGTGCAGGAGTAAAGCATCAGGAACTTCTGGCTTTACTAGCATCATTTCCCATTGGTCCCCAAGCCTTCCCAGAGTGGGGCCCAGCAGAGCTCTCTTCTCTACCAGCCTCTGCTTGAGGACCGATGCAGGAGCCTGGGCCACCACAGTTCTGATACAGCCAATCAATCCAACCCAGCTTGGACTTTCAAACCTCAGCCCCATGGGTGCAGCTCCCGTCCATCCACCAGTGAGGAGGATCTCTTGAGCCTTTTATACAGAGCAGCACAATTACTGAATGAGGGGGGAATCCGGGGCCTCTCTGAACACAAGGGCCACCTGTGAAGCATCACCTGTTCACTTTAGCCTTCCTATGACACACTAAACAACAAAAATGCACTCTTGTCCCATATTAAATATTAATATTGTAAAATTGTATGAGTTTGTTAAAGATAACCACTTGTAATAATGGCATGTTTGAAATAACAAAAAGAAAATAACAAAAAGAGGTTAAAGACATGGAGTAGAAAGATAAAATTTACTTATCTACTACTGTAAGTTGTTTTCCCCTCCATAACTTGAAGAAAATATGAGCTTTGTAAGTCTCCAATATTCTCAAGAATATCTTAAAACACTTAAGCTTAAAGATAGGGTCTTGGACCATATGTGTATGGTCCTAATGGCAAAGCCACCCAGAGGAGAAAAACAATTCCGCGTGTCCCACCCCAGGGCGAGTGGATGAGAGTCACTTGAATTGGGAGGAGCCGACCTCAAGAGGGGCACTGTGGGCCGGGAGCGGTGGCTCACGCCTGTAATCCTAGCACTCTGGGAGGCCGAGGCGGGTGGATTGTTTGAGCTCAGGAGTTCGAGACCAGCCTGAGCAAGAGCGAGCCCCCGTCTCTACTAAAAATAGAAAGAAATTATATGGACGGCTAAAAATATATATAGAAAAATTAGCTGGGGATGGTGGCGCATGCCTGTAGTCCCAGCTACTCAGGAGGCTGAGGCAGGAGGATCGCTTGAGCCCAGGAGTCTGAGGTTGCTGTGAGCTAGGCTGACAACACGGCACTCTAGCCCAGGGAACAGAGAGAGACTCTGTCTCAAAAAAAAAAAAAAAAAAGAGGGGCACTGTGGAGGGGGAAGGGCTGAGGTGATGAGATTAAAAACAAAACAACAACAATAACAATAAGAAAAACCGATGTGGTGTTGGAGGCAGGATCCAGATATTACCCAGCATTATTGTTAGGAAAATGAAAGATCCCTGGAATTTCACACAAACTACTGCAGGTTCTGTGGCTATTCCAATAAGGATTTCAGATTGCTAGGATTGAGAAACTTCTGGTGACCATCTGGTGATGGCCCTAGATACTGCTTCTTGCACATTGTCCATAGACCATCCCGCAGGTTGAGGGCTCCTCGTGCCCTGAGATTCTCCTAAGCTCACCCAAACTTTCCACTGTGGATGTTGCACCTCTAATTATGACTCAACACCCCAGAAATACAAAAGGGCATGAGTGCCACACACCCCTCCAGAGTAGAAAAGGGCAGCCCTGGAACTGACTCTTGCGTGGTGAGAACTCACGCTTGGTACCCACTGGGCTTTTTATTTTGAATGCAGATCCCTTCCTCTGATCTTTTCCTGAGAATAGAAAAATTGGAAGCAACTTACAGGCATCATGGTCTTGCCAGCAGAGGGTGCCATTTCTGAGGCCAGGAGGCTCTGTTAAAAAGACGATGACCCCTAGTGTGCTGATAGTGTTCGTGTTTGCTATTCCGAGTCTCTCTAACCAGTGTCCCATTTTGAGACTACGGAGCTGAAAATTCTGAGAATGAAATACATGAATATTCCTGGAGAGTTTCCTATCAATAATTCAAGAGTGTGCAGGACGTTCCCAGTGAGTCAGCGCCTCGAGCACTGTAGCAGGGGTCAACGGGAAATGGATAGAAATGGGTTTCCCCTAGTTTCCATGGAAGAGTGCTGGAGATAGTAGTGTGTGTCCACACATAGAGGGACTGCATATATGACTTGGAATCCCTTCCCCCACCATAGGTCACCAAGAGATGGAGACAAAAAAATTCCTGACAAGGCAGAGACCAGAGCAGAAACTGCTTTGTCTGTTCCAAAGTAGGTATAGAGGAGAGTTGGCAGTTAAAATGTCAAAAGACACGGGGATTCCACCATGCTGCGGGAACACTGCAGCAGTGGCATTTGCCCTACTGTCCCACTGGAGGAGCAGAGCAGGCTTCACCTCATTCCTGAGGACTACCATCGCCTTTCGCCTCACTGGAAAGGATGAGGCTAACCAGGAGAAAGATGACCCTGATCAACCCCATTGCCGAGGGAGCCCATGACAGCACTTCTGACCCTCCCACTATCGCTGTAAGTTGTAAGGTGAGCCAGCAACCTGAAAAACGGAGACTTAGCGGGGCAGACAGACAGGCGGTTCCAAGGAAAGAGAACTACTACAGAAGTAGAAATGTATATCAGAGACTTCCCGTTTTAGTTCCAACATGTAAAAGGCTTTAAAGTCACTACTCCTATCTTTGCAAAAAGAAAAGCCTGGACCAACTAAAAATCAGTTTTTAGACTCATCAGAGAATTAAGATCACAGGACAAATTGCCACTCCGAAATCTGGAGACAGGTGGGTAAATACAGAGAAAAACAGCCTAAACCTACTTACCTGGAGCAGAAGTTGCATGAGCCATATACACTGGTAGAAACACTTAAATGGTCATTTTTGACAAGTTACTGGAGGGTGAGCGTGTACTAGGTTAAACAGTGAGGAACTCCTGGGGCCACAGCCCATACTTTCTTGAAATTTACCTCCAAAAACCAAATCAGGTTCCCATAGTGAAAAGCCAAGAAAAAGATCCTTTCTTTTCTCTAGCAGAGGGAGGGTAAAAGAACCATTTTGAAATATGCTCAGAGCGTCCCCCATAACAAACGTCTACTCTCCATTGGAAAAGACTTTACCAGAGCCTTACTCCACCTAGGGAGAAGAATATTGCTTCCCGATCTTTAATTTAATATTTACTATTATACAATACTAGTGGGCCGAGGGTAGTATACTCTTGTATAGTCATGTGATTATCACTGCAACTGTTTTGGGGACATCAAAATATTGATAATGGAAATTCATAGTCCAATCCTCTTTTTTTCCCAGAGTATATACCCCATTTGTGTTTGATGTTATTCATAACCAAGGCTCAAGAGTCAAAATAATCATGTACTTGTTTCCATTATTTTATAATAATCAATATGCAAGGCATACAGTTCATCATATTAGGCTGATTTTCCCACCCACCACTTCTTTTACTTTATATCCATTGGCATTCTGGACAGTGGCATTAACATTTGCATATGGAATTATTTTGTTTTTCACATAAGCTTTCAACTTAAATTTTTCATCACTGCTTTAGTAAACATAAGCTAGGACCCAACTTTCATATTTCTTAGTACCATTTATGGGCAATATAGTTAGTTATAGGAGTCCTGACATTTTGAATATTACAAACTCCTTTTAACTGTTTCATATATAATATTTACATTTCATGTGGTTCCCTGACCTGTCTTGAAATATCTTGGATATCACTAAAAAGGATTTGTTCTGTAAAATTTGGATTCAGTCAAAAGGCTGCACTCAAGGGTCCAGAAGGCCACATATGGCCCCAAGGCTGTAGGTTCCCCACCCCTGGCTCCAAGCTAATACAGACAGTCTCCATATAAAGTGATTGACAGATCATGGGACAAATATTCAGTGGCCATAGTTAGCCAAAAGTGTGTGTTTTCCAAAACTGTATGTGCTCACTAGCAGATCACAAAGCTCAAAGGTTGTTTTGTGCTGTTACCCACAGCCATCACTACAGATTCCAATTGTCACCTTCCATGTGTTTTTGACACGTAAATCACAGGGATTTGGATTTATCCCATGATCCGAAAGGCAGAGCCATCTGAATGTTCAGTAGTAGCACAAAGAGTGCTCCTGTTGCTCTGGAGGCCACTGAACTTGATCATGTTTCTTTGTTACTTGGTATTTAGTAGCCATTACTGGCGAAGTAAGGAATATAGTGTTTCCACAAATCAAGTGTACCTACTAACTGTTGCTTGCAGGCACTGCTAAATACAACTGTTTTCTAGACTAGGTGTATCTTTGGTTCCACCCATTTCTGGTATTCAGGGGAATTTTACTGTCTGAGCAGACTCTTGTCATTACTTTGGATTTGCATTCTGTTCATGTACCATTATCAACTATACTACATTTTCTGATATATTTTGTGCTTACTTTCACACTACTATCAGAATGTCATGTATAAAATGAAATATAGACAAGGGGACTCCATCAGGCATTTTGCCTACTAGATTATAGTAAACAGGAGACTGTAAATAGTCCTGAAGTAAGACTGTAAAGTGGTATCACATTCTGAGCCAAGTGAAGACAAATTAGTCTTATTTGGCTTTACTGATAGTACATATATATAGGTATTAGCCAGATCAGATATACACCAACCTATTTTGTTTTATGCTATCATCTCATCAAACATGCAGCACAACTGGTGCTAATTTGTTGACTATTCAGTTGACTACCTTATTTAATTCTTAGTCCATTGTCGAAATTCAAAACTTCTTAACAAGTCACATTGATTACTTAATGAAGAGAGAAATTCTAACACCCCAGCACTCTCTGTAGTCCTTACTATATAGTTATTAGACACACATTTATTAGACACCTCTTTAGGTTCTCCAAGTGAACTTATTTGAAGTTTACTCTACAGGTAGAGCAGAATTGGGCTAACCCCTTTTGCCTGGAACTTATTGCATGGGAAAATAAGAGGGAAGGAGACATTTCTGAGAGTAAGTTTGCAGCCCTGACCTTTTTTTGAAGTGGAGGCTGGGCAAAGGCCTTCTAGGCTTCACATTTTTAGTGTGATAGGGTAGTTGAATCTGCTATGAAAAAGAAATCCAAAAAATATTTAATGGATCCAATACTAAGGAAATTTATTTCTTAGTCCCAGTTACTTGGGAGGCCTGAGGCAAGAAGATTGCTTGAGCCCAGGAGTTTGAGGTTGCTGTAAGCTAGGCTGATGTCGGGCACTCTAGCCTGGGTGCCAGAGTGAGACTGTATGTCAAAGAAAAAAAAAAAGGAAAAAAGGTAAAAAAGGGGTGTGTGTGGAGAAGCTGGAAGAAATCATCCTCTTACTATAAGTGCTTCATATTAGTCATATTTTCTCTTTGCATTTTCTTCCCATTCTGAGAGAACAATGTGTATTGAACTGATCATTTTCGGCTTCCCCTCTCTTTTTTTAAACTTCAATTCATTTTAAAGATACATTTTCTTTATTTTTTGATTGCTACTCTTAAATTTATAGATGAAGGCGGAAGATTGTAGAAGACTAAAGTTACAAGCAATCTCCTTCAATTTGAATTTAAAGCTCCTCAAATTAACATTATATTTTGTTTTTAGAGCTCAATCCTATGTATAATTAAACAAAAACACAGCAATTTCTTTGCTCAGTATTGCATTTTATAAAACTTGACAAAAGATATCACAAGAATGCAAAATTACAGGACAATTTCTTTCATAAACATAGATGAAAACAAAATGTAAAAAATGTGTTAGCAAAAACGAATCCAGTATTGTATATAACAAATAATGGTTTATTTCATGAACCTGTGATAGATTTAACAACTGAAATAAAACAATCTACTTAATTTACTATAACAATAAAATTACATAAGATTATCTCAATAATTATAGGAAAACTGTGGAATTCAATTTTCCATTCAGTACAAAAACTCACAGCAAATTAATAAGAGAATTTTCTTTGATCCCCTGCATCAACCAAAAACCTCCATTGAATGCCACGCTTGATGGCATAATGTTGAAAAGCTCCCCCCCTACCCACTGCAACGTCTGTAATTAGTCCAGGATGTTCATTGTCACCACTGGGCACGTCCTAATACTGAGTAAATGTTCAAAAGGAAAGAAGTGAGAACATGGAAAGAGGAGATCAGAAAGGAGGACCATGTGCAGACAAGCCACAGGGTGAAGGGTACAGCTCAGGTTGGTGGGGACAGCAGAACGTTCAAAAGCTTGGGCTACGCAGGGTCATGGGAAGTACACAGTCGCAAGGATTAAAATACGGGCACAGGGTGGTGGGGAAGTAATATTTAGAGAACGTGTAGATGGGGAAGCCATGGTTCGTGACGTTATAAAAGGAGACAGTGCCAGCCTCATAGTCTAAGAAGACCCCAATCCGGCGAGGGCGCACCGTCATGGAGAGCAGCAGGGCCGCGGTGGAGTCCTCGTAGGCCCTGTACACGTGTTTGTGCTGGAGCCCGATCACCCAGTACCCACTCTGAGGCTGGTATCGCGAGTAGGCGTTGGGATGTTTAGCAGACTGGTTGAAAGAGGAGGTGGACCCCACTGAATTGGTGCACACGCCCAGGAACCAGGTGGTCTTCTTGGCCACATCCACCTCCCAGTAATGCCTTCCTGAGGAGAAGTACTGCATGCCCAGGACACTACAGTCATAATGCTCTTCCAGAGAGGAAGGCTCAGATGGCTTAGCACCCACGAATCTCACTTGTCTCCGGTCTTTAGACAGGACAAGATTTAAATTGGCCGTGTCTGGGTTCAGAGTCACGTCCACTGCGGGAAGAGGTACAACAACAGCAGATGAGAATGGGTACGTGGGTGTTGTGACATGGAGAACAGGGGACACGGGAAGTGGCTGGAGGAACTGGGATGCCGTGGTGGGGGCTTCGACGCCGCAGACCTGTGCGTGTGTGGGTAGGTCCAGGAGGAGCATGGGAAAGGGGAACGCATGTGTCAGCTCAAAGAGGTCGAGGTCTCTACTTACCCCAGTAGCTCTGCACATCCGTCAGCTCTGCAATAATGAAGGGAGTCAACAGTGTTGAATAGGACCAGTGGTCTCAGTCTGATCTCCCTCCCCTTATCAGATTGAGAATTGTAGGGAATTCTGTGAGGATGTGAACTGGCTGTGTCATCTTCCCCTAAACACAGACTGCATCTTCTTCAGCACACTATGTCCTTCCCTCTGGGACTTCCCCTTAGCCACTGTTCCCACATAGCAACTATATCCTCTCCCCTGTTTGTCTTCCCATGACAGTAATTCCACAACCAAACTCTCTCCCCCGAACCTCCTTACCTCTATACACTCGCAGCATCTTCCTCAGGTCTGGGGTTCGAAATGTACTTCTCAGCTTGCTGGGGAGAGTTTCTGGCTTCCTCAGGGTCCAGAACTCACACCTGGAGAGGACAGACCTCGTGAGTCCCCACACGCTGACTGTGGGTTCCTCCAGCACTCTGTCCCCCTCACTCCCAGGCCCATCAATGAACTTCAACACTTCCCTGAAGAAAGTCGGCATCATTCTGCAAAGAGCCCTGGCACTGGAGCCAGAAGACCTGGACTAGAAACTAGCTTCTCGCCATCTGTGTAGACTTTGGTAAGATGTAACCTCCTAAAGCCTCATTTTGTTTGTTTTTCTGTTGTTTTCAGAACAATACCAAATACAATACAAATATAGTAATTTTCCTTTCTCTGTGTCCTAGAGATAGTACGAAATTCAGTAAAATAATGACTGGGAAATCCTTTGCTATCTCTAGAAAAAGATATAAACTATTTACAATGTCAGTACCTATCAGAAGGGCTGGAGACGTCTGGGTTGCCAGGCGGAACACCAGGAACCCGCTGCTGGGGCTTTGGAAGTGTCAAGTGAAGGGCTTCCTTCAGTAGAGTCTGAGCTTAGGCCCCAGGGTTTCTCAGAAGCCCAAGGGAGAAAGGCCTTCAGAGCAGCATGTTAGGATTCCCTGTCTCTGGGAACATTATGTCAGCTGGAGAAAGGAGACATCCTCACCTCCAAACAGAGAGTGAAGACTTCTGAAGGGACAACGGGCTTCATATTTCATGTGTCTGTGGGGAGCATGAAGGTACCAGGTGTGTGGGCAGCTTTAGATGTCACCCTGTTCCATGAGATTCCAGAGTATGTGATAGGGAAGAGAACATGTTTTGTTCCAGGGCCAAAAACCACTACTCTCAATATCTCAGGCCTATGTTTTTACGAGAAACGAGACAAAAGGAAATCTGAGAACTAGGTCGCAAGGCCTGGACTGTTCCAAAACCAAAGGAGAAAAGGAAACTTATGGCAGATGTCCCAAGAGCAAATTCTTGGGCCTTGGTAAACAATGCTGATGGGAATTTCCCTCTGATAAAACGCATGCACAAAGAAAATCCCTGTGGCGTATTTTAAGGTAGCTATAAACTACGAGAATCGGGGCTAAAAGCAGGTGCAGAGGTTTGTGGAAAAGGAGTCACATGATGCGGTCCTAGAGGAGTCACTGACACTGTAATACTTTATTCTTAATAATAGTACTATCCCCAATTTGTGACCTCCCATCACCCAAATCCTCCTACCACTGAAGCCAGTCCGTTCCCTTTATTTTAGAAGCCCCAAATTCTCATGTGATGAGCAATTCGAGACACAACAGTCTTGAATCTTCCCTGTTTCCCTTTACCACTGACCACGGGATAACTCTATGAGCACAGGAATTGTTTGTCAGTCCAAGGGAACCACCTCATGTTCTCCCACACATACCTTTTTGAGACTTCACTCACATCCTAGGAAGGAAAAAGACAGGTTAAGTGAAGGAGTAGTAGGTCATGTCTCATCCACATTCCTCATTCTCCCTCTACCACCCCACGATGTGACAGGAATAAAGACAGTCCCAGTGTGGAGGCCACAAGTAGAGATAAAAACTCAGTGCAGACGGTCCCTGAGAACCCATGCGAAGACATCAGAAAATGACTCAGTTGATTCATAAGTACCTTTATTTCTACCACTGTGTGTGTGTGTGTGTGTGTGTGTGTGTGTGTGTCTATGTTATGTATGGATAGCATCCATCATTTGCCAGGCATTGTGCCTGGTCCTAGAGAATCCCAGATGATGAAGTCGTAATTTTCACCCTTGAGTAGCTTAAATTCTATTCTGACTGCCTAAGACGCAGGTTCCTGGGGCCTTAAATATGGCTGTTTCTCAGACCTCACCTCCTCTAACCTCCTACCCAAACTTTGCTGACTTCATCCATCCCCTTGACGTCAACACACATGGGTTGATGATTCCCAAATGTGTACTTCTGCTGAGATCTTCCCCTGGATCCAGATTAATGTATACCCCAGCCAACAAGCCACGAGCACCTCAAATTCAAGATGTTTAAAAGCAAACTTACTAATGCAACCATTCTCTTATCTTCCATCCTCCTGACTGATACTAACATCCACTTAGTCACCAAATACTGTCACAAAAACTGCCATATAGTCACCCTGACACCCCATCTTTGGCCAAGTCAGTCCATTTCACACCCTTAACTTCCTTTAGCCACCTGCTGCTCACCATCGTCACTGCCACTGCTGGTCTTATTTCAGTAGAACTGTTCGATTGTCTACTTGGTCTCTCTTAATTCTGCTCTATACACCTCAGTGACCCTGAAGAAAAGGCCAACGGTTTGATCTGTGTAACAGAGGAAAAACTATTTTTTCTGTATTGGGGCTATTTATGGTTGCATTTCACAGAAACACAACTCAAACTAGCTTGAACGTAGGAAGTGGCAGAGGGGTTAGATGTGTCAATTTGTACTAGATATCCATGATTATATCAATCTTAAATCATAGCTGTACTGAGGAACGTAAATGGTCAACTGGGTGAGCTACTTCATGGCTATTTCCCTTATGTTGGCTTTATTCTCAGTGCTCACATTATGAAGCTTGTACCTCGGCTACCAAATCTCAGTGGGCAACAATGTCATGCAGATATGGAAAAGAAGAGTATCACAGGATGGAAGAATTCTGGACAACTGATTGTTAGGTAACACTCAAGTTTGAATGTCCATTGAGCAGTCATACCACCGGGTGTGGGAGTATCTGCACTACCAATGTGAATTGATGATTTGTTTTCTTTTTTTTTAAATTTTTTTTTTATTTCAGCATATTATGGAGGTACAAATGTTTAGGTTACATATATTGCCTTTGCCCCACCTGAGTCAGAGCATCAAGCATGTCCATCCCCCAGATGGTGCGCACCACACCCATTAGGTGGGTATATACCCATCCCCTCCCCCCCCACCGCCCAATACTCAATGAATGTTATTACTATATATGTACTTAAGTGTTGATCAGTTAATACCAATTTGAAGGTGAGCACATGTGGTGCTTTGATTTGTTTTCATTTAAGGAAAAATTTTTATAGTTTGAGGAGTCTGTTGAGGAGTTAGAGCAAAGGGGTGAAGAAGAAAGTATTCAGGTAACCTAATACCAAAGACAAGAACAAGAGGCCAGGAAAAATGAAGATGTGAAGCAGAAAGCAGTGAATAAAGAAAAGCTCTACTAGGTAGAAAGTAACTACCCCATGACTTCAATACTAGGACCCAAGAATAAGTAAACAAATAATTATTCCACTACCAAAGAAGGAGCAAGGGGAAAGCAAGAAGGCAAATAAAGGAACAGCAGAATATCACAAGATCACACTATTCACTCTACGTAGAAAACAGCTGCTCAAATGTCAACCTCAGTTCCTGTTCCTCCCTCTATCAACCCTCTCTAGACTTGATACCTCGCACCCACCCAACCTACATACATGTGGGCCAGAGCCCAACCCCCAGAGCCCTAGAGAAGAGAATAAAAGCAAAGAAGGGCTGCTAATCACATAAAAAATTCTCAAAGAACTTGAGTTTGGCATGTGTTTGACTGTAACTAAGCTGGGTAAAAAGCACCTGACAAGTCCCAACACAGCATCAGAGACAAGTGCCCGATAAGCAGTGGTTCCCACCCGGGGGAGAACAGTGCACTCCCTGGGATATATGGAAAAGTTTTTGGTTGTCACACCCGGGGTGGTGCTGCTGACATCTAGTGGGTAAATGCCAAGGACGCTGCTAAATATCCTACAAAGTACAGGAGAGCCTCTCACAACAAACAATTACCCAGCCTAAAATGTCAATAGTAGTGCCGAGACTGGAAAACCCTGCTATAGAACATCACTGGATACAACAGGTCTTCTCCACGGTATCAAAAAAACTTTGGACCACTCTTTAACGGGTCTTTCCCTTAGCATCTGTAGTCTAAATTATCTGTTTGACCCCGTATGTCTGAAGTTTAATAGGGAAGAGGCAGTACAGGGACAAAGGGATTTTTTTGTGTGTCCCCCGGAGGATGCCAGTCTGATGTCCAAGAAAGGAAGGAAAGTTAGTCTCTCTCTTCCTCGACTCTCAAGGAAGATCCGGCTCCTTCACGAGTTTTACCTGCAGCAGCTCCATCGCTGAGCCCTGGCATCGACGCTCCAGCTCTGAGATGAGCTCGCTCAGGGACTGGCTCTGCTGGGCCAGCTCCTTCTCAGCCTCTTCTATGACATTCAGCCCCTTCCGCTCTTGCTCCTCCAGCTTTTTCAGTTCCCGCTGCTCCACTTTGTCCAGGATGCTTCGCAGATTATTAAACTCTGTCTGGAGCCTGTCTCTCTCAGGCTCCATCTGATTCTTCGAAAACAGGGAAGAGAAAGAGGCTCTCGTCTGCTGGGCCGAGGGTCTCCTCTACAGGGGGCTGCTTTCCTGAGCCAGGCTTCCCTGGCAGGGGAAGGGTAAATGCCCCCAGGTGCCGGCCTGCAGAACCTGTTCTTTCCTTCTGTTCCCCCTTCAGCTCTCCCCACACCATTGGCCCCAGGCTGCCTTATCTAGGCCTTCTAGATACAGAATCTGATTCCTGGGTGAGGTTTAGATTCCAGGTAGCCTCCCTGGCCTCTCTTGACTCTGTATCAGCTTCTCCTTCCAATTCTGAGTGTCGATGTAGGGATCATTGGCCTGCAACTAACCTGTCTTTCCCAGGAGGCCAATGGGACTGAAACTGTAGAATAAGATCCAGAATTATGAACTCAGGGCACCCCCCAGCCATGGTTCCTCTCCTATGTGATTATCTCCAAAAACCTTGGTTCACTTCTGGTATGTTTGCTATCTAGCTACCCCTCTGCTCCCCTTGTTTGGAAAGGATGCAGCCAGGGACTAGGCAAAGGAAAGCTCTTCTAGACATGACATCAGGGGACAGACAGGACCAGGACTCCTTGGCCCTAGGCTGCCAGGACCTGCCCCGACTCCTCAGGAGGAGTCCCTCTTGCCTTCCAGGATTCCCTCTTCCATTGGATGCAAGCTTCTAGCTTCTCAGTTTCCTCCTGCTCTTTCTTCAGCTTCTTCAGAGACTCCTGAAATTTCTCCTGGAAGAAACACATCAGGTCAAGCAGGAGCAAGCTTCCAATTGCCTCACTACCCAGACAGGGAATGAATGAGGCAGAGGTTACGCTGACCTTCCAAGAAGCCTATCTTGCCCTAGGATGAAAAACCTCAGGCCAACATATCTTTTGTACACAGGGATGGAAACCAACAGGAGTAGACTGACTCTCTGTCCTCCTGGGGAAAGCGCCTGACCGCAAAGCACCTCAGTTTTTTTACCCTCATTGCCAACATATTTCCCACACTCAATCCACCAGGACCCCTTTTTGCACCCAGCAGCTCACTCTATTCAATCTTGTGCAGCAAAAAAAGAAATTAAGTCTCTACTCTTGATTGGGAGGCAGTTTCTAGATTCATCCTCTAGATAAAGGGGAGGACTACAAGAAATTAGAGAGCATGATAAAATTTAAACTCTCCCACCAAGGACCCCATCCTCTCCATGTCCCTCCATCCTGGGCTCCCACCTGGTACTCCTGGACAACCTCTTCCATTAGGAACGTTTGGTGACCATGGTGCTCCTGAGAACGCTCGCAAAGCCAGCAAATGACCTTCCCATCTTCCTTACAGAAGAGCTGGAGCTTCTCTCCATGCTCTGCACAAAGAATTATTTCCGGGTGCTTCCCCAGGCCCAAGGCTACCTCTTTGAGCCTCTCGGCTATGTTGGCCAGATGGGGATTGGGCCGGAGGTTGCCAGGCTTGTAGCTGGTCTGGCACACAGGGCAGCTGCTTTCCTCTTCCTGGTTGATCACTGAGTTCCCGCTGTTCTGTGTGAGGCAGGCTTGGCAGAAGCTGTGGCCACAGTCTACGCTCAGGGGTTCTGTCAGGAGCTCCAGGCAGATGGGGCAGGTCACCTCCTCTTGTATGTCCTCCAGCACTGAAGTCATTGTAGCTACTCTCCTGGCTCCTGCCAGCCCCCCCTGACTTCTAAAATACTTCCTGCCTAGATGAATAAGCAAACAAAAAAGGATCAGGGTAAGAAAGGGGACCGGGAGTTAAAGGGATGCTGACTGTCCTGTCCTGGATAAAGAGGCCAGACTCCTGGGGTAACAATGGCTTCTCATTTTAATTTCCAACACTTTCTTTACCCTGGCTCCTATGAGATATCAATTTCCATCTTATCAGAGCAGGGATTATGATTTCCTTTTCCTCCTACTGGATGGAGGGATAAACTCAGGCCCTGGGGAAGAGGGTCTTGTGTGAGCCACCACCTGTCTGATGTTTTCTCAGCCCACCAAAACACAACCTCAGTGTTAAAAGCACCAAGACTCACTGCTGCCTTGGAATTCTTGCATTTGCTGTTCCTGCTTCAAGGGTGACCCTTCACCCTGATATGTGCATGACTCACTCAGTTTTTACCTGTTCTCGTATCAGAAGGATCTAATGTTCTGTCTAGCCTATCTAAAGCACACTCTCCATATATTGACCTGCTTTATTTTTTTACTTATCACCACCTGATACAGATCTTTAATTGTCTGAATCCTCCCAGTGGAATGTAAGCTCCATGAGATCAGAGACTTTGCTTTTGTTCATAGTTGTACCCTCGGGAGTCAGCCCAGTGCCTGACACACAGGTTCTCAACTTTCAATGAATAAAAAGCTAGAACCTCTTCACCCTCCACGAATGACAAGACCTTTCTTGTAAGCTCTTTCACTTCTTTGCCATCGTCCTGGCATCACTTTCTGGTATGTGATCTCCAAGATCAAAGGTCTCAATGATTATGTAGACACTTCTGCCTCCTGACAGCCCTGCTCCACACAGAGCCCACCTGTCTCCAGACTCCCCTCCCAGAAAAAAACAAAGAAACAACAATGACCGCAATAAGGGGAGGTAATATTTTTACAACTAATGCTTCTGTGACCAGTTGTGATTTAGAAATCATATTCTCCTGCTTTTTGTATCCCTCAAAGGACAACTCTGCATAAATAAGAGTATTCTTGGCTTTTCAACAAGGAGATTAGAGACATTAAGTGATGCATGCATTTTGTAAGTCGTAGAGTTGGCATAACCTAACCTTTCAAGGATCCTAGTCGCAGCTCAGCCCACAACCTTGAACTTCAACCAAAGACAGTACAGGTAAAGGCAGTAAAAGTCAGGCACAGATTCAATGCTTTCGGAGTGTGGAAATGGGAGCAATTGCATTTGAGGATGGGATTTCACTGGGACCTGTCATAAACTTCGACAGTATGGTAAGATCCTAAGGGGGCTTGTGTGTAAAAGGAACGTGGGCAGGTAGTGCAGTTGAGCCCTTATATCCTCACTGAGAAATATTATCTTCATTCTCAACTCATTTTTCTTGGAAGTTTTCAGTTGCTAAATTATATTACTGTTGTTTGAAATAACATCACGAATACTCTTTAGACATTTAATCTTTTCTTTTTTTACTGTTTTCAGCATTGAGCCATTTTCATTGGAAGCCATTTGCTCTGCCTGCCTAGCTGGAGTTGTGTTCGGGCCACTCAAGAGCCAGTGTGCACTGCCTATTTGAAGGTGCACTGACCCTGGTCCCAGGCATGATCCTGTCATATTGGACAGGCCACAGCGTGGCCAGGAGCAGGTGAAATTCCACAATTTGTCTTTGGTTGGTTTACCAGCAAAAGCAAATGTACGCTAATATAAAACATGGCCAGTGTGGGCATAAGACCACAAGGCCCTGTAAATTGTAGCAATTTTCCCCCATCTCGAGGACCTGGTAGGTTAAAAAAAAAAAAAAATCAAATTGCCTGCCAATAACAACACTCCCATCAGAAGAAAGGGCCTCAGAAAGTGTTCCAGATAAGGGAAAAAAGGTTATAGGACATCAACGTGGCCCAACAGGGCAACCGCGAAGAGGGCGAGGTGGGCGTAGTGAGCTGAAAACTAGGCTCGGTGCTGCCACCTAGTGTTCAGTGGTGCTCCTGCAAGTCACGGACTGGGTCATCAGCTTTGCCCTGCTTAATATAATAGTAATGCTAACAGGAAGTATTTATTGAAAGCCCATGAGGTACTAGACAAGAATTTAATTATTTTGTATGTAGTAACTCAATAATTCCTCGTAATAATACTACGAGTGTACCTTAGATTCCATTTCATAATTATATAAACTGAGGTTAAGTAGCTCCTTCAAGTGGTAGAGCCAGTTTTGAATGCAGATACTCAGGCTCTTACTATTCCTTTATGATCCTTATCACCATAAAGGGTCCAGAATAAATTATTAACAAATTAATGAACTCTGCACATCTAATTGGTATTAATAACTGGTGTTATAGAAGTACTCATCTATCATCTGAGATACTGTTTAACCAAGTCAAGCACACCTGTGGGAACTGGACATTTAGTTGGTTTGTTAACATCTCCTACCACACCCACATCACCGTACTTGCCCACTGCACTATACAGGTATATTGCTGTTGTCAAATTATCATTAAAAGGACAGAGACCCAATCTTTCTTGCTCTGCCATGTACATCAGACCTCAGTACTGCACCAAACACAAGAAATGAGCAATTAACTTATAATGGATTTAAAATTATAACTTATTGCTGAGCTTATAGTTGGACTTGAAGTTGGCACTGGAGTATGGAAATAAATGTGTTATCTTTTGAAATTGTTAATATTAAAACATAATTGTGGTAGTATTATACTTACTATTTTAACTGAAAACCCATTCCACCCTAACACACACACACGCACACTTTTGCTTCAGGCAAAACTGCACTTGGTATACACAATTCTCTTGACGCAGATTTTCTAATCTCATAAATGCAACGTACTAATAGCCCAAACTGGAAAGAATCCATGAGATCACTAACTGGTAAATGGACAAATTGTGGTATATCCATACAAGGACATATTACCAAACAATTAACTCAAACTGGTGACACATACAACAGAATAAATCTCAAAAACATTATGCAAAGTGAAAGAAGCCAGATACCAACGATAAGTTACTGTGTGATTCCATTTATATGAAATCCTAGAAAAGGCAAAGCTATAGTATTTAAATGTACATCAGTGCAAGCCAAGGCCCAGGGGTGTGAGAAGGAGATGAACTGCAAAGAGGCAGAAAGAAATTTGGAGGGTGACAGAAATGCCCTTTATATGTCCTAATTGTATTGGTGGTTATACAACTGAATACATGTCCAACTCACAGAGTTGGCCAAGTGTGGTGGCTCCCACCTGTAATCCCAGCACTTTGGGAGGCTGAGGCAGGAGGATCGCCTGAGGCCAGGACATCGAGACCAAACTGGGCAACATAGCAAGATCCCATCTATAAAAAAAAAATTAAAAATTAGCTAGGCCTGGTGTCAAAATTAGCTGGGCCCAGCTATTCAGGAAGCTAAGGCGGGAGGATCACTTGAGGTCTAGAGTTCAAGGCTGCAGTAAGCTATGATTGCACCACTGTACTCGAACCTGGGTGACAGAGTGAGACCCTGTCTTTAAAAAAAAAAAAAAAAGGAAAATTTTTAAAAATAGAAAACTCAGAATTGTATGCTTAAAATTTTTAACTTAAGATGTAAACTATAACTGAATAGAACTGAAAAAAGAAGAGGAGGAAATACAATAAGAAGAAGTAAAGGCTTGGCTTCTGATCTTCTAAGCATAAACTATATATAACTGTGTTGTCAAATATAGTAACCACATGTGGCTATTAGGTACTTGAAGTGTGGCTAGTCAGAAATGGGATGTTTTAAATACAAAATACACATGGAATTTTGCAGATTTAGTAAGAAAAAATAAAGCATCTCAATAATTTTATATTCATTATGTGTCCTAATAATATTTTGCATGTATTGGGTTAAATAAAATATATCAAAATGAATTACACCTGTTTCTTCTTACTTTTTAACGCAGCTAGTAGAAAATATAAAATTACATATGTGCTCCCATTCTATTTCTATTTCATTATATGTCTTTTTTTTTTCCCTATCGAATGTGCTACTTTAGATATCCAAGACAGAGAAAGGTTCTTGAGCGGAAAAGATGATGTAACAGTTGATGTCTTTTGTCAAAGGGTTTAAAGTTGAGGCTGGGGAAAGGAAGAAATTGTGAAGGAGGAGAGTATACAGTCAGCAGAGGTTTGAGTGACCCTTGTCCACACACTATCAGGCCCCTGACCATCCACTGCGGCTGTGTGCAGCCCAGAGGAGACATGGGAGGCTGACAGTCTCCAGCTAAAGCTATGCCTCCAGAGCAGTGCTAATGGGCTGAGAAAAGGCAGTCTGGTTGTGTGAATAGTGAGATTAGAGGAGCCTGAGGTCCCAGAGGCCCGTGGATCAAATTAGCAGATGAAAGGGGCCAAATTCAAGACTGAGTGGGACCAGTTAAATTGGAAGCAGATGCCTGAAAAAGAAGCTCATATGGTCTGCTAACATTGGCATCCACTGGAGCTCTTTAGACATAATCTCAGTCTCACCCAGACCAATTCAGAATCTGCGGATTCAGAATCTGTGCATTAATAAGATCCCCAGATGATTCATATGCACATTAAGGCCTTAGAGAAAGGATTCTCTTTCCCAAGTGGAACAATTTAGAGTGCAAAACAACTAGAAATGGGGGAGGGAGTGCCAGAGAATGAACTGCTATTTAGATCTGCAGGATCAATTAGAATGGAAACTCACATTGATACCAAAATTGCTTTGAGAATAAAAATCAGTGACTGAGCAGGGGATACCAGGGCTGGTCCAGGCTTGGGGCTCAGAATAAGGGCTAGGAATGAGAGGAAAGGGCTCCTCATCCCCTGACCCACTGGGAGCCCTAGTGAACATGGAGTACATCGGTGGCAACTGCATTTTTTGTAAGTGAGTTGGGCAAGTGTTCTTGTGCTTTGGGAATAACATTATTCTTAACCTTTGTGTAGAGTTATATTTCACTTTATTATCTGGAATTAATTATCTAACAGATAGCATTCGATAGATAAATATTTGAGTTGGGTCCTGGCTGACGCCTGTAATCCTAGTACTTTGGGAGGCCCAGGCAGGAGGATTGCTTGAGGCCAGCAGACTAGCCTGAGCAAGAGTGAGACACCCATTTCGACAAAATATAGAAAAAATTAGCCACGCGTGGTGAAATGTGCCTGTAGTCCCAGCAACTCAGGAGGCTGGGGCAGGAGGATCACTCCAGCCCAGGAATTTGAGGCTGCAGCGAGCTATCTATTATCACGCCACTGCACTCCAGCACAGGTGACAGAGCAAAACCCTGTCTCAAAGTAAATAAAAAAATAAAATTTGAATTTGAACATGATCAGTTTCAATTTTTTTAAGCTCCACTTCAAAAGAGTATCTCTGGCATTTAAGAATTGTTTTGATAATGCATTTTTTTTAAAGCTAGGCATGGAGTTTATCAATGATAATGACCATAATCTGAGTATTTATTTGTCAGGCAGTCTCCCATATGTTTAAACCTCTGCCTCACTTAATCGTCACCAAAATTCTGAGATATATATATATATATATATATATATTATTCTTAACATTTTATGGATGGAAGAAAATGAAGTTCGAACAGGGCAAGTAACAGTCCCAGGACACACAGCCGGCGTCTAAGTGTCAGACCCAGGATTTGAGCACCTGCGGTCTTGCTGCAGCATCTATGCTCTTAAACCACACGTTTGTGTCTGGAGGGATTGACTGATTAAATTAAATGTTCACTCTAACCTCAATGAGCTTCATTTGCAGTGAGGCAGAAAAAAATTATCTATAAGTTTGAAAAGGGAAAGGACCTTATTTCTTTCACTGCTTTGTCCTCTCTGCCAGAGGTGACAACAAGTGGCAGTCACAGAACGGTAGACCCCGCCCCCCCTTTTACCAGCACATCTGGGGACGAAAAGCAGCGTCAGGTGGCCACGGCCTTCAGAGCAAACCAAGGAGTCTTACGCTGATTCTAAGCGACAGACGGCGCGCACTCCGCTCTTGTATCTACACTCAACCACGCGCGTTTCCTCTCCTTTCGGAGGAACGCAGTGCTCCCCCCTCCGCCAACCTTTGGCCTCTGACCCGCAGGTCGGGCGGAAACCTAGTCCTCCAACTCGCCCGGGGAGGAGTCGGGACCTCACGGGGTGGAGGACGAGCGCGCTCACTTCCTGGAGCGGCCAGGCGGGGACGGGGGGAGGGGATGCTGACCTCCGAATCCACGCCAGACCGACGGGGTGCGGTTACTCCCTGACGGGAAACTTCCCGAGCGGCCTCTCCTCCATCCGGTAGCTTCCACAGTCAGGGCTGAGCTCTCACTGCCCTTTACACGGCCTATTGCTGGCTGCAAAGGTGCGTCTTCGGTGCTCCTGTCCCAAACGTGAGTCAACTCAAAACTGCAGCGGTCTCCCTCTCTGTTCCTCCATTCCGAGAACCCCCAGCCCAACGTGCAGCGCGGGCCAAACTCTCTGTACTAAATGGGGACCGTGGTGGCTGGCCAGAAAATGGATTTGCCAACTAACCTGGAAGCGCGGCCGGGGTCAGAGCCGAGGATTAGCAGCTGCGGCGTCCTCCACCGCAGCCGAAAGACCCCGGGGGAAGGGGCGGGGCCAGGGGAGGGGGAGGTGCAGCCGGAGGGGGTGTGCGTCCCGCCCGGCCAGGCCCGGGCTCCCACAGCTCCATGGGGGTGGGCCTCGGTGCCCCATCGCAGTGAGGGAAAACAAGGTATTCTTTGAAGGCAGGCGCGCAAACCTGTTCCGCTTACCTGATGCACAGCAGGTTCTGAGGCCTTTGAGAACACCTCGAGGCCAGAGAGGACGCTTGTAAATTGTCTTCAGTTTACTGTAGTCTTCTAACATCATGTAAGGGTTTAATAACATTGATAATACACCTCTACTCCGTATTAACGTATTAGTTAAAATGTCTAAATAGGTAAAAATATCTAAAGTTATATGAGTGAGTAAAGGATGAACGCTTGGGATAATGGCATGTTTTGCAAAAACACTATTAAAATTTGTCAATTTAAAAATACATATATATGTATATATACCTGTGTGTGTAACTATAATTTTAACCTATAGAAATGAGAGCCCACAAATCTTTGTTTATAGGGCCTATGAATATACACAAAGCTTACAGAGCCTAGGAACTGTAACTATAGGGTTTCAATGGCACAGCAACCCCCAGAAGAAAAAAATGTCAAACTTGATGATTGTCGCCTGATCTTAGAAGGTCGGTTAGAGGACGGAGGTATAGAGGAAGGAAAGACTGAGGTGTTCAGATAAAAGCCAGGATAGACAGGATGTTGCCATGGAGAAAATTGGGTTAAGTATCAAGAGATTGCCCTCAATAGGCCCTCAGACCTTCAAATAGAAGGTTATCAGAATCTCAAAACGAGAAGTGCAGACATGTGTCACTATTCCAATGAGAGTACCTCAGGTCCTTGGGGTTAGGAAGCCAAACAAAGGGTACTTTGCGTCACCTCCATCACCAGGGTTTTATGTGCGGTTGCCTCCACATTGCCCATGGATGATGCTGCAGGTTGAAGCCTGCTTATGCCCTGAGATCCTCTTGGGCCCACCCAAACTGCCCAGTGTGGACATCAACCTGCACAGCACACTTTTAAGTCCCCTGAAACATAAGATGGTATGATTGACACCCAGAGGGTTAGAAGTGATGGAGAAGCCCAATACAGAATCCCTTCTCAGACCCTTTTCTAAGAGCCAGTATAACTGAAGTAACTTACAGGCTCTGTAGTTTTGTCAGCAGAGGGCTTTATTTGTGAAGCCAGGAGGCTCAGTTTAAAAGAGCATGTTTTTCAGTGTGCAGAGTTTTTCTTTTTTGTTTGTTAACCAAGGCAGTTTTTATTTTCTCTATAATCAATTTCTCATCTTGAACTGGGATACTGGGCATTCCAACGATTGGAAAGAAATTAAGGTACTTGGCAATAATTCAAGGGATCTTAAAAATTTAAACATAAATTTACCATATAAGCCAGTAAAATCTACTCCTAGGAAACTACCCAAGAGAAATGAAAACATATGTTTTCGTTTGTGCACAAAGACGTGGATGCAAATGTTCATAGCAGTTTTGCTCATAAGTATTAAAAAATGGAATAGTCCAAATGTTCATCAAATGTTGAATAAATTAAAAAAACACAAGGGAATTTTATTAGCATTAAAAGAGAACCAAGTATGTAGGATTCAGTGGCTTAGTGGGATGGTGTGAGGCATTTAGCAGGATAGGTTTGAAGGTTATGGGGCCACAGATTTGCTGACAGCCCCAAGTCCCTGAGTACTCTAAGCACTTGCAGTTCTAGATGCATCAAGGGATCCAGCCTGCTAATATAACACTCAATGTATTAAACACTCAATATATCCCAGGATTATTGCTTACGGCCCAGGGCAAAGGGCCAAGATTTTTTAATAGCAGGAACTGGATATTAATTTGACAGTAAAAAGGTTTCAAAAAAAGCAAGTAGGACCATGACAAAAGGTGCAGAGAACATTTTCACAGCCAAATAGTGATTAAAAACACAGACGCTGGAGATAGATTTTCTGTTAGTAAATCTCTAACATACTGTATTCCCTGTGAGGAAATCTCTAATGTAATATATCCACAGGAGATAGATTTCCTGTGAATAAATCTCTAGTATATATTTTTTCAGTATGATTTGTTTGTAAGCAATATTGGATGATTGATTCCTTGTGTCAGAAATGTCTCCTCTTCTCTCATTGAAAACCCTCCTCTCATTATTGCCACCCACTGGGAGCTGATGGAAACAGAAGGAAAAAAATAGATGTCACAAGGCAGAGACCAAGACTCAGGGTAGTTTATTCTTGAGCATTCAGCATGACAGGGATAGCTGGATGTTCTGTTAGACAGAATCAGTTATTAATGTCTGATAAGAGGAGGAACTTCAGGAAAACTAAGTAGAAACAGATTTCAGTGAGGAAGATTTCTTGTTCCAGAGGCTGAAAAATGCTATAAAAACAAGCTGTTAATTTGGGGTTTTGATGCTTGTGGTTATCAAAGATGGACCGAATTAATATTTTCTTTTTTCCCTTCTTTCCTATCTGCCTTCCTTTCTTCCTTGTTTGTTTATTTTCTTTCCAGTTTTCCTTCTTTCTTTTCAGCTTTCCTTTTTTCTTTCCCTCTGTTCTTCTTTCTTTTTAACAGATGCATATTAAATGGCATATGTGGTGCAGCATGGTATTTAAGTTTATAGACTCTGGAACCGGTTTTGTCCATTCCAATATTCTGATAATTTGTCTTCTTGATTCTAGCTTGATTTCTGTTAAAAGATAGTTAAAAAAAAAAGTGAAATCATGAGATTTATAGACATATAAAATGAACACATACTAAAGATTTTATTTAGTTAATTAATTAAAGAGGGAATCAGCAAGATGGTATAACTATTCCAAAGAAGAATTTAAAAACACACACATATATAGGCAATCAGAAAAACCTGCAACAAATTTACAAGTAGATGAAAACAAGTCAAGATCCACAATACATCTACATTTGAGAGACAATGTATTTGCATTTCTATGGACAAAATCATTTGCATTACTATCAGCTTAATATAATGTACATAATTAAAAGAGCTCAAAGACAATAAAAAGCTAAGAAAACTCAACAGAGTGCACTAAGTAGGACATCCTGTAATCATTTTTATCTATTTCAAAATCTTTCATAGTTTTTTCATCTAAGACTCCATCTACAGTGGCTATTAGACTGACTCATTTAGAAAACAAATAAGTATACTCCATTGAGTCTCTTGCAAATGCAAACCTCTCAGCGTGAATTTGTGAAGAAAAGAAAAACTTTGTTTACCTGAAATGAGAATGGTGAAAAAGCCTGTGGCAAGAGATACAGCTGGAGGATGAGACAGAACAATTAACAACAGTTCTGTGTGCCGCAATTTGGAAGTTGAAATTTAGCACACAGGCAAAAGGAGTCACGGAGGATTTTTATTTTTGGTATCTATGTGTGAGGGGAATAATTATATAGTCTTTTATTCTTAATATAACAGCTTTATTGAGAACAGTTTATATACCATAAAATTCATCCATTTAAATTGCACAATTCAATGATTTTTTTAGTATATTCAGAGTTGTGCAATTATCACCACAATCAATTTTAGAATATCTTGATCACCCTCCCAAAAAACCTGTATCCCTTAGCAGTCACTCTTAATTTTCTTTCCACTCTCCCAACCCCTAGCCCTAGGCAACCACTAATCTGCTTTCTTGCTGCATAGATTTGCCTATTCTACTTATTTCATATAAATGGAATCATATAATTTGTGGTCTTTCTTTCATGTAGCATTATACTTGCAAGGTATATCAATGTTTATCATGTATGAGTATTTTATTCCTTTTGATGGCTGAATAATATTCCATTGCATGGATTTTTCTACATTTATTGATCCATTCATCAGTTTTTGGACATTTGGCTTGTTTCCAATTTTCAGTTATTATAAATAATGTGGATATAAATTTTCTTATACAAATTTTTGTTTAGACATAGGTTTTTATTTCTCTTGGGTATATACCTAGGAATAGACTTGCTGGGTCATGTTTGTACCCCTTTGAGGATCTGTCAGACTGTTGGCGACTGCACCATTCTACGAATGATAAAAGGGTTCCAGTTTCTTCACATCTTTTTCAATACTTGTGTATCTTTTATTAAACTCATCTTAGTGAATGTGAAGTGGTATCTATTTGGTATTTTGATTTGCATTTCCCTAAGGGTTAATGATATTAAGTGTCTTTTCATATGCTACTGGCCATTTGTATATCTTCTTTGGAGAAAAGTCTATTCGGATCATTTGCCCATTTTTAAAATGGGGTTATTTTTCTTTTTATGTAAGAGTTTTTTATATATTTTGTGTATTCTAAATACAAGCCCATTATGAGCTCTATGATGTGTAAATATTTTCTCCCATTCTATGGGTTATCTTTTCACTTTCTTCAAATGATTGTATCATTTGGTTTATTCACAGTATATTTTTATAGGGTAGATGTGATGTTTTGATACAGGCATACAATATGAATTAATCAAATCAGGGTGATTGGACTATCCATCTGTAGCACATTTATTTATATGCTAAGTGGCATCATAAGATAGATATTAATATAAATGTTATATATTATTGTTTCCCTTTTAAAGATAAGAAAGTTGGGACATGACATAGAGAAGTGAAGGAACTTGGTAAATTGCCTAGAGTCACACAATTAGTAAATAGAAGAGTCAGAATTCCCACAAAGATCTGGAACCCAAAACGTGATCACTATTCCTTACAGTTTTCTCCTCTACGTAACAAGAATGTTGATAACTTCTCTCTCTAATTTTCATTATCATTGTCTTGAGGATGCAGAGAGCTATGTGGAAAGAAAGAGGAAAATGAACAGAACATTCATTGAGTGCTTACTATGCAGCAGATATGTAATGTTATATCATTCTCATCATCTTTATAGGTGAGTAGAAAATTAAGTTCATTGATATTATGAAAACTCCCAAGCTTATTGAACAAGTAAGTAGTATATCTGACTTTTAAATCCACCTCTTCTGTCACTTAGCACAGTTCTCTCCTCTACATGACACTGAATCCCAAGGATGAGAAGAACTTCCTCAAAGAAGAATGTAGAGCAGAAAAATGACATTAAAATTTTTAAATGAGAATTTTAGATGCATACACATATTGCATATCTTCTATCAGCAGGTTCTCATGCTTTGGGGCAATGGGGATAAAAAGCCTTGTAAAATAATCTTTTCCCTCAAGGAATGTACAGACGAGACAGGGAGTTAAGGCACAAACATGAGATGATCTTTGATAAAACAAGAAGGCACATGCTCATAATTCAACAAAATAGTGATTTAGATCAAAGTGGAACAGAATCTCAAAAGATGGATCTTTTAATGTGGGCTGAGTATGGGAGTGGGCAGGGTTAAGATGTGAACTATGTTTTCAAGGATGAGTTGGTCTTGGACTAAAACTCACGCTAAGTTGTTCTTCTCAGTCTCAGAGAACATCAGTTGAGGCAGTGTTATTGTCCTGGTGTTAATAATTAATGATTATTGAGCAAGTTATTAAATTATATACAGATGTTTATATTTTTAAAAATATCCATTAAAGAATATATAAATCCATAGCTATTATATTTGAGTAGATATTTTGACTTCTAATTTTAATGATGAATATAATTTTTAAATACAAAGCATATTTGGATGGAAAATAGTATTCTATCCCTATACAATTATCTATATTTTGAGGAAAACTCTTCAGAACATGTAATGGTAATGCAGGTTTATT
The DNA here is from genome assembly GCA_028533085.1 of Varecia variegata. Classification (NCBI taxonomy): domain Eukaryota; kingdom Metazoa; phylum Chordata; class Mammalia; order Primates; family Lemuridae; genus Varecia; species Varecia variegata. The sequence goes on along the minus strand of CM052438.1, from coordinate 140,289,235 downwards.
TGATAAAAGTTTTTGAAATTATATGTTCATATTTAAACCAATAAATGGATGTGCCCACCTATGTATGCTGCTGTGTGTTAGTATTTCTGAACTTGGATATATACACCTGTGTGATCCTGGATTTGTGTAGCTGGTAAGAAAAATAAATATACCATGAGACTATAAATTTTTTTTTTTTTTTTTTTTTGAGACAGAGTCTCACTCTGTTGCCCGGGCTAGAGTGAGTGCCGTGGCGTCAGCCTAGCTCACAGCAACCTCAAACTCCTGGGCTCAAGAGATCCTCCTGCCTCAGCCTCCCGAGTAGCTGGGACTACAGGCATGTGCCACCATGCCCGGCTAATTTTTTCTATATATATTTTTAGTTGTCCATATAATATCTTTCTATGTTTTTTAGTAGAGGCGGGGTCTCGCTCTTGCTCAGGCTGGTCTCGAACTCCTGAGCTCAAACGATCCACCCACCTCGGCCTCCCAGAGTGCTAGGATTACAGGCGTGAGCCACCGTGCCTGGCCCGAGATTATAAATTTTTAAACATGACAATTCTCAGAGGTTCCCCCACAATGAGAAAGATGTCGAATTTGCCAATAAATGTCAAAATTATATATACAAGTGATTAAGAACACAATAGGGAGCCAATGCAAGTAGATGTTGAGAAAAGTCCTATTTGGATGGTAAATTTAGGGTAAGTTATCACATTTCCCTCTAATTAGTTAGTTCTTCTTGAGCTAATGGGAGATAAGACCACATTTGATAATAGGTAAAAGAGAATGGGGTGGGTACTACCATAGATTTCCAAGAAAAGAAATCAAAGTTGGGTTTGAGTAGAATATATCTTTAAATAAATTGTGACATGGATGACAATAACATGGGGATAATTGGAAGATGTAGAGATGAGAATGGAGTGAATATAGGACAATTGCTAATTTTAGGAAAGGGTTAGGTTGAATCCAAGTTGGGAGCATTTATTTAGATTCTTTGGCCATATTTGAAAACATCTGCTTAGCCCCTTCCAAAATTTGCTTGGTCCTCACTCCATAAATAATGGGATTGAGCATAGGTGGGATGACCACATAGAGGTTGGCCAGGAGGATATGGACATAGCGTGGGATACGTCTCCCACCAAACCTGTAGGCAAAGACAGAAAAGAGGGCAGGGATATAGAAGAGAAGGATTACACACACATGGGAGCCACAGGTGCTCAGGGCCTTGGAGCGTGCCTCTCGAGAAGGCAGGCGGAAGACAGCTCGGAGGATGTGGATGTAGGAAACAGCAATAAGGATGATGTCCAGGCCTGTGGAGAGGAGAGCAGCTGCCAACCCATACCAGACATTGATGGAGATATCAGAACAGGACAGACGGGCGATGCCCATGTGTTCACAAAACGTGTGTGCAATGATATTGATCCGGCAATAGTGCAGGCGCTTGAGGAGAAAGATGGATGGAAACATGATGATGAAGCTGCGGGTCAAGGTGGCAGTGGCAATCTTCCCAATGACCTTACTCGTGAGGATCGTGGCATAACGCAGAGGGGAGCAGATGGCCACATAGCGGTCAAAGGCCATGGCCAACAGGACAGCAGAGTCGGCCACAAAGAGAAAGTGGATGAAGAACATCTGGGTGAGGCATCCATCAAAGGAAATGTGGCTGGAACCAAGCCAGAAGTTGGCCAGTGCCTTGGGCATGGTGGAGGTAGAGAGCAAGACATCAGCACTGGCCAGCATGGACAGGAATATGTACATGGGCTCATGCAGGCTTGGCTGGGAGAGGATGACACAAATTAGAATGCCATTGCCTGCCAGGGAGGCTACGTACATGGTGCAGAAGGGGATGGAGAGCCAGATGTGTAGGTGCTCCAGCCCAGGGATGCCAGTGAGGAGGCAGCCTGTTATGCGTGTATCAGAGTTGTTCACAGCAGTTATACCATTAGCAGATAAAAGGGCCATGATTTTCTGCAGAGCCCTCCTCACCTGTGCCACAGGGGAAAAATAGCTTCAAACTTTGAATACATTAGCAGAGTGCCCATAAAGGCTTGCAAACAACCATAAGGTCTGCACATATTCATAGACTTTACAATAGTTATGGACTCTGTACACAGGCATATTATCTATAGACAATCACACATAGGCTCTGCACAAAGTGCACAGTTACAGGCTCTGTGTCCTTATTCAGAAGCTCTCCACACAGCTGTAAGACTTTCAGGAAATTACAGGGCTCAGAATCACTGCCAGACTCAGCACAGTGCCACAAGTTCTGAAAAGAACAGGGATAGCTAGAACATCAAAAACATTCTCTACAATCTCTTTGATTTGGGAACTATAATGAGCTCTGCAAAAGCCCCAGGCTTTGCACAGAGGACTGCAGTCCCACGCAGAAGAGCCATTGCCTCTGCTTAACAGGCTGTGTGGATGAGTAGGGTTAAGGACGGTGGACACTATGGGCCCTATATCTCCTTTCCCTTAGGCACAGATGCTCTGCTAAGCATGGAGGCAGTGAAAATTGCTATGCTGTTTAGAAAGAACAATAGATAGGCTGTGAAAGAAAACACTTGGGTCAGAGATTTCCTCTGTCAGCTATTGACTACATACACACACAAATACATGTATGCATACTTACATACATGTATCCATATGTGCATATATGTATGTATACATACGAGGACTACTACCTTTGCAGGTGACAGCAGCACCTGCATACATCTTTCTTCTCCAACTTGACTCCAGCTACCCTCCTGAATAATGAACCTCCAAGGCAGCCTGTGCTCTCAGCGTCTGCCTATTCTCCATTCCAGTGATTTCTGCCTTCACTCCAGTTCAGGCACCCATTGAAGTTTCCACACCTCAAAGCTGAACAAGTCCAGTGTCTTCACTTCAAATGTCTATCCCGCAGATCCTTTTCTTAGACCTCCCACTCCCTATATGCCCAACGCCCCTGTCTATGGGTTCCTCCTCCTATCATTTTTGGAAACTTTTTTACCTTCCAATGTGCTTCCTCCAATTAAACATCTCTTGGCCACCAAGGAAATTTACATTGTTAAAGAGTAGAATCAGGGCAGAGGTAGACTATTTAAAGTTACATAAATACCTTAAATACAAGAACAGAAGCAGATTTCATTCACTTTCACTTGGCTTCAGGCTTCAACTCTGCCAGCCTGAATTCGTGATCAGAAACTTGCATGATACTGACCATATTTTACCACTTTTTTTTCCCTCAGCCATTGACAATACTTTATCTGGCTCATATTCCTAGTTTCCATTCTTAGGTACTGTATTTTTTTTTTGATAAATTCATATATCTAATCTATTACAAATTTAGGCAATTTCCAGGGAAACCTCTCTGTCATCCTTGAACTCATTCCTTATTGGTTTCTCAACATACGAATATTGGCTCCAAACCGTCTCTTCCTTCCTCTCCTCCAAGCCCCAGTACAGCAGATGGGCCTATCTCAGCGATAACAGAAAAATCCAGATCATGAAGCACAAAGTCCTTTATCTTCTTTTCTCTGCACTCTGGCTGTCCTTCTCCATCCTTTAACTCTTCTTTTTACTGGAGAAAGTATTACTTCTACTATTTCAGTGAATTCATATAACCTGTTTTTGAATCCTTTACCTGACTCCTCTGTCCAGGAACTTGACCTGTTTACCCTTTATGCATGATTTTCCATAGTTTAACTTTTCCTTCCACTGTTCCTCAATGTCTGAGGACAAAACCTATATGTGATTTATGATTTTTGCATCCTCCTTGGGAGCTAGGGATTAGTTACTCACCAATCTCCCCATCCTCACCTGGAAAGTGACCCTCTGGACTGTTCTTTTTCCATCCCTCTCCCCAGGAGAACATAATTCATGCCAACTACCCTAATCTAGTCCTCTCTTTGTCCTTCTGTCTCTCTGTGAGCACTGCCACAGAGCTGTCCACTTATCTAGTGCCCGTTTCTCACCCTCCTGTCCATCCTAAAAATATCTGACCTAGACTTACCTCCCCAGTGCCACCTTCTCAGAGTCTCAGTTCCTCAAACTCCACACAGTTCAACCTTCCTTAATATATAGAACTGAATCTCAGGTCTTGCCTCATACATTGTTTATTCTCTCCTCTCCTCTGGGAGCAGGGATTCTCCTGCCACTGTGTGCCCTTTCTGTTCTCAGCTCCAATTCCCTTCTTGACCATTAGGGCGGATGTGTCCCCATTTAACACAAAGGTAAGGCACATTCATATATGCTTTGACATAGAGCCAGATAGAAGAATTCTACTGATGCACCCTCTGAACATCTGAGGGCTGGGGAAGGGTTCAACAACAACCCAGAAGCTCTTGGCCTGAGAGTTTTTGTTAATTTTTTTTTCCATTTCCTATTCCAGTACTAGTTCTCTTCTGTGCCTTCAATCCCACTCTTTATTCTCTCTTTTTCTTTTCCCGTTGTCCTTCCTAAAGCATTTTTCTTTTGGACTTTTTTCATTCATCATCTTCTTAGTGTTTTTCTTCAAACCCATGTTTCTTTTACACCTCGGCACCCTCTCTTCACCCCTCACTACAGCTAAAAATCTGTTACATTCATATGACAACCTAAAGGGAAGGATGTAGAGGGATCATTTCCATCTTGCTCATTCAAACACTTGACAAAGCTTGACTGATCCTTTCTTTGGTCAGCATTTGAGGTCGATTGATGAAGGAATCATGTCTCCTTGCCATGAGCAGCTACAAATAATTACACTACAGAAATGAGTGCACAGTGCTGGGGGAGTCCAGAGTCCAGAGGGAAAATTATTCCTGGTGTAGTTAGGGGAGGTCAAATTGTAGTTAGAATTGAGAAGAGTGTGTGTGTGAGTGTGTGTGAGTGTGTGTGTGTGTGTGTGTGTGTGTGTGTGTATGAGGTTATTGTGAGAGCCGGTTGAGACAATGAATACGAGAGCGCTTTACAGATGAAATAAATGGTGATGCTAATACTTTGGAGAATATGGATTAAGGGGTGAGAGGGAAATGAGGACACTAGAACCAGGGAATCTTTATTCAATAAATGGTTCTGGGAAAATCGGATAGCCACATGTAGAAACTGAAACAGGATCTGCACCACTCATCTCTCACAAAATCAACTCACTGTGGATAACAGACTTAAACCCAAGGCATGAAACTGTAAGAATTGTAGAATAAAATGTTGGAAAAACTCTTATTGACATTGGACTGCAAACTAGTACAACCTCTGTGGAAAGTAATATGGAGATACCTCAAAGAGCTAAAAGTAGAACTACCATTGGATCCAGCAATCCCATTACTGAGCATCTACCCAAATGAACAAAAGACATTCTATAAAAAAGACTTCTGCACTAGAATTTTATAGCAGCACAATTCACAATTGCAATGATGTGGAAACAACCCAAGTGCCCATCAATACATGAGTGGATTAATAAAATGTGGTATATGTATACCATGGAGTTCTACTCAGCCACAAAATCAGTGGTGATCTAGCACTTCTTGTTTTACTCTGGATAGAGCTGGAGCCCATTTCACTAAATGAAGTATCACAAGAATGTAAAAACAAGCACCACATGTACTAACCATCAAATTGGTATTAATTGATCAACACTTAAGTGCATATATAGTAGTAACATTCATTGGGTGTCAGGCAGTTGAGAGCGGGAAGGAGAGGATGGGTATATTCACAACTAATGGGTGTGGTGTGCACCATCTGGGGGATGGACACTCTTGAAGCTCTGACTTGGGTGGGGCAAAGGCAATATATGTAACCTAAACATTTGTAACCCCATAATATGCTGAAATAAAAAAAGAATAACTTTTAAGTTTCTACCATAAACAGCTGTATGTTTGACAGTACATTTCCAGCCACATAGTAAGCATTCAATAAATACACATGACATGAGAGAGTGGTTTATGTAAAAGTTTAACTTCCCTTGCTCAGGAGCCATTGCATTTCTTAAATCCAAGGAGTGTGTCAATGCATTCACAAGTAGAGACCACCAAAAAGTCTCATTCAGTGAACTAGAGGGTGATATCATCCAGAAATACCCTCACCTGATGGGGGAGTTGGAGTTGAGGGACTGAATGCATAAGAATTTGGAGGGCATTGAAAACCTGATAGTCATATCTGTCCCATAACAATTTCATCTGGAACCCACCAGCATTCTTTACTAATCAATTATCATTCCTCCAAATATTTATATAAACTTCTTGTGGAATCCAGAATTTAAAGGGTCACCATCACACCATTCTTTTAAGTCAGAATCTGGAGCTTGACTACTTTAATTCATTTATTTTTTCAAAAAAAAATTTTTGAGTGTGTAAAGGAGACTAGTCTACACAGGCCACACCCTGAAGGATTCCAGCACTTTCTGGTCTCTCCCCAGAATCCTGAATCATATCCGATGTGGATTTAATGTAGTTTCTAGGCCATGAAAATATTAATGTAAACTTGTACCTACTCATAGTATTGACTGGGAAACTGGAGTGTCTGGAGACTCTCTGGGTTTTAGAGCCCTGACCTTTTGGATCATCCCATCCTCTGAGAAAAGCAGTAAGAGAGAGAAAAGTTGGGTTATACAGGCTCCATGTCTGTCTTTTCTCATTGAATTTTTCTTTCTACCCATGCTTTACCCACCTATTCAGCTGGGTACTCTTCCCTTCTTTCTTTTTATCAGTAGTCTCCAACTGTGTTGTGCTCCCTCTTGGATCTTTCTGTTCTCGTCCTTGGAGCTGTCTTCTTCAACCCCTCCACTGGCTTTCTAACCCAGCACCTACCTAAAGATCAGGTACCCGTGAATATTGTCTGACCATGATAGTGACAGTGATGGTGAAAGGAGTCTTGAGGAGGCAGAGTGGGGAAGACGCAGGCAGGGTAAAATGTCCTTGTAGTAGGCAGAATCATAATGACCCCTCAAAGGTATCTGCATCCTAATCCCTGGAACTTGGGCATATACTATTTATATGTCATAGGAGAATTATGGTTGCTAATGAACGGCTTTTAAAATAGGGAGATTATACCGGATTGTCTAGGTGATCCCATTTAATCACAACCAACTTTAAAAGACAAAGAGAGAGGTGGAAGAGTTTAGAGACAGAGTGAGATTTAAGTACAGTGGGATGCTAGAAGAACTCAACCCACCATTACTACTTTTGAAGATGGAGAAAGGGGTTATATGCCAAGAAATGCTGTATATATATATATATATGCACGTGCACACACACATACACATATATATGGATAGATGGATGGTAGAAAATCAAATAATCATGTCACTTTAATAGAATTTCTTATGTAAGTCAGCAGCAAAAGTTCTACAATCTCCAATTTCAAGATCTCAACTCTGTTGTAGAAAATCCTAATTTTCTACCATCAAAAACATAAGCGCCCAAATATTTTACTCTTCCTTTAGTCCTTTAATCCTATATCAGTCTCCTTTTTTTAAAATAAAAGAAAAACAGTACTTAATTCACAGGCTTGTTGTGAGGTTCAATGTGTTTAGGACATGGCAAGCTAATAAACTCAGTAACCATCTTTAAAATGCTGCAAATTCCCAAGTCTAAAGCTCTATACCAAATTCCTTCTCTGTCCCATATAATCAACTGTCTATTTAATGCCTGCTCTCAGATTTCTTGCTGAAACTTCAAAATTAACATATTCAAATAAAAATGACATCTTTTCCCTTTTATTTCCTCATGATCAACACATCCTCTTGAATTCTCTATGTTATTAAACGGAATACAAAATTTAACCAGTTTTCCACATTAAAGCCTGTTCTCTTTATCTCATGTATTTTCATTAATTATTTAAAAATTCATACAGCTTTGATTTGGTATTCTAAATATCCTTTGAATTCATTCTCATATTTCACACTAAAACATGATTACAGGTTAGGCATGGTGGCTCACACCTGTAATCCCAGCAGTCTGGGAGGCTGAGGCAGGAAGATCATTTGAGACCAGGAGTTAAAGACCAGCCTGGCAACAGAGCAAGACCTTGTCTCCACAAAAAAAATTTAGCTGGGTGAGGTGGAGCATTTCTGTAGTCCCAGCTACTCAGAAGGCTGAGGCAGGAGGACTGTTTGAGTCCCAGAGTTTGAGGCTGCAGTGGGCTATGATCACTCCAATATACTCCAGCCTGGGCCACAGTCCAAGATCCTATCTCTAAAACAACAACCACAATGACAAAAAAAAAACAAAAAAAACCCCCAAAACTCCCCATGATGATTAGCACTGTCTAGTCTGAATTTTTTCAATGGCTTCATTTATGAATTTGCTTCCTCCAATCTTTTTTCTCTCCCACCCATTTTCTACTCAGAAACCATAATGGGCTTATTATATTTAGATCAATTTACTCCTCTACTTAAAATCATCCAACAGTTACCCATTTTGCTTTGAATAAAGCCCCAAATCTCTAACATGTATGTCTTCCAAGGCTTTCATGGCATGATGGTGCTAACCAGTTATTATTGCTTGGTGTCCCGTGGCCCCAACCCTCTCCTTTCTTCTCCCTCTCCTTCCCATGCCCTTTACACTACAATCATCCTGTATTCCTTTTAGTTATTCAAACAAAGTATGTTCTCTTTCCTTCTGGACCTTTGCACATGCCATTCCCTCTGGAATCTGAAGCTTAGCTCGAACTTAGAAAAGAAGGAGAGTCAGGGGAAATGATTTTTCCATCGTTTTAAGTAAAGTACTTTGTTTTATTTTATATCAACTAGGATGGCTATAACTTTTTAAAGTGTGGAAAACAGTGCTGGTGAGAATGTGGTGAAATTAGAACCCTGGCACATTGCTGGTGGAAACGTGAAATGATGTAACAACTGTGGAAAACAGTTTGGCTGCTTCTCAAAAAGTAAAACATAGAATTGCCACATGATCCAGCAATCCCACTCCTAGGTGTGTATCCAAGAGAATTGAAACAGGTGTTCAAGCAAAAAATTGTAAATGGATGTTTGTAGCACCATTATTTATAATTGCAAAAATAAAATAAGCCAAACATGTATTAACCAATGAATGTGGTATATCCGTACAATATCATTCAGTTGTAAAATGAATGAAGTTCTAATACATGCCAAAACATGAATGAATCTTGAAAACATGCTAAGTGAAAGAAATCAGACACAAATGGCTGACATCTTGTATGATTTCATTTATATTAAATGTCCCAAATAGGCAAATCTGTAGAGACAGAAAGTAGATTAATGGGAGAAGGTGGAGAAATGAGGAGTGGTTGCTTAGTGGTTTCTTTTTGGGGTGATGAAATATTCCGGAATTAGAAAGTGGTGGTTGGCCGGGCGCGGTGGCTCACGCCTGTAATCCTAGCACTCTGAGAGGCCGAGGCGGGAGGATCTCTCGAGGTGAGGAGTTTGAGACCAGCCTGAGCAAGAGCGAGACCCGGTCTCTACTAAAACTAGAAAGAAATGATCTGGACAGCTAAAAATATACAGAAAAAATTAGCAAGGCATGGTGGTGCATGCCTGTAGTCCCAGCTACTCAGGAAAGGAGGCAGCAGGATCGCTTAAGCCCAGGAGTGAGCTAGGCGGATGCCACGGCACTCACTCTAGCCCGGGCAACAGAGAGAGATTCTGTCTCAAAAAAAAAAAAAAGAAAGTGGTGGTGGTTACATATTATAAATTTCTAAAAGCCACTAAATTGTACACTTAAAAATGGAGAGTTTTATGTCATGTGAATCTTACCTCAGTAAAAAATTTAAGTAATATGTTCAGTATCATAAAAGTAACATATGATGACATATAGCTAATAAGCCTATCTGATTACAAAATCTTTGTTCTTACCCAGTCGCTATGCTACTTTGGAATGAAGCAGGATTTCTCTAGCCCAGAGATTTCATTCTCTCACATCCTTTGTGAGTTAAATCATTCTACTTCCTGTGTCAGGCCTAACAAGAGCTACAACAATCACCTGCCAGAGGCTATTCCCATTGGATCACTAGGGGCAAGTGGTAAATATTCAGGAATTTTGCAAGCAGGTCAGTATCATATTGGTAGCCTGAAATCAGCCATAGTGGGAATAACTACATTTTGGGAATCAGTAACTCTACAGGTCAATCCCCCAAAGCTAGTTATTAAACATTCATCAATCGTTATACACCCCTGGCTATAGTCCTCTTGAAGCTCAACTCACAGGCCTGAGTGTGGCTCAAATCGTGACATTAGGCCTTACAGAGCTGCACTCAAGTTCTAACCACTCCACTGGGCTCTATTCTTCTGCATTCAGATTTTTATGTTCCCTGGGTCACTTTTTTTTCCAATGACCCTTCATATTCCACAGCTTGGCAGTATAGTTGGGGGTGGTGTGATAACATATTATTTTATTGGAATTTGTATGATTATAGGGAATACAGAGGAAAAAGAGTAGGAAGGAAAGATAGGGATAGGCACAGGGACAGCAGCCACCCCAAACTTACCGGGTTGAATTTCATGGAAGTAGAAGACCATTTACACTAGAAATTTGGATTGAGCTGTGTTGGGTTTAAAATATTTACTTGAACAATATTTATTTTATCAATTTTATCCTGAATGCACAAAGTGTCCTGGACCAGAGGCTTAAAAAGTTATTATTCACTTAAAATCAAATAATAACTATGTCATCCCTCTACAGCTGATTCTGATCCTAGAACAATGCAATGAAGGCCAGGAAAAATGCCCTAGGCAAACAAGATGTGCATCATAGGCAAGAAACAAAGAAAAATATATTTTCTCTGCTTATAAAAGCCAAAGAGACTATTTCCCACACCCACAACCCCACACATACTTCCATCCTTCTGAGAATGTTTCCCTACAGACTAATGGGAAATGACTCTCTCCAGGAAAAAGAAAAGGCCATTGTCACTAGCTTTACAAACCTGGAATGTCTCAATACTTCTGGAGTTAGGTAAATCTCTCTGGAGTTCTCTCGATATCTATGTAGTTCTAAATTAATTTCTCAAGGCTTGTCATTAGCCAGCATCAAAAAACTAAAAAAAAAAAAAAAAAATTACCCAGAAATCTTCAACTCAGGAAAAACACAAAATATTTTCTCTGTACTCCATAGTATTTCAGGAATCTGAGCAGACAGTTGAGAATAAGGAGGTTCCATGGTTGTGGAGTAAGGTAAAATTTTCTTAAAATTCTCATAGTGGTTTCTGAAGATGGGAAGTGCAAGAGGCATCAGCAGCTCACACCACCTGGTACAGGGACAGAGCAGACAGAGAGCACATAATGTCTATTTGCATCCTCCATCCAAAGTGGGCGGCACATATCTTGATAGGGAAAAGCTGCAGGAGGACACTTCACTGTAGCTAAATAATTCCTGGTGGGAAAAGAAAAAAGGAGGGAGATGGAAGGACTTTGCTGTAGATAAAGATGTAGGTATAACATCGTTTTGCTTTTAACCTTTGACCATAAGGAGGGTAAAACCTCATACCAGGAAATGTAATGACACTGATAACAATGACAGAATTCTTTTGTACAGAGTTTTGTAATTCCTAAAGTGCTTTAACATCCACTTTCTCCTTGGATTTTCACATGAACAACCCTGTGAGATAAGTGTTAAGCGATCTAAAAAGAAGGGCTGCTCAATGGCAAATTAGGAGATTTTCACAGAACATACAGCATTCAGGGCAGGTCATATTTCAAAATCACTTCACCTAATTGTCTTTCCTTTTGTTTTTTCCCAAATCATGTTTATTATATCATATGTATGGATAGTGCTATCTAGTATTACTAGGTGTTCCCATTTGTTGGTGAATAAAGTTAGAAGGAGGACCTTCCACTTTTCCCTAATTTGTATCCAATTTGGGGGATTATTTTTTCTAATATATATTAATAATAGATGTTGGAGAGGATACATAGAGAGCTAAACTTTAAATAGCATAGGAGAAGTATTTTATATGTTAATTTTATTTTTGTTTGGTAGAAATAGAGTTATAATGTTGTCATTAAATATTGAAGAACTCTATGGACATTTAAATACTACTGTTTATATCTGTGAACACACAGACTTTCAAGAACCTATTTCCCTTTAAAATGAAGGACTTATACTATTTGAGACATCCCAGTTTCATGAAAAATGACTTGTTTCCATAGCAAGAAGAGTGTCTCCTAAATGGTGACTTATTTGTCACCTTATCTTCTAGTAGGACCCCTCCTCCTTTCCTTTGAGAATACACAGGGAGGTCAGGTCATCCTCAGCAACATTTTGCTTTTGGAGAAAACACAAGGGCCACTCGTTCATGAATCTGTTTGGTTTTTACTCCATAGATAATTGGGTTCATCATGGGAGGAACAAGAACATAGAGATTGGCCAGCAGGATGTGGACATGCTTGGGGATTTTTCGGCCAAAGCGCTGAGCAATGACAGTGAAAATCCCTGGAAGGTAGAACATGAGGATGACACAGACGTGGGCACCACAGGTGCTGAGCGCTTTCATCCGAGCATCGTGGGATGGCAGCCTGAAGACTGCTCGAAGAATGAGCCCATAGGAGATGACTATGGTCACCATATCTAACATAACACTGAGTAGTGGCACAGAGATTCCATACCAAATATTGATGGTGATATCAGCACAAGCCAGCTTTGCCAGCCCCATGTGTTCACAGAAGGTGTGGGCAATGATGTTTGTCCGGCAGAAGGGCAGACGCTTCACAAGGAAGACAATGGGGAAGACAGTTGCAAAACTCCTGAACACCACAACACCCCCTATTTTGCCAGTGACATCGTGGCTAAGAATGGTGGTATACCTCAGTGGGTAGCAGATGGCCACATAGCGGTCAAAAGCCATGGCCAAGAGAATGCCTGACTCCACAACAAAGGCAAAATGCATAAAGAAGAGCTGAGTGACACAGCCTCCAAATGAGATATCTACATCATCCAACCAGAAGATGCTCAGGGCTTTGGGTACCGTGGATGTGGATAGAACCAGATCCCAAAAAGCCAGCATGGAGAGGAAGACGTACATGGGTTCATGGAGACTGCGCTCTACTGCCACCACACAGATGAGAAGACCATTTCCTGATACGGCCACTAGGTACATCAGGCAGAAGGGGATGGAGATCCACATGTGCAGCTCCTTCAGGCCAGGAATGCCAATGAGAACAAACATATCATAACTGACAGTGGAGTGGTTGGGAGCTGACATGCCAGAATTATGGTGTGCAACTTTCATTGCTTTTCTATTGAAGTGGAAAGAAAGTGGAGAACCGGTCTGTCAGAACCAATGAGCACATATTTGTTACTTCTCAATCAGCTCAAGCATCTGCTGTGTGAAATCTTGATTAATGAGTCCCACCTACTTTGTGGTGTTAATTGTGGACCTAAATATGTGCAGTATTCTGCTTTGAAGAGAAAGATTCCAAAAATTCAAAGTGGGATGGAAGAATTTTTAAAAGATGCTTCAAAGGAAAATCCTGAAGCCAGTACTATTTTCTCATATAATTGGCATAAATTTAAAATGATGACCATCCAAAGTTGTAAAGTCTTTAATAATAAATTGTATTCTCTGACTAAACATTTTAAGACAGAAATGAAAATTATGAATTTTTATAAGGAATGTAAAAATTAGTAGAAACCAAGCATTTTTCTTATTGAATTAAACAATCGTGTTATCGGGAACAAACATTTACCTAGTCAGCTATTGAATTGATTACTTAAGCATCCATTGAACACCTACTATTTGTACATAGAAATAAACATGTGCATAAAAGGGAAAAATTAATTCAAAAGCTTTTAAAACAGAAATCCTGCACATAGGGTTATAATGTATATGAACCATGGTGTCAATATAGGTGGTTTTCCATTTATCTGTAAAATAAACTCTTATCCATCTTTTACAGATAACTTTTGTTTTTAATTTGAATAGTGAAATATTTTATTATATTGTTAAGAAACTCCAACTACAGTTAGGGATCCTGCTACTTCAGAATTGGTGGATCCACAGTGAAAGCACAAGATGAGTACTTTTTCTGAAATGCAGGATAAGACTCTAAAGTCTACCCAGCTTATTAAAAATATTGTGCTTCTATCACAGTTTTCCTTATTAAAATATCAAAGCTTCATTACTTCCAAGAAACATTATCAGAAATAAATAATAAGCAATTATCAAAACTATAAATCACTGATATAATTGGATACACATACCAACCACGTCTTATTTAAAGTCTTCTTACTTAAAATAAATTTAATAATTTCTTTCTTTGTCAATTTACAATTCATTAATGTGTGTGTGTGTGTGTGTGTCAGAACTTAATTTGAATGAAATCAATAAACAAAATTTTTTTCTTTTAGGAAACACAATGTAGTAACTTTCCTTTAATCTCGCCTTCCAGTGATTTTTGCAACATGCTAAATGGATTTCATCACCAAAAGGAAAATGTAAAATGGAATATACTATATTCTCTAAGGAAGACCAAAATAAAGTGCCCAGACCTGCCACCATTTTAAATAGGCTACAAATTAATGATCTTTATTGAAAAGAAAATTAATTTTTTCATTATCACAGGAAAACTTTGTTACTCTGTACCAAGAAAGGATGATTTATACAAAAAGGTAGTATTATTTTCAGTTCAAAATTAATATCATCTAATATTTACTATTTATTGTTAAATTTAAAAAAGAAGTGAAAAAGCCACTTATGCACAGTGTCACTGTTGAACAATAGAAATAATGTATATGACTATGCATTGATAAGATCTTTAGTTGATATAACATTGCAATGGTAACTATTATTATATCTGAGCAAGGAACTAATGGGTGATTTTATTTTATTTCTGCCCTATCAATAGTTTCTATTTTTCTATTATGTGGAAAAATTATAGTATTATTTTGATTTTGTCAAACATATAATAATTTCATGAAGTATATTTTGTTATTAAATGGAATGCTGAAAATTTTAGACTTTCATTAAAAGTTGTTTAATTCATATTCCCAAAACTTGTCAGAGTTTACCCAGTATGTTCGCCTAGGTAACTAGTAATTTCGTTTTCTGTTGGACTATCTCCAGATTCATGAAGCCTCTGGAGTTGTCCTTTGCTTTTTAAAAATATGTTGGGAAGTCTGGTATCGATTACTATCACTTGAAATATTGGTTGGTGACATTAGTTGGCATGGAAAAGAATAGTTGGCATGGAAAAGAATATTTATTTACCAAAAAATAGGGATATATGTGGAATAGTATATATTCCTTTTTCACCTCATACTAAAACATTTCCCTAATAGTTCTTAAAATTAAGAACCAAGGCATTTTCCCTACTTACAAATATCAACTTACTGGGCAAAATAACATCTCTGATATGGCATCTCAAGTTCTGAAAATGGAAGAAACTATGTGTGTGAGCCCAGACTTCACAGACAGGCAACCAAGAAGTCAAGGTCAAGATCTAGCCATCCACAGAAGGGGAGACTTGAGAAGCATCCATAGAACGCCTGTCTTCCCTAACCTATCAAGAGCTCTGCTTACCTAGACCACCTACCTGGGAACATCTCAGATCTGGAGTCCTACCTTGGGTTAAAAGATTAGAGCACTCTCTTAAAATAGATCCTCTTAAACGCCTGCATCATTCAGGAATTCCTGAATGCTGGTGTTCATGTATGCTCCTGTGAGAATACTAAAATTAAATAATCACAGCTGCTAAATGTCACTGGGGAAGGCTCAGAGAGCAAGTTAAAGAGGTGGACATTATTCCTGGGAAAGTGCACATGAAGACTGAAGGTAGAGAGAAATTGCTGAAGGAAACCAGGAGGGAAACAAATGCAGATTCAGAGAATTGAAATCTTATAAAAGGGTAGTCCAAAAAGTACACTCTGAAATAAAGTTACTTACTTTACGTCTTGTACACTTGGCCAGCCCACAGACACAGGAATTGTTTTTTGCAATCTAAGTGGCTACAGTAACTCTTACGTGTTTGTGTTTAAGTACACCAGAAGTGTTCTACCTGCTACCTGTGCGTCCCAGCTCACACACTTCCATCCATCCCTTCAACCACAGATAGGAGACTCCCTACTGCACAGAAGGCAGGATGAACCTGGGAGCACTTATTGCTCCTGGAAGGCCCCAACGGAGTAACCTCTGGGACCTGGTGCCTGGCCCTGCCTCCAGCTAAACTGCAGAAAGGAACAAATGAGTGAAGAAAACAATCAACTCTTTCTCTGCTTAACCGGCAGTAATATCTTGATTGTGTACCGAGCAGTGAGTTCTGTAGAGGTGCCTAGGGCAAAATATTAAAGGAAGCACTTGTGACCCAGACAGTGAATGTCTCCTTCCTTAAATACTGAACCCTAGGCACCACACTGGCCTCCCCCTGGTTCCAGCACTGGAAGGAGCATTAGTAAATTCATTCCAGTATCCTTTGGTGGCGCTTCATCATATCTGCCTGGACCATAGTGGGAGTTCTCAAACTAATTTTGCTGTCCCTGAAGCCTAATTCCCAATATCTCGTATTTCATTTCTGTAACAAGTCTACATGATAGTGAGAATGAACGTTTCAACATGTCAATTTAGTTCTGTCACACTCCCAAATAAAACTTTGTTAGTCAACCCACAAGGGGCATTTTCTGTTTCTCGTTGCACAGAAAACCAATTACTAAGACAAAAAGGATCGTCAAGGAAGAAAGCATATTTATTGTGGAAGATGGATCAAGCAGGGGCGGAGGGATAGGAAGAATGCACTGCCTCAAATCCGCCTCCCCAATTAACAGGGTCAGGGATTTATCTGGAGGTGAAATGAATATTACATAAGGCTAGTGAGCATCATTACATATTTGGGGCAGAGTGCATGTCACGCAAATGCAGTAAGCAATCATGATACTACATACATCCCATGATCCAAAACTGGTGGCAATTTTAGTAGTACAATGACCCAGGGGTTAATATTGGTAATTTTTTCAGCCTTGTATGCAGGTGGGATGTGGAGAGTAGGCTGTTCAGTGGGTCCTTGGGCACAATTTGTGGCAGGGTGTTGCTTATCTTGTCTTCCATGGACAAACAGGTGGTGTAAGACCTCGTAGTTATCTCATGGCTGCAAGAAGGTTCTGCCATTTCCAGGAAAAAACTCAATAGGTAATGCATCAGTGCAACAGAAACTTATAAAGTTCTGGTCAGCAGATCTTACTGGCCTGGGAACTTTGCGCATAAGAGAACTACAAAAAAAAAAAAATACTACTAAAAACAGCCTCCTGAGGCTCAATTAGGAAGAAATAGAACTCCTGAACAGAACAATATCAAACACTGAAATTGAAGCATCAATAAAAAAATTTCCAACAAAAAAAGTCCCAGACCATATGTTTTCACAGCTGAATTTTACCAGACCTACAGAGAAGAACAGGTACCTATACTTCAGAAATTGTTCCATAATATTGAGAGGGAAGGAATCTTCCCCAACTCATTTGAAGAAGCCAATATCATCTTGATACCAAAGCAGGAAAGGACACAACGAAAAAGAAAACTACAGACCAATATCCCTTATGAATATAGATGCAAAAATTCTCTACAAAATCTTAGCAAACCGAATTTAGCTGCCCGTGAAAAAAATAATTCACCACGACCAAGTGGGCTTCATGCCAGAGGTGCAAGGATGGTTCAACATACACAAATATATCAATGTAATTCACCACATAAATAGAAGCAAAAACAAAGGTCATATGATCTTCTCAGTAGGTGCTGGAAAAGCAATTGACAAAATTCAGCACCCTTTTATGATAAGAACTCTTAACAAAATAGGCATAGGTGGGACATACCTCAAAATTATTAAGCCATAAATGACAAACCCACATCCAATATCATAGTGAAAAATTGAAAGTGTTCCAACTTAAAAGAGGTACCAAAGTTGCCCACTATCACCACTTCTGTTCAACATAGTGCTGGAAGTCGTAGTCTGAGCAATCAGACAAGAGAAGGAAATCAAGTGTATCCAAATGGGGAATGAAGAGGTCAACCTATTACTCTTTGCTGACAGTATGATCTTATATCTAGAAAACCCTAAAGATTCAACCAAGAGACTCCCAGCGTTAATAAATAAATTCAGCGAAGTCTCAGTTTTCAAAATCAATGTACACAAATAAGTAACTTTCGTATACACCAACAACAGTTAAGCTGAGAATCAAGTCAAAGATATAGTACTTTTCACAATAGCAACAAAGAAAATAAAATTCTTCGGAATAGACTTAACTAAGGAGGTGAAAGACCTCTATAGGGAGAACTATGAAACACTGAAGAAAGAAATTGCAGAGGATGTAAACAGATGGAAAAACATATCACGTTCATGGATCTGCAGAATCAACATTGTTAAAGTGTTTATACTACCCAAAGTGATCTACAGATTTCATGCAATCCCCATTAAAATACAAAATTCATTTTTCACAGACCTAGAAAAAATAGTTCTATGCTTCATATAGAACCAGAAAAGATACCAAATAGTCAGTGTAACCTTACATAATAAGAACAAATAGGGAGGCATCACTTTACCAGACTTCAAGCTATACTATAAGGCTCTACTAACCAAAACAGCATGGTAACTGGCACAAAAACAGAGAATAGATCTATGGATTGGAACAGAGAACCCAGATATGAAACCATCCTCATATTTCCATCTGATCTTTGACAAAGCATATAAAAACACACACTGGGGAAAAGAATTCCTATTCAATAAATGGTGCTGGGAAAAGTAGATAGCCACATGTAGAAGACTGAAGCAGGATTTGCACCTCTCACCACTCAGAAAAATGAACTCATGATGGATAACAGACTTAAACTTAAGGCATGGAACCATAAGAATTCTAGGAGAAAATGTTGGAAAAGCTCTTATAGACATCAGCCTAGGCAAAAAATTTATGAAGAAGACCCCAAAAGCAATCACAGCAACAACAGAAATAAATAAATGGAACCTGATCAAATTTAAAGCTTCTGCATAGCCAAGGATATAATCAATTGAGCAAATAGACAACCTAGAGAATGGGAGAATATACTTGCATGCTGTTCATCCAATAAAGTGCTTATACCCAGAATGTACAAAGAACTCAAGCCAATCAGCAAGAAAAAAATCAGACAACCCCATTAATAAGTGTGCAGAAGAAATGAACAGAAATTTTTCCAATGAAGATATTCTAATGGCCAAGCACATGAAAATATGCTCAACATCTCTAATTAGTAGGCAAATGCAAATAAAAGCCACAATGATGTATCACCTAACTCCAGTGAGAATGGAGTTCTTATCAAAAAGTCCCAAAACAACAGATACTGCTGTGGATGCAGAGAGAAAGGAACACTCATACAATGTTGGTGGGACTGCAAACTAGTACAACCTCTGTGGAAAGTAGTATGGAGCTACTTCAAAGAACTAAAAGTAGACCTACCATTTGATCCAGCAAACACTACATGTTCTCAATACTAAATTGACACTAATCAGTTAACACTTATGTGCCCATATGGAAGTAAAACTCAGCAGAAATCAAGTAGGTGGGGGGAGGGGAAGGGATGGGTAAATTTACACCTAATGGGCACAATGCACACTATCTGAGTGAAGGGCAGATAGTGCCCTTATAACTTTGACTGAAACTGTATAAATCAAATTATGTAACCAAAATGTGTGTACCCCTGTAATATTCCAAAATAAATTTAAAAAAGAACAACACATTATCAGACAGAGCATGTCTAACCTGATGGACATGACTCTCGGCAAAGAGTCTCTACTGGTGATGGAGCAAATTTTAGGATCCCAGGACCACAGAGTACACACATGACTGAATAAATGATTCTATTGTGCAAAAAAAAAAAAAAAAAAAAAAGAACGAAAGAAAAGAAAAAAGTTTTCTTGCTTACGAAGCCGATTACACTTCCACCGGCCCCTCCCTCTCTTAGTCTGTAGGACAGGACTCAAGTTGTGAATCATAAGGCTCAGGTCCTTGTTTGCTTCTCCACACTCTTCTCCTGATCTACCCCTTCCTTGCCTCAGCCTCAGCACATCTAGGGTGCTGCCCATAGGAATAGAAAAACAAACACCACATACAGCCTCTAATAATTGGGAGCTAACTGATGGGCACACATGGGCAAAAACAGATGTAAGGGACATTGGAAATAAAGAAGCAAGTAGGGGGAAAGAAAGGAAGAGGTAGAAACCTACCTATCGGGTACAATGATCACTATTTGGGTGATGGGCACACTAAAAGTCCCTATGTAAGCATGATAAAAGGTATCTATGTAACAAAAACATTTGTACTTAATTAATATTTTGAAATAAAAAATATATCAAATAAACTTCATGGATATCTGTACTTTTAAATAGGGGAATTTCAATAATCTACATTTATAATCCTAAGGGATATGATTAATTTTATGTTATCTTATTCTATACTTTATTTTTTTATGTTTTCTTTATATAACTTCATTTTGTGTTGTCTGCTACACAGATATCATATATGTATACTATTTGCCACACAGTCTATTGGCTCTATAGAGAATTTCCGCTATATACCTGGGCTTCTAGGAAAAGACTCCTTGGCTCTGACTCCCAGCTCTACCATTTCCTCACTCAGTGGCTTTTGAAAAGTTATTTCTCTTTGCTTCAGTTTCTGCATATTTAAAATGTGGATAACAGTATCACTTATCTCATGGGAATTTTAAGGGAATTACAAATTTATTTCATGTAAATATGTTTATATTTATGTAGTACATTAAATACGTCCCAAAAATATTAACTCTTGTTATAAAGTTTATTTGCTTTTATCATGAACCAGGATTTAGAACATATATTCTATCTTTCTTCCACTAGAAGGCGCCTCTGTATTTATAACAAGCACAATTGAACCAATTTTTAGGATATAAATTCTACCTTTCTTCCACTAGAGGGCGCCTCTGTATTTATAACAAGCACACTTGAACCAATTTTCTCAAATTCGTAACGAAGATTTCCACGTTAATTCCTAAGGGTGGACTGGAGACGGAGCCGCATATCCTTTCTCACATCATTCTCCACGGTGAGGTATCAAACATCACAGTTTCAAAGAATTTCTGGTCTGCAAGTCCTAAGGTTCTCTATAGGGTGTCTGGGATGTCAGAACGGTCATTGAGATTGGGGTAAGGTTGGTGTGTGCTGGAAAATTGCAGTTCCGGCGATCTGCTTCTTTACATCCTTCTCTACACCTCCAGGCCTCTTCTAAATTCTTGGCATCGAACAGTGTGGAGGCAGCCACCTGGTGTGGGGCGACAGCGTGAAAGAGCAGGGGCTGTGGAATCTAATGGTCTTGGCTCTGCCAACTACTAGAGGTGAGATCTTAGACAACATTACTTCCCAGAGTTTCTGTTTCTTTTAAAAAAAGAAAGAAAGAAAGAGGGCTATTAAAAAACATATCTCAGAAGGTTATTCTAAATAACATAATACTATATAAGAACCTGGTGCATAGTAGGAGTCTGTGATTTTTAGTAATTTCATTTTCCCAATTGTGACCCAGTTTTTAAAGTTTCTTTTTATTCCTGCATATAGTTAGACTATGTTTCTCTATACTCACATATATACAGCAACAAATTATACCGTCCCAGGGTAATTCAAATGGGAATAGCCTTTTATGAAGTCTAAAGAAGATTCCTGAATAATTGGGTGATTAGTACCAGAAGTATTGGGTCTGGAGAATCTTTCTCAAAGTGATGAACATTGCTCTTAATAGCAATGACAGGTTATTTTTTTTGGATCACAGGAAAGGGGAGGGCCATCCCTGAGGAAGGGATAGAGGAAGAAGTACTGCACAGTCTTTTCATGTTCCTTGTACACAATTTGTTTTTAGGACACAGAAGCTATCCATCAGTTCTCAATGGCTACGTACAACCTGAGTAGCTAAAACACAGTCCCTTTCACCCCTTCGGGCATCCTGGACTTGAAAAGTACTACGTTGGGATCAGCATCCCTTTCTGTTTTATCTATCTTGTGGCCATTGTAGGCAATAATATCCTTCTCCACCTCATAGCGGTGGAACATAGTCTTCATGCACCCATGTTCTTTTTCCTTTCCATGCTGGCCATCCCTGACCTCATATTGTCTGCCGCATGTGTCCCCCAGACACTTAGCATCTTCTGGTTTGGTCCCCAAAACTCAGTTTTCCTGGCTGTCTCACCCAGTTATTCTTTCTGCACTACAGAATTGCTCTGGACTCAGCTACACCGCTAGCTGTGGCATTTGACTGCTATGCGGCCCACTGCTCACCCTTGAGATACAGCAGTATTCTAACCCACAAAACATTGTCAAAATTGCTGTAGGAATCTGTCTGAGAAGTTTCTCTGTTTTCATTCCATGTGTTTTCCTTGTGAATTACCTACCCTTCTAAAGGACACATGTCACTCTTCGGTGTTGACCGGCTTGTCCATGCTAATAGCTCTATTGATACCTGGTATGGCTTTTGTGTTCCCATCAGGACAGTGATTACAGATGTGATCCTCATTACTGCCTCCTACACCTTCATCCTCTGCGCAGTGTTTCACCTCCTCTCCTGCGATGCCTGCCAGGAGGCCCTTGGCACCTGTGGTTCCCATGTCTGCCTCATCCTCATGCTCTGTAGTCTATATAGCATCATTCTTCATCCTTCCCCATCACTTTGGACACAATATCCCTTGTACCTTTCACGTTATGTCTTCCAACCTCTATGTAATCATCCCACCTGCACTATTGTGTATGGAATAAAGAGCAAGCATATCCAGGACAAAGTCCTTCTTCTGCTCCTTCATAAAGGGTCCTAATTATAGGTGCCTGAGGTCTGGGATGTGGGGAATAGTTCCTAGTGTTCCACATGTTCACCAACACTGATAGTTTTAGCCAACTTTCCTGCTTTCTAGTTTTTCTGCTTACATTCATGTGTATACTCGTCCCCCAGTGAAAAATAGAGGCATACACATCCACTGCAGAGCTTATACACACAGATTCTGCGCCTCTCCCCTCTTCACTGTAACAGGTGCCCTACATCTTTCATCTGCACTATGGGTTTGCCACTATGTTCAGCATTTTGACATGGGCCACTCTGTGGCCCCTAGGAATACAGTCCTGGGCTTTTCACTCCCTCCCTCTCTCTCTCCTCATCTGGTCTCAGTCAAGCCCCTTCAAACAACCAACACTCACCGAATCTTGGGGATAAGGCAAAAGGGAAAGAAGAAAAACTGTGCTGACAGACACAGCATTTCACAAGCAGTTTCCCCTCCTTAATTTGTCAATCCATATGCAATCATAAGAGCTAGGTACTATTATAAGCACCTTTTTATGGAGATTAAGTAACATATCTAAAGTTTTTAACCTAAGTGGGGGCATGAGTTTGAAACCTGGATCATATGATAAGCAGGTACATATCAGCTCACATGCAAATGCAAAATAAAATCAAATAAAGCATCTCGAGGTAGTGTTACCCAAAAGCATGGACAGGGTTAATAGAAACTTCTCCATGTTTTCCCTATGAGGGTGAGAAGAGAGGCATCAGAGTCCCTAAGGCCCTAACTACGGAGGTTTTCCCCACATTGAGCAGTGGTCAGAGAAAATAAATGCGCAGGGAATCAAGCTCTCTACTAGTTCTTCCTTTCTGCTCTGCTCTGATCTTTGGGTCATGTGTCTGCCCTGGCCGATTTTCTGTGTGTCTGTCAGAACACTCTTCTTTCCCTTCAGTCTGATCCCCAGGATTTGGTGAGTGCTGATTGTTTGAGGGGGTTTGATTTGGGATAAAGCTTAGAGGAAGACAGGGAGTGAGTGAAAAGCCCAGGGCTGTATTTCCTAGGGGCATGGACTGGACACTATAACCTTCTTCCCTGAGCAACTCCCATTTATGAACCAAGGTCATGGTCCCCAGTACTTGTGTGTATGCTGCACTGAACGGGCTCCAAAAGATCAGAACGGATGGACAACTACACGACTGGGTGAAGTATGGCCACAGTTAGTATTGTGCAGGCTACTATGTTTCAGACATATGACAAGAACTCATAACCCTAACCTAAGGGTAGAATTAAGTGTGCCGGTATGTGTATGTGACCAGGGGTGCTCTTGTTCGCATTTATGCATCTGCCTATTTCTGTTCTCTCCTTCACTGTGTGGTGTGACTGCTAATGATAATACTAATGTTATAAAATATAACCTAATAAAAAGAGGTAAAGTTTGTTATGTGCTTACTATGTTCCAGACTGCATTAAAGCTTATTTTGGGGTCTTTATCATTTTGTCCTATTAATAACTGTAAGAATTAGAGATATAAATTCCTTCAAAAAGAAATTAAATATCTTATCCTAACTTTATGGTCCCTATCAACCCAAGGATCAAAAAGTTTGAGTAGCTTACCCAAATTCACAAAGCTAGTAAAGTGTGGCACCAGGATTAAATTAAATTCTGGAATTTAGCTTTCTGAGTTCCAGAAAGCATACTCTGTGTCACTATGTTTTCAAGATACTGTGAACATGTTTGCATATGTGTGTGTATGTGTGTGAATGTGTGTATGTATCATAATGCCATAATCATACCTAATAAAATTAACACAAACTCCTTTATATCATCTAATACCTAGTTCATATTTAAATATCCCTAATTATTTATGAATTGAGTTCTACAGCTGGGTTTCTTAAAAAACAAATCCAATCAAGAACCACATTGATTTGATTGTTCATTTTCTTAAATTTATTTCAATGTAGAAATGTGTTTTCCTCATTTAATACCCATCCCCTATCCCTTTTTTAAATTCATCTGCATGTTTATTTATTTTGCTTTTTTAATTGAGAAAAATTACATAAATTTATAGTATACAACATGATGTTTTGATATATGTAGATATTGTGGAATGACTAAACCAAGTCAATTTATATATGCATGACCTCACATACTTATTTTTCTGTGGTGAGAACATTTAAAACCTACTCTCTTAGTGATTTTCAAGAATACAATGCATTGTTGCTAACTATAGTCACCATAATGTACAATAGAACTCTTGAATTTTTTCCTCCTTCTAACTAAAATTTTGTATTCTTTGACCAACATCTCCTCAATCCCCACTGACCCCCCAACCCTTGGTAACCACCATTCTTTTCTCCACTTCCATGAGTTTGACTTTTTCAGATTCCACAAATGCAGTATTTGTCTTTGTGTCCCTGGGTTATTTCATTTAATGCAATGTCCTTCAGGTTCATCCTTGTTGTTGAAAATCCTCTGCATACTTCTGAGTTATTGTTACTCTCATTCCCCAATTCAAACACTGTCCATAGAAATGCACTGAAATGAATTCGTGAACTATTTGATGTTACAGACAGTACAAGGATATCATCTACAACAATCTTGGAATCCACAGTTGCATTGTCCCAGATGGCACTTGGACAATTGCTTTTTGGCCTGAGATAACCAGGAGAGTAGCAGAGCAAGTTCAAGTGCCAAATAATCCCATCCCCAGTACCACCTCTCAAGTTGCACCTGCCCAAGAGCAAAGACCAAGAATGCTAATGAGGCATCACGTCCTGGCTTCCTGCCCTCCTTCACTTTAACTCTAAGAGCCACCTAAAGAAATTCATCACTGAGGTGTGATTTTATCATGTTGGTTTCTCCCGTTCCCCCTCCCCCTTGTCCTCCTCTTCCTCCACCTTCTTCATCACCATCATATTAACAGCTAAATTAATTGAGTGCTTACTTTGTCAGTCATTTACAATATTATCTCATTTAATGCTCACAACAATAGATTAGGTCAAGGGAGGTGTACAGGGAGTAAATGGAGAAGCCATGCCACTATCCCTTTTAATGGCACTTGCTTCTTCAAAGAAAAGAAAAAAAAAACAGATTGTGTTGTAGATTGTCCACAGTGTGGATATGTCTGATTATAGATGAGAAGCCTGAGAGTTCACTTTCTGTGTGTGTGTCCATGTGTGTTTGTGAATGCTGTTGGATGACTGCACGCACACCTTTGTATTTGAGTGCATAGAAATATAAAAACTAGAGAAGACCTTTCCCCACATATGTATGAACAAAGGATGACTTCAAACAGGCTGGGAGAGCTATGATTCAAAGTATAGGGTTTCAGGATGCTGAAGCCATATGATGTTTGAGTATGTGAGTAAGCCTAGAAGAGGGATTTTCAATATGAAGACTCCAACAACCTAATCAGGTCTCTAATGTTAGCAATAGATGAATTCTATGAACCAGTGACAAGGCAACCAAGTTGAAGGTGACGAAGCCAGGAAACATGAATGCCCAGCAGATGGGGGCTGGGCTGTGACCCACTGTGTGAGGTCTGACTGTGTTCTCAGAACCTAGAACACATGAATGTGGAGACACTGGAAAGGAGGGTTTGGCTGCTATAAGAAAGGTGTTTTTACTTATAGATAAGGAAGGATCAGATAGAAAAAAAAGAGCATACTATCTCTCTTTTGGCAAAAGTAGAAGAGCTGAGAAACTAAGTCCTGGTCTTGGGGATGGAATGTATTGTGAGCTGGGCGGAAGACTAAGATAAAAAGCAGGGATGGGGATAAGGTTGAGTATAGTTTTTAGCCTTACCAGGCTGGAATTTGAGGCATACGCCCATGAAAAGCCTCATCTTAGTGCTGATGCTGGAAGTCCCTGGCCTTGCTGCATGGCTGGTTACCTGTAGAGTATAAACAGCTTTCTGTGTAAATACAATAGGGAGGGGGAGGGTAACACTAGGGATGAGAGGCGGTATAGGACCTAGTCTTTAAAAGAAAAATTCCCAGAGAAGAGGATTTAGGAGTTTAAAACTCATACGGCAGTGACAAAATCCATTCATGAAATATTTTGTTAATATTCTCCTTGGCGTGTGTGTAAGAGTCTGAGTGTTTGTGTGTGTGTGTGCAGCAGAGAGAGAGAGACAGAGAGTGAAGGGGGGGTTATAATTGTGCAAGAGTATATGTGAATAAATAAATGGTGGCAAAATATATGAGAGAATTTAAGTATAGATCAGGTTGTACCTTACACAAGTATGAAGTGAGAGAGTTTGTATCCTGGGTCAATGTGTTTATCTAATAGAATATGCATTCACAAAGAAACAATCGTTTTGGACAGAATTCCTGACTGATTGTGTTACTGAGTCCAAAGGATTAGGATATTACACACTTGAATAGTATATATGGTGCTGGAAAACTGTGTTTTTGGAGAGGAAAGGGCTCATGAGCCTCAGCTATAGGGGACTTTTCTAATTCAAATTTGAGTTACACTTATTGTTTAGCATAGTGTAGGAAAATTGCTAGTGTTTGCTTAACTGAATTAGGATTTTGGATGGCAATGAAAGATGCTGACCTCACAAATTTAAGAGTCAGGGTCATCAGGTAGCCATGAGAAAAGCCAGTAGTTGTCTTGGTGCAGAAATTGGCATTCCACAATGGCAGATCAAGTAGAGCAATGATATTCACAAAGTCATATAAACTATAACCCACTAATCTGTGAAAAATATATCCTATACTTTGTTAACTTGTATCAGAACACAGTGTACAATGAAGAGTGTGGCCAGTCTGGAAGGCTTCCTGGAGAAGTTGTGTAAATTACTGTGGGTGGCCAAGAGAAAGAAGTTTTCTTTCTTTAGGTAGACTAACTGTACATCCAAATGTATCTGGGACAATATTGATTTTTGCATGTGGCTGCCATTATTATTAATTTCAACCTTCAAGTGGGACTTTGAAGGAGTCCTACTTGAATGATAAACTATATGGTCACTCTGTCTTTAGGACTCAATAATGAAGACTTGCTGGAAATCAGAGTGACTCAAGTTTCTCTAACTATTCTTTATCACCTTCTGTCTCCAGGACCTGAGACTGGTGCCATCTTGGTCTGCCATGATCATTTTCAACCTGAGCAGTTACAACTCAGGACCCTTCATTCTGATGGGGATCCCAGGGCTGGAGCAATTCCATGTGTGGATTGGGATTCCCTTCTGCATCATCTACATCATAGCCATTATGGGAAACTGCATCCTTCTCTACCTCATTGCAGTGGAGCGTAGCCTTCATGAACCCATGTTCTTCTTTCTCTCCATGCTGGCCATGACAGACTTCATTTTGTCCACAACCACTATGCCTAAAACACTCAGTATCTTTTGGCTGGGGGCTCGAGAAATCAAATTCTCAGGGTGCCTTACACAAATGTTCTTCCTCCACTTTAGCACTGCCCTGGATTCAGCCATTCTGATGGCCATGGCATTTGATCGCTACATGGCCATCTGTTCTCCCTTGAGATACACCACCATCTTGACCCCCAAAACCATCATCAAGATTGCCATGGGCATTGCCTTTCGAAGCTTCTGCATCATCCTGCCAGATGTATTTTTGCTGACACGCCTGCCTTTTTGCAGGACACGCATCATACCCCACACATACTGTGAGCATATAGGTGTTGCCCGGCTCGCCTGTGCTGATATCTCCATCAAC
>CM052438.1:140243319-140260410 GCA_028533085.1 Varecia variegata | reverse complement strand
TACTGTGAGCATATAGGTGTTGCCCGGCTCGCCTGTGCTGATATCTCCATCAACGTCTGGTTCGGCTTTTGTGTTCCTGTCATGACAGTCATCTCAGATGTGATCCTCATTGCTGTGTCCTACACCTTCATCCTCTGTGCTGTCTTTCGCCTCCCCTCCCGAGATGCCCGGCAGAAGGCCCTTGGCACCTGTGGTTCCCATGTCTGTGTCATCCTCATGTTCTATACACCTCTCTTTTTCTCCATCCTTGCCCATCGCTTTGGACACAATATCTCCCGCACCTTCCACATCATGTTTGCCAACCTGTACATTGTTATCCCACCTGCACTCAACCCCATTGTTTATGGAGTGAAGACAAAGAAGATCAGAGCTAAGGTGGTACATTTGTTTCCTAGCAAGGGTATGAAATGATGTTCCACTGGTCAATGGGAAAGGCAGAATAAGTTTGTAGTGTACAGAAATGCATCAGGAATGAAGAATCAAATGCTATTTAAAGAGAGAACTGCTTACAGATGATTTTGTGCACCAGGTAAATTTCATGATCTATATGACAGAGATTTTTCTATGTATAAAAAAATCCTTGATGACCTCTTTGTTTTCAGAACATGGGGTTGTGTAGGATATGATCATGTGATCAGGAAGAAAGAGGTGAAAAAAGACAGCTGAGTTACTCTAAATGGAAATGGAATAAAATTTGGAAATTGTGATTTTCAGCCATAATGAGTGATACGGTGTTATGCACTCTAGTTCTCTTTAAAATTTCATATAATTTATTTTTATAATGTTTAAGTGACAATAATTATATATATTATGTGGAACAATGTGATGTTATTATACATGGATACATGATGGAATGATTAAATATGGCTAATTAGCATATCCATCACCTCACACACTTAGTTCTTTGTAGTGAGAAGATTTAAAATCTACTCTTAGTTATTCTGAAGTATACAGTACACTATTATTAACTATAGTAGCCACAGTGTACAATAATACATCACTATAACTTATTTCTCTTTTCTAACTGAAACTTTGACTCCTTTGGCTAACATCTCCTCCTTCCCCATCCACTTCCTGCCCCCTCTGGTAACCACAATTCCGCTCTCTACTTTTATATAAACTCTATTTACATAAAATTCAGGCACATCCGAGAATAGGGGATTCTGCTTTCTGTGCCAGCTTACTAGAAACACTCACAGATACCAGGAGATTTTCTGGTATTTTCTTATTCTCATCTGGTTATTTTCATTTTCATGAGAACATGGATTGGCCCCTGATATTTTTAAAAATTTGCTGAAGGAATAATAAATAAGTAGATTCTGAGCTAATTTAAAAGTATATACTCCTTTAATCCTGGTAGGAGTTCAAAGGCATGATTATGTGGTGACACCCATGAATGGCTCCCATGAAAGTCTAATGACCAAGAAAAACACAACAAAACAAGGGGACGACTGCCTGTTCTGTCCCTTCTTTCTTGTCTCGCCATCTATCTCTGGCCCGGTTGTCTGGTATTATTTTTCTCCCCTCTTCCCCAGGAGAGTTTGTTTATTTCTATGGCTACTTGACCTTTTTACTGGTAAGTTGTATCTCAGTTTTTATATGTGATCTTTCTGATCATTTCAGTGTTTGCACTATGAGCTCACAGGTGAAGTGCTAAGATTAAAAGAATAATAGATTCACGTACTTGGCAGATTGTAAACGCTGTTCTAATATTAGCTGCTATGTTAGTATCTTTACTAATTACTGCTGCCATTCTCACCTCGGACACATCATGCTTAAACCTGAGTTCATCATTTTGTCACTTAAAATCCTCCTTCCTCTTCACTGTTTATGGAAGGAGAAAAGAGGTTAGGCTCAGTTTTGCTTTCCCCAAGTTCCGATTTACTGTCCTAGCTGCCAATGTGTCTTTCTCGTGAGGAAGGTTGCAAATTTTCCTTTGCCATTATCAGACCATGAATAAAATTGCATGTTCTGGTTTGTTTTCAAAAATGATAATTATACAAAACTCAACAGGCAACTTTCCCCAACATAAACTGTCTTATCCTATATATTTCCCTATTGTGCAAATTTCCCAATTTATACTAGAGACTCTATCAATAGGGTAATTGTGTCTTCTTTTATCTTCCCATCCTCAGAATTTAGTACAGTATTTTACAAATTGTAGGGATCAATGAATTTGTCCCTAGCACCTTCTCTTGGAGACTTTCCTCATCTAACCATTCTTTAGATCTTTGTTATTCCCTTGGATTTCATGCTGCTCACTCTCCCATCCATTTGTCTCCAGCTTAACCCAGACACTTGCGACTTGTACCTAGGCCAAATATTGCATGTATGCTTTATGTCATATGTCCATGACAATTAGGGGTAGTTTCTGTGTTTAGAAGAATCATGTAGATCTTAGTAAAAATGAGTGATGGAATAGGTTTACAATATACGTCTTTGAAGAAAAGAGGCAGTTTGAGGTTTCTATGCCTTGTATTTGCCATTTTCATCCTAGATTATTAAAATAAAATTACAGATGTTTCATCTATCATAATTTTAGTCCAATAACATTCACAAAACACCTGCTATATGAAAGAAAATGCATACAAACTAAAAGTAGAGACATGGAGCAAGTATACACACTGTTTACAAGGAAGAAGAGTAAACCATACAAATAGATCATTTATGCAGATAATTTCAGTCTTACATATTGCAATGATTGGAGTGTGGTACTAGAGGAGCACAAAGAAACCATGCTCAACCACTCTTTGGAGTCACAAAAAGCTTTCTGGAAGAGCCCATTTCTGTGATGTGTGTTGAAGAACACAAAGAAATTGAGCCTCCAGAATAAGGAGTTGAGACCTGCCCACCAGAGGGGATTGCCTGAGCTGAGGTGGGAAAGGTTTGTTTCAAAGGTTTGTATGCCTAAATTGGTGGAAGAATCATCCATTTTCATGATGGCATTACTCAGAGGGGTTGGCAGTGGGAAGTGCTCATAAGCCAAAGTTTGGCAGATGTAGGCAATGGACTGGAACATACATAGAAGAGGTTTATAGAGCGTCTCATAGTTTGATGTTGTAGTTGGCATTTGAAGACTTATTATTAATCTTACATCTCTGTCTATTCTCTCTTGCAAACATAATTGAGAGATAAGCATAGGAGTCAGAGAGGTGGATATAAACATATGAACTTTATTTCTGGTAGTGTTGAATTCAAGGATGTGCTATGACTGTATGGTGAGATTGGCTTCCCACTACTTTATTTCCGATTCTCAACTGGGCAGGACACAGCCAAGGGGGAATTGGGGTCCACAGAACAATTGCAGTAGCTCATCCATCTGCAGAAGGAGATCACTGAACCACACATTGGGCATTCATGTGTGTGAACATGTGGAGAAAGGACTCTACATCAGGTCTTCTCAAACTACTGATAAAGAACTTAAAAAAAAAATTTTTTTCCCAGAAACTGTGGATTAATGATGCTGTAAAAGGCAATAACATAAATTACTGAAAAAATTAAAAAAAAAACCATAGGAGATTCAATCCTCATGTTTCCTACTTTACTCAAAAGACATAAAAATCATTCAATAAATCTTAGCACTCTGGGAGGCCAAGGTGGGAGGATCACTTCAGGCTAGGAGTTCCAGACCAGCCTGAGTGAGAGTGAGACCCTGACTCTGTAAGAAATAGAAAAGTTAGTGTGGTGGCCATGCCTGTAGTCCCAGGTACTCAGGAGGCTGAGGCAGGAGGATCATTTGAGCCAAGGAGTTTGAGGTTGCCGTGAGCCATGATGATGACACTACACTCTAGCCAGCATGACAGAGTGAGATACTGTTTCAAAAAAAAAAAAATCATTCAATAAATACAACCAGAATAAACATAACATAGGAAATAAATAAAAGACTTACAAAAATTGCACACATTGTTGTTTGAAAGTGTGCAGGCATATAGATGACTAATGTAGAGGACTTCATGAGATTTTGTCATTATGTAATTATAGTTAAGGAAAAAATTATGGATAAAATCCTGCAAGCCCCATATTAAAAATCTAGACACACCTTTTGAAGGAATACCATATATATCAGTCTTCAAAGTTTTAATGTGTCAAATGAGCTTACATCTTGCTTGTAAATTTATCTAATGCAGATTGGATTGATGACAACACTTCTTGCAGGCAATAAGATATGATTAAATAATTTTTGTGTGTGCTTTTTGTGGTTAGATTTTACTTTTCTAATGTTCATAGTAGAAACATCTGTCTTACAAAGGTCTATTTACAGAAATGGAAGAAATTATTTTAAGGAAATTTCATCATTTTCAAAATATTTGTTTTTATATTTTATTCAAAATTAGCCAAACAATGCTATATTTTCTATAAATTTAATTCATTTTTTCAATGACAACAAATAGATTCTGAATACTTGTATATCCTATGTCTGGATTATTTTTTAATGGAAAATAAAATTCAAACTTTTTATTAAATTAATAAGTTGTTTAGTGATGTTTTTGTAGATATGCAATTTATAGTTCATCCCTTATTTTATTAAAATAATTATTATATGGAGTATGTCATAATGTTCTTGGAAATTCTGATCTTCCAAACTTCTAACTTCTATATTTCCTTCTAAAGTGTATCTACTATGGAAAAACATGTTGCATGATGTATTGAGAATATTGAAAATATAAGATAGCTAAATAAGAATAACTGGCTATACAATTTACATCCTTACAAAGTTGGGACCAAAATATTTTTTATTTTGGAGAAACTCTAAAAGTTCATTTCACAGTTCACACATAGCAATAGAAATTTTTCACTTAATAACTATTGTTTCTCATCAGGGAAAATCTCCTTGTTTTCGATCAACTTTCATGTTATGACATAAGAAAGAGAATAATCTTATTCTAGCACATTAAGCTGTGTATAATTTGCCATTCTTATTTCAGGAGTAAATACATTTTTCATTTTAACTGACTTTTTTTTTTTCATAGTAAGCCTTTTGACTTACATTCTGGCATAAGCTCTTTAATTTTGCTAACTACTCCAGAAAATTTGCCTGTACCTATTAGTATTTCACCGGAACATACTTTTATACCAAACTGAACTCACCCACAGATCCCTGCTCTCCTGAGCTCCTCCACACCCTCCTGAGGGCACAGGCTCTCACTTGTCACCTGACCCTGGAACTGGGATCTTGCCCACACTGCTGCACCCCACCCTCTGCCCTGTCAGTGCCAAATGCTTGTGGGCAGGAGGATCACAGACTGAGGTTGCCCTGCCGGCTGGGGATGGAGACACGTTCCTGGCAGTAAAAGCAGGTTACTTGTCACAGAGAACTCTACCAGCTGCTATTGTTAGGGAGAGGGGCTGTGGACCTCCTGCACCACTATAAAGTTTGGGGGGTGGGCACCTGTCTGCCCTCCTCTCCAAGTCCCAGTCCCTGCAGAGCAAGCGCCCTCCATTACATGCTGCTGCAGAGACTATGCTGACTGAGGCAGTCTCTGCTGGGAGTGCATTGTCCTTGTGGGGAGCCAAGTGCCTCAGTGCAAGGAGCTTTGGTGGCTGTGGTGGGGTGGGTGGGGCCATGCGGCTACCAAGGCTTGAGTCATAATTACTTCCTGTAATGCCAGGAGTGGAGGAGGTACAGAGGAGGGGGCGTCCAGATGCAGGGATTCCGACTGTTTGGTGACTCGTGGCACTTCCCTATGGAATGAGAGCCCTGTGTCCCATTGCTGGTCTGAGGATCCCCGGGTGAGGGGAGGAGGAAAAAATGCCTTACAATTTCCTTGGGCTCTGGAACTCCCTGGAGTCAGTTGGCGCAGGTTGCTCCCTTCTACCCTCCTCATTCTCCATTGCTCAGTCCCCCCGGTGTTGTTCCTAGACTCCACTGGTGTCTGTCCCTGTGGGCCACTTCTGAGCAGTAATCACTCTCTGCTTTCCTCAGTGCAAACCTCAACTCTTCTTCTGGGAGGGTCCAACAAGCTTCGTCTCTCGGACATCTTGGCTCTCATTTTCACATACACTGTAATTGTTGGTAGGGGGGCAGCCTCTTTTGAGTAAAGAAAACTACAACCTGTTCAACTGGCTAAGGGAGAGGCACACTCAACTCCAATCAGAAATAAACCAACAGAATGCTTTCCCCTGGGGCTAAGGAGTCCCTGTAAAATAACTTGGATTCCTTGTTGTAACAAATAGATAATTGCAAGTTGAGGTAATTATAGAGGTACCAAAATTAACATGCAGAAAATATGAACACAGATATAAGAAATTTCCATCTTAATCATTTACTTAATCACTTAAAAATAGCAACAGGATTTCAAGTTAAACAAATTGTCATATAGGTGGTGGTAATTGAGCTGTGGGAACTTCCATTTTAAAATATTGGATTTGTACTCCTTTATGATAACTAGGTAGCAGGGAAGGCACCACTCCTAGATCAAGCTAATAGAATCATCACTTTTTTGTGTAAAGTAATAATTGGTTTGTTGTTATTGAAGTGTTTGTAAAGGGTGTCAGGCACAGTTCAAATTTTTATGGTATGAATTGTAAATAAGGAAGGCCAGACAGCTGAACATTATTTCTATCTCAGTTTGCTAGAAATTATTAGCTGGTGTCTGAGAAACTAATTCTATTAGTTCAAGATCTTAGGACAAGATTAAGCTCTAAGTTCTGTGTAATCTTATGTGCGCATCAGGTGTTCGAGTGTTCATACAATATTTATGCAAGTTACCTAGAACCAGCTTCTCTCCATACAGTCAATAGTCAAAAAATAAATAAATTAAAAAAAGATTTCTTCATAAGAGGAAAAGGCATACATGAAAGATAAGAATTGGAAATTTTAATGTCTTAGGCCAAGCTACTCTTTTTAAAAAATAATGACCGAAGAAAGCTCGACTTGTAGTACATTACACAAATTCTGGCATGCGTTAGACTGACATTTTCAATAAATTTTATCAGTCTTGCAATATCGGGTATAAGAAGATTCTTATTCAAAATGGAATTACTAATATTCTGTGACCAATCGGAAGGAAATACATCTATGGATGAGATAAAGGTAAATAAATTAGCCATTTTGGAACCCACCACTCAGGGTTATGTTGAATATCTTGGTAGGCATAACATAGAGATGCTGCATTTACAAACTCAGGGAAATTGACTTGGCTGTCTGAATTGTGGGATAAGAGCCTCCTAGGTAATAATTAAGATCTGGGCCTCCAGAAATTCCTTACAGTACCAACAGGTAGATCCAACAGTTTTGCCATAGGAAAATATTTTATGCATTTATATTGTTTTTACTAATAAAAATTTATGATGAACTTTCAATTGAGTTGAATTCTCAACAATGAAAATGTAATGTGACAATCACACAAAGATAGGATGAAGATAAAGGCAGAAGAAATAGCAGGTGGTGAGATCATGAGATGGGAACAAAATGACATTTAAGCTAAGAAAAGACATAATCAGATGTAGAAAGAAGTTAGTCTGCAGTGTGGAAAATGCACTGAGGAAGACAAAAATGGAAATAAGATGATCTTTGAAGACGCTACTAGAGTAATTTAGACAAGAGATTATGGTAGTTGGGCAGTGGAAACAGAGAAAGAGTAAATTTAGGAGATATTTAAGAAGGAACAACAATATAAATTGGCAAAAAAAAAAAATTCCTTATGAGTAGTGAGGTGACGTTTGCTGAACGTAGGAGCTCTAAAAGAGGAACAGGTTTAGGGGATAGTGGATACAGTTTAGGAGATGATGGTTTGGACAGTAAAGAACATATAGCCAAAGATGTTTCAAGGACGTAGCCATCCCAGGGGCCACAGGCATGTCCTCAGGAGTCTTTAACAGGTGCCCTACATCTTTCATCTATCTACACCATGTGTTTGCCAGTGTGTTCAGCATTTTCGCCAGGGGCCAGTCTATGGCCCCTAGGAATACAGCCCTGGACTTTTCACTCCCTCCCTAGCTCTCTCCTCATCTGGTCCCCAATCAAGCCCTTTCAAGGAAGAAACACTCACTGAATCTTGGGGATCAGACAAAAGGAAAAGAAGAAAAAGTGTGCTGACAGACACAGCATTTCACAAGCAGTTTCCCCTTCTTAATTTGTAAATTCATATACAATCTTGATAGGTAGCTACTAAAATAAGCACCTTTTTCTGGAGATTAAGTAATCTGTAGAAAGTCCTTTATACTAAGTGGCACCATGAGTTGAAAACTAGATTCTATGATAGGCAGGTACATATCAGCTCAAATGCCAATGCATGATAAAATAAAATAAAGCATCCTGAGGCAATAACACAAAAGCATGGACAGGGTTAATAGAAACTTCTCCATCTTTTTCCCTTGAGGATGAGAAGAGAGGCATCAGAGTGCCTAAGTCCCTAACTACAGAGCTTTTCCCCAGCTTGAGCAGTGGTCAGGGAAAATAAATGGGCAGGGAACCAAGCTCTCTACCAGTTCTTCCTTTCTGCTCTACTCTGATCTTTGGGTCGTGTGTCTGCCCCCTGGGAGATTTTCTGTGTGTCTGTTAGCACAGTCTTCTTTCTCTTTTGCCTGATCCCCAAGAATAGGTGAGTGTTGGTTGTTTGAGGGGGTTTGATAGGGACAAGGCTTAGAGAAAGACAAGGAGGAAGTGAAAAGCCCAGAGCTGTATTTTCTAAGGGCACGGCCTGGGCACTATAACCTTCTTCCCTGAGCAACTCCCATTTATGAACCGAGGTCATGGTCCCCAGTACTTGTGTGTATGCTGCACTGAACGGGCTCCAAAAGATCAGAACGGATGGACAACTACACTACTGGGTGAAGTATGGCCACAGTTAGCATTGTGCAGGCTACTATGTTTCGGATGTATGAGACAAACTCATAACCTTAACTTAAAGAGTAGATTTAAGTGTGCCGGTATGTGTGTGTGAGCAGGGGTGCTCTTGTTCGCATTTATGCATCTGCCTATTTCTGTTCTCATGTTCACTGTGTGGTGTGACTACTCATGGTAATAGTAATGTTACAAAATATGACCTAATAAAAAGAGGTAAAACATGGTCTGTGTTTACTGTGTTCCAGACTACATTAAAGCCTATTTTTGGGTGTGTCTCATTTTGTCCTAATAATAACTGTAAGAATTAGAGACATTAATACCTTTTAAAAGGCATTAAATATCCTATCCTGACTTTATGGTCCCTGTGAACCCAAGGATCATAAAGTTCAAGTAGCTTGCCCAAAGTCCTGTAGCTAGTAAATGATAGAACCCAAATTAAATTAAGTTATGAGATCTAGCTTTATGAGGCTCCAGAGAGCATACTCCGTGTCACTCTTCTATCAAGATACTGTGGACACCTGTGTATATATGTGTGTATATATGTGTGAATGTGTGTATCTGTCATAATGCCATAATCACATCTAATAAAATTAACGCTAATTCCTTTATATCATCTAATACCTAGTTCAGATTGAAATTCCCTAATAGCTGGTTTCTTTTAACAGAATCCAATCAAGAACCACATGGATTTGATTGTTCATTTTCTTACATTTATTTTGATGCAGAAGTGTGTTTTCCTCATTTAATACGCCCTATCCCTTTTAATGGTGTTGGCTTGTTGAAAGAAAAAAAAAAAAACCAAATTGTGTTGTAGATTGCCACACAGTGTGGATATGTCTGATTGTAGATGAGAAGCCTGAGAGTTCACTTTCTGTGTGTGTGTCCATGTGTGTTTGTGAATGCTTTTGGATGACTGCACACACACTTGTGTATTTGAATGCATGGAAATATAAAAACTAGAGAAGACCTTTATCCACATACGTACGAATAAAGGATGACTTCAAACAACCTGGGAGAGTTATGATTCAAAGTATAGTGTTTCAGGATGCTGAAGCTGTATGATGTTTGAGTATGTGAGTAACCTAGAAGAGGGATTTTCAACATGAAGACTCCAACAACCTAATCAGGTCTCTAATGTTAGCGGTAGATGAATTCTATGCTCTCAGTGGACAAGGAAACCACGTTGAGGGTGACCAAGCCAGGAAACATGAATGCTCAGCAGATGGGGGCTGGGCTGTGACCCACTGTGTGAGGTCTGACTGTGTTCTCAGAACCTAGAACACATGAATGTGGAGACACTGTAAAGGAGGGTTTGGGCTGCTACATAAAAGGTGTTTTTACTTATAGATAAGGAAGGACCAAAAAGAATAAAACAGAACATAATGTGTCTCTTTTGCCAAAAGCAGATGGGTGGAGAAACTAAGTCCTGTTCTTGGGAATGGAAGGTATTTTGAGGTGGGTGTAAGAAGGAGATGAAAAGCAAGGGTAGGGAAAAGGTTGAATATGGTGTTTGGCCTTACCAGGCTGGGAATTTGAAACATATGGCCATGAAAAGCCTCATCTTAGTGCTGATGCTGGAAGTCCCTGGCCTTGCTGCATGGCTGGTTACCTGTAGAGTATAAACAGCTTTCTGTGTAAATGCAATGGGGAGGGGGAGGGGAAATTACTGGGGAAGAGTGGAGGTATAGGACCTAGTCTTTGGAAGAAAAATTCCCAGAGAAGAAATTTTAGGAGTTTAGAACTCATGTGGCAATGACAAAATCCAGCCATGAAATATTTTGTTAATATTATCCTTGGCATATGTGCATGCATGTTTGTGTGTGTGTCTGTGTGTGTGTGTGGCAGAGAGAGAGACAGAGAGAGAGAGAGAGATTGAAATAAGGGAGTTTATAATTATCTTTGATTATATGTGAATGAATAAATGGTGGCAAAATATATGAGAGATTTTCTTTTTTTATTTTCTTTTTTTTTTTTTTTTTTTTGAGACAGAGTCTCACTCTGTTGCCCGGGCTAGAGTGAGTGCTGTGGTGTCAACCTAGCTCACAGCAACCTCACACTCCTGGGCTCAAGCGATCCTTCTGCCTCAGCCTCCTGAGTAGCTGGGACTACAGGCATGCGCCACCATGCCTGGCTAATTTTTTCTATATATATTTTTAGTTGGCCAGATAATTTGTTTCTATTTTTTAGTAGAGACGGGGTCTTGCTCTTGCTCAGGCTGATCTCGAACTCCTGACCTTGAGCAATCCACCCGCCTCGGCCTCCCAGAGTGCTAGGATTACAGGCGTGAGCCACCGCGCCCGGCTGAGAGATTTTAAATGTACACCAGGGTAAGTGTGATACAAGTATTAAGTGAGATACAAGTATTAAGTGAGAGAGTATGTATCTTGGGTCACTGTGTAATAGAATATGCATTCAAAAAATACAATCCTTTTGGACAGAAATCCTAATTGATTGGGTTACTAAGTCCAAAGTATTAGAATATTACATACTTTCATAGTATCCATGGTGCTAGAAAACTGTGTTTTTGGAGAAGAAAGGGCTAATGAGTCTCAACTACAAGGGACTTTTCTAATTCAAATTTGTGTTACACAGGTTATCCAGCATAGTGTAGGAACTCAGCTAGTGTTTGCTTAACTGAATTGGGATTTTGGATGGCAACCAAGGGGGTTCACTTCCCAAATTTAAGAGTCAGGGTCATCAACTACTGAAAAAAGCCAGTAGTTATCTTGGTGCAGAAATTGGCATTCCACAATGACAGAGAAAGTAGAGCAATGATATTCACAAAGTCATATAAACTATAATCGACTAACTTGTGAAAAATATACCCTATAGTTTGATAACTTGTATCAGAAGACAGTGTACAATGAAGAGTGTGGTCAGTCTGGAAGGCTTCCTGGAGAAGTTGTGTAAACTACTACAGGTAGCAAGGAGAAAGAAGTTTTCTTTAGGTAGACTAACTGTACATCCACATGTGTCTGTGACAATCTTGATTTTTGCATGTCACTGCCATTATTATTATTTCAACCTTGCAGTGGGACTTCAAAGGAGTCCCAATTGAATGCTAAATTATATGGTCACTCTGTCTTTAGGAGTCAATAATGATGACTGGCTGGAAATGAGAGTGACTCAAGTTTCTCTAACTATCCTTTATCACCTCTGCCTTCAGGACTTGAGACTTGTACCATCTTGGTCTGCCATGATCATTTTCAACTTGAGCAGTTACAACCCAGGACCCTTCATCCTGGTGGGGATCCCAGGGCTGGAGCAATTCCATGTGTGGATTGGGATTCCCTTCTGCATCATCTACATCATAGCCATTATGGGAAACTGCATCCTTCTCTACCTCATTGCAGTGGAGCATAGCCTTCATGAACCCATGTTCTTCTTTCTTTCTATGCTGGCCATGACGGACCTCATCTTGTCCACAGCCACTGTGCCGAAAACACTCAGTATCTTTTGGCTGGGGGCTCGAGAAATCACATTCCCAGGGTGCCTTACACAAATGTTCTTCCTCCACTTTAGCTTTGTCCTGGATTCAGCCATTCTGATGGCCATGGCATTTGATCGCTACGTGGCCATCTGTTCTCCCTTGAGATACACCACCATCTTGACCCCCAAAACCATCATCAAGATTGTTGTCGGCATTGCCTTTCGAAGCTTCTGCATCATCCTGCCAGATGTATTTTTGCTGACACGCCTGCCTTTTTGCAGGACACGCATCATACCCCACACATACTGTGAGCATATAGGTGTTGCCCGGCTCGCCTGTGCTGATATCTCCATCAACATCTGGTATGGCTTTTGTGTTCCGGTCATGACACTCATCTCAGATGTGATCCTCATTGCTGTGTCCTACACCCTCATCCTATGTGCTGTCTTTCGTCTCCCTTCTCGAGATGCCCTGCAGAAGGCCCTCAGCACCTGTGGTTCCCATGTCTGTGTCATCCTCATGTTCTATACACCTGCCTTTTTCTCCATCCTTGCCCATCGTTTTGGACACAATGTCTCCCGCACCTTCCACATCATCTTTGCCAACCTCTACACTGTTATCCCACCTGCACTCAACCCCATTGTTTATGGCATGAAGACCAAGCAGATCAGAGATAAGGTCAAACTTTTGTTTTCTACCAAGGCTATGGAATGATGTTCCACTGGGGGATGGAAAAGCCAGGATAAGTTTATAGTGTACAGAAATGTAGCAAGAATGAAGAATCAAATGCTATATAAAGAGAGAACTTCCTACAGCTCATTTGGTGTAGCCACAAATTGGCATGATCTATAT
The DNA here is from genome assembly GCA_028533085.1 of Varecia variegata. NCBI lineage: Eukaryota > Metazoa > Chordata > Mammalia > Primates > Lemuridae > Varecia > Varecia variegata. The sequence continues at coordinate 140,247,340 of CM052438.1, read as the reverse complement.
GAACTAGATGGTCTTATGTATAAAAAATCATTTATGACCTCTTTGTAGAATAGGGGGTTGTACAGGGTATGATCATGTGAGCAGGAAGACGTAGTTAAAAACACACAGCTGAATTACTCTAAGTGGAAAGAGCAATAAATCTGGAAACTTTGATTTGCACCTATGATGAGCAATATGCTGTTATGCAGTCTAGTTCTCCTTTAAAATTTTAAATAATTTATTTTTTAGTGATTCTTAAAATGTTTTATTGAGAAATAATAATTATCTATATTCATGTGGAACCCTGTGATGTTATTATAGATGTGTATATATATATATATATATATATATATATCACAGAATGATTAAATCAAGCTAATTAACTTATCCATTACCTCATACACTTATTTCTTTGTGGTGAGAACATTTAAAATCTACTTTTGGCAATGCTGAAGTATACAGTACATTATTTTTAACTATAGAAGCCATGCTGTACAATAAATCACTAAACTCATTTTTCTTTTCTAACTGAAACTTTAAGCCTTTTGACTAACATATCCCTTTTCCCGATCCACTTCCTGTCCCCTCTGGCCAGCTTGCTAAAAACACTCACAGATACCAGGAGATTTTCTGGTATTTTCTTATTCTCATCTGGTTATTTCCATTTTGCTGAGAACATAGATTGGCCCAGTCCTGATATTTTTAAAAATTAACTGAAGGAATAATAAATAAGTAGATTCTGAGCAAATTTAAAAGTATATACTCCTTTAATCCTCCATAATCAAAGGCATGATTATGTGCTGACACCCATGAATGGCTCCCACGAAAGACTAATGATAGAGAAAACACAACAAAACAAGGGGACGGCTGCCTGTACTGTCTCCTCTTCCTCTTCCCACCATCTATCTCTGGCTCAGTTGTCTGCTATTATTTTTCTCCCCTCTTCCCCAGGAGAGTTTATTTCTATGGCTACTTGACCTTTTTACTGGTAAGTTGTATCTCAGTTTTTATATGTGATCTTTCCGATTATTTCAGTGTTTGCGCTATGAGCTCACAGGGGAAGTGCTAAGATTAAAAGAATAATATAGATGGATGTGCTTGACAGATTGTAAATGCTGTTCTAATATTAGCTGCTATGTTAGTATCTTTACTAATTACTGCTGCCATTCTCACCTCGGACACATCATGTTTAAACCTGAGTTCATCATTTTGTCACTTAAAATCCTCCTTCCTCTTCACTGTTTATGGAAGGAGAAAAGAGGTTAGGCTCAGTTTTGCCTTCCCCAAGTTCCGATTTACTGCCCGAGCTGCCAATGGCTCTCTCTCGTGAGGAAGGTTGCAAATTTTCCTGTGCCATTATCAGACCATGAATAAAATTGCTTGTTCTTGTTTGTTTTCAAAAATGATAATTATACAAAAATCAGGAGGAAACTTTCCCACACATAAATTGTCTTATCCTATATATTTCACCTTTGTGACAATTTCCCAACTTGTACTAGAGACAGTGTTAATAGGGAAATTGTGTGTTATTTTATCTTCCCACCCTCAGAATTTAGTACAGTATTTTACAACTTGTAGGGATCAATGAATGTGTCCCTAGCACCTTCTCTTCCAGACTTTCCACATCTAACCATTCTTTAGATCTTCGTCATCCCTTGGATTTCATCCTGCTCACTCTCCCATCCATTTGTCTCCAGCTTAACCCAGATACTTGCAAGTTGTACCTGGACCAAATATTGCACATATGCTTTATGTCATATGTCCATGACAATTAGGGGTAGTTTCTGTGTTCAGAAAATTCACATAGGGCTTATTAAAAATGAGTGATATAATAGTTTTACAGTGTATCCTTTTGAATGAAGGAGGCTGTTGAGGGTTTTTATTCCTTGTATTTGCCATTTTGAACCTGGATTATTAAAATAAAGTTACAGATATCTTACCTATCATAATTTTAGCCCAATAACATTCACCAAGCACCTGTTATATGAATGAAAATGCATAGAAAATAAAAGTAGAGATATGGAGCATGTATATACAATGTTTGCAACCAAAAAGCTTATAGCTTAGCAAGAAGAGTAAACCAAACATAAATTATAGATAATTTATGCAGACAATTTCAATGTTATGTATTGAAATGATTGTAGTATGGTATTATAGGAGCCCAAAGGAAGCTTCCTCAACCCTTCTTTGGAGTCACGGTAAGCTTTCTGGAAGAGACCATTTATGTGATATGTCTTGAAGAACAAAAAGAAATTGAGCCTCGAGAATAAGGGGTTGAGACGTGCCAGCCAGAGGTGATTGCCTGAGCTTAGATGGGGAACCATGTGTTTCAAAGATTTGGCTAAGTTGGTGGAAGAATCATCCATTTTAATCATGGCATTAATCAGAGGGGTTGGCTATGAGAAATATGGGCACTCGTAAACCAAAATATTCAGTAAATGTAGGGAATAGACTGGAACATCCATAGAAGAGGTTTGTAAACTGTCTGTCTCATAGTTGATGCTACTGTTGGCATTTGAAAATTAATTATTAATCACACATCTCTATTTCCTGTTGCAAACTAATTGAGAGATAGGCATAGAAGTCAGACAGGTGGATATAAAAACATGAACTTTATTTCTGGTAGTGTTCAGTTAAAGGATGTGATATGACTATATAGTGAGATTGGTTTCCTACTACTTTATTTCCATTATAACTTGGCAGGACACACCCAAAGGTGAGAACAATCTCACTAGCTCATCCGTCTACAAAAGGAAACCACTGAATGACAAATGTGGGCATTCATATATGTGAACACATGTGGAGAAAGGCCTCTAGATCAGTTCTTCTCAAATTACTGATAAAGAAGACTTTTAAAAAAAATTTCCCAAAACTGTGGATTAACACTGTTGTAAAATGCAGTAACATAAATTACTAAAAAAATTTTACAAAATACACACAGAAAATTCAAGCCTCACATTTCTTATTTTATTCAAAAGACATAAAAATCATTCAATAAATCCTAGCACTCTGGGAGGCCAAGGCGGGAGGATCACTTGAGGCCAGGAGTTCCAGACCAGCCTGAGTGAGAGTGAGACCCTGTCTCTACAAGAAATAGAAAAGTTAGTGTGGTGGCCCATGCCTATAGTCCCAGGTACTCAGGAGGCTGAGGCAGGAGGATCATTTGAGCCCAGGAGTTTGAGGTTGCCGTGAGGTATGATGATGTCATTGCACTCTAGCCAGGGTGACAGAGTGAGACACTGTCTTTTTAAAAAAAAAAAAGATTCAATAAATACAACCAGAATAAACATAACATAGGAAATAAATAAAAGACTTACAAAAATTACCCACATTGTTGTTTGAAAGTGTGCAGGCATATAGATGACTAACGTAGAGGACTTATATTAGATCCATGAGATTTTTGTTTATAGTAAAACAAAAATTTACGGAAAAAATACTGCAATCCCAATGTTAAAAGTCTAGACACACCTTTGAAAGGAATACCATATATATCAGTCTTCAAAGTTTTAATGTGTCAAATGAGCTTGCATCTTGCTTGTAAATTTATCTAACGCTGATTGAACTGACGACAATGCTACTTGCAGGCAATAATATATGATTAAATAATTTTTTTGTGTGTGTTTTGTGTGGTTAGGCTTTGCTTTTCTAATGTTCATAGTAGAGAAATCTGTCTTACAAAGGTCTATTAACAGGAATGGAAGGAATGATTTTATAGAAATTTCATCATTTCCAAAATAATTATTTTTATATTTTATTCAAAATTAGCCAAACAATAATATATTTTCTAGAAATTTAATTCATTTTTCAATGATAAGTAGATTTTGAATGCTTGACTTTCTTATGTATGGATTATTTTTTAATGGAAAATAAAATTCAAAACATTCTATTAAATTAGTAGGCTATTCAGTATTAAGTTTTTGTAGCTATGCAATATATGGTCCATCACTTATTTTATTAAAATTATTATTATTTTTTTTTATTTCAGCTTATTATGGGGGTACAAAAGTTCTGCATAGATATATTGCCCATGTCCCTCCCAATC
>CM052438.1:140195568-140242819 GCA_028533085.1 Varecia variegata | reverse complement strand
ACCCATAAGCCTACCACATACAGAAAACCTCTGTTAACATCTTAGTATTTATCCTTCTAGACTTTTTTCTGTGCATATCATATATTTTAGTTCTTTAAGAGTGAAATCGTATCGTACAATGCTGTTCTATAACCTGCTTTTCACACTTAATGTATTATGAACATCTTTCCGTGCCAATAAATATAGTGAGGTCAATGTGAAAAACAAACAAAAAAAAAAAAAAAACAAAAAAACTGACTCTTACCAAGACACAGAACATTGTGTAATGTAGTGTCAAGTCTCCTGAGATCAAGGCACCCTGATAGGTGCTTAATGCCTGTTATGCGAATTTTTACAGCCACTTTTTGGGGAAGATGCACTAATCCTCATTGTACAGCGGGAAAACTAAGCTCAGAAGGGTTAAGGAGACTGCTGAAGGTTACACAGTAGTGGAGCCTTATTCAAAAGTCCAGGTCTTTCCATTATGCTCCTTTGTCTCTTTAGAGGTCTAAGGGGCAGAAACAATACTAAAGAATGACAGCTGTCAACTTCCAGATGGCAACTGGGTTTGTCATTCGTGTAGAGTGAAGCACGTCTCCATCTGAGTTTGTTGCTGCCCCAACCATTGGCTCTGCAGAGACAACCTTGCTCAGTCTCTACCTCTCCCCAGGTCCTGAGCATGCCAGTTACATAAACCCGGGACCCAGAAAAGTCTGCAGAGAGAACTTCAGATCTCTGCTAATTCCTCATTAACAGTTCACAGCTGAGACCAGCAGATCCTCAATCCCGCCAGGGGCTCAGGGTCCATGCCACCTGAAATGCTCACAGTAGGGACCCATAAATCCTTCTCACCCATACCTGCTCTCTCCCGGCTTGCCACAGGAGCATCTTTGGAGTCTGCTAGGGCCCAGGCGCAGAATGGCCAGGCTGGAGCAGCAGGCACTGGAGCAGAATTGGGCGGACAGTAACAGGATGCTCACTCCTTGCCTTTAATCCCAGCTCCACAGCAGAGAGGTGAGAGCCCCCCATCCCATCACGTTGTAATTCTTCAGTCACGATCAGTCATAACCTAGACACAGCTTTGGGGGCTCCTGCCAAGGTCTCCTCACCTGACTCCTACCTGGATTTATTCCACATTGAGCCAAACACTGAAGGTCAAAAGTGCCAATACCTGAGAATATTCCTCCAAACGCCTTTTAGAATTGATGAAAATGAGTTTCTCATCCTTTGGTTCAGAGAACAACTTTGGGGTAGGAAAGAGAACATGTAGTGGAGGGCCGGTGCAGCCTTTCAGTTTGAGAGCTGGGGCCGAGGGTCAACCCTCCCTTCCTCTGTCTCCCCATTCCAGGTCGGAATGATGTGGAAAGCTTGAGCCTGGGGGCAATGATGTCACATTTCCTGTTTTGGCTAGAAACAGTCCTGTAATCAGCCTTTGGTTCTATTAGCAAAGGAAGTTCTTTCTTTGATCTAATCTGAACCTTTCATCCTGCCTTTTGGTCAATTTTTTTTTTTTTTTCAAACTCCGGACCATTCTGCTTCTAAACATACTTAGCTCACAACCCAACTTTCTTTTAAAATTTTAAGATATATTAAAGGACTATTGATCAGAGTATAAAACTGAGAACTAGGAATGTAGTGGAAAGAGACTAGAGAGGGACGTAATAAGAGTGCCGATGATAACAATAACATTTAACATGTGTTGGACATTTACTGCGCTGCAAGCACTGTTGTGTTTTATGTGATTATTTTACATCTGTCATTTTATTTAATCTTTACAATGTTCCACATAAAGCAGATGCATTTATTATTATCTGTAATTTAGAGATGAGGAAATTGAGCTACAGAGAGGTTGAGGACCTTGTCCAAAGTCACACAGCTTATATGTGGCAGGACTAGGATTTGAACCCAGCTGCTCTGGCTTCAGAGCCTGCCCTGGATGTTCCCATTGTGCTGAAATGGAAATAAACAGAAACAAGAAAAATGTAACATTGTGCCACGTTTCCTTCCCAGCCCAACCTCTTCCAAAATCAGGGTGAGGACCATGTTTTCTGATTAAACCACGGTTCTAAGTTATTAATTGATTCACCCCAAATCATATAGCAAACCTGAGACTGAACACAGGTTGTTCAAGTTCATTTCTTAGACTGTTACACTGGGCCTTCTTTTTTTTTTTCCTTAGTGCATCCAGCCGCACTTAATGTGTTCTTTGATGTTCTCCTCTGACCTAGAGGGAGTGAGTGCCTTGTCCCTCAAGCCTCTTAGGCAAGACACGGTATGTCAGCCACTCTGAGCACGCTGGCCCTTAGGAGCCAGGCTCACCCTCAGGATGATCAACAGAAAAAAGACACGGGAGATAGTGACTTTGTAGTGGGCTCTGGCCTGGAACCCAGTGGAGGAGGAGGCAGCAGGTGGTAGGGACAAGTCTCAGCCTGCAGCTGGTTCATGCAGGTACCTGTGCCACCAGTGCCCCGAGTGCACGTGTGAATGGAGTCAGAACGAGCACAGCCTTCGGGTAGGAACAGAAACTCAGAATCAAAACCGCTTTAGAATCTGTGTGAGGGCACAGGTAGCTGCTTCTGCCAAGAAGAAAACTATTGTCAAGAGAGGAACAAGGCTAAGAACGTGAGAGAAGAAACTGTCCTGGAAATCTCGTTCCTAGCCCCAGATCTATATGACCCTGTACTTTTTGTATGTGAATTTCCTGATCCTGTAAAGATCACAAGACAGTGTAATGCCTCTGCGGTGGCATCACCACCAAGGAGATGCTCCAGAACCCTGAGCCACACACAGCCCAGAGCCAGGCCTGTGCCTGGGAGCTCAGGGAGAGTGGAGATGCCACTTTACTTCTCCCTGTGTATGTCCCTTGCTGAACTCTCGACTTGCAGGGGAAGCTCAGCTGGTGAGGCCTGGATATGGGGTGAGGGGCTGGGGAGGCAAGAGAGCAGAGGCGGTAGGTAGGTGGAAGATGAGTAGGGCACAGTTAGGCCTGAAGGGAACCAGATACAGGGCAGACACTGAGCCTGGAGGGAGCGAGAGTGTCCCCAGCTTCCTCCTTCTCTCCTTCACTTAGCCTACAGGAGGAAATGGAAGAAGTGTGTGCTGTGGACATGGGGTAACTGGGAGAGTTGTTTCTGGAATTTTTCCAAGAGGAAATGTGCTAGCAGAGCCCACACCCTGAGTACAAGACTTGCTTAAGAGGCCCCTGCCTGGGTACAAGTTGTGCTTGCCCTGTGGTTTTGGGAGAGACATTCCTGGGCCCTGAGGGAGTTGACATCCTCTTTCCCTGTAAAAGCTGGGCCTGCCCTGTGTGTAAATGGGGCCTGGCAGAATGTTCCCAGGGTCCAGAGGAGCTGGTAGGGCCCTCATCGTGAGAGAGGCAGGGCCAGGCCCCCGGACTCAGCAAAGCCTCATCCTTCAGAAGGAAGCACTGGTTCCCAAACTAACAAGACTCACAAATGGGAGAGTCTAGTCTGGTTTATTGCCTGTCTCTGCTCTGAAGGAGTCAAGGTGTTGGTCCGGGAGGCAGAGGTGCAGAGAAGGCTGTGTGGGAAGCTTGAGGTGAGGACCCCAGGCCAGAGATCCGATTCTCTGTTCACCTGCCCCAGGTTCCTCAGTCTCCAGGACAGGTTAGGATACCAGATTCTCTCCCTCATGAAGTTCAAGGACATAACTCTCAGGTAGCACATGGAAAGCCCACCTTACCAGCCTTCTTTAAGGCTGCTCCTTATCCAGTTAAACCTAGGCAAGCAAACTCTGCCCTCATCCCCACGCCCACCACTTTAACCTGACCCCCAGTCGCACTGTCGCTGTGGCATCTGATCCCAGGCCCTCCCACTGCAGCCCAGCCCTGATGCTCTCCTGTGTCCTTACTGGGCATTGGGTTTTCCCAGACTGTGTTCCATATAACCCAAAGTATCTGCCCATGGACAAAGGAGAGAGGAAAGAGGAACCACAGATGCCTGCACTGGTTAAAGAAAAAATTAAATTCCATGAACCAAGTGCCTAGAGCTCTTGTGGACCAGAGCTGGAGGGAGGGGTGCCAGAAACCACGGGCAGCTGGACAGAAGTACTGAACAGACTAGAAGGAATGGAATGTTTGGGAGAGTGGGTCTGAGCTTAAATAGTGGCTTCTACAAATGGATCATGGAACAGGAACTTCGCCTGAGCATCTGTCGGTGAATGGAGTAGGAAACAGCTATCCTTATGTCCTTCCTTCTGGCTTACATCTCCCCCAGGCTGGAGGAAATGCAGCAGCTATAGTATAGTTGAAGGGCTTAGGCTTAGAGAACACCAATGACTTTTTCTGGGACAGGTGATTTAAAGAAAAACATACCCTAATGTCCCCATGTGCTTGGGCTGATGAGGGGATATTCTACCCAGAGGAGAGGATTGTCAGAAGAGCGTGGTCTTCAGTCAAATGAGTTTTGATTCAAATCTTAGCTCTTCTATTTACCACCTGGAGTAAGATTATTAACTCTCAGAAACTAAATTCTTTGATCTATCGTATGGGAATGTTAACAATCTGATGAGACTACGTTGGGGAGTCCAAAGGTCAGTATATGCCAAATCCCTAGAACAATGTCTAACACAAAGAGGGTGGTCTGCCAATGCTACAGCATCCTAAGCCCTATCCACGCCCCACCTATCTAAAATCTCTGCAGAATTGGTAGTTGCCTCTCACAGGTTTCATTTATGTCCTGCAGGGGGAGAGCCAGATGCAACCAGGAGATGGAGCTGGATCCTGCACCACCTGCTCTCAACCAGACGGTTCTGATCTCTGGGTCTGGGCCCTTTGTCCTACTGGGGGTGCCGGGACTGGAGGCTCTGCATGTCTGGCTTTCTGTGCCTGTGTGCCTGCTGTACGTGGCAGCTTTGGTGGGGAATGCCCTTCTGTTAGGACTGGTGGCAGCTGACAAGGTGCTTCGGGCACCCTTGTACCAGCTTCTGGGGCTTCTGGCAGCTGCTGACTTGGTTCTGGCCACATCCACGGTGCCAAAGCTCTGGCTGTGCTCTGGGGCCTGTCGGGTGAGATCTCCTTTGGGGCTTGCCTGGCCCAGCTCTTTGTTGTCCATGTGGCCTTCACTGCTGAGTCCTCAGTGCTGCTGGCCATGGCCGTGGACCGCTACGTGGCCATTTGCCAGCCTCTGCGCAACGGGGCGTTGCTGACCCAGCATGTGGTAGGAACAGTGGTTGTGGCTGCTGTGACCCCTGGTGCCTGTGTCATGGTGCCCCCTGTGATCCTGCTCCAGAGACTGCCTTACTGTGGGCCGCGAGCCCTGCCCCACACCTACTGTGAACACATGGGGGTGGCTCGGCTGGCATGTGAAGACACGTGCCCCAACATCTGGTACGGACTGGCCACCACACTGCTCTCCCCAGCCCTAGACCTAGGGCTCATAGGTGCTTCCTACACGCTGATTCTGCGTGCCATCTGCCGCCTGCCATCCCATCATGCCCGCGGCAAGGTCCTGGGTACCTGCGGGGCCCATGCCAGTGTCATTGTTCTCTTCTACACACCTGCCCTCTTCTCCTTCCTCACTCACCGTTTTGGTCGCCACACAGCGCCCAGCCATATCCACATCCTACTGGCTAACCTTTACATGGTGGTTCCCCCAGCCCTCAATCCTGTGGTCTATGGAGTGCGGACCTGGCAGATCGCTCAGAGGCTCAGGTGCTTGCTTCAACTCTTCTGGGCGGGGGCAGTGAGGAAGGTGGGCCCTGAGAGGGCCTCCCCACAGGAATAAATGTGTTGCTATATTCTCCAACTTCACCCTCAGATAACCAGGTGATGCTGCAGGACCCGCCCGCCTAGAGCTCTAACCAAGGCATCTCCACTGTCCGCCCCCAGGCGGCCCTATGCTCATGCCAACCTATTTTCATCATGTAGGCCCAGTCTAGTCTATTCCTGGCCTTCCTACCTCTGAATTGGTCTCCATAGATGGATCACACACGTGTAGAAGGGGTTGAGCCTGGAACATGACAGACAGGGAGGCCCAGGACACAGTCTAGGGACTAGGATCTCATCTTTCTTCGTCACTCTTCCCAGCCAGAACATGGTTAGTGAAAGATGGCTCTGAGCGGGGCCTTTTCTACAGTGCCTGACACTAAGCAGGAACTTCGTGTTTGCTGGAGGGATGGAGACAGGAGGGGCTCAGGACATGGCACAATGTGAATAAAATAGAACACAGCTCTGGAAATGGAGATGGTTTCTGATGTGTGTGATTAATACCTAGAGCTTGGGAGACCTGCTGGATTTGGATAAGAAGGGAATGGACAATACTGTGGCTGCCTCCCGAAGCCGTTTTCCTACTTTGAACAGATGCTGAAGCTACTCCTGCTTTTCCAACTTGTGCTACTGACTATTTGTAGATGGCAAAACATGGGACAATGACTCCAGCACCAGCTGTCATGCTTTATGCTCTATCTGTTCTTTCACTCTTCCTTTTCTATGTCCCTTCCTCCATCAGGTGTTGTAGTTCTAGTGACACCCACCTGGACACTGATGCTGGACAGGTTTCCTACTTCCTGCAGTTTAGGTTTCCCAACCCATTCCTTTCTTATCTTCCTAACCTCTAGGCTCCTCTGGTCCCCATGGCTACAGCAAGGCCAGACTAGAGGAGCTGAGGAAGAATGGTTCTCTGTCCTTGGTGTAGAGACAGAGGGTGGAATCTGTAAAGCAAGATAAGGCTATGATGTCTCAGCAAGGATAGCCCGACAGAGCCCTGGGCATGACTTCCTGGAGTCACACACTCAACCAAGCTCTTAAATCCTTTCCCAGAAAGAGAAGTGGGGCTTCATATGCCTCTCTCTACTCAGTATATGATGGAAAAGGATTCCAAAGGATGGATGAATAAGTAGAGGATCTTTCTGCTAAGGGTCATAATATCTAAAGTTAAGGGTGCTGTGAAAAGTAGAGAAGATGAAAGATAACAGATAGTAGAGCTACAGAGACCAAATTTCTCAATAGAAAAAATGGAGCAATACACTTTTCGTAGGAAATATTACATCCTCCCAGGCACTTGGGTGAATGTGAGACTCCCCACTGCCTGAGAAGCACTCAAGAAAGTTAGCAGAGAAGAGAATAATTTAGGGTGGCCAGCACTAAGAACACTAAGCTGTGACTCTTTGTCCAGGCCTCAGAAACCAAACTCTTCCTTTTCTGTAGGAATACCCTAGTTGAGAGGCCAGAGGACTTGAGGCTTGACAGCCTCCTGTGGCAGGTTAGAAAATATTGGGAATGGGCTTTCTTGGAGAACAGGCAGTGGAGGCTGCTGGCATTAAGACTGGGGAAATTAGGGAAAGCATTTGAATAGTGGGAAGAGATGGAAAAGCTGAGAGTCCTTGGATAGTGAAGCAGGGAAGGCATGTAACAGAGCAGTCCAGTAGAGTGTGGCTGAAGTAATCCCCGCTGAGATACACTTGGGCCTTCCTCCAAGTGCACACAGTTAAGTACATGGGGTGTGTTCTTGAGATCGAGCAGGTAGGATTGCATTTCCTTCTTGATTCTTCCCCCCTCAAAGTTGGGAGAAAGACCATAATCCCCCCTGAAAGGGGGGTCCCCAAGGTCCCCCCCCAAGGTCCCCACAGGATGTCTCAGGTTTGCCTTAATCTGCTTGGACAGGAGGGCCCAACGGGGTGGGGCAGATCTCAGCCTGGGGATGGATGAGGAAGAACCTGCTTGTAGTAAAAAACTCACTCCCTCCGCCATGTTTGGAGGCACCAGCCTGTCACAACCCTCCTCTCCACCTTCCCACACCCTTCCTGCCTCATCTCATGTTCCCCGCCTTTTCAGATGTCGAAATCTGTCTCCTCTGCTGAGACTATTCACTCCAGTAGAGATAAAAGCCCAGGGGAGCCCCCAGGACTGACTCCACTCCCGCGGCTGATGCAAGATGCAGCCCGACCCGGCTCTTCTGACCGCTCTACTGCTGCTGCCCCTGGTGCTTTCAGGACAGCCTCAGGTACAGGCAGAGGGCGGAGGGATCACAGCAGACAGGGGAGAGAGCTCTGTGCTCTGGGCCGGCTTCCCTCACTATTCCGATTCTGTTCAAGAACCCCCAGATTCTGGGAGACAGTGAGGACAGTGAGAACTAGGGAGAGAAGGAGGGAAGCTTGGATACCTTATCTGATCCAATCTTCCCTTGGCTTGTGTGGACACAGAGTAAGAGATGGAAGACAAGGGTAAAGGCAACAGAGGAAGGAACTCTGGCTGAATACCCTGCTCAGTAACAGGGCCTTGTTTTCTGCAAAAGTCTGCCACCTTTTTCCTGTGCTGAGGATGCTGGAGCTAAGGGAGGCCAGCCCAAGCTACAGTAAGCTACACAATCTTTACTTCACTACTCTCCCAAAGCTAAACAAACTATTAGGCTGGAGTTGCAGGCCACAGATACAGCCAGGTTAAACTACGGGTTCCAGGGCCAGAGAAGCTATGTGTGGGACTTCTCAGAGAACAAGGGCCACGCATCTGAATTCTTAGATTCTGTAAGGAAACCCCAGTTGGTGGAGAGGCCCACAGGTCCAGTAAAAAAACTTGAGAAGGAATCTTTAATCTAGTGCTGGCTCATCTCACTTAGAAAAGGGAGGTGGAGATACAGCCTTAGAATTATAACCAATATAATGTCTCTTAGCATAGGCAGGCCAGGCACTCTTCTAAGTACTTCACAAATATTCTTTCTATCTATCTATCTATCATCTGTCTATCTGTTTCACTATCTATAATTCTTAAAGTAAAACAAAAAGGTAAATACCATAATTTCTCCCATTATACACATGACGACACTGGGGCACGGAGAGATTAAGTAATTTACTCAGTGTCACAGAGCCAGAATTAGAACTCAGGAAATCTGGGTATAGAATCAGTGGGTTTGGGCTCTAAGAGAGTAGGCAGGTAATATGATAGGCAAGGGGAGCATACCTCAAATTCTGCATCCCTCACCCCTAGAACTGTTCCCTCTCCATTTGGCTGAGGCAGGGCAAGTGCCTCCACCCTCTCTTTTGGCCTGTGCTGCAAACCCACCCAACAGAGCTTGCTGCTCTGCGGCTCCCTTAGGTGTCAGAGCACAGGATCTAGAATACACAGGAGGCTTGGGGGAAGCTTGCAGCATTGCCACTTATTAATCGTGTCACTTAGTGAGATATTTTAAAACTCTCAGATCCTCTTGTGTTTCAATTATAAAATGTGGATTACAGTTCACCACTTACTATGTTCTTGTGAATGTTAAACACCAGCCCAGACTCTGGTGCCTCATGGTGCTGTTACTGCTAATTTCCTTTCTTTGATGATTTGGAACTCTCTGTCCCTGCTCTCTTCAAGACAAGGTAAAATTGTGGGAATCTGCCAGATCTCTAGAGTGGGGGTAATGTGGAGAATGGAAGCTCTCTAAGCCTGTCCCCTGACACTTCTCTGCAGACAGCTTTGCTCTCTCCCACAGAGCCTTGAGGAAAAGTCAGCTTCCAGCAATGTGAATTGTGGCCAGATCCAGACAGTGAAGGAGGTAGGGTAAGGGTGGCCTCACCAATAGGTGCTGGAAGGGACTGCAGCTTCAATTTCGGGAAATCAAGGGAAGGGTAGCTCAAACACCTGACAGAGGGATGATGGACAGTCAAGAAGAATCCCCTGTGCAGAGAGAACTCTTTTCTGGCACCCCTGAGCAGGGTCAGCCTCTTCTGCCTCATGTTTGCAGACAGTGAAAGGTGCCCCAACATAATTCATCATGCTTAGTATGCCTGTGACCATACTTTGGCAGCTGGTGAGACGTGTATCAGGCTGTATGAATGAGGGTGACACATGACACTGTGCAGTCTACCTGCACAACGACCCCAGCCCCCTGCAACAGCTGGAGCAGCTGTGGAGTACAGTCCAGGAGCTCATTGCAAGTGTGAGCAGAAGCTGTCCAGAGTGAGTGCTGGAGCACTGGGCTGGGGCTGGTGCTGTGGGCTGGTGCTGGAGCTGAGGCTGGGGCAGAGAGTGATCCAAGCACAGTCTCTACTGGATTCAGCATGGGGATGAGTCCAGGCAGTAGAGGAGGAGCTGAAAGAAGCACAGACCTCATCTTTGAGATGAATCCTTAGAATTAAGGGGAAATTTGGCACTGTTCTTGGGATCCTCAGTGGTAGTATTAAAGTATAGTGGCTTACGTAGGGGGAGCCTCCTACATTCATGGGTGAATTAATAGCTATGAGTCCACTGGAAGACGAGAAGAGGACAATTTAGGCACAGGTACAGAATAATCAGAGGTTTAGAAGGGGCATTCCCAATACAAAGGAGGTAGGAATGAGTTAGTGTTGAAGAGTTAAAATAGGGACACTGTGTGGAGGGACTTGTGGGCCAAGCTGGCAAGCTGGAATTGATCCTGTAGGTAAAGACAAGTAAATAGAAGTGTCGCATCAGCAGTGTGTTGTGGTCAGTCGCTTATTGTAATCTTCCCCTGTGGAGCTCCTGGGGAAGGTTGAGGGGATGTGACCAGACTGGACGCTGGGTCTGTCCCTTGTTCACTCACTCACCAAGCCACTCCTGAGGAGCAGCTCTGTCCAGGGGAGGGAAGAGAGAATCTGCATGGTGTGAGGGTAAGAATTATTTCCCTGCAGTGAAAGAAAGACTTGAATGTCCTCAGCTGTGAAATAGGAATAATATTAATGCCCACCTCAAGGACTACTAATGGAAGCAAATAAGGTGACAGCTATGAGAGTGCTGTATAGGCCGCGTGGCCTGGAGGATGCCAGTGGATGGGAAGAGCCCAATGCCAGAATTTGGAGATCTCTGAGGTGCTGACATTTGGGGGAACTACCTGTTCATCCCTGCATGCTCAGGTCATTGAAGATGAAGACAACAAGGCCCTGGAAACGAACCACAAGCGGGAGTCCAGGAATCCTGGTGCCTTCTCTTCTCCCTGTGAGGCCCCAGCCTTCGACCTGCTGCTCCTGGAGCTGGAGGGAGCTTAGGAGTTGGAGACCCAGCTTAAGGCCATGGCAGGAGATAGTGGGGCTGGAGACCTCTGCCACCAACTCCAGACCCAGGTACATGGATGGATTATAGAACAGCCCTCCCCCAACAGCCTCCCCCAACAATCTCACATATTGGACAACTTCCCAAATTACTTCTTTCTGGGGGGAAAAAATAACCCTGAGCTGAGAAGTATGACAGCCTGAGTTCAGTTCTTAAGAACACTCCACGTTCCATGAAATTATCACATAGAAGATGAGGGGGGAAAAAAAGAAAAACACTCCATGACCCACATCCCTGGCATCTCGTGTCCACAGGTGACTAATGCCAGTCTCACGTTCAAGCTCCTGGCTGCCTCTGACCAGCGCAGCTTCGGTGCTCTGCGCCAGGAGGTGGATGTCCTCAAAGGCCGACTGAGCAAGTGTGAAAGGGAGAGGGAGCCAGAATGGGCCTCCAGACGCCCTGGTCTGCCCCTGCCCCCTGGTGAGTTCACAGACTGAATTTCTCAAGATCTTGTTTCTCCAGAGACCAGGCTGGAAGTGCAGCGTTAGCTCTGGTGTGCTGAGGGGAGGACAGTACAAATCTTGATGGAGAATAAATCTTTCATTCCTTTGTTTTGTGTGTCACTGAGGGATGCAGACTAAGACTGGTGTATGCTCATACATGGGGCTACTCATATGCACAGACATGCATACTAACCTCCATTCATGCAAAATCAACCTGCTTGTATACCTGTATACACACTCAGGTACAGGGACATACACGCCCATGCACACATGGTCATTATGGTTTCACACTGCTTTCTGCAGGTTGTGTGCTTTACACCTAGCTCATACCTTGCCTGCTCTCCCCTCTAGGTTCTTGTGCCCATGGAGGCCTCCAGAAAGTCAGCAGACCCCTTGTGGTGCAGCTCAATTAGAGAGGCTTCTCATACAAGGTAGGTGCCTGGGACCGAGACTCAGCACCTCATCCAGCCTCTTCCCTTTACTGGGTGGCCCCTCTGAGTGTAGATGCCAGGTGAGTCCTGGAAGACTGCTCTTCTGCAACCAGGTTAATTCTGTATGGCCCCTAGCCTTACCCTAATTTTTTTTTTTTTTTTTTTGTAATCCTATCCCAGCTTCCTCTCTGTGTATTAGGTGTGCCCCTGAGCAAACCTAGCCTAGGCCTGACGGGTCACTTGCCAACACTTCTCTCATGGGATAAGTATTACCAAGACTGCCTTGAGATTCCTTCACAAACCCATTGTATGAAATGTTTAATTCCACAGAAATGCAAAGATGGTTCTTTTTGTAATCTGATCCTATGTCCAGGACAAACTCTTCTACAGCTGGGCCTTAGAATCCTAACTTCCTGCATGGAAGTTTAAAGCATGACCCTGGCCAAGCTTGAGACTTGCAGTCAAGCCGGTCAGTTTGAATCTCAGTACTGCCACTTAAGCTAAGTGACCTTGGAGAAAGGAATTAACATCTCAGACTCCTTCTTAGCCATATGCAAGATGAGGATAATTAAATATGTGAGAAGATCACATGGGATGACATAGGAAAGTATAGACAACATAGTAGGTACTGATAAATATATATTAAATGAAAGAATGGCCAAATGAATCAATAAATAGATGAATGAGTCCTTCAATAAATCATCAGCCTTGCTAGGGAGGTAGGTCCAGCTCACGGAGTGTTCAAAGTCAGTGTGTGTGGAGATGTAGTAGAGACCCAGTTGAGCAGGTCACAGGAGGGAGGGATGAATGTAGGTTGAACCAGTCATTGAAGAGCCCCAGTTGAAGCTCAATTAATTCAGAAAGATTAGTGTTACTGATAATAATACTCCCCAATTCCTATAAACACTTTGTACCATATAAAATACATTTAATTATCTTTGGTTTTTGAATCCTCTCAAAATTTTTATGGGTAAGCCAGGAGTTACAGCCCAACATTAAGAAATGAGAATATTAATAATTCAGAGATAATTTAAAGAACTTTAAAAAGTGAGCTCATGAGCATAAATCTCCCTGAATCCAGCTCTTGAACTATGTCCTGCTACAGGACACCTGCATCTCCAGGTTAGGTGGAAGGCAGTGGAACCTAGATATAGAAGATTGTCTGCAAAGAAGAAAAAAAATAATAGCTACCATTTGCTGATTACCGATTTTGAGACAAATATTCTATGAATTATTTTCTTTGCATCATCTTAGTCAGTCCTGACAGTCAATAAAGTAGATTCTTTTACAATGCTTTTGCAGATTTTACTTATAAGCCATGTGACCTTCAGCAAATTACTTAACCTTTCTGAGACCTATCCTCCTAATTTGTGATGATAAAACCTACCTTACAGTGTATTTATTATAATTAAGATAAGGCATATACAGTGCCTCATAGGCACTGCAACCACTGTTGCTATTGGTGTTTTTATTACTGTTGCTTTTAAAATTATTTTGTCATAGTATGCAGTAAGTAAAAGAATAGGGATTAAAAATCCATTGTTTAATCCTAAAGCCCCTGCTCTTAATTAGCACACTAATCTGCCCTTTTTAATAGCACTTTGTTGCCTTGCATATTATTGCTGTTACCTAATGATTCTGATGTGGGGGGCTTGGCCTAGGTACTTTGACTACTACTGACTGTACAAGTCCTCTAATGACCTCGTGCTGCTGAAGAACTATGAGGAGAGGAAGATGGGCTATGGTGATGGCAGTGGCAATACCGTGTATGAGAATTTTATGTAGTTTAACTACTATGGCACAAGTGACATGGCCAAGGTCGACCTTTCCTCCAACACCCTAGTGCTGCAGCACCCATTGCCTGGTGTCATCCATAATAATCGCTTTTCCTATGCTGGTGTGCCCTGGAAGGACTTAGATTTTGCTGGTGATGAGAAAGGGCTGTGGGTGCTCTATGCCACCAAGGAGAGCAAGGGCAACCTGGTTGTGAGTCGTCTCGACACTAGCACCCTAGAAGTAAAGGAAACCTGGCACACCAGCCAGTACAAGCCAGCCCTGTCAGGGGCCTTCATGGCCTGTGGGGTGCTCTATGCCTTACGCTCACTGAGCACTTGCCAAGAGGAGATCTATGCTTTTGATCCCAACACTGGGCAGGAGTGCTCCCTCAGCATCTTGCTGGACAAGTTGCTGGAAACACTGCAGGGCATCAATTACTGCCCTTCAGACCACAAGCTGTATGTCTACAATGACGGGTTCCTCCTGAATTATGACCTCACCTTCCTGACACTGCAGTGCAGACTACCAAGACCACCAGCCACAAGGCCCCCTTGGGCTCGTGCTCTCCCAAAACTTGTCAAACACCACTAGCTCTCCAGGCCCTGACACCCCAGGGCTGGGCAGGGCATTGGTGGAAGTGTGTCCTCTTCCTCTTCTCCAGGACTACTTCTCAAAGTGGCCATTGCCCCTAATGATTGGGAGACACTGATTATCTCTAGTTAGTTCTTTATGTAATTAATATCTCAATTAGCACGTTAAGGATTCCTTTAATAATAGTCTAGGTAGATTTGATTGGGAAAAAATAAACAAATTATTAGTTAAGAAAATGGTATCCCCTCTTTCTGATGTTTTGGCATCTCATATTCCTTTCTGAAAACTGTGAATCCAGCGCCTAAAATTCTAGGGATCTGTGACCTATGATGGTCAGTCTCAGGTTGACAACATCTGATTCCAGTGCAGAAGATACAGGGGAGCTGGTCATTAGAGTGAAATATGGAGGTTCTCTCTCTTATCTCCATCCTCCTGTGGGGTCCTCAGGGCAGAATCTTGGCTTGATAATCCATTTTTCACTGTCCTGTATCAATCTCACTTTGGGGTGCAGTTGAGAGAGATGCTTAGGCCTGAGACCTGCTCTAAGAAATTAGCAACTGGAAACTGAGCATGAGGAAGATCTGGCATGGATTGGGCTGGGGCTCCAGATATTCTCAATAAAGAATTTTTGGTGTGATAGCAGGAAGTCTCCTGGCTGACTGTTGTCTCTTTGCTTTCCTTTAATGCACTGAGAACATATGGGCTTTAACTCCCTCCTTGTCTCTTATTTGTCTGCATGATGCTCCTCCTCCCCCAGGCAGGTGGTGGATGAAATACATACAATCCAGACCTCGAAGTCTTCCCAGTAACATAGAAGATTCCTACATTTTCACAATACATGCACAAATATATCATATATTTAATAAGACATATACAGTCTCACTCATATAAACACTATTTCCATCTACATCCAAACATCAAAATAGACATAAATATGCATTTTAACATATCCACTAACAGAAAACTTATCAGCTTTCCAAATAAAAATCAAGCACCATCCTCCAAATTTGCATGGGACTGAGAATCTGGCTTATTAGTTGCCTGTCCCTGTCCCCTTAGGGATTCTACTACTAACCACCTCCACCTTCATGTCAGACTCCTCTCCCTCTTAATGCTTTGATGCAAAGGTAGGCACTTAGGATTGGGTTAGAACATTGAAACACATCATTCTAAAAATTCTGTTATAATGACATATAGTAAATATCTAATGATATGTGGTACAAAGTTAGGTTGCAAGAAAAGGCTCGCTCACCTTTAGTTTGGAACGTCCCCCCAGGGAGCCTCCCTGGCTAGCCCCGCTCCTGCTTCCTGGTGCAGAGGAAATATTTTCCTGACCACATAGGAGCACACTTAAGTCTAGAATCCCAAAATCTAGACCATAGAGAAAACATGACATCCTCTTCCATGTAACACCTTTATTCTTGCTCCATTTTCTTAAAGCCCACCTTTTTCAGATCACTAACAAAATTAATGAGCTACTTCCTATGGGAGAGACTGTATTCTTACAAGAATGTGGTTTTATATATGGCTTCGGTAGAAGCAACTTTTCACACAAGTCTGACGTCCCTATAAGGGACCCAAACATAGTACTACACAGAAATCTCACACCTACCACATTTTAAAGATCTGGTTTTTATTTAATTTTTTTAACTAGTTCCATCCTGAGAGCTTTGTCCTCAATTTTTATGGAAAATTGTCTTATTTTATTTCATTATAGAGACTTAGACTCTCCCAAATATGTCCTGCTACCTCACCTAGTCCAGGCAGACTGTGAGGCTAGGGTTGACATCACAATATCCCTTTTCTGAAGATGTCATGCCCTTGGTAGGACAGGAGGAGGGGCAGCGCTGGGAGAAGTCATCACCATTTAGTTTACCTGGGCCAAGTATGAATCAGTAGCCACACCAAGCCTTGGCTGGGCCACATCTGGAGAGCTGGGGTGAGGGCACAACATCGCAAAATACCTGGCCCCAGCCCAATCATTCACCCCTTTTTGGGCAACAAGGAAACTATCCTGTGGCCTGAGAATACAACACCTGAGAGGAAGGCCAGCGGAAACATTGCCTGCCCTCACCCCTTCTGCCTCTGCTTCCACCTGCTCCCTGCCTGCCACCCACTGAGGCCCATGCCGCATGTCATCTCTCGAACGCCTAGGACGCCCCAGAGTGGGCATCCTTCAGGTCTGCCTACAGACAGGAATATCTCTTTGAGTGTCAATCGAGTGATAGTGAAGACACCAGGCAGCCAGAAAGACTTTATGATAGCTGACGACACCTCGGTGAGGCAGTTCAAGGAGAAGCTATCGGCTCACTTCCAATGTCAAATGGACCAACTAGTGCTGGTCTTCATGGGCCGCCTTCTCAAAGACCATGACACGCTGAGCCAGAGGGGCATCATGGATGGCCATACCATCCACCTGGTCATCAAGTCCAAGCATGGCTCCAGATCCCTAGCCCATTCCTCCTCGAACCTGCCAACGAATGAGCCCTTCCACCACCGGGACAGAAACACCACAGGAAACAGCAGTGGGGTGCACCAACCTGCTGGCGTGAATCAAGCCCCAGTGGAATCAGCTCACTTTGTGGGGTCTGATGCACCCAAGGTGCATACCCAGAACCTGGAAGTGGGCAGTCCAGAGCACATAGCACAGATGCTGGAGAATCCTAGCATCTGGCGGCTTCTGTCCAACACAGAGTTCATGCGGCAGTTCATCTCAGAACACCCAGACATACAACAATTGATGCAGCAGAACCCAGAGGTCTCCCACCTCCTTAACAATTCTGAGATCCTGTTGCAGACCCTGGAGCTGGCCAGGAACCTTGCCATGATCCAAGAGATAATGCAGATCCAGCAACCGGCACAGAACCATGACCATCCACCGAACCCACAGCCATATCTGGGCTTAGAGACAATGCCAGGTGGGAACAATACCCTGGGTCAGAGCTGTGCTGATTTCAATGATCAACTGCTCAACAGAATGCAAGATCCTTTTGAAAGCAACCCTTTCATAGCTCTCCTGGCAGGACAAGTGCTGGATCAATTCAAGTCCTCAACCCCATCTCCATCACCATCCCAGGAATGGCGGGACCAGCTCCCACAGCTCCCTACAGCCCGAGTCATCTATACAAGTTCTTGCAGTTTTTCTTCAATCACCTCAGCCAATGGAACCTCCAACAGGGTCAACCATACTTCCAGGGCCAATACTGCCACTATTTCCACCAAGGGACAGAATCACATCTGTGCCTTTCATCAGCCAGCTGGGATACCAGCCTTACCTAGCATACAGCTCACCCAGCAGCCCCAGGATGAAGACAAGGATGCCACTATCTCTTTAAGTAGCTCTGAACAGAGATTCGAGGATGATCTCCAGCTGTTGGATGAGCAGACCAACTCCCAGATCACAGGAGGCATGAGGCAGTTGCTTATGAACAACCCCTACCTGGCAGCTCAGATGATGTTGTTCGTGAGTATGCCCCAGCTGAGTGAACAGTGGCAGCAGGAGTTGCCCACATGCCTGCAGCAGATACAGCTTTCTGATCTGCTTATAGCCCTAGCAAACCCTAAAGCATCACAAGCAATATTGCAGATTGAGCAGGGTCTCCAGCTGTTGGCCACAGAAGCTCCTATTCTTCTGCCCTGGGTTATACCCTACTTAGGGGGCCTGGGTTGGCTTCCTGCTCCCAGCTGCAGCTACCCTGACCCGGTGCCCTTGCCCTGGAATGCTCCAGATATAACTGAATCCAAAGGGCCTGAGCGCTGCCATAAGTCTGGGGCAGTCCTACAGAGACTACAGTCTCTGGATGGGGATCCTTCCCACACTCTACAAGACCCTGAGATTCGTTTCAGCAAGCAGATGGAATCTCTTCAGGCCATGGGATTCCAGAACCACCATGCTAATCTACAGGCACTTATTGCTACTGAGGGGGACACCAGTGCTGCTATCCGTAAGCTTAAGAGGTCCCAGGGATTCTAACCGCCATGCCTACCTGTTTGCTTGCTACCTGCCAGCTAACCCACTCGACTATATCATCTGCCATTTCCACTTCTTCTGATGCTTCCAGCCAGGAGAATTCCCGGAATAGAAGTTACCAACCAATGTTTTCTATACTGAATAATAGCTCATTGGCCATGGCTGGAAAAGATGTCAATAAAATGGCTACACCTACTTGCCCCCACCCGAGGTTTGGCTTTGTTTCTTTTGCAAAAAAGCAACTGTGTGTGATATCTCTATCTTACCAACTGTATATACAGGAACACACAAATACACGTACTTCATGCTTATATTAATATAGAGATAAAAAGAAGCAGTTTCATGTACCGTGCTCAAATATCCAAGAACGTGCATATGTTTCCTCAGGCAGGTGTACACAAGTACACAAGCTCACACAGTGGAAGATTCACATATGTAGGCACATAGACTCAACATACAGGTACACACAGCCATGTGTATACACAGATACACACAAACACCTAGAGACACAAAAACAGACCCACATGTAGGGAAAGACAATAATAACATACCCATACATAAAGGGAAACATATCCATAGATAGACCCAGCTATTTAGTCATAAAGGCTGCCTTGATTTCTCAAACCCAAACTATTCAAGTCTGAAAGTGGAAAACGAATAAGCTGGTGGGCCAGAGGAGGAAGAATCCACACATCAGCCAGGTGCTGATGAGCACTGACCATCACCAGAACCTCGCACTAATTGCCATCACCACAGTTAAAGGACTTTGGTGGGCTGTCACTACTCTCTGTTTAGCACACAGAGATCTGGCCGCTGCCACTCTGACTGCATATTCCAGTCACCACAAGCCCAGCCCTCCATGGGGCACAGCACCTTCTAAGAATACCACATCCTTCAGCATATCTTATGTTTGTAGCTTGTGTTCTGCACAGTTGCCAAGGCCTCATCTTCTCCTCTTCCTGCCTCACCTAGAGTATCCCAGCCTGGCAGGATATGCAACCAATTGTGTAATAGTTCAGTTATTCAATTATTAAATAATTCAATACGTTCTAGCCATAGGCTACTAAATCAATATTGATTTAGGCATTGAAGAAATGAAAAAACAAAGATCCTTTATTTACAAAGTTTACTTTCTTTTTTGAATATAGATACAAGATACTATTCAAATTAATTTATAGATATGTTAAGTGGTGGTAAGTGCTGTGAAAAAAAGGAATCAGGATAAGCTATTCTAAATAGGGTGAACGGAGAGGGCCTCTCTGAAAAGGTGACATTTGAGCAGAAATCAGAATGAATTGGGAGAACTGAACATGCAATTCCCTGGGAGAAGGATGGTCCAGGCAGAGAAGGCCATCTCAGAGTGAAAGCCCTGAGGTAGGGGTATTCTTGTGTTTGAAGAATGGCAAGGAGATGATGTAGCTGAAGTGAACCAAAACAATGGAGGTGGAGAAGAAATAGGAGAGCTCCTAAAGTGTTTGTAGGTCTGGTGAGGACTTTGGATTTTGTTTGTGAATGTAATTAGAAAGTCACTGGTGAGTTTTGAGCAAAGGACTGGAGCAATTCAATTTATCAGTCTGCCTCCAGAGTGAGGAATAGACTGTGGTGGTGGGAAGCCAGGGAAATAGGGAAACCAGTTAGGAGGCTTTTGCAATGGAGCAGGTGAGAGACAGTAGTGCCTGGGACTGGGGTGGCAGCCCTGGAGGAAGTGGGAAGTCGTCAGATTCTGAACTCTACAGGGGACCCACAGACATCTGTGTGCTCAGCAGACCACCCCTCCCCAGCCTTGACATTGCCATTGCAGGAGTGAAGGACAAGCCCACAAAGTTCAAGCACTTCTAGCAAGCTCACTGCCAAACAGCCCCGCTTTACCACTACAACCTACCTAAAAGATAGGTCTCAAGAAAGAAATTATAGTCAAGATGGATTTTTCACATTTAACCCAATTAAGTTTTATACCCTGTTTGCCACAGTTTACATGAAAGCCCAAGCTCTCTAGGTCATCTTTCTGATTTTTATCTCAATGTGCTCTGGAAATTCCTCATCTGACTCATTTTTTCTCTCATCACCAATTCCCCAAACCTTTCCACCCTACCATTTATAACTCATAACTTAGCAACAGCAAAATTCACATATCTATAACCTCCTTTCTAAAGGTTCCCTTATCTTTTTGCTGTAAGAGAAATCTGGCTGTCCACTGAGGACACTGCTTTTCCAGCGGCGGTGGCTGCTTCTTTCATTTCCCATGGACTCGGAAGTGGATAGGTGTCATTCTTGCACCTTCTTGCTGCTTCTTGATCCTAGTTCTCTAGCTTCAAGACAACTTCATGATCAGTTAATATAATAATTCTGGCATAATACTCACCTGGTAAACTCATCATGATTATACCTAACTCTGCCTAATTTCACTGTAGGCTGAGAAAAGCATACAACCGTGCTGACAAGTTTCATTTAAATTTATTACCAAAAGTCTTAAATGTTCTCTTAGTAATCCTAACTGCCTTTTCCCAGTTTGATGGTTCTGTTAACAAATCCACAAGGGGGGTTCAATGTTACTCGATACACAGAAAGCCAATTGCTAAGACGAGGATTGTCAAAGAAGAAAACGTTTATTTCAGGAGATGTGTCTACTGGAAGGAGGGATTTGAGGTATGAACTGCCTCAAATCCACCTCCCTGATCAACAGGGTCAGGGTTTTTTCTGGAGGTAAAATAAATATTGTATGAGGGTAGTGAGCATCATTGCATGTTTGGGCTGGAGTGCAGGGCACGCAAGCACAGTGAAAAATCATGCCAGTACATACATCCCATGATCAAGAAATGGTGGATAAGTCCCTCCCAGGGCAGGAACTTTGTACTATAATGTGCTAGGGGTTAATATTGGTCATTCTTTCAGCTTGTGTGCCTGCTCAGTGGGTCCTTGGGCACAATCTGTGGTGGCGAATCACTTTTCTTGTCTTCTCCAGACAAACAGGCAGTGTGAGGCTTAGTAGTTAACTTGTGCCTGCAAGGAGGCTCCGCCACTTCTGGGAAAGAAACTCCAAAGGGAATGCATTGGTGCAACACAAAGTTTCAAAGCCCTGGTCAGCAAATCTTATTGGCCTGGGAACTTGAAACATAAGAGAATTACAAAAGAAAAAAAAAAACCTGTAAAAAATGTTTTCTTGCTCATGGAGCTGGTTACAGTTCTCACCCAGAATCTGCAAAAGAATCACTGGGAGGATGTATTAAAACACAAATTTCTTAGCTATAATCTAAGGGTTTCTGACTCAGGAGGTCTAGAGTAGGGCCCAAATCTCTCATTTCTAGCAAGTTTCCAGGAGATGCTGATGCTGCAGGTCTGGGGACCACACTTGGAAATTTACTGTCCAAGTCAATTCACTATCTTATTCTTTGAGATGATCATTTCATACCTGTTTTTCTGCTCTTCTCAAATCTTCAATATTTCCTTTTCTATCTGATTCAAGAAGACAACAGTGATCAGAAAGGCCTTCTACCTGTGTCCATTGAATTGACCAACTAACCTACATCTGTACCTCTTCACTACGTCCTCCATTGTGTTACAATGAATAAACTGTCCATGTTTCTAAACCAAACTCTCCACATGGGCCCTTGCTCCCAATCTCTCTAACCCCTCTAATCAAGAACTTACTCTTAAAATTATTTTCCCTTTATTAAGCATCTTTTTTTTTCTATTCATTGGATTGTTCCCATCAGAATAAAAATGTCATGCACTATTCTCATCTTAAGGGAAAAAAACCCTAAAAAGCATTTAACCCCACATTCCCACAGAGCCATCATCCCCCTTCTCTCATTTATAACACTCATACTGGATCCACTTCCTTTCCAACCCATTTGCTCTTAACACATTGACTGCTATGTGAGTTGTATTTAACCCAGGCTAGTTTTGAGCCCAGGTCTTCATGAAGAAAACCCTGAAGTCGGTTCGGGAAAATCTTACTTGTTGATGTTCTTATTGTTACAATTAATATTGACAAATTAATTCTAAAAACGTGGATTGTGTTGCATATAACACCCACAGAAATCAATAAAAAATAACAAATTAGAAAGGATTGTTTTGTTTTAATAAAACACCATGGCCCCATGGAAATTTTTTTTTTTCCTAGTATGGCAGTCAGTGTGTTAAACACACTCCAATCAGGCTTTCTGCCTCTAACACTCTATTAACACTGGTCTCATTACGGTTTCCAGTTATCTCTTGTCAAATCCAGTAACAAATTTTCAGTCCTCATCCTACTGACTTAGCAGCATCTTTTGACACAGTTGGTTACTCTCTCATTTTTTTTTTTTTTTTTTAGAGTACAGTGGTGTCATTGCAGTTCACTGCAGCTTCCAATTCCTGGGCTCATGTGATTCTCCTGCTCCAGACTCCCAAGTAGCTGGGACTACAGGTGCATGCCACCACGCCCAGAAAATTTTTCTATTTTTGGTAGATGGGGTCTCATTCTTGCTCAGGCTGGTACTCTCTCCTTTTTGAAACTCTTCTTCCTTTGCGTACTCTCTCTACCTTACTGTTTTATTTCTTCTCAGTTTCCTTTGCTGAATTCTTCTGATCTTCCAGATTTCTAATACAGACACAAGACTCAGATTTTTTATCTCTTCTGTTTACTATACTCACTAAACCAACTAATCTTAACCAGTCAATGATTTTAAATATTCTTTAAATGCTGATGAACTCTAGACTTATAATATTCAATCGCCTCTCTACATCTCCCTTTTGATATAAAATAGACATCTCAAATATGTATGGAACTGTTTAACAACTTGCTGATTTTCTATTTAACAATGTGTTTATTCCATGGCCTTTTATTTATCTCAGTAAATAACTTTCTTTGAGTTCCTCTGGGAGATAATAATTAAAAACAAAAAAGTAAAAAAAACTCATGTCATTCTTGACCCCTCACTTTATACTCAAAATCCCATCTATCAACAAATCAATACTTTGAAAATACGTAAAGAATTCATGGTTAATGTCGAATCAGACAGAAAACAAGATCATAGGATGCCAGGAACGAAGACCCTAGACTAGGAAGTACCTGAAGTTGGGTCTAAATGGGGACACAAAGGACTGAGGTGCTTTCTACAACGATCCAATCCCTGTGTGGGTCTCCACATACCATATATGAGGTTGAGTGGGAGCAGGGCTCTTGGCCTGAGAAGGAGTGGTCAGCCCAGGACCCTCACTGTGAGGAAGGCAATTGAGATAAAGGAAGTAGAAGAGGTCAAGGGTGGGGGAGCAGGAGTTCCCCGGATCCAGAGCACCTTGGAGAAGTCTCCAGAATCCATTGTGTGAGGCTGTGAGGTCAGTACTGAGGTCACAGAAGTGACCTGAGAGAGTGGGTTCCGGCCCAGAAGGCCTCAGGGGTGGCTGTGCAGCAAGATGAGGGCGGTTTGGAGCCCTGCCTAAGAGGAAGGACGGGGCCACAGCTGACTGGTATGTATACCCCAGACTGGGCCCTTCCTCCTACCTTTGTCCTCATACTCATCACCTGCAGACCTCTTTCCCAGGGCCCTAGATTTCTCTCTCCTGACCACAACATCTCTCAATCCCATAATCCCCCAAAAGCATCCTGTCCCAGGAACCTCATGGCCTCTTCCATGTGGCCCTTATCATTTTCCTGACTCTGAGCCCTGAGACCCTCTTCATGCTCACCTTTCCTACCTTTGCCACTGCCTGAAAGGATGAACTTGGTCTCCCATCCCCATCCCCCCAGCTGTGTCCCCACAGACCTGGGCCTCCTGCTGCCACCATGGCCAAAAGTGGAGAGGCCCTGCCACAGAGCAGCCCAGCACCAGTCCGCGATCCCCACCTCATCAAGGTGACAGTGAAGACACCCAAGGACAAGGAGGATTTCTCAGTTACAGACACATGCACCATCCAGCAACTGAAGGAAGAGATATCCCAGCGCTTTAAGGCCCACCCTGATCAGCTGGTTCTAATCTTTGCTGGCAAAATCCTCAAGGACCCTGACTCACTGGCACAGTGTGGAGTGCGAGACGGCCTCACTCTCCACCTGGTCATCAAGATGCAGCGCCGCGCCATGGGCACCGAGTGCCCGGCTGCTTCAGTCCCTGCCCCAGGCCCAAGTCCTAGATCATTCCCTCAGCCAAGCTCCATTTTCCCAGCAGATGGGTCTCCTGCCTTCAGCTTGGGTGTCCTTACAGGGCTCAATGGGCTGGGCCTAACCCCTGGCAGCTTCCCCGACCAGCCAAGCTCGCTGATGTGGCAGCACATATCTGTGCCTGAGTTTGTGGCCCAGCTCATTGACGACCCCTTCATCCAGGGTCTGCTGTCCAACACGGGCCTGGTGCGCCAGCTGGTTCTTGATAACCCCCATATGCAGCAGCTGATCCAGCACAACCCTGAGATTGGCCATATTCTCAACAACCCTGAAATCATGCGGCAGACGCTGGAGTTTCTACGTAACCCTGCCATGATGCAAGAGATGATGCGTAGCCAGGACCGGGCGCTCAGTAACCTAGAGAGCATCCCTGGTGGCTATAATGTGCTTCGCACCATGTACACAGATATCATGGACCCGATGCTTAATGCAGTACAGGAGCAGTTTGGTGGCAACCCCTTTGCCACTGCCACTACTGCTAATGGCACCACCGGCAACAGCCAGCCTTCAAGGACAGAGAATTGTGACCCTCTCCCCAACCCCTGGACTTCCACCTATGGAGGCTCAGGTAGCAGGCGAGGAAGGCAGCCTGGGGACCAGGATGCGGCTGAAATTAGGAATAGGGTTCCAAGCTTTCTGGGTAATATAGGGCTCTTTGACTACCTTCAGCAATTATATGAGACTCCCCAATCCCTGGGGACCTTTCTGCAGGGGACCACATCCACCCTCAGCCCAAGCCAGGAAGTACCACCACCAGGACACAGAGTTCCCCCAACTTCATCCTCATCCCAGGGACTTGGGTCAGGCCAGCCTCTCCCCAAGGAGTCAGTAGCAATCAAGGAAAAGTCCTCCTGCCCAGCTTTCCTGAGATACCCCACAGAGAACAGTACTGGACAAGGTGAAGGCCTAGATGGTGCAGGCAAAAGCTCTACTGGCCACGGCACAAGCTTGCCTGATCTTGTCTCAGGGCTGGGGGATTCTGCCAATAGAGTTCCATTTGTTCCTTCACCACCTTCCTTCATGGCAGCCACCCCTGGAGTCTCTGAGCCTCCCTGGCTGCCACCACCAGCTTATCTGAGATCTCTGAGGCCAGCTGGCATGAACCAGGTCCCACAGTTGCAGGAGATACACCGACAGCTGCCATTGTTGATGCACCTTCAGGCAGCCATGGCAAACCCCCGTGCCATGCAAGCCCTGCTGCAGATTGAGCAGGGTCTGCAGACCCTGGCTACTGAAGCACCTCGCCTCCTACTCTGGTTCATGCCTTGCCTAGCAGGACTGGGGAGTTCGGCAGGAGGTACAGAGTCTAGGGAAGGTGGCCTTATATCTGGGGACCCACCCCCCACTGCAGCTCCTGAGGTGTCTCCAGCACAGGGTGCTACAGAGCTGGGATTCCATTCTACTCCCTTCCTCCAGATGCTGCAAGCTTTAGCTAGTGCCAACCCCCAGCAGCTGCAGCCTGAGGCTCACTTCCGGGTGCAACTGGAGCAACTGCGGGCCATGGGCTTTCTGAATCCTGAAGCCAATCTTCAGGCCCTCATTGCCACAGGGGGTGATGTGGATGCTGCTGTGGAGAAGCTGAGGCAGTTGTAGGAGCCTTAGTCATTCAGACCATATCTTCTCCTCTGCCTTTTCCCCATATCCTATTCCCCTAGGTTTCCCATTCTTGAATACAGCTGCACTATAAACCAAATTTACTATGATGCCCTTTACTGCGGAGACAATGTTGTTCCAGAGTCAAGGAGGAAGACTAAGAGCCAGAAACAGGGTGGGGGTTCTGTGTGTGACTCAACCACCCCCACCACGGTACCACTGTGGGGCCCCAGTCTGAGCTCTGCATATGCCTATCTTGAGATGCAATTACATCCGCTCTCCAGTGTCAGCTGCTGCCTGAGTCTGATTTCTGTGGGCTGTGAGAAAGGGGGAGGATGTGGGAGAAGAGGTGGTGATAAAGGTTATCTCTATGTGGACGGAGGGGCTTGGAGGGGAAACTAAAAGGTTTGAAGTTAAAAGACTCAGAGTTATGGAGAATAAGGAGGAAATGTTGCTGCAACATTGTGAAGGCTGAGGCTTGCAACTTTCTTAGTGGCCTTCCAGACTTCCTCCAGATTTTGTGCTCTGTAGGAGCTACCGCCATGTACTCTGTGCTTTGGCTCCCTACCACCAGCCTGGCAGAAGAGTGGGCACAGTTTCTTACTCTCGTTGCCCCTGAATATCCCACAGGGCTATCACTTTTAGGATTTGATGTTGATCTCTGATTGGATACAGATACAGCAGCAAGGATTCAGGCTGAGGTTCTAAGATTGCTGAATCTCACCAGGTTTATAAAGTCTCTTGTAGCCAGATTCAGAGAGTTGATTTCTTGCAACTTATAGCTCAAAAATTGAGCATCTACCCTGTGCACAGCATTCCGCTTGCTATTAGGAATTCAATGTGAGTAAAAGAGACATGATCCTGCCCTCACGAGTTTATGATCTGGTAGAAGAAATTGTTCAGACCGTGAGTGTATGAAGAATACTCATTATATATAATTATAAACTATGGTACATGCTATAAAGAAAAAGATGGGTAGCTCTGAAATAGCATGAACAAGAGCTTAATCTAGTCTGGGGAGACAGAAAGGGCTTCTGTAAGTGTGTACTGCAAGCTAAAACCTGAAAAGTGGTGAGAATGAAGCAGATAAAGCTTCGAAGGGGGAGAGAAGAGTATTCCTGCAAAAGAGCCATTACATACAAAGGCACTGAGGTAGGAGGTGCATGGCACGGGAGGTGCCCTCTGCATCTCAGACTAAAGTCTTGTTTACATTCAGGGATGCTTTCCATTACCCACGTATGTCTAGGGTAAAAGTGTTACAATTCGTAAGTTAATCAAGTGAACCATGATTTCCAGCTCATAAGCACATAAATGTGCCCATGAAATCACACTGGTAAACACACTGTGGAGAAATGGACAAACATACAATGCTTATCCACTTAAATACACCTTCACATGGGCACACCCTGTGTACACATGAACAAGCACACATACAAAACACAGTCTGTTAAATCAGAGTTTCGTCACAGAATGGAGGAATATAAATATAAGAAATATTCATGCCCTATTCCTATCAAGGAAGGAAAAGAATTCTTGATGGAGGATACCACTATGGTAAAAGTGGCTGTGGTATGTGCTTAGATGTCAGAGACTGAGTGTGGGGGTTCTCTCAGGAACTGTGAGAAACAGATCCTCCACCTGGGCCCAGGACACCGTGACCAGCCTATCTACCTTTGAGGTACCAGCATGTGGTTTAAAGGAGATGAAACCAGCTTTTGGGAACGACTTTATTCCAGTCATTCAGGTTTCAATCTCTAGGTGGAGCACGGGGCTTCCAGGCCCCTCAATCCCTCACTCCACTCCCCATCAGTGGGGAGTTCACATCCAGATCAAAAGAATTGTTTATGGTGCTGCTAGGGGAAAGGAAGAGAAAAGACTTAGTTCCCTATTTCCTGCAACTCACAAGGCAAGTGCTCTGGGGCTGCCTCTGACTGGAGATGTACAACATAACCTCTAATTTCCAACCTTGGAAGGTCAGGTTAATCTAAGATACAAAAAACCATGGAATGAAATGTCACTGCTTTTACCTGCCTTCCATCTGTGCCAAAGGAAACCTGGAGGCTCATATTAGTTAAGCCCAGGTCACCAGGCCAGACCTCAGATGGGATGGGTCTATAAGTCCTGACCTTGGTGGAGTGTTCATTTAGTGGATTGTTCTCTGGCCATAACCTTTTGAGAGCCCTGCACAGTTGACTGGATGCTTGGAATCCCTGCTCTAGCTTCATCAGAGACTGACTTCGTCAGCCTCATGCTCTGCTCCATGATGAATCCAGGAGAGGGAGGTGTCTGGGGTAGGGAGGGTCACTGTCTTCTACCTAGCAGCTAAGGTAGGGCCTGGCGCATAAAAAACTATCAACAATTGAATGACTGAGTGTTGATGATAAGTGAGTAAATAAGCAACTGAATGAGAAAGTGGTTGGGAAGACTGGACAGACACAAATCAAACAGAAGATGTCACAGGACCAGAGCTTTTGTTTGGGAGAATAAAGGCTATTGGAAATTTGGGGAGAGGAGATCCCTGCATGCTGATGTTACTGCAAGGACATGCCTGTTGGAACCTCCCATCTGTTGTCACTTCTCTGACCACTCTGTCAGCTGTGGTCCAAGATCAAATATCTGAGCCAGGAAGGATAGGGCAAGGGCGTTGTGTAGGCGGAGTAGAGAAGATAGAGTTGCAAAGCTTTGATTATATGGGCTTAGAGCCTGGCTCCCTCCATAGAAATTGTACTTTTTCTTTAGTACAAGAGATTTGCTAGAAAGCCAGACAAAAAAAGAGAAAAACACAAAACAAACCTGGTAAATTCTGCAGTGACAATTTACATCATAAATATCCAAGGAGGTGGACAACAATTTAAGAGAAATGTTTTATCCAGAGAATAGAAAGTGCTTTTATGCTTCTGTGTTCTTTATTTGGGACATTCTCCTATTATCTCCATCATAAACATTTTATATTTTATATTTTAGGGTTTTGCTACTTAAATTTAATTTTGATAATTCCTAACACTTACTGAAGCTTTAGTATATGTCACATTTTCTTTCAGTCTCTACTCTGATTCCATACAATAGTCCTTTCCTGCAGGTAGTAGTAGTATCCCTGTTCACAGATGAGGATAGCTAAAGCATGTGGAGAGAGAAGCACATTGCTTAAAGTCATAAAGCTTCTTCATATTAGGGCCAGGGTTTGAAATTAGGCAGTCTAATTTCTAAACCCATACTCTTAACTACTGTAATAAATCAAGTTGACCTAATTTATGCTTTAATCCTTATCCCCAAAAGAATGGAGTAGGGCAGGATTTGTGGTATCGGAATTTTCACACCCCTGAGTCCAACAGATATCTATACTGTATCTAAGTATCTTCTTTACCACATCCTACCTGTGTATACGTGTATTTCTGCTTCTTTGCTTTTTATTTCATCTACTAAGACTATGCCTCTTCAATTATTTTAACTTTGAAATATTTAATGGCAAAAAGTACAATGATTGGTTTGCAAAATACCATGGGCTAATTTTGTCTCTTTATTTTTCCAAATACACTTTATAGCAGATGTCAAATTTTAGAAAAGACCAAATGAGATTTTGATTAGCTTTCCACTATATTCTTATATTAGAGAAGAACTGAGAAATTTACAATCAACAGACTTTCCTTTTAGAATAGAGAATGTTTTCACTTATTTAGTTGCACTTATTTCCCTGTAAAAAAAATCCTGTACATTTGGGCTTATTAAACATTACATTTTCTGGTTGTTATTTTGAGTGGAATTTTTTTCCATTCTGTTTTCTGAATGGATACTACTGTGGTGAAACTGTGCTGTCACCAGTGACAGTACAAATTCTTATTTCAGGTAGATTTTTGTATTGATTCTTTTTTTTTTTTTTTTTTTTGAGACAGAGTCTTGCTTTTGTTGCCCGGGCTAGAGTGAGTGCCGTGGCGTCAGCCTAGCTCACAGCAACCTCAAACTCCTGGGCTTAAGCAATCCTACTGCCTCAGCCTCCCCGAGTAGCTGGGACTACAGGCATGCGCCACCATGCCGGGCTAATTTTTTCTATATATATTTTTAGTTGGCCAGATAATTTCTTTCTATTTTCAGTAGAGACAGGGTCTTGCTCTTGCTCAGGCTGGTCTCGAACTCCTGACCTTGAGCGATCCAACCGCCTTGGCCTCCCAGAGTGCTAGGATTACAGGCGTGAGCCAGAGCACCCGGCCTGTATTGATTCTTATACAATCAAGTGTATACATCTTTGATAAATAGTTGTAAAGCTTTAACTGTTCTAATAATAATTTCTATTTATGTAAATTATAGATAATATAGATAGGTAAAATTAAAATATTAAAAATAAAAAATAATTCCACTACCCCAATAGCATGATGTTTGCCTTTTGACATATTTTAATAAAACTATGATTGCATTGTATATAGTTTTATAACCTGCCTTTTTAACTTGGTAATATATCAGCAGTTATTTCCAAGTTATTAAATATCCTTTTGTAACTTGTTACTTTAATAAGTATTTACTGAATACTTATGTCAGAACCCGTGGACTCCCACCCGTTTTTTGTTTTGTTTTGTTTTTTAATTTTAGACTTTTTCGCTGCCTGAAAGTGTGGCCTTTAGCTTTTGTCTCTGGCTGATAAGAGGAAAGGGAGAGGACTAAGGGACTTGGTGTCTCTAGGCAGCACCCTAATTGGTATGATAATCAGTCTCCTTACTCCTCAATTCATGTTTTATTTCTTACCTCTTAAGCTGTAGTAGTCAGGGTTCTCCAGACGGACAGAACCAATGGGATACATGTGAAAGGGAGTGTATGAGAGAGAACTGGCTCACATGATTGCACAGGCGAAGTTGCACGGTAGGAAAATAGGCCGTTTGCATCGTGGGAGATGAGAAAAGCGAGTCGCCTTGCTCAGTCCAAGTCCAAAAGCCTCAAAACCAGGACAGCCAACAGCGTAAGCTCCAGTCGGGGCTGAAGGCCTGAGAGCCCCCGGGAGGCCGCTGGTGCAAGTCCCAGGGTCCAAACGCCAAAGAACCTGGGGTCTGATATCCAAAGGCAGGAGAAGTAAAAAGGTTCCACTCTGAACGGAGAGAGAGGAATCTCAGCAAGCTGACTTCGCTCGCTTTCCATTTTCTAGCCCCGCCCACCTGGGGGCGGGTCTTCCTCTCCCTGTGGGCTGACTCGCATGTCAATCTCCTCTGGAAACGCCCTCCCAGACACACCCAGAAACCATGCTTCTCCAGGCGTCCCTCAATCCAGTCAAGTTGACACCTAATGTTAACCTAACCGCCACAAAAGCAAATCTTTTAGAATGGCTTCTATCCCTAGTAGCTAATTTCTTTCTCTCTCCTCTCTCTCTCTTTCTCTCTCTCTCTCCTCTTTTTACCTGACAAACTCCTGGTAGTCCCAAGTGTCCTCCTGGTGGACATCTCTCTAGGGCTTCCCAATGAACCTTAGAGAGGCTGGCATCTACATCCAAGAGAGTAATAGTGGCCTCAATTTTGTCTTTTAAATTATTTATTTTGTGACAATTTAATTTTAAGCAGATTCTTCACCCGTCAATAGGTAGCAGTGATTAAAAGTGCTCAACACACTTACCAGAAGATTTCTAATCTCAGATGAGCTGAGAAACCTCCTGGAGTGTGTCAGGGGAGACAGGATCGCACTGCTCCTTCTCCTCCTTAGCTCCATGTAAGAACAATCCCCTTCATCTCCATATCTCATGCGGTTGGGAAACAAATAGCAGTAGCAGCAGCAAGGGTTGCAGCAGAGAAGGTGCCACTGGCCCCGGCAGCTTCGAGACTTATGAGGTGCTATGGAGGACTATCCTAGGGAGGGGGACCACCTGACCCTGAGAGGAAGGAGAGAAAATTATCTTTTTCTCTCAAGCGGTATTCAGTGACACATTGAACAATGCAGATAGGATCACCTACCTCTACTGCAGCCCGCTGGCCCCGCCTCAGCTTCCAAGCTAGCACTCAGCAATATGCATGTGCATGACTTCGAGATAGGGGAACTGAACTTCTATAGGCAGGGGATGGTCTTCAAATCACCATCACTCAAAGGTACACTGAGAAATAGCCAATTCACGTGGTCTGGATCCTATTTGTTCTCTTGTTGAAATCAAGCTGGGAAGCAGTATCCTGGAGTGTGCTATTGGAATTGGACCAGGATCCTCACTTTAGGATGGGGTGTCTTGGCAGCAGTTAGAAGAGACAATGCAAAGCCGTGCAAAGCAGTGCACAAGCATGCCATCAGGGTAGACCAAATGGTAGAGCCCAATTAGGATACCCGATTAGTAAGCCATGAGAAGTCAAAGGGAATTTCTAAGAGACCTTACCCAGAGTTTAGAATGATCCCATTCTTGTTGCCAATTGTTTTGTAAATGGGGCTGTAAGTCCCCCTTGTGGGTATTTTTAGGATCATTTCAACAAGGCATGGAAATGAAACTCAGAGGTGCATATGAGATAAGAATTTATTATCACAGGTACTAGAGAGGGAGGCATGGGCTTGCCATGCAGGGGACCATATGGGAGGAGCTCCTAGGGAGTAGGTTCCATCACGCATGAAAGGCAAGAAAACATATGGACCATGGGCAAGTGCCTCTATTGGGGGTCAGTGTGGAGTACACAAGCAAGAGGCATGAGGGGATTTTACTAGTACATTTGAATGTTACTAGGTCACAGTCAAGGGAAGGGAAGAAGAAGAACTTGTGGCAGTAACAAGCCTTATCACACTAGGGTACTTGGTCACTTGGATGGGATGCTCACAGCTTGTTTGTGAGGATGTTGAGGCATCGAGAAAATATGAAGTTTTAAAAATTTACAATACATCATCCTGCTATCTTTTGGTTACAATTTGCATGGAATAACTTTTTTTATCCCTTGACTTTAAGTCTATGTGTGTCCTTAAAGCTAAAGTGAGTCTCTTGTAGGCAGTATACAATTGGATCTTGTTTTATTCATTCAGTCATTCTATGTCTTTTGGTTGGAGAATTTAATCTATTTAATTTAAAATAATTATTGATAGGTAAGGACATAGAATTGTCATTTGTTAATTGTTTTCTCGCCGTGTGGTAGCTCCTCTGTTCTTTTTTCCCTCTTTTGCTGTCTTCCTTTGTGATTAGATGATTTTTTTCTAGTGGTATGCATTGATTTGTTTCTCTTTGTCTTTTTTGTATCTCCTACAGGTTTTTTATTTGTGATTACCATGAGGCTTGCATAAAACATCTTATAATTATATCAATGTATTTTAGGATGATCACTTAACTTCAAATGCATGCAAAAACTCTACATTTTATTTCTTCCTACTACACATTTAATGTTATTGATGTCACAATTTGCATCTTTATCTATTATGTCAATATCAATTAGCAAATTATTATAGTTATAGGTATTTTTAAAACTTCTGTTTTTTAACTTTCACACTACAGTGATTTATGCACCACCATTACAGCATTAAAATATTCTGAAGTTGACTATATACTTACCTTTGCCAGTAAGTTTTATACTTTCATATGTTTCCATGTTGCTAATTAGAGTCCCTTCATTTCAACTTGAAGAATTCCCTTTAGCATTTCTTATAAGGCAAGTTTAGTGGTGATGAAATCCTCCAATTTTTGTTTGTCTGGGAAAGTCTTTACCTCCCTTCATTTCTGAAGGACAGCTTTTCCAGGTATAAAATTACTGGGTAGCAGTTTTGTTTTTTTCTTCAGCACTTTGAATATATAATCTTACTATTTCCTGGCCTGTAAGCTTTCTGCTGAAAAATGCAATAGTCTCATGGGAGTTGCCTTATGTGAAATGATATTCCTTTTATGTGGAGCTTTTCTATTACTGCTTTCAAAATTCTGTTTTTGACTTTTGACAATTTGGTTACAATATATCTCAGTGGCAAGTTGACTGTTTTTACTTTATTTTATAACTATAAAAAGAATTTATGTAAAATGTAAAATATTCAAAAGATAACACCTCCTTCGTAAAGCTAAAGAATGCTTCTTGTGCTTGAAAAACTCAGTAGACAGTGTGAGCAGAGCTCCCATCTTGAGAGACAAGTATATAAATGGACTGGGAAAGGCTGTCATCCGATGCTTGGGAAGGAGACATTCAGGCACTGACAATAGAACCTGTACAGTAGGAGACAAAGGGATGGTTCACCTCAAAGTCTATGAGGGAAAAAAAAATCCCTGAAATGAAGAGACATGCAAAGGTAGTTCTGAATAACTTTAACCCGGAATATTCTTTATTCCCTGCTATACATTAATGTATTCACTAAGAAAAGGCCAGAAACATTAATTTGAATATCTGAGTGTGCTGGGGGCAACCAAAAGCAAACCCCAAAGGAATTGGTTTTGCTAATAATACTTGTATGGTAGAAGTTGTGCTGAAGTCTTGGCATTATCGGGAGAGGCCCACTAGTGTGGCTGCCTGCCCGTTAGCCATGATGCTCACTCCACAAAATGCCTGGGACTGAGAAATTCTTTCAAACTCAGAAATTACAACTTTTTGGGGTTGGAAATTGGTTAGACACTGGAGATACCGATTCAAACTAATCAAAGTTTAAAAAAACATATCAGCATATAATAAAGATGAGTCCAGATGCTCATGTTACCCATGTCTAGGAGAATCTTCTGGAGGTGGCAGTCTAGGCAGCTCAATCCTAATTTTATAGTCCTTGGAAATTCTAGAATAAAAAAATGGTCAAGTATAAAATGGCAATAGTGATGGTATAAGCCCTTATGGTCACACAACCTGATGCATCCACGACAGTAAAAATGATTGCTGCAGAGATTAGACTGTACTGCAGGGCCCACCTGCCTGCAGTGGTCAAACCAGTGTCTAAGAGGCTCACGATTTTCTGCTTTTACAGCTGAAATATGTCCTCTTCCAAGTGACATGTTTCTTCTTCAAATACATTAATACCTTAAATCTAATAGTTGTTAAGTCCTAGAGACCTAGATTCAAACTGTTACTTCTTATGATTTCTCATGTCTCAGCTCTCATCCTCCGAGTTGAGATTATAGTTTATTTCTCTGAGAACCACCTTGTTTACAAGTTCTTCGGAAACATGAAAATATCATTTTTAGAACCATGTAGATGTGTTAGTCAACCTAGAAGGCCTCAGAGGTGCAATCTGCCTATAGACCCCAGTGAGACTGATGAACTAATTATATATATCTTCATTCTGTTCACATAGATAAACAGAGACTTGAGGCCTTGGCTGGGCCATGGTCAGTGTACAGTAATTCAGTGGAAGATAAGTGACTAAAATCAGTACTTCTAAGCTAGCTCTTAGGCCAGTGTCTTTTCCACTCAGCTGTATTCATTTACCAAACTCAAATGGCAAGATTTTCAATGGTGGAACAGGCTGGTGTGAAACATGTTTCTAGACAGGGATATTTAATTTTCTTTATATTTCTGTTTAAATCAAATCATAAAAAGATCCCAATCTCAGGCAGGTGGTAGGACACCTGCCCTTCCCCCATTCAGATCTACCTTTCAACTGTGACCTCATCACTGACATCATGCCTCCTAAGCCTGGCCCAGGGGAAGAGCAGCTGCCACCCCTATGGGAGCCAGGTGGCTGCAGGGCTACACTGGGGAGGTAGCATCCGCAAGACGTGGATGAGAGGACATCACTAGACACCTACTCGTCCCTGTGCACAGGTGTGCTCAGGGCCGCATCTAGGCTTCTGTACACCTGTGCCCCACAGTGTCCTCAAGCAGCCCTGAATTCTGTTCTCAAGGAAGTATGGCACGGGCTAGGGAAGAAGCAGGGGACAGCCGGCTGGTGTCTGGCCGGGAGCCATCATCACGCATCATCCGAGTGTCTGTCAAGACTCCACAGGACTGCCAGGAATTTATGCTGGCAGAAAACAGCAGCATCCACCACTTTAAGAAGCAGATCTCCAAACGCCTTAACTGTGACACTGACCGACTGGTGCTCATCTTCACTGGAAAGATGCTCCGGGATCAAGACATACTGAGCCAGTGTGGCATCCTTGATGGCACTACGGTCCACTTAGTGGTGAGAACCCGTTTGAAAGGACAAGTCAGTCCCAGAAGTCTGCGAGGCCCCACAGGCCACTGCACCCATCGTTCTGAACCATCAGCCTCTGAGGGCGCTGGGATGCTAGCTAGGCTGGGCCAGCTTTCAAGGAGCTCACCTGAGTTAGCTGACTTCTTTGGCCAGCTGGCTCAACTTCTGATGGCTGCACCAGAATCTGTGGTGCAGTTCTTGGAAGACCCTCTGGTTCATGGCCTGGCAAGTGAGAAACCAGCCAATGCCAGCCATGTTCCTGAATCCTCAAGGCCAGTGCAGAAACATGAGCCAGCTCTCAAGGCTCTGGAAACCTTGCAGAATTCAACCCGGCAACAGGAGCTCCTGCAGGCAGACAAGCGGAGACTGGTGGCCTTGAAGGCAGTGCCAGGTGGTGACAATGCTATGCGTCCAGTCTGTTCTGATATGCAGAAACTTATTCTCTCCACTATGGCCCTATTGGTTGCTTCCAAAGACTACGTCTCAAGGTCAGAGTCTTTCAGAGGGAAAGTCAATGCACACAATAGTACTGACAACACTACCACCATCCTCACCACCTGTGCACCTGTCAAACCACTGGCACAAGAGGTCAGTGCAGGAGTAGCTGCCCAGGTCAAGGGCATGGCCTCAAATCAGGCCAATGCAGGGTGCAGGACTGGTATGACAGACTTATACTCAGGACAGGATCCTGCCTCCCAGGATTGCCAGCATCCCATAGAGAAGACTACTCTAACCAGTCAGCTGAGACCTTCACCCTCTGTTTTGCCTAGAGCCTTGCATGTCCTGCAGCAGAACCCAGCTCTGCTACACCAGCTGGCAACTGGCAGCCCCCTGCGACATCATATACCACTACTTCCTATCCTCACCAACCCACGAGCACTGCAGGCATTGATACAGATAGAGCAAGGCCTACAGATACTGTCTAAGGAGGTTCCTGGGCTGGGACTCTTCTTATGGGACCAAGACAGACCCCGTGGGGCTAGAAGAGTCCCTGAAATTAGGGGTGGAAGACAAAGTGATAGAGCACACCCTGGGGAACCCACCTTGGCTGTTCTTCAGCTCCTCCATGCACTGGCCAATGCCTGTTCCCAGTCTACCCAATCCTCACTACCCTCATCCCTCTTCACTGAAGGTCGCTACCTTCAAGAACTGGAGCAGCTGAAGGCCATGGGTTTTGCGGATCGTGATGCCAACCTGCAAGCCCTGATGGCCACAGGCGGGGACGTCCATGCTGCCATTGAGAGGCTGCTAGGGGTGCCGCAGGCCTAGGTTCCTCCAGCTGATGCTCACAATGCACCATCCTGTGGACAGGGAGGAAAAGAAAGGGAAAGGGGAGGGGAAGAGAAGTAGCTTATTTTAGGAATTCTTCCTACTCACATCTTGTACACATTTGGACAGCCCCTCTCTCACTGCCTAAGCCTGTTGTTCATTAAAAAGGTTGCTTGGATCTCATGTGTGATGTAAATTTGGATAGAGGTGGGCAAAGGGAATTCTTTGGAGAGACTGATCGTGTTATATGATCTTGAGATTGGGCTTTGCTTATTCTCATGCATCTAACCTCAGAGTCATTTTAAATTTAGAACATAGGGTGGGGAAATCCCGTCCTGTTTGGTATTTGTACTTATGCTCAAACAGCAACTGGGTTTTCCACCAGCATCACCATCATCACCGTGAGCCACCTCTCTCCCAGCTCCAGAGTGATGCTGAAGGAATCCTGACTGTTGCTCTCCTAAGAAGCCACGACTTAAGGCCTCTTAAAGCTGCTCACTCTTTCACCTTCATGTTTCTCTATCTATAGGTCCAGTCTCTTGATACTGCAGAAAAGATGTCCAGCTTCCCTCTCCTCTAGGGCTCATCCTTTGATATCTACCTGAGCCTGGATCCTGCTCTATGAGGGTAAACTCTACTGCTTCTAAAGCACAACCTGTCCTCCTATGCAGGTTTTTTCTTTTTATCCTGCAAAATGCTTGACTCTGCTGCCTTATCAGCTAATGAGCTTTATCCTTTTGCTTCTGTATGTCTTGAAGGTGTCTCCCCTTCCAGTGGTGATGTTTTATCATCCTCTGTGGTCAGGGACTTACCCCTAGTAAGGTGCAGAGGCTGTATCAAAATCGTTTCTCACTACTTATCTTCCCACATTTTTCTATAGAAAAATGACCTGTTTCTTGAAGCTGCTTTCTTTAATATATTTTCTTATCTGATATCTTATAGAGTTGTGCTTCCTGAGAGTTTATTATACCAATTATTTTATTATTCATTTCTCAGAGAGTCTGGCCATTTCCACAGCCCTGGCTCTTACTTCTACACTCACAGTTCCTAAATTTATGAGTCTAATATTTGTACTTCACATAGCTCACTGTCCTTCCCTTTGGGAATCTCTGGCTCAACATGTCCAAATATGGTGCAGCATCATTGCCCCAGCCTGTCCCTACTCTACATTCTATGTTCCCTATGTCTCAGTGAATGTCGTCAATACTTGCCCGATCCATTCAATCACCTGTCCTATAAACTTCTGACCTGTTAGTGACGTGACTCACAGAGTAGGCAGGCAGAGCATGACCCAGAATCCAGTGTGGGATAACAGCTGATGGAATGAAGTGGGGAGGAGTGTACTGGGAAAGTTCCTTAAGGGGAAACTAGTGACTAAAAATTCAGAGTTAGCCTCAGGGGTCAGTTGAGTCCAGGTTGAGGAACAGCTGAGTCTCATGCTTCCTGTGCGCTGGGGAGGAGGGACATCTCTGAGGTAGACATTGTGA
Organism: Varecia variegata; assembly: GCA_028533085.1. Classification (NCBI taxonomy): domain Eukaryota; kingdom Metazoa; phylum Chordata; class Mammalia; order Primates; family Lemuridae; genus Varecia; species Varecia variegata. The sequence continues at coordinate 140,204,107 of CM052438.1, read as the reverse complement.
CTTAATGGTGTTGTGATGCTTTGTGAGCCTAGAGACTTGAAGGATGTGGAGGTCAGGGACTGGGCACCAAATACCTCTGGGGCCTCTTTTCCCAGCAATGAGCCTGGTACATGGTTTGCTCTTTGTTTTCCTGTAGCAACAAGATGTTGAGATCAGTGACACATGTTTGGTCCTAGGGAGGAGTAAGAGTCCCTGGGGTGGAGTAGGGATAATAACAAGAGTGGCATTCTGGGATCCTAGAAGTGTCCTTCTCTTTCCTCCATCCTGTAAGCCCCATTGGCCAGATTCCTGAGTTGGGTGGTGGGCACTATTGTCATTATTGTTAGTCTTACTACTATACCCTGTCTGATTACAGCCTACTGGTTCCAAAAATCACATCCCCCACCCCTGGGACATACTGCATTCTAGCTTCAGGATAATTAAAGAGCCAATACCGGAACTTTAAGGAGTCGAGCTTGCTGGCAGGTCTGCAGAAGCCTCCATTTGTTATCTATGGTGAGTGCAAGCTAGGGCTTTGGTCAGCAAGGGGAAACCAACCGTGGTGAAGAAATGTCTTGTGCTACATCCCTAAGGCATCAGTCCAGAGTGGAGGCTGCAGCTAGACCCCTCAAGGTGTTAGCAACTGTGGGGTCCCTGCATCCCAGATTATCTCTCTAGGCAAAATAAAGGGATGTGAGGATCTCCTGGAAAAGCCGGAATCAGAGGAGACTGTCGAAGGTCTCTGTGAAAACAATTCTTTCCTGCAATACCAATGTTGGAGTGGGATTAAAAGTTTAGGAAAGGAGGAAGGATGTCGCACAGAATGGGTGGGCTGAATCCCACAATAATCATATCTACACACAAAAACCCACATTACCATATACAATAAAAAATATGGTCACTGAGACATATAGTAGAATCATAAAACTCAAATAAGACTAGATAACATGGAGGGTATCAAAACAGCCTAGAGGGAGTTATGATACTGTAGAAAATGAACTTCGATAACTGTACATGTAAATTTCTATGGTCATACATTATCAGAATTAGAGACATAGAAATTAAATTACCTCTACTCAATAGCAACTATTTATTAAACGTCTACCACATGCTAGTTGTAGATGTATAACACAAAACTACACAAAATTTTAATTACAAGTTTAGTTGACACACAGACATCTATTTACACATAGAAATATAAAAATAAATGAAAATTACAAATTATAATGATAAAAATGACTTCACAGTTTTTCTTATAAGAAATAAAACTAAAATCCTTGGCTGTTTTGCTCAGTATAGCATACTTGGAAAACTTAATAGTAGCTGTTACTGGAAATGTAAAAAAATGAGAAATTCAGAAAGTGACTTCTTGAAATATATTTCATGGTGGGACACTTGAGGGAAAGCCAGGGTGCTGGGAAATAATAACAATTCTAGCAATCAATCTTTTCTAAAATAATTTTTATTTCAAAATATTAGGTGCTACAGGTGTTGTTGTTACATGGATGAATTGTATAATGCTGAACTCAGGGCTTTTAGTGTGCCCATCACCAGAATAGTGTACATTGTATTTAATAGATAAGTTTTTGTTCCGCTCCCCTCTCCTAACCTCCCCTCTTCTTAGTTTCCAATGTCCTTTGCACCACTTTATCATCATGTGTACCCATCATTTAGCTTCCATTTATTAGTGAGAACGTGGTGTTTGTTTTTCCATCTCAGTATTCCTGAGATAATGTTAGGATAATGTTCTCTACTTCCATACAAGTTGTTGCAAATGATATTATTTCATTCCTTTTTATGGCTGAGTAGTACTCCATGGTGTGTGTGTGTGTGTGTGTGTGTGTGCGCGCGCGCGTGTGTGTGTGTGTGTGTGTATATATACATGTATACACACACACACACACATATACACACACCCCACATTTTCTTTATCTGCTCATCAGTTGATGGACACTTAGGTTGATTCCACATCTTTGTGATTGTGAATTGTACTCGTCGCAACCATTCTTTAAGCACTAGGAGCCATTGAGGGCAAGGTGATAGATTTTTCCTGAATGGAACAAAAGAAAAACCCTAACTGAGAATTTAAGCTACATCCAAGTAGGCAGGTTTTAAGTTTCAGTAGCATCTACTAAGTTTTACCTGGGTCACAGTGCTTTTTACACAGTCTTACATAATATCAACTCGATGGAATACAGTAGTCCTCCTTATGTGCAGGGGATACGTTCCAAGACCTCTGGTAGATGCCTGAAACAGTGGATAGCACTGAATCCTATATATATGAATACTTTGGTTTTCCTGCGCATACACATCTATGATAAACTTTAATTTATAAATTATACAATGTAATAGATTAACAAGTATAACATAATAAACTAGTACAATTATAATAATATGCAACAATAAAAGTAATGTGAATGTTTATTTTTGGAATTTTACATTTAATATTTTCAGATTGCAGTTGGCTGTGGGTAACTGAACCATGGAAAGCAAAACTGTGGATAAAGAGGGTACCGCGCTAGACTCACTGAGCACTCCTGCCTCAGCAGCTGGTCTTCAGTCTGATGCCAAATTTTCACACACACAGGACTGGAAAAAGCCATATACCTTTCCCAGTTTGTGACACATATAGGTTCCTCTCATCTAAACCTTGAGCGAAACTTCTGTTTCTATCTTTTCAGTCTCAAGAGCATCAGCTTTGGAGAAAAAAAAAATAGCCTAACTTCAAATTCAGGCATTATTCGTGTTACCTGAATGACTTTGTGTTGGTGAGTAAGAGTAATTGATGTCTGTGATGCTCAGTGAATGCTTTCATTCCCCAAAACACATCTCAAAGATTGCTCCTTATAAAAATGGGACTGGATTGCACAGAGCCTGTCCAAACAAACAATTCACTTGCACCATCTCCCAATATGGGAAGGGGAGACGAAAGTGGAGCCACTCCTGCAGAAAATCAAAGGACCTCATCTGTCATTGCCACCACTCTTGTGATTCCCTAGATGTTATCTTGCTGTTTAACTCCCTCAGGGTGGGCTATACAGGCTTGATTACAAAGGGCATCACTTGCTTATGAGTACCAGGGTCTGGAGACCAGTGGGGCTGTACTGGGCAGCGTTTTACATGTGCCTAATGTGCACCTTCCATATTCAGCCCCAGGAGACTCTGTACCAGCTGCAAGGGCCCTGCCTGGATCAACATGCATGTCACAGGTGTACAGTGCCTGTCATCCCTTATCACCATTAAATAAATAAACAAAACCTTTCTCATCCTTGCTTCCCTCTGTGCAGGACATCCTATCTCTGCACGTTTCAGTTTCTCCACACTCTCTATCTCTAATTCCTCAGGTTCCATTCATTTTTCTAACTATTGCCATCAGCTTGGTTTGCCCTTTCATTCTGTGGAAACCACCCTGTCTAAGGTCAGCAGTGGCTTCCTAATGCCCAACCAAGTGAATGTCTATTAGCCTTCCTCCTTTTTTAATCATTTTGTGGGATTTCACATTATTAATATGGCCAAGGATTTTTTTATGCTTGGTCTTCTCTTTTCAATCTACACCGTACTCCCTGGGTGAGCTCAAATTATTTAACTCCACAACACCTTTTCTACTCTCATGTTTACCTGAACACTTTACTTCCCATTTCAGTGATAATAATAGAAGCATTGAGAATGAATACACACAAATTTTCACCTCCACATCTGCCCACTTAGGTTAATATATTCTGCCTGCTCTCTTGTTGCTGTGGATGGAATTACTGCTTTAGTCCAGCTCTTCCATGAAAACACTAGATTCCTTTCTCTCTTCCCTATTCAAAGACAGTATTCTTCTCTTTCCTGTACCATCAACCTTTCCTTTCATGGTGGTTTATTCCAATTAATGTATAGTATGTTATTTCCAATCTTAAAAAGAATAGCAAAAACAAGAAAAAAATCTGTGTCCACTTATTCCTCTACCTACCATCTTATTTTTATGCTTACCTTTATAGCAAGAGTAACTACTCAAGAGTTGTCCATACTCACTGACACCAATTTTTCTCCTCTTGTTCTCTTAGACCTACTATAATCAAGACTTTGCCCATATTACTTCAAAGGTAGAAATCACTCCCATCAGGATAACCAGAAACCTCTGCGTTAATGAATCCCATGGTCATTTTTCAGTCACCATCCTACCTGCCTATGGTCATATTTGAACGATTCTTGTGTTTAATACAGTTGATCACCCCCTCTTCTTTGAAACATTTCCCTTGTGTTCCTGGATACCATGAATTTTAAAATTACCTCCTCTCCTAAGGACCTTTTCTTCTCACTTTGCTGGCTCCTCCTCATCTCCTTGACCTCTTAACTTTGGAGTTCTTGTCTATGTTATTTCATTTCATTGGTGTTTTTACCTAGTTGCATGATTTACAATACCATGTACCTACTGACAAGTTCCAAATTCATGTTTCTAGTCTAGACTCCTCCTATGAATCTGACTCATGTAGTTAAACCTACAAAAACATTCCTGTAGGATACCTTAGAGATAATGAGCTCATCATCCTCTCCCACAAACATATCACTCTGCTGTCCCAGTCTCCTTTGTCTTACAAACAAACAAAAGGCAAATCCACCTTCCAGTTGTTCCAACCAATAACCTTACAGGTATCCTTGACTCTCTTGCTCAGTAACAGTCAGTTGTAAAATCCTGTTGGTGCCACCTTCATAATATACTCAGAATCAGACCCCCTTTTGCCATCTCCGTGGCTACCACTCTGTCAAAGTCACTAGTATTGCAATAGCTTTCTGAACAGTGTCCTTGTCACTATCCTCGTGCCCCATCTTTTTGCACTATTCTTGAAGTAGCAACCACATTGATTCTTTTAAACATTAAGATAAATTATATAGAGTTATATAAAGGAAGAATCAGGAACAGAGACGGTCTGTAATTTTCCTAAGGTCACACAGCTTGTGATTGACAGAGATGTAGTAACCCAAGCTCTTGGATTCCAGAGTTTGTAATCTTGGCTTTATGCTGCCCATAGAATTAGTCACTTCCATTTAAATCAATGTGCATAAAGTCTGTTCTGTTTTGCCTTGGCACAAAGGAAGGGACGAATTATATTTTCAACTTTTTAGGAATTTAGAATCTCATTTAGAGAGAAAAAGTTAAGAAAATAATTCAAATCACAATATAGAAATTATCTATAAATATATTTATAAGAACAAATTGAATGCCATCCCGCTGCTAAGAATAATCATTAGCATATTGAAACAAAAAATGTGTAGTAGGAAGGGGAGATAGTAGAGAGAGTTTCTTCAGAGCTCAGAGGGAAGGATCTGTTTTTCTTTCTCTCGAACACCTGACCTCGAGCGATCCACCCGCCTCGGCCTCCCAGAGTGCTAGGATTACAGGCGTGAGCCACCGCGCCTGGCCAGTTTTTCTTTTTGAATACCATATACATGAAGATATGTGTGCTTGTGTACGTGTGTGTGTTTGTGTGTGTGTGTGTGTTTTGTATGAAAGACAGACAACTTGGTGAGGTGGGATGAATTCTGGTCCTGGAGATGGGCTATGGCATTAGGAAGAACTTGGCAGGATTGTTCCTCAGTGTGCCACAAGGGCTGAATCACTTAAAAGAAATTCAGAGTCTCCCTCAGAACAAATTGAAAGAGCTGGACTTGGGGAAAAAGGGAACACGTATAGCCAATAAGGCAAGATTCTAATGTTAGGTTTATTGTTAACTCCTCCATGCAATTTGACAATTGCACCGATTTATATTCAAAACTGTGAACACATTTCTCGAAGTGATCCAGGAGAAGGATTGCTTAAAGCTCTGGCAGAGCCAGGTTCACACAACAGGTTAAATCATTTTCACGTGCTCTAGGACTGGAGGCATATGTCTATCCCCAAAAGTCAAATTTCTTTTGAAGGCACATATGAAAACATATTATGCCTTTTTAGGGAAGGATGATACTGAATACCGAGCTGTGCTAATTAGGAAATTATTACCTTGAGAAATCTTGTTGTTCCCTGTCAACAACCATTCTCACATTATGCAGACTTCAGTTACAACTGATTGAGACTGATCCATCACTATTTCAATACAAACTGATTCATAAAACTTTCTGAAGGGCTGCCCATGTCTTCTCATCTGGGACTGGCTTTTGAGGCCCCCTAAAAGTCTAACTATTTCTTTCTGCTCTCTCAAACTCTTTCAGTAATCCTCTCTGTTTTCTTCTTCCCACACCGTTATCTGGTCCCTCCTTCTCTTCCAATTTGCTCTACCCCTCTGATCTTTCTCCTCTGAGCTCCTCTGTGCCAAGACATGACTGGCCCTAGCACATGGCAGCTCCTTGTGCTTGAATTTGGCGGTGTAGCTCAACGTAGAGCTCTCCAAGGACAGAGCTGACACTTTCCCTCTTATCTCACCCACAAACTTGTGATATTTTTTCTTCTAATGGCTTTTATGGGTTAAAAAAAAAAAACTCTCCCTATACTGATCCTTGTGGATGTTCCTCTATCTGAATAGCCTCAGTGTAATACAAATAAACAAGAATCAAATTACTGAATATCTACTGTGTGCCAGACACTATGCTAGACACACATTATCATTACTCAACACAATAGCATAATAAAGACATTATTCATTTATTCATTAATTCAACAAAGAATATGATACAGATCAGTTTGATCTCTGAAACTTTTTCATAGTATTTGTTGAGTGCTTATTAATTATGTGTAAGGCACTGATGAAATATCTACTGTGATGGAATTTTAGAATACTAATAAATCAATCAATCCAAAATCAAATATATAAACACTATTAATTATTTTAAATCATGCAGATATAATGAACCCTAGTGTACATTTATAAATTTAAGGATTATAGAACAAATACTATGAACTACCAACAATCTGTATTGAGTGCTTTCTTTGTTTGAGAGTCTATAATAAACACATTACTAAGACTAGGGGTGGTTAAGTGGGATGACCTAATTCATGCACCTAGTAGATGAGGAAGCCAAGATTTAAGCCCATGGTCAGCTGGATCCAGATCTCATACTCTTTCCATTACAGAATATCAAACAGTATAAGAGATATTGTCTATAAAGGCATAACCCTAGACTATTAACTTCTCTGAATCGCAGGCACTTAGTTTAAAATGCAAATAACGACAACTATCTCTTTGAACATGGAAGAATATGAGTAGACCTATTTGTTTATTTTAAAACCGAAATTACTAAAGCATTAACTCTGAGCTGGCTCCCCTGAATCTTCAATAAGGGATAACTTTATGGCTAAAAGGAAAGCAACCTCAAAATGGAGAACAGGAAGAGAAATGGGAGGAATACAGTTTTATTAAGCCCTAATCATATCTCAACCATTGTCTAAATATTATAGAGTTGTTATTTTTGTAGTTACCACAATGACTCTGTGCAGTGACAAAATGTAAAAAAATAAGTCTTACGCTAAATAACTTAACTAATAATGTTTAGAGAGATTACATAATATTTATTTTATATTTATTTAATGAGCATGTTACATGTCAATCACTGTCTTTAGTTGTCTCACATTCATTCCTTACCATAACATTGAGTTTGATATTATTATTATTCTCATTTAACAGTTGGCTAAACTGAGGCACAGAAACATTTAGCAATATGTTCAAGTTCATAAAACTCGTAAGTGGTGGAGCCAGGACTCAAACCTAGCACTCTAAATTTTTATTTGGTGTTTTTAACCAATAGCCAGGGAAATTCACATTCCAATACATTCCAAATGTTCTTTTCCTTTTCCACTTGGAGTCACAGGAGAATACTCCTACCATGAAGCCCAGACTAAACTCAAGACCAGGAATTGACTTGCTACTTAGTAAGTTATAGCCACTTTTGAGACAAATGTGAAAATATTATCAGCTTTCTGGGCTAACCAGAGATTGTGGAGGAGCCTCAGGAAAATGGCATGTTCAGTGTGATCACTGATATCTCTGATACATCTGGCTAATTGTATTCCACTCAGTGCTTCCTACCACGTACAGTCATTCTTTTCATATCAAAGGTGTCTGTCCATGTAAATGCATCTAGACATCTGTTCTACCAATTTATTTTTCTTATCTCCAACTTCTGCCCAGAACTTATATTGAGATCTTCCCCAAGTGAAGCAATCTTAGAAGTCGACTCCGAATCTCCTTGGTTCTAACTCCATAGATAATTGGATTGAGTACAGGAGGCACCAGAACATAGAGATTAGCCAGAAAGATATGCACATGCTTGGGGACTCGGTGGTGACCAAAGCGATGAGTGAGGAATGAGAAGAAGGCTGGGATGTAGAACACCAGAATGACACTGAGGTGGGAGCCACAAGTACTCAGAGCCTTGTGCTGGGCGTCCCGAGTGGGGAGACAAAAGACTGCATGGAGGATAAAGCCATAGGAGATGGCAATGAGGATGGAATCCAGACCCATGGCCAGCAGAGCCACGGTCAGCCCATAGACAATGTTGACAGTGATGTCGGCACAGGCCAGGCGAGCAATGCCCATGTGCTCACAGTATGTGTGTGCCATGACATGGTGACCACAGTAGGGCA
>CM052438.1:140155354-140195068 GCA_028533085.1 Varecia variegata | reverse complement strand
GATGGAATATCTGCAGTGATTTTAGCATTTATATGTGTATAGTACAAGAAACCATGAGATAAGTCTAATATGCTTGTTAGGCAACAACAGTCTAAACTATGTCGAAGCCAGCTCAAAGTCCTTCAAGTCAACCACTGCAATGGATGTGAGGTCAGATCTGAATGCCAAGTGCTGACTAAGGCAGACAAAGGCAGAAAGCAGCATATCCTGGAGTTGCCACCCATGAAGACATCCTGGGAAGGGTGTCTCTTTTTTGCTGGACAGGGATAGCTACTATTATACACATTCTCTCAGTAGTATATCTTCTTAAAAGCATCCTGAGTAGGAATGCCAGGAAATCTGAATTTTAGTCCTGATTCTGTAACAAGATTGATATGTAACCTTGAACAAATCTCCCACTTCTCTGGACAGTCTCAGTGTAGAAAGGACAAGGACTGCAGTCATTCTCTGCTTCTCTGATCTGATCACTATGTGGGATTGGAGAAAGTCCCAAAACTTTTTGTGCCTCAGTTTTTATCTCTAAATTGGGAATGACACCATCTGACCTAACTTCACAAGATTTTGTGGTTGAGCAAAGATTATTATTCCTAGGATTAAAAGTTCGATACCCAAAATTATTCTCCCTCCTTTGGAGAAAAAATAAAAAACACAAGATCTTCATCTCCTAACAAATATACTGTGAAGAAAACAGAGTAAAAGTCTCATTCACACCCCTAACAAATGGGAAGACCAAGTCCACAGACAAGCGTTGATGTAATTTAGTTGAAAAGGCATGTTACTTGCAGAATTGAAATTAGGTCTCATGTCTCCTGATTCAGAGTTTGTTTTCACTTCATTCTTCTGTCTATTAATATGTCTGATACTTGAATTTCTCTCTCTTACAAACAAGGCATTTTGTGTAATATCAATTCCCAGTGCTGTCATAACTTCACTCATTATCTGAGCTCCAGAGAGGTAATGAGAATTGGGGCCTCTCCCTTCTATTTGCATGGAGATTTTCAGTGATGACACTAGGTGATTTTGGGCTCAGCCTTGATCCTGGCCTATGATGCTAGGGAAAAGTAGCTTGGACGGTGGAGTTTGGAGAGCTGCAGTCACTGCCATCTTCTTTTTCCCTTTCTTTCTGGCCCATCCTTACCCCCCTAAAGAAGATTTTAAGTGCTTGTTGTAAGATAAAGTGCTTCTCTGTAAGTATCTCTGGATGTGAGTACCAGAAAGGTCTCAGTAAGATCAAGTTTTATTTATTTTTCTTTTTGGGAAAGGATGAGAAAAGGATATTAAGCTGAAGTCCCACTTGGGTTCACAATGGGGACACCCTCCCAAACTTGTCTCAGGGTTTTGTCTCTGGTTCACTAAGATGGCTGAGTTTTTGAGGTCCCCTTCTCAGATATAGACATCAATACCTTACTTCTAAATTCATTCACTGAACATAGTTATTGAGGAATCTGATTTCAAGAACTTACCTGTGTGAGAAACATGCATTTGCAGTTGGAGCACACTGACCTGGAGCTCGGTGTGCAGGTGTATTGTATGAGTGTGCAGCTGTGTGGGAGAGAGTGTAGGGGTGCAATGGCTTAGGCAGGAGCTGTGTATGTGAATGCAAGCTTTGTTTAGGGATGTGAAAGCTGTGTTTCTCTGCAGGTTCAGGAGGGTGCGGCATGCAAGTGTGTTGTGTCTAAATGTATAATTCCTGTGGCAATGTTTGATCCTTTGTCAGTTTTCTGGGCTCACTGAAGGTTTTGTATTCAGCTCTGTATTCCAGCCTTCTCTGGTCCAGGGCCTTGGGACATGAAGGTTATTTATTGACTCTCTATGATGCCGTAGTGTGAAAACCCAGATGGCCTCCTCTAGGGATTTGGTCTGCAGTGAATCTGTTCAGGGAACAAAAGGGAAGGGATAGTGATAAATTAGATCAGAATCAGCAGGGCAAATTTTCCAGTGACTTTTTAAAGGGAAATGAAAATTAATCATATAGCTTATTTGTTTAAACCTCCATTCTGGTCTCTTAGTTTGTATCTTCATTCCTTATCTCCTTTTCCCCTCCTCTTTTCTTTACTTCTCTGAGAGAATTCCCACTGACTGTGGGTCCAGCAGAATTCTGTGCTCATGTGGTTATGAAAGAATTTTGTGAATGGTGTAGCAAATAATGATGTTGGACATACACATACACCACTGTACCATCAGAGTTTACTCACAAAACATACATTCAAAGATAAAAGTATTAAGGATTTCATGACAATGATAGCAGAACATTAAGCAAGATATAGGACCCTTCTGAGCATGGCCCACTGCAACTGCCCAGGTTTTATCCCATGAAGCCAGTTCTTTTAGGGAATGTCATCAGTGCTTTAGCCAGATCCATTCATGTCCCATGACATTAGCCATTCATCAAGTCCTTGTAGCAAGGGTCACTTCCAAATGAGCACCTTCCCAGGATTAAATAATTTCTTCTTCTTGAATTCAGCTTACTGAACTCTCTTCCCTTGTAAACACCATTCTTCTCTCAAATTAATTTAAAACAGTGGGCTTCAGAAATTTTATATGGGTATTTTCCAAAAGGATTTTTAAAAACTTTAAATACCATAGAGGACAAGGTTGAGCTCAGGAGGCACCAGCACACAGAGATTAGCAAGAAAACTGTGCACATGCTTGGGGACTTGGTGGTGACCAAAATGGTGAATGAGGAAGGAGAAGAAGGTAGGGATGTAGAAAACCAGGATAACTCTGTGGCGGGAGTCACAGGTACTGAGTGTCCTATGCTTGGCATCTTGATGTGGAAGGCAGAAGGCAGCATGAAGTCTAAAATCATAGGAGACAGCAATGAGGGTGGAATCCAGACCTGCAGAATAACCACAGTGAGCCCATAGACAATATTGACAGTGATGTTGCCACAGGCCAGTTGATCAATGCTTATATTTTCATAGTGTATAAGTATCATGCCATGGTGACCACAGTAGGGAAGTCACCTCAGCAAGAAAATGAAGGGGGAGTTGACAGCTATATTACAGACTATCCCAACAAGTTCAATTCTGCCTATTATGGTATGGCTGAGAAAGACTGTGTATCTCAAAGGGTTGCGTACACTACATATCGATAAAAGGCTATGGCAAATAGGACCAAAGACTCCAGAATGTAGATAGAATGGACATAAAACATATGAATGAGGCATTCACCAAAGGGAATCTCACCAGCATGGAGTCACAGAATGGCCAGTGTCTTGGGCACAGTGGTAGAGATGATAACCAGGTTGGTGAGTGAGAGGAGGCAAAAGAAGAGGTACATACACACATGAAGAGCACTGTCTGTCTCAATGACAAGGATGAGGGCAGCATACCCACCAGGGATACAAGATACATGGCACAAAATGGGGAAGCAATCCAGATGTGAGAGGAGTCTAGCCTTGGGATCCCTATCAAGAAGAAAGTGGTTGGGAGACTGTTATCACTGATGTTGGAAGCTGACATCCTTGTTGGCAAATGGACTCCATCCAGGGGGTGCTGGGATGCGTTTCCTGCAACATTGGGTATGTAGTTGATTCATATCAAATGAAGACCTTTCTGTGAAATAATCTTTTCTGGACTGAGAACAATATTTATTGCCATTAACTTGTTCAAGCATCTGGAAAGTCTTTATCACATATAATCCACATGTTTTTAACCTTTTTCTAATTCTTATGTTCAACAATAATGTTTTGAGTTTTATATTCAAACATCAAGCTAAGTACTTATTCATTTGTCCAAACTGACCCTTCCAGATTTATCTCCCACTACTTCCTGTACATCATTCACTTGTCTTTTGTCCACATACATCTAGGGAAATTTCTTGCTTTTTTTTTTTTTTAACAGTGTATGCCTTTCAACATGTCCAGGGTGACTTTTTATTTCTACTTTCTCACTTTCTAGTTTCTGAACTTCAAGGGAAGTTGCTCTGCTTCCCAGAAATTTTCCCTTTATAATTTAGTTCTTAGTTATCTCTTTATATTTGATTCATTCACTACTTTGCAAAATCCTGGGCTGGGACTAGGTCTTTATGCAATTACAATCTCCACCCTGCCCACAATTTTGCTTGTACCCAGACATTTTGATCAATATTCACTAAAATAATCAATTCCAATAGTTTTTATTAACATACCATTGACTTCTTGGTTTAATGCTGTCATTTAAAAAAAATTTTAATTTCAGCATATTACTGGGGTACAAATGTTTAGGTTACATATATTGCCTTTGTCCCACCCGAGTCAGAACTTCAAGCATGTCCATCCGCCAGACGGTGCACACCGCAACCATTAGGTGTGTATATACCCATCCCCTCCTCTCCTCTTCCATCTGCCCGACACCTGATGAATGTTATAACTATATGTACACTTAAGTGTTGATCAGTTAATACCAATTTGATGGTGAGTACATATGGTGCTTGTTTTTCCATTCTTGTGATACTTCACTTAGTAGAATGGGCTCCAGTTCTATCCAGGATAATACAAGAGGTGCTAAATTACCATTGTTTGTTTTTTGTTTGCTGTGATTTTTTTTTTTACTTAATTTCTATGTCTGTAATGTATCTACCCAATTATATAGGAAATAACTTATTTTCTTATCTCACCTAAAGTGCCTTGAAGAGACTAGGCAACCCAAATATATTCACATGCCTCATGATTTAATATCTACAGTAATTTGAGCACACATGTTGGGACTTTGGAATAAAGCATTAGGTACATCAGACGTGCTGGTTGAGGAGATAGCACTCCCCACTATGACAGAGCTAGATCATAATGCTGCAAGCCCACCAGTGTAACGACTGGTACGAGGCCAGATCAGAAGGGCAAGTACTGATAGAGGTAGATGAAGAAAGAAGGTGGAGCGTCCTGGAGTTGCCAACAGTGAGGACTTTTCATAAGAGTGAATTCTATTTGTTGTGGAGGAATAGCTAGTATTGTATACATTCTCCCTCTTTAACATATTGCATACCTAAAAGAATCTGTGCAGGATGCCAGGAAACCTAGACTTTAGTTCTGTTTCTGTCACAAGATGTTGTATGACCGTGAACAAATTTCTCACTTCTCAGAGTAGTTTCCATTTATAAAGAGCAATGACTCTGGAATCCCAGTCTCAGTTTTTCTACCTCTTCAGTATTTGACATTAAATAAATTCCACAATCTTTTTGAAACTCAGTTTCTCATTTCTAAATTGGAAGTGGTAACACCTGGCCTACTTATCTCACATGATTTTTATGGTTGAGAAAAGTATAAAGTATATGAGATTAAAAGTTAAAATACCAAAAACAATGTGCTCCCTATTTTTACAAGCTCTTTGTTCTGTAACAGCATATTGGAGTTGTACAGAGTATAAGAATCATTCTCACCTCTTACCAACGGGAAGTCCAAGTTCTGAGAAGTGAATTAATATAATCCAAATCACTAAGCATGTTACTGTCAGAACTGAAATTAGCTCCCAGGTCTCCTGATTTAAAGTTTGGTGTTTTCACTTCACTTAACTGTCCATTTATATGGTCAATACTTGAATTCTTATTTTTCTTGCAAGGCACATTAGTATCTAAGTCTGCAATTACTTTACTCATTATCTGGGCTCCAAAGAGACAGGTAAAAGCACAGAACCCCTCTTATTTTCATGGAGACTTTCACTGATGACCCCAGCTCCTAGAGGAAAGAATCTTGGGTGGTAGAGGGTGGGGAGCTGGAGTCATTACCATGTTCTCTTCCCCTCTCGTCCCAGTGTATTTTTGTCCCCAAACAAATATTTCATGAGGTTCTTGTAACAAGGCTGCTACTCTGTGAGCATCTGTGAATGCAAGTACTATAAAGACAAGGTAGAAACAAGGTTGTATTTCAAGAAAAAGACTGGGGAAATCCTCTGTAAACTGTCCCTCTCACTCTTGTCCCTGGGTCACTATGATGGCTGAGTTTTTGAGATTTCCCTTTTGGACTTCTCTGAACACAGTTTTCTGGACTCCAATTTCAAGAACATACCTATGTGAGTGCTGTGCATTCACAGGTTGAGTGTGCTTAGGTTGGAGTTCTGTGATGGAGAGGATGAGTGTGAGGCTTGTGGTGGGGAGTGTGGTGGAGCAATGGCTCATGCAGGGAATGTGTATTGTACCTGAATGCAATCATTTGTTTAGGGATGTGAAAGCCGTGTTTTTGTGCATATTGGATGGATGTGATTTGGGGGATAGATGGGTTTTGGGTGCATAATCTGGGTGGTAATGTCTGATACCTCCTCAGTTTTGTAGCTTAGCTCTGAGTTCCAGCCTCCTTCCTCCTTTGTTCAAGGGGGATGGTAAGTGTGGCTATTAATTGATTGTGATACTTAGGTATGAAAACCCAGGGGCCTGTTCTAGGGATTTGATACGTGGGGCTCATTTTTTAGGGAGAGAATAAGAAGGAGAGGTTGGGGAAAAAAAGGAAGAAGTGAGTATGGACAATTTTTTTATAGGAAATTTTCAAGGAAAGTGGAAATAAACACCTAGCAATTTTTATTTTTCTTTCTCTTACTTTTCTTCCCCTTTCCCTTTCTTCTTTTTCTCTTTAATACTCTGTTTTACTGAATTCCCATACATTATGAGTCATAATATTCTGTGTGCATAGCATATCCCTAATGCTATATACAAATATTTTGGCAAGAAATGGCCATGGACATGTGCACCCTCCATTGTTCCATTAGCTTTCATCTCACAAAACACATATTCAAAAAATTATTAAGAATTTCAAGAACATGGCAGCAGAATGTTGAAACAAGCACGGCTCTTCTGAGGATGGGTCTTTGTGCTTTTGCCAGGTTTTATGCCCATGAAGTATGCCCTGGGAGTGAACATTAGTCCTCTGGCCAGATACTCTCATATCCCTTAACATGGCATTAATCAAAGCAATATACAAAACTTGTAAGTTTCATAAATTGTTAAGCATAAACCTAATTTTTTTTGGAGGAGAATATATTCCTTAATGAGATTGATAGAGCCTTTTTTACTTTTCCTTCAATTTGTTTATGGATCTAAAAATAAATATTGATGAAACGAGACAAAATTCATCTTCAGTTATTCTCAATGTAATTTTTATAAATGTAAGCTCTGAGAATACTTGTTTTTATAGAAATAACTTAGCTGAGAGTGCAAGGAGTTTGCAATTCAGGGAACACTGCCATAAATCAGGGTTAGTAAGTGCTGGAATCAGCTTCTCCCTTAAAAGAGGAGGTTCTGGTTATCATAACCTTAAATTAGGGTGAGAGCTGGGACCCAGACTTCTAGGGTGGATCCCAGAGAGCTGGCGCTGGTATATGTGGGGGGATATGATGAAAAAACCAAAACTAGAACACACGACAAACTGCTTCTATTAGAATCAAGTGTTATTTCCCAGGATAAAATATTTGTTTGGGGGACAATGACAAGAATAGAGGCCAACAGGAAAAGCAAATCCCTTATTCTTCTTCTGGCTTTCCAGTCTGCCTCTAACGCTTACTATTGGCAGAGCCTAAAGGTGCATTTAATTTCAGAACTTTTAAACATTGCTAAGACACTCTGGTCTAAAGCTGTGCATTATTTTTAAAATAAATATTTATAAGATGGGGAAAGCATGCCCTAGGCAGGTATGTGTTAACTTAATTAATAATTAAAGAAGCTCCCTCTAAATCATTATTTATTTATTTTTTTTTTGAGACAGAGTCTCGCTCTGTTGCCCGGGCTAGAGTGAGTGCCGTGGCGTCAGCCTAGCTCACAGCAACCTCAAACTCCTGGGCTCAAGCAATCCTCCTGCCTCAGCCTCCCGAGTAGCTGGGACTACAGGCATGCGCCACCATGCCCGGCTAATTTTTCTATATATATTTTTAGGTGTCCATATGATTTCTTTCTATTTTTAGTAGAGACGGGGTCTCGCTCTTGCTCAGGCTGGTCTCGAACTCCTGAGCTCAAACAATCCGCCCGCCTCGGCCTCCCAAGTGCTAGGATTACAGGCGTGGGACACCGCGCCCGGGCCTAAATCATTAATTGAAACCATCTCTTTTTGCCTAGGAAGGACAATGCACCAGAGAATACTGAGAGGCAAGAATTTGTAATTGAAATTTCTTTTTTCAGATGCCAGAATTTGTATAGATAAGCTTGTAATCATAATTCTAATAAAGCAAGTATAAGCTGATCTCTTGCTTGTTTCTCCTTTACTCCATAATGACAGAGGCAGGATGGTAAGATTGATCCAGGAGCCAATTTGATGGAGGAACAAAGCCTAGTCTGCCACATAAATCATCTCTGGCATAAAGATATTCAACATTTGGGAAATGCAAATCAAAACCACTATGAGATACCACTCCACACATATTTGGATGGCTATAAACAAACAAACAAACAAACAAAAGCAGAAAATAACAAGTGTCGGTGAAGGTATGGAGCTATTGAAATCCTCACACGTTTGCTCATGGAAATGAAAATTGGTGCAGCCACGTTGGAAAACAGTTTGGCTTTTCTTCAAATAGTTAAACAGAGTTTTCAAATGACCCAGAAATTTTACTTCTAGGTAGACTCAAAAGACCTGAAAACATGATTTTACAACAAAGCTTGTACACAAATATTCAAGGAAACACTATTAATAATCGCCAAAAAATGAGAGCAATCCAAATGTGCATCACCTGATTAATGAGCATACAAAATATGTTTTATTCATACAATGCAATGTTATATCAGAAATCAAGTACTCTGATAAATGCAATAATACAAATGAATGTTGTAAACATCAGTGATACTCACTTAACATTTTCTGAGCACATAATAAAAATTATCTTGCAAAGACCGTGGAACATGCCTTATCTACCTGTTAATCATTAGTTTCTTTACCTTTTTTCCCTGCTTGTTTTTTCTTTCCTATTTAACTGCTTGTGTTTCTGCCTTTGGCACTCTCTGTGCAACCTTCCTCAAAGATGGAGAAAATTGAAAAAGAAAAGGAAAAGAATCTAAAATAAATTTCTGTCATCTTTATGCATTCTGGAAATGTTAATTAAATAAATGAATGGTCTAGTTTGAGTGAAGCCCTCTGCTCAGTGATATAGTTTTGAACCTAATTTGACCTTCTGAGCACTCAGTTTCCTTATCTGTGAAATAGGAAGAGATTCCTTCCCTCTGAATTTGGTTGTCAAAGTTCTTTATGAAGTTTAGGGAATATTGGAAACACTGAGCATCATTGATGATTATTATATTTCTATAAACTATGACTTTAGCCAAACTTAGAGTCTGGCTTCTGAAAGTCCCCTGAGAAGAGGGCCCTGAAGTGGGAACTTGGCTTGGGGAAAAGAAACTTGGAGCTGAAATTCAGGTAGAATGAGTTATATTCTTGGTTTACCACAAACTAGCACTGGGCTCCTTGGTAGTCAGACCCCTTATTTGCCAGAGGATGGTTAGGATGCATCCCTCACAGGAAGTCGGGAGCCAGGAGGACATGGTAGTGGGGCAGGTAAGCGCTGCTCAGCTTGAAAGAGAGGGGGTATTGACTTGTCCTTTGCACAGAGGTCTGAACCACCCATGGGAATAGATAGCAAGAGCCATACAATGAGATCCCTCTGTGAGGAGCCTGTTCCCAAAAGGGTTTTTCTGGGCAATGTTATTGCTTGCTATAACCCTTCCACTTCTCAGAGCTGGAGAGGCAGCTCCTGTGAAATGTAATGTGAGTATGGGGTCTTCTTACAGCCTTGGGTTGGCCTGGGGAAAGCACAGCCCCTTCCCCCTGGAGCACCTGGAGCAGGGTGGGGCATTGTCTTGTAGCTACTCTTAAGTCGTATCTGTCTTCCCCTCTTTCTTCTTCTCCATGCTCAATATGTTCAGTGTTTCCACTGTATCTCCAAAATTCCTTCTCTGGGCTTGCATTTCTCTTCCCTCACCTGCCGCTCCCCATCTCTATATTATTTTCTCTATGTTTTTTATCCCCCTTTCTCTGTCTCTTTATCACTTTCTGCCTTTCCCCCTGTCCTTCTATTTCTCTCTCTCTCTCTCTCTCTTTATCATATCTCTCTTTACTCTCTGCCCCCTCCTTTTAATTGGCATGAACGTGGAAAAAACATTAAGGAAAAGAGAGGATGCTAGAGTCAGTAGGAACCACTCAGCTGAACTCCATCATCTCCAGTAAGGATAAGAAAGATACTGAAACAGCTTATTTTGCAGCAGCAGGTTTTTAGTTAAGACAATTTTAGGTTTCCTTACAGTGGAACATGTGACATGTGGAATGAGACTCAGGGGCGTGTTGTTCAAGAAGTGAGTGAACTAATCATCTCCTGAGATCATCTCCTCTAAAATTCTCAACGTTTATTTCTTTGTGTGATACTAATGGCAGCTCATACACTCTACAGGTTTCCCAGGGCTTATCTGGTTGATCCCCTTCAAATTCAGTGCATCACTCAGCAAACCCATTCTTCAGCAGTAGGTCCTTGGAAATTTTTCCCAGACTGTTAGCACTTTGGTAGGGCATTTCTTCTTGATGTCTAACCCGATTATTCATTAATATAATACTTATCTTAAGTCACAGGAAAATAGATCTTTCACCCAAGGGTTATATAAAATAATAAATATGATGGTGGTTTAATAAATTACTTAGTGGTAGATAATTACACTCGAGCATTAAGAATTATTCATGAGGGGCAGAAGGAGATCTAACACCTATGAAAGTAGCAAGTGAAGCCACTTATCTACAGGGTTTTTGGACATGCCACAGAAATATTATAAAATACTCAAATGAAGCTCCTTCCTCAAATGGTTGTTTCTGAAATTCAACAGTGCCAGGAAGCAACGGGAAGGATGTAAAATGCATTGTGTCCCTTCTTCTCACAACCTCGCTGGGGCTGGTGGAAGGCAACGTGTTTCATCTACTTGTGTGGAAGCTTGAGGTTCTGTGAGAGGAACGACATGCTCTGTTATGGAAGTGAAAGAATGCTACTCTTTAGCGATTCATAAGAAAAAAAGGTAATGGGTAGAATGTTTTCAACATTATAATTTTTCTTTTCTTTTCTTTTTTTTTTTTTTGAGACAAAGTCTCACTCTGTTGCCTGGGCTAGAGTGCCGTGGCATCAGCCTAGCTCACAGCAACCTCAAACTCCTGGGCTCAAGTGATCCTCCTGCCTCAGTCTCCCGAGTAGCTGGGACTACAGGCATGCATCACCATGCCTGGCTAATTTTTCTATATATATATATATATATATATATGTATATATATTTTAGCTGTCCATGTAATTTCTTTCTATTTTTAGTAGAGACGGGGTCTCGCTCTTGCTCAGGCTGGTCTCGAACTCCTGAGCTCAAACAATTCGCCCGCCTTGGCCTCCCAGAGTGCTAGGATTACAGGTGTGAGCCACCATGCCCAGCCTTAATTTTTCTTAATCCTTTGATTTTTACTTTTGCTTGTCTTTCCCATAATCTATTATGTGATGATACATGGTTTAAAGATTATATATTTAAGTTTTGTATAAACATATGACATGGTGTTTGTTAAAGAAAGTACAATATACAGTCTATTTGCCATCTAAACGTGTTTTTAAATAATAACAATAACAATAACAGCAGTATACTTATAATGCTTACTAATAGACAGGACCTGTTTCAAGTCCAAATTTTCTCTCCCTGACATCTCCCCTTATACATACATGTTTGTATATCCATACAGGAACTCTATTTTTGCCCTATCTTAAAAGTAAAGGAGACAGTGTAAGAAATTTGCCTAATTCCACATAGCTATTATGTGAAAGTTGCAGCACTAGGATTCAAACCCCTAACTAGTACACCACAACACCTCTCCTGAGATATTGATTTTCCAGCTTCCTGTAAGGACCTTTCAGTGTTAAATGTGGGATCCTGGACCATCTAAATACCTTGGGATGGAAGCTGGGTTACAGAGTTTGAGTTCTAGCCATGTAAGTTCCTCATCAGAAAATCTGGGTAATTCCCTTCCTTTTCTTGGTCATGGAATTCCTCATCTGTCAGGCTGGGTGCAAGTGTTAATTAACATCTCTTAAGGATCAGCTAGGATCATGGCTATGAAATTTGAGGCATATGATGGACAGCTGTCATAATGACCATAACGAGGGCATTCAGAGAGCTACCAATGAGACTGAATGAGCTAGTCAACCTCTCTGAAAAAGTCTTAATCATGTTTGAAAGAGGTCTAAGAAAGAAGCCTCTCTCTCAACAGCTAGCATTTCATAGCTTCCTGTTCATTCTCCCAGTAAATTTTGCAATAAAAATCTGTGTATAATTACAGTGTGTAAACCTAGGTGTTGCTTTTCCTCTCCAGGAGCAGTAGTAATCTTAGACGCATGGTATAGTTTCTCCAAACGATCAATCCGGCTGATGACAAATGTTCCCAGCCTCTCATGGGCAACTTCAGGATCAATGCCTCTGATGTTCCCAGCTTTATTCTGACAGGCTTCCCAGGAATGGAGGCCATGGAGCCCTGGCTATCCCTCCCTCTCCTTCTACTCTATGCCATCTCCGTTGTGGGCAACGCTCTGATCCTCTTCATTGTCAAGGAGGAGCAGAGCCTGCACCAGCCCATGTACTACTTCTTGTCTCTACTCTCAGTCAATGACTTGGGTGTGTCCCTTTCCACATTGCCGACTGTGCTGGCTGTCCTCTGCTTCCGCGCTCGAGTGATTGATTACCTTTAATGCCTGCTTGGTCCAAATGTTTTTCATCCACCTCTTCTCTTGGACAGAGTCTGGTATCCTTCTGGCTATGAGCTTCGATCGCTATGTGGCCATCTGTAATCCACTGCGCTATGCTGTCATGCTCACCAATGCCCGAATTGTGGCAATGGGCCTGGGAACTGTCCTCCGCAGCTTTGCTCTCATCATGGTCTTCCCACTGCTGCTGCACAGACTGCCTTTCTGCCACCCCCAGAACATTCTCTCTCATGCCTACTGCCTTCACGTGGATATGATCAAATTGGCATGTACTGATGTCTCCCTCAATAGCCACTATGGGCTGTCCATTGTGTTGTTCACCTTTGGTCTGGACTCTGCACTCATCCTCATCTCCTACGTACTCATCCTGCGATCAGTGCTAGCCATTGCCTCTCGAGAGGAGCGTCTCAAGACTCTCAACACGTGTGTGTCCCACATCTCAGCTGTGCTCATCTTCTACGTTCCTATGGTTAGTGTGTCCATTGTACATCGCTTTGAGGCTGGCCTGCCCCATGTTGTCCATATCCTCATGTCTATCCTCTACCTCTTTGTGCCTCCCATGCTAAATCCAATCATCTACTCCATTAAGACAAAGGAGATACGCCGCAGGCTTCTCAAGATGCTCTTCAGGGTCAAGTCCTGACTTTTTGGCAGATCTAGGAGGCCTAGGTGGTCTAGTGTTGGAGGTACAGGCAGCCAGACACCAGAGTAAGAATGCGTCAATCAGGGGAATGTTAGTGTGCACTTAAAGTTCTAGAATCTATGATCAATCATTTAATGTAGTATATTGGGCCAGCACCTGCCAGAATCATCTTGGATCTTATTTATTAATAGAAATTAACTATATCAATGTCTTCTAAAGGAAATAAAAACGTCTCTCTTCAAGAATAATCAGGGGCATGTTGAGGATTATTTTCTGGGAGAGCTGGGGACTAATTTCAGGACACTTTGTGACATGCTAGGGCTTTTTGTTATGGGCCTGCACAACTCTGAAAGAGACAGAGGAACAGATAGGAGCGATTATGGGCTAAGTATACATAATTACTAAAATGCAACTTTAGCGTGGTTGATTTCTGATACTGCCAGAAGCCAGGCCCTTTGTCACCATGATGTTTGAAAAGTTGTGAAGTTTTGGGATTTGACAGCTATGATATTTAATTAGTCAGAATTAGATTTTAGGACCCCTGGCATGTGTTTTTTTTTCCACATAGGAGACCCTGAGATACGTAGGCATTTGGCTCTGCCAGCCACCATTGAACTCAACAGCCCTTTGCTTATATCTCTCCTGTGACCTTTCTCGCTCACTCTTTTATGACCATCTGTTTTCCCCTGATGGAATCTGAGCTCCTGAAGGCAGCAATATTGTCTTACTCTACTCTGTCCGTCCATTTAGACTTACCATGGCCTTCCGTTCAGATAGCATCTGATGGTGCTAGAGTAATAATAGAAGAATAAGCAACACAATGGAAGAATAAATAATGAATGAAGGAAGGAAATAATGGGCAAATAAATTAATGAATGAACATATGAACTAATAATACTTTTGTTCAATTCAGAGTTTCATATCAGAAAATGTTTCCTCTCCCTCTGTGCCCCATAATCCCCCCTGTAAGATGAAGTATAAATGACAAGATCCTGAGTAAGTGGAATGAAACTCTCTAGGTCTTAATTTCCTCACATGTAAAATAGGGCACCAATCTCTGATTTATCTACCTCATAGGTTTGTCTTTTTTTAAAAAAAATAAACTGCTTTAAAAATTATATAATATTATACAGATAGCTTATTTACTCACATTATTTTTATTCAGCAAAGATAAATGCAACATACTATGTTTAGCTTTCAAATATTATGTGCATAAGCCATAATGTAAAGAACTACTTTGTCAAAGATTTTCCTGAGCCTTAAGTAGAATCGTTACTACCTGCTTTGTGTGTCCCCACTGTCCTCGGTATGTAAGTTAGTTTGATTAGTTTGTCACCCCCACTAGCAACTCATGGGCAGACACTCATGAGTTTTATTAATATTTATCTTTGTACTCTTTAGCCTTTAACACAGGGCCTGGAATGTACCTGACATGCAAAAAAATAGTTGAGGAATGAATTAATAAATAATTATATTTGCATATATTTACATATCATCAATCTCTTTATATTTTAATGAATTATCACATCCTAAAATGTTTTACTCTAAAATATATTATAATTGTACTAACAATTCTATATGATGCTTTTATTATTGATCATAGTCTATATACCATATGCATATGGATATGACCAAAGTGAACGAAAAATAAATTGTGCTTGAAATTTTCAAACATGCCACAAATGTACCTTGAATATTTGTCTTGCTTAGACCTTATGTACTATAGAGCATACCCATCATAATTTAAAATATTAGTAGCATTGTGTCTGGCCTTTAGTAGTTGTTAAAAATAAATATTTTTTTGGATGGATGCTGTTTTTGAATGATTTTGGATCTGTCACAAATGTGACTTAAAATTACTGCTATGATGAGTGGAAAATACGATTTCAGTGACAGTGCCTTTGCTTGCTCCTTTAAATCTAGAGGACTTTGAAGCAATGATTTGGATCTTTTATGTACCTATGAAAAGCTGTCTGGGAACATCTAGGCTAATGTTTTCCACAACACATTTCCTGAATAACAGAATCTGTTTCTTGATCTTAGAAATCTTCCCACTCTAAAAGGGGCTCAGCAGACATTTGCTGCTGATATTTCTCTCTTCTTCAGTTCATTAACCAGAGAGCTCTTGGCTCTGTCTGTCTCTGTCCTTCACCTCTCTGGAGATGTCTTAGACGATTTCCCTAGTTCACTGATGAGAACTGCTGACAGCGATACTCTCACCACCACAGGGTTATCAAGGTCATCGGAGACATCTGGGCTGAGGTCTTGACTTCTTTAACCTTTTCCTATGATTCAACCTCCATCACTTAGGCAGTCTTACTGGTTTTATATCTGATTTTTCTAGGACTATAACATGAACTGCACCTGGTCTCTTTAAGCAAGATGGTCTCTTTAAATAAACCACCTGTTGTGGGCTGGAAGAAGGCCCAGGTCTGTGTACCTGTTGGAAGCAAATGCCAGCGTATTTACTCTGTGAAACAGAAGCCATTTTACAAATGCTGTTGGTGCATGGAGAGCCTCCTGGACCCATACTCTTAGAGGAAGATAGGGTGTAGGAGTTACTACTGAATGGAAGCGGACTCATTTGACATTTTGCCTGTCTGGGCACATATTTCAACAGTCACGAAGGTTCAATTCAAGTTCTACACCCCCTTCTGTGACTAACTCTGCCAGGTTCTACACAGTATATCTCACAGTATATGTTTCTGTCACACTCTAGTTTGAGGACTATATCTTGCTGCACCTTCACCCCACTCTATATCAGGAAGTGCTCCCAGCAGGGACCTTCACACATATTCATTAATAAACTCTTTCTTATTTTCCTGCTTCTAACGAATCCAACGGTGGACACAGAAATGTTGAAGTTAGGTCTCAATTAATGACTTCAAAGACATGGATAAAATCCAAACACATAGTCTTAACTGTTTGTTATGTTTTGTTTCATAGATGAGGAAATGCCCACAATTAGTCTCTTGTTAATATGTGACTATATTTCTCTCTGAAGCAGGAGAAGAGATCATAGTATCATTTTATAGTTAAGTATCCCCAAATAAAATATGACCCTATAGAGGATGCCTAGAACAATGGGTGGCACCGGAAAAGTTCTCTACAAACCGATGAGGAAAGAAAGGGAAACAGAGTTGGTATACAATTAAAAAATAGCTTCCTAAAACAAAGTGTGAAGGAGGAAAATCTTTAGCAAAACAACAAACAACAACAAACCTGGAAGATGAAGAAAAGGAAGACCTATGATCCAGGAAACAGGATTCTAACCGAGGACAGCAACTGGGCAAATCCCTTCACGACAGCTGTATAATGGGCTTGGGAAGCAGCTTATCCAGACTGAAGCAACAAAATAGTGAGCTCCAGGGGGATGTGGCCAAGAAAATTAAAAAGCTTTCAAAAGAAGAGTAGTGTGATTACGAGGGTGGGCCAGTTTAGGAAATGATAAACTCAATAGTATCATAAGTTAGCCTAAATTGTAACAGACACCAGACACTGGTCACAGATGCTTCCATATTTCCCAATTCATACCTTAGTTTCTCTCAAGCCAGTCACATCTCTTACCCTGATGTCTTACTCCCAGCTTATGATCTTGCCTTTATTTTAGAAGAATGTTGATGTGATTAGACAGGAACTCTTAACTTCCTATCAGTATGTCTAAGTATGTCTTCTCTCTCCTGCTCATAGCAATGGTATCACTCTTGCTGGGACTAGAGTGCTGAGGCATCAGCCTAGCTCACAGCAACCTCAAACTCCTGTGCTCAAGCAATCCTTCTGCCTCAGCCTCCCAAGTAGCTGGAACTAGAGGCATGCACCACCATGCCCGGCTAATTTTTTCTATATACTTTTAGTTGTCCAGCTAATTTCTTTCTATTTTTTTTTTTTTTTAGTAGAGACGAGGTCTCGCTCTTGCTCAGGCTGCTGTTGAGCTCCTGAGCTCAAACAATCTGCCTGTCTCAGCCTCCCAGAGTGCTCCGATTACAGGCATGAGCCACGGCGCCCGGCCTCTAACTCACTCTTTAAGTCTTAGGAAGCCCCCTTGTTCTGCCACCCATTCTGCTTTCCCAGTATTCCCTTCCAAGCCATTATACCTATGTTTGTATTGTATCTGCCAGGAATGACCCCTCTTTGTTCTCTACCTCACCTTTTCCTTTTGCCTAAGGCTCATTGTATTAGCTTCTATGGCTGCCATAAGACATTGCCACACATTTAGCAACTTAAAAGAACAGCAATCTCTCATATTATAGGTTTGTAGGTCAAAAATTCAGTCACCCTAAATGCTTAGGGTCTCTTAAGGATGAAATAAAGGTATTGGCAGGGCTGCATTCCTTTTTGTAGGCTTTGGGGAAGAATTGACTTTGAAGCTTTATTAGGCTGTTGATTCATTTCAGTTCTCTGTGTTTATACTGAGGTTCCCATTCTCTGTGGTTGTAGATCTGAGGTTTCCACTCCCTTGCTGAGTTTTAGCTCATGGTTGGTCTTTACTCTTAACCACATTACTAAAGCTTCCCACATTATTTCTCATGCTTTTTATTTGACTTCTTCAAGCAATTTGAGTGTCTCTCATGCTTTGGTCTTTCATCTGCTGATTTTTCTATCTCCAGCCTGAGAAAGTTCTGTGGTTTTTAAGGACTCATGTCATTAGTTGTACCTGGCTCATTCAAAAGAAAAAAAAAATCCTATTTTAAGGTCCATAATCTTAATTGCATTCACAAAGTTCCTTTTGCCATGAAACATAACATATTCATAGGTTCTAAGCATGGGTATCTTTTGAGAGGCATTTTGTCTACCATACTCACCTCAATAATATTTGCTCATTCTTTGAGAGTCATTCTTTGAGAGCTGTCACATGCATCTGGAAATCTTCTCAGACTGCCCTAGAATATTGGAATTCCCCCTTTTTTTGTTCTCCCCTAAAATGATCCCTGTATCTCCTATCTTTGCATTCACTGAAATGTTATGTTTCCTTAGGAGTTTCCCAAACTAGAATATGAATTTGTATACTTATTCATGTATATCTTTTGATGACTAAAATTATGTCTAACATTGAAAGAATGTCTCAATTTATACTCATTTGTGTTAACATACACCTTATGGCATAGATCTTTAGGGTAGGGATTGCGGCCTTGTCATAAATAAATAGACATTTTGTCATTTCATATGGGGGAATTTAAAGAGAATGACTTATGAAAAGAACAATGGACACAGAATTCTAATAAATTCATGTATATTGATCAGGGCTCAGGTGATTTTCTGACATTTTCCCATGAGAATCAATGTACCTGTGAGAAGACATAGGAGTATATTAGATGACACACTGAATCCTTTGGTCTGATTTATCTATGAGTAGTATTCTTGAAAAGTGACTCTATTTTCATTCTGGTTAGTCTCAGACAAATATTAATTATGCAAGACGTTCTTTTTAAAGCCAACTTCCTCTCTGTCCTCCCTGACCTGGTTTCAATGTGAGCCTCCTGTTAGTAAGAAAGAACTATCCTTTCCAGAAGTATCTGCTAGTGTTTTCCTAGAAATAAGTTATTCAAGCTATTCTAAGTATTTGCTCTCCTTACACTGTACACTTAGGTCAATATCCACTCCCAATTGTTTTACTTTCAGGACTTAATGTTTGGGACTCAAACATAACCACTAACATTCATTGAGTGCTATATATTAATAGCAGCAAATAGGCTACATGGTTTTCATGCATTATCTTGTTTAATCATCCCAATTATTCGGTGATGTAAGGATGATTACTGTGTATCTTACAGGTGAAAACATTAAGCTGTATGTGGGTTAGAAACTTTCTCAAGGCAAGTGATGGAACCTGGACTCAAACTCAGGCCCACATAACTTCAACTTTATCAACTAATCCCTATTATTTTGTTGTCTCCCTAGCAGGTATTCAATAAACATTTATGAAGAAGACAGCACAGTGCAATGTCCTCAACATCTTCTTGATCAGGGAAAATATATTCTGTAATTTGATCTGTAATTGCAGTATGTGTGTGGTCAGCTACAGTGAACCAGTGCTTCTTGTCATGCTTGGGGGCAATTTCATGTATGGCCCAAGTGAGAATATCACATGTCCTAATAAATTCAAATTCTGAAATTAACTTATATGGGGCTTAAGCACTCTTTATAAAATTCAGCATTTTTTATGGATATTGATCATAGCTGTATAGTGGACAGGCCATAAGCTGAGTTAGAAGACCTAGGTTTAGGTATCATTCTGCCACTAACAAGCTGTATACATTTGAGGTATCTGTTTTTTTCTAGGTTCTAATTACTTCTGTAAAATGAGGAGCTAGATAGTATACAAGGTCTTTGAAGGTCTCTTTCAGTTCTGATCATTCCTACTGTGGCATATGTCTTAGGAGCAATGAAATGCTAAGTCAGGGAGATGTGGAACACTGGAGATGCTCCATATTCCCAGAAGTCCATGAGCACCTGATAACAGCTTAAGGGAATTCCTGGATGCAGCTATATATTGTTCAGGCCAGGGAGCTGGCAGAGGTAGCTGGGGAGCATGGGAAGGCCGTGCAGAGCCCCCAGTGCTGCTCTTCCTTCCTCTGTACCTTCCATGCATAGAACTCTCTCAGGTAGGTAAGTTGGAGTGTCAGGCACTCTAAATTTGGGCCCTAAAGTACTCTTTTCTTAGCTTAGAAATTCCTGAGAGTTACAATATGGCAACTAGAGAGAAAAGGCTGTCTGAATCAGTTTTTTTCCCCTGCTCGCTTTCATTGTCATCACCTTTCCAGTGCTGTATTTTCCATCTGTTGCTCTTGGTTCCTGAAATTCCATGATGATTCTGCTTCACACATTACCTTTTCAGAAGGGATACCCCATCAGGCTATTCTTTGGATGTGGATGCCATGGTGTGAATAACCACCTCCATACTTTTTTCAAAAAAAATATGGAATCAGGGAGTGTATCAAAAGACCATGGCTGTTTTGAGAGTCACTTGGAAGAACCCTACTTAGTGTTAAAGACTTCAAATCAAAGGTGTCTGTATATTTCATACAGAGACAAATGAAAGTGTATAGGAAGAGCTTGCATGTAGGGAAAACAAAGAGGTCCTAAGAACATGGACTGAAGAAAAAATTGCATCCTGAGAAGAAAGAGTAGAAGAGTCCTAGTGTGGAAGGAGGAGCACCTCATCTGAAAGGCTGGAGGTGAGGTTGTAGAGCAGACTTTTGAACTCAGATTTGCAGCTGGGTGTGATGGCTAACACGTGTAATCCTAGCACTTTGGGAGGCCAAGGTTGGAGGATCACTTGAGGTCAGGAGTTTGAGACCAGCCTGAGCAACAGCCAGACCCCATGCCTGTAGTCTCAGCTACTCAGGAGGCTGAGGCAGGAGGATTCCTTGAGCCCAGAAGTTTGAGGTTGCTGTGAGCTATGATGATACCACTGCATTCTAGCCCAGGCAATAGGCTGAGATCCTGTCTCAAAAAAACCAAACCAAACCAAAACAAAACAAAACAAAAAACAAACCTCGGAGTTGCAAAAATCTTTGGTCCTAAGGTTTTTACAGCTGTTCACTTTTGGCTTTTCACAACCCCATTAGAAAAGTTTTTTAGCATCTCCAATTTACAGAAAAAGACCAAAACCTAGAAAGGGTGAATGACTTACTGAGCACCTCCCCTTGTCAAACTCTTGCACTAAACAAAGCATAGCAGGCACTGAAAATATAAATAAGAGTCAGAGCTGAGTTCTTAAGAGTTAGTGATACAGTAGTAAGGATAAGAGAAATGGACAAAAAGAAGATGCCCTAGATCTATGAGGAGTAAGGGAAAATACCTCTGCTGGTAATGACCAGCAGAACATTCATGGAGGAGGGTATCCTTGGACCTCAGCCCTGGAAGATGGATTGAATATTATGTTCACACAGTCAGAGGCAACCTCTAGGAGCTGGGAACCTGCAGGTCAAGTTTGGATCACAGCAATGAGACTTATCTGGATGTCATGAGGTATAAGAAAGAGAATTTTGAGAATTGGTATCAGAAATATTAATTTAGTATTAACCATAGATGGCCTTTAATTTTAGACTAACGAATTTGGGTTTGATCAATTGATAACGAGGGACTCCTTAAGGATTCTCATCAGGAAAGTGCATTTTCAGATTTTCCTTTAACAGTATTAGTTCTACCTCATATTAGAGATGAAGAGTGAAAGGTGAGATATTTATTAGGAGTCTGTTTTTATGGTATACTAATGTGATACCTCGTGTCTGAAGTGTGGAATGTTGCAGGTGGAATGAATTGGCAAAAGATGCTGACAGGGCACTTGGGGGTTGGTATTTTCACTGACTGTTACATGACTTAACGTATGTAGTAGGTGAAGGAAAAGAAGTAGTCACAGTGTTGTTTGGATTCTGAGTCTCAATCTTGGGCATAATTATGATTTTTATTCAAAGAGATGTAGAAGACGGATGAGAGGCAAGTCTGCAGCATAGAGAAATTATTATTAATCCTATAGTTTTTGGGAGATAGGTACTATTTGGTTCTGAAAAAATTATTAAGAAATTACTTTCAGTAAATTAAATTATTTGGGGCAAAAATGATGACTTAAGATAAATGGATAGAAGCAAGAAAATGTGGGTGGAAATATGAAATTCTAGTGTACCTAGATGAACATCTGATAGGTTATCTTTATGAATGGACATCTTACTGTCCATTTATCTTCTATCCAGATCAATGGATGAAAGAACTGAGAGACCATATAGGAGCAGGGAAATTGGGAGCAGTGGATGTTTACTAACATGAAAGAGTGGAAACAAGAAGAGAGTATGGTTTGGTGAATAAGTGGTTTGCTCAGGAAGAGGGCATAATAATTGAGGAAGTATTGATCAGAGGATTTTTGTCTTAGGTCTTAAACGAAATGATTCTCACAAGTTGATGAAGAAAAGATTTCATAGCCTTGAATGTGAGAAAGAGCATGGTGACAAAAGACACAGGTGTAAAGGAGGACAAAGGGACCTGAGTTGCCAGCCAGGTGAATTGAGACAACACAGACCATTTCAGAAATCTTGGTAACAATGAGAGGCAAGAATGAGAGGTTTAGTGAACAAAATTGATTAATGCTTTAAAGTGAAGATCTGAATAGTATGTGAGAGTCTTCAAATATTAAGCAGAGGCTATGCATAAAACTGTACATTTGTCTTCATTTACAGGAGAGTGGCCCTAGAATCTAAGCAGGAGTCCCAGGATGGGAGGTAACCGACACAATAGCTCAAGGTTACCTCCCTTCACCTTGACAGGACTCCCAGAGCTGGAGACCTCCCAACACTGGATATTTTTGCTCCTTGGTGCCTTCTACATTGTCTCTATTGTGGGAAATACCCTTATCCTTTTTGTTATCAAGAAGGAACAGAGCTTGCATCAGCCTATGTACTACTTCTTGTCCCTGTTATCAGTTAATGATGTAGGTGTGTCTTTTTCCACACTGCCCACAGTCCTGGGCACATTTTGCTTCTACTTGAGGGAGATCAGTTTTGATTCTTGCATGGCCCAAATGTTCTTTATCCATCTCTTCTCCTTCATGGAGTCTGGGATCCTGCTGATCATGAGCTTTGACCGCTATGTGGCCATCTGTAACCCGCTGCGCTACACCACAGTGCTCACTGATGCCCGTGTGGTGTGTATGGGCATGTCCGTTATTCTCCGCAGTTTCTGTATGGTTTTCCCACTGCCTTTCCTTCTGAAGAGGTTGCCCTTCTGCAAGGCCAATGTACTCTCCCATGCCTACTGCCTGCATCCGGATCTGATCCGCCTGCCCTGTGGTGACATCACTGTCAATAATATCTTTGGTCTGTTCATTGTCATCTCTACCTTTGGCCTGGATTCTGCACTCATTCTCGTGTCCTATGTGCTCATACTTCGCTCTGTCCTTGCCATTGCCTCCCGGGAAGAACGGTTAAAGACACTTAACACATGTGTGTCACACATCTGTGCTGTGCTCATCTTTTATGTGCCCATGGTTGGTGTGTCCATGGCTGCTCGCTATGGAAGACATGCCCCACAGTATGTACATACACTCCTGTCCCTCCTCTATCTCTTTGTGCCTCCAATGCTCAATCCTATCATGTATTCCATTAAAACCAAGGAGATCCGTCGGAGGCTTCACAAAATACTGCTGGGAACCAAGTTTTGAACAGTGGACATGTTAAAAGCCAACATACATAGGATGTCCATTCTTAGTCCACAAATTTAAGTTTTCAAGACCTACTTTGACAAGACAGTTTTACTATCATTTTGGGCACTGACCTACTGTCAGAATTCCTGCCATCAGATGTTGGATGACAGCCTGGCAATAGTTAAGACTCAAGCTAACGTGTTTTGCCAAGGTAAACTGGGCTCTAATTTAACGAAAAGTATTTGCTCAATTTTCTTCTTTTTAAGTCTAGAAATATACGTCCTCACAATCAGTCTCTCATTTCATATGTCGGCATTATTCTTGTTTAAAGTGAATCATCACAAAGGAAATTACTTGTTATCCTGGAAACACTGTTATAATGGGGAATGTATTCTATCCCAAATATTATGTCAAAGAGATATTAGTTAAAATGATAGACACAGAGACACACAATTGCTATGTATACCAATCTTTATTTCAAATAGCACATACATGTGATTGCAAGTAAATTGTATTAAATGATTTAACTTTATGTAATATTAAAGTTTGGTAAAGTTTGTATTATAATTTAAATTGTAATGTGTGTGTTTATAGTAACAATGTTGGAAATAATAAAGTAGGAAGACTATTGGCAAATATATGAAATACATGCAACAATATATGTATTATCTAAATTTATGCTCTTATAAGATGGGGGAGTATTCTTATGACAAAAAAGAGAAAGTTAAGAAATTAAATATTCCATTTAAGACATTATAAAGGAATAAAATATGTTATAAAATCATTATTAGTTAAAAAGACTAAATTAATGTGATTAGTGTGAATAGAAAAAGATGAAAGTAATCTAATGACTAATCCTTTAACAAGCTTTCAAAATAGACCAACCTCTGGAAAATATAATCATGGAAAATAAAATTTAGAAATGACATATATCTCTAGATTTGAAGTATTTTAAAAATTACAGTAGAATATTCTATAAGTAATTTTAAATCTTAATTAAATTGGTATTTGAGGGAAAAATTACAAGATGTAAACAAGTAAAGAATTAAGTGATAATTGAGGAAGAAATTGAAAACTTTTGAAAAATTATACTCCCACACACATCCTATTTTAGGATTTCATTACTTTTTTCCCAAATTTTAAGAAACAGATTATTCTTCTTATATAAGTTAAATCATAGAAAAATTTGGAAAGCTATATAAAAGGGCAAATATAATCTTGATTAATGAAATAATCAGCAAAAAATCCTATAGACTAAACACATTAATGAAAAATATGTGTAAATATTAAAAGTTGTGAACACAAATAATAGAGACACAGAATTATATATATATATCTCCTAGGATTAAAAGAATTACTCATTTTTCAGAAATTCCTCTATACAATTCATCACATTAATGAGTGAAATAATGAAAAATACATGTAAATAATAGCAGATTCCAGAAAAGGTGAAATTAAAAACAAAAAATCTATCCTACATAAAAACAAAGCACTTTTTTATGTATATTTTCTTAATTTGTTAGACAATATTCTTTCTGGTTAAAATAGGAGGGAAATCAGTTTTCCCATTTTTAACCATTACTATGTACCATTTTATTTCAAGGAATCTTTGTCTAATGTAATGAATCTTGTGACAGAAATGAGCTATATTACCTATTTCTTTATTTGTGATTGAGCACTAAATCCTGACAGTTCTAATTAGGCTTTGACTTATGCAGTCTTTGCCTCTACAATACCAGTGTTGCCATCTTATTCTGGGCCTTCACTGTCACCTCTCACATTGGCATTGTCTTCCAAACTGATCTCATTATTTATCATTCTTTTCTCTCATTTTTCCATGCTGCAGCTATAATGATCTTCCTAAAGAGTCTCTCTGGTTATAAAATGTCTCATAGCCTGTAGTCTCTTACTGCCTAAGGATCGAGTTCAAAACCCTTAGCGTATCTCTTAATTATATCATCACAGCAAGTGTCCATCTTTTATGTCTTCCTACCCTGAAATACTTTGTTCCAGCTACACTGAGCTGCATGTGGTCCCTGAACAGGCTGCTTTATACCTCTGTATTTTTTTCTAATAACCTCTATTTAGAATATCTTCCCCATGCTCATATGCCTGGAAACTGCACATCATTCTAATTATTCAGCAATTTGTGGATCAAGAAAACATAAAAATTTAAATGAAAAGATTGCTAAAAAATGAGAAAATATGCCATATATAAATAATAATATGAAAGTAGTAATTTCTAAAATGCTACCAAATACTTTCATTCATAAATGATTTAATTCTCGAACTTAAAAAATAATTTATCTCAGAAATATTTTACTGAGAAATTTTATAGAAGAAATTTTTAAGACATTAAGATAAATTTTAAAAAATAATTGAATGAATTAATAGAAAAACGTGCCTAAACAAATGTTGTAAAGGTGTCAGTTCTTTCTAACTACTTAATTCTAAATATTTTTGGTAACCCAACAAAATAATTCTAGCAAGAATGCATTCCCTGAAAAGTTTATTTTATTTTATTCTTTTTTATTTTATTCCTTTTTTTCTTTTGCTCTCCTAATTCTTTTTTTTAATTTCAGAATATTAAAGGGATACAAACACTTTGATTA
The DNA here is from genome assembly GCA_028533085.1 of Varecia variegata. NCBI lineage: Eukaryota > Metazoa > Chordata > Mammalia > Primates > Lemuridae > Varecia > Varecia variegata. Next base: position 140,169,022 of record CM052438.1, on the reverse strand, counting down.
CATATATTACCTTTGCATCACCCAAGTCAGAGCTACAAGCGTGCCCATCTCCCAGAAAGTGTGCACTACATCCATTAGCTGTGAATTCACCCATCTCCACCTCCCCCCTCCCACCTCTCCAACACCCAATGTGTGCACAGAAGTGTTGATCAATTAGTGCCAATTTAATGGAGTCTACATGTGGTGTTTATTTTTCCATTCTTGTGATATTTCACTTCAAAGAATGGACTCCAGCTCCATCCAGGATAATACAAAATGTATTAGTTCATCACTGGTTACATAGTACTCCATGGCATACATATACCCCATTTTATTAATTCACTAATGTATTGATGGGCACTTGGGTTGTTTCCACATCTTGGCAATTGTGAATTGTGCTGCTATAAATATTCAAGTGCAAATGTCTTTATTATAGAATGTCTTTTTTTCCTTTGGGTAAATACCCAGTAGTGGGATTGCTGGATCAAATAATAGTTCTACTCTTAGTTTTTTGAGGTATCTTCATATTGCTTTCCATTGAGGTTGTACTAATTTGCAGTCCCACCAGCAGTGTATGAGTGTTCCTATCTCTCCACATCAATGCCAACATTTATTGTTTGGGGACTTTTTGATAAAAGACATTTTCACTGGAGTTAAGTGATATCTTATTGTGGTTTTGATTTGTATCTCCCTGATGATTAGAGATGTTGAGCAATTTTTCATATGTCTCTTGGCCATTAGTCTGTCTTCTTTTGAAAAGTTTCTGTTCATGTTCTTTGCCCACTTTTTAATGGGGTTGTTTAATTTTTTCTTGTTAACTTCCTGAGTTCTATACAGATTCTAGTTATCAGTCCTTTATTGGATGTGTAGCATGCAAATATTTTAACCCATTCTTGATGTAAACAAAATGATAAACAGCAGCACCATAATAGCCAGGGACTTCAACACCCTCTGACAGAATAGGAAAGATCCTCCAAACAGAAAATAAACAAAGAAACAATGGATTTAAACAGAACTCTACAACAAATGGGCCTAACAGACATTTACAGAACATTCTACCCCAAAACCACTGAATATACGTTTTTCTGATCAGTTCATGGGACATTCTCTAAGATTGACCACATTCTAGGCCCCAAAACATGTTTCAATGAGTTTTAAAAAGTAGAAATAATTCCGTACATCTTCTAAGACCACAGTGGAATAAAATTAGAAATCAACTCCAACAAAAACACTCATCCATATACAAAGTCATGGAAACTAAACAACCCACTGCTGAATGATACTCAGGTCAAGGAGGAAATTAAGATGGAAATCAAAAGATTCTTTGAACTTAATGATAAAGGGGACACAAGGTATCAAAATCTGCGGGACACAGCTAAAGCAGTCCTTAAGGGAACATTCTTAGTCATAAATGCTCACATCCAAAAGACAGAAAGATCACAAATCAACAATCCAATGAATTGACTCAAGGAATTGAAAAACGAAGAGCAAATCAACCTCTAACCCAACAGAAGAAAAGAAATAACCTAGATTAAAGCAGAACTAATTGAAATCAATAACAAAAGAACTATATGGAAGATTAATGAAATAAAAAGTTGGCTCTTCGAAAAGATAAACAAAATTGGCATGCCTCTCACTAGAGTAACCAGAAGCAGAAAAAGAAAGGACTCTAATAAACTCAATAAGGAATGAAAAAGGAGAAATTACAACTGATACCACAGAAATACAAAATATCATCTCTGAATACTATAAAAATCTATATGCCCCCAAACTACAAAATGTGGAGGAAATGGACAAATTCTTAGAAACACACAGCCTCCCTAGGCTCAATCAGGAAGAAACAGAATTCCTGAACAGGCTAATATCAAACACTGAAATTGAAGCAGTAATAAAAAAAAAAAAAAAAGTCCCAGAACAGATGGCTTCACACCTGTATTCTATCAGACGTATAAGAAGAACTGGTGCCTAATCTGCAGAAATTATTCTACTACATCTCAAAGGAAGGAATCCTCCCCAACACATTTTACAAAGCCACCATTACCCTGATACCAAAGCCAGGGAAGGACTCAACAAAAAAAGAAAACTACAGCCCAATGTCCCTTATGAATATAGATGAAAAAATTCTCAATAAAATCCTAGCGAATCGAATGCAGCTGCTCATGAAAAAAATAATCCTTCACAACCAAGTGGGCTTCATCCCAGGAATGCAGGGATGGTTCAACATGCACTAATCCATAAATGTAATTCACCACATAAACAGAAGTAAAAACAAAGACCATATGATCCTTTCAATAGATGCAGAAAAAGCATCCCTCAAAAGTTTTTAAAAGGAGGGAATATGGGGACAGGAATGTAGTAGACCTCCCAGATGTTAAAATGTGAAGGAAATAAACAAGGCTATACTAATTAAAATATTAATAGAAGATATGCTGCCACAACAGATTTCTAGCTTAAGATAACTCAGGAGAATGTATAAACCATTGTGAAGGAATATTTTCAAATAAAATACATATTATCAAATAGCATTTATAGATGTTGACTTTTTGGGTAAAAACACTAACATCATGTTATTGTTAATCATTTATACATTTGTCTAGAAAAATTGTTGTAATTTTGGGAAGATTAATAGAAATTTTATTAGTAGTCTATGGTTATTAAGATTTGGGAAGTTGTTTTCCTACTTTTCTATAATACATGTGCATTACATTTATAATAAAGTGAGACAGAGAGAGAGAGAAAGCAGAGAAAGAGAGAGAAAGAGGAATGCAGGCAACTGAGGGTAATCTGAGAGCTCTAAGGAGGTGAGCCTCAGAGGGAGAGGTCTGAGTGCTGATGCCCTGCTTTCCAAGTGCACCTCTCTGCTCCTCTCAGAGGACAAGTGTTTCTTTTTCCTAGCAGAGCCATTCCTTTCCAGATGTGACTATGGGCTTTGGAGGGCCCACTGTCACTATGTGTGGGAACCTGATTCTGGGCCCCAAGTGACTCCTCTCCCCAGGCACTGAGGGAGTTCAATGTACATTGGGAACACATCATATTTCCCCCCCATATTCATCTCCACCAGAAGTGTGTGCTAACTAGAATATTTTTTTCTGTAATCAAAGGATATTTCAGATAACAATGTTGAAACAAAATAACAGAACATTTTAGGCCTGACATCAGTACTATAATTCCACTTCATCTCTTCGTTTGTCTGGGCTAACTAGAACAGTCATTTAAAATCTCTGATGCTTATGTTTGTTACCAGCTGCAAAGTCATACTAATAATAACCTTTCTTTTTTTTTATCACTACTATACTTTATTGAGATGTGATTGACATACAAAAATCTCTTCCTATTGAATGTATACAATGAGTTTGGAGATAAGTATACAGCCATGAAACCATCACCACATGCCATAAACAAATCCATTACCACTAGTAGTTCCTTCCCTCCTTCCCTTCCTTCCTTCCATCCTTCCTTCTTCCCTCCGTCCCTTCATTTCCTTTTTTCTTTTTGGTGATAAGAACACTTAACATAAGATGTACTCTCAGCAATTTTTTAAATATACAATACAATATTTTTAACCATAGGCACTATGTTATATAGTAGATTTCTATGACTTATCCATCTTGCATAACTAGAACTTTGTACTCTTTAACCAATACCTTCCCATTTTTGATGGGCTTTTTATGTGCCAGGTAAAGTATCTATGTGCCAAAGATACTTCACTAGCACATTCTGCCTGGCGATAGACACATCATAATTATGTTTCTAGGCAAACAAGGGATAAGAGGCAAAGGGACTTAATTATGTGATTCAAAATGTTCATGTCTTAGGTTCAGATGCGTAAGTATCAATCTCCAAAAAACTCAGTGCGCTAGTGTGTAATCCCTGGAACTTGGTGGGGTGGCTGTGTCTTCTCCTAATAACGGCGTGGTTGATGTTCCTTCATGTCTCTTTCTTTCTTTGCTTCCATCTCCTCTTCCATTTGGTGATTTTGTGTGTGTTTGGTGGGGGTGGGGGGTATATTTGTTTATAATTATGTTTTTCTTTTATTCTGGATTGGAATCTTGGCTTACCCAATAATTTTATGATATGACAAGCTTCACAATCTCTCTGAATCTCAGATATTTCATATACAAAAGGCAGATAAAAATACTAACTTATGGCCTCTGTGAATATAAAGTAATATTTATGAAGATTCTAGTAAGTTTATGGCATATAGTAGGTGGTCAATAAATGGTAACTATTTTTCATACCCTATATTTGCAATCAGGTTAAATCAGCCAAATCTCAAATGTCTAGGAATCATTATTTTTTTATAAAGGTATCTTTTTTATTTCCCTCTTCTAATCTCTTGCAACTGATTTAGGATTAATTCTAAAAAAGCATACCTCTTTTTCTCATTTCTAAATAATGAGGGGACTTTTCCCTGAGTACTCTGCCCTTATTCTTGTACACACATTCACACACACTCACACACACACTCATGCATGCAAACACACAGACACTAGAGGCAATCACAATCTGTGTGCTCATCAGAAATTTCTTTGTGTTTCAGATTTACTTTATTTGCCACTTGCACATTTAGTCAAAAATTTATTAACTTTCCGATTCTTAGATTTTATGTTAAAATCTTGCAATAGATTTTCTTTTCACAATGCTATGCCAAATATAGAAAAGGCTACTTGGCCCTCGATCGAGTTTTAACCCGCTCAACATGTACAGAAGGATTTGTCTCAGTCAGAGATACTGGGCTTGGCTATTGAAACTAATAAAAAAGGTGACTCTGAGCCATGATTGTTTATTGTCTGCTTTTCATTATAAAAATATAAATTGTCACCCAGGAAGCTTATTTCTCCCAGCTTGTAATTGTGAGATATTTGCCTTAAGTACATAGCCCTGTTGTCCCCAGCCTTTGTTCTGTCCTCTCACAGTTCACATGAACATTTATTATATGTCCACCACTAACACCCTTCCCTCACACCCCACCAAAGCATGGGAAGCTTTGAAGTAGGCATTTAAAAGGAATATGTAATTAGTAAAGAAATCCCAGGAGGTGTTGACACAGCCTTCCCATATCTTCAGGTAGGTTTCCCTTGCAAATCCTGGTGACTAAATCCCACAACCACTGAGTCTTCAAATCTAGTGTGCTTGGCACATTACAGGCTTCAATAAATATTGTTAAATAGATAAATAAATGAACGAGCTGTAATGTTTCTTTATAAGCAAATAAAACAAAACAAGCAAGCAAACAAACAAACAAAAAACAAAGCTGGGCCCCAAATTGTCTCCACATTGTTTTAGATCTAGGCTTGAGTAAAGGACAGTGACTAATAATCTCTGCTAGAAGGAATGAAATCTGAGAAACACTTTAGAGATTTCCTGATAACATAACTAGCAGTAAATGAGGAAATATCAAGGCTGTCTGGGCCAGGCCTGGTGGCTCACGCCTGTAATCCTAGCACTCTGGGAGGCCAAGGCTGGTGGATCGCTCAAGGTCAGGAGTTCGAGACCAGCCTGAGCAAGAGCGAGACCCCGTCTCTACTAAAAATAGAAAGAAATTATCTGGCCAACTAAAAATACATATAGAAAAAATTAGCTGGGCATGGTGGCACATGCCTGTAGTCCCAGCTACTCGGGAGGTTGAGGCAGTAGGATCGCTTGAGCCCAGGAGTTTGAGGTTGCTGTGAGCTAGGCTGACGCCACGGCACTCACTCTAGCCCGGGCAACAAAGCGAGACTCTGTCTCAAAAAAAAAAAAAAAAAAAAAGGATGTCTGATACCCAGCTCTGCTTTTTGCATTTCTATTAGTTGAAATCAATTTGTTATCTAAATCTTTTTAATAAAGCCAGCCACATTTCAGTGCTTTGGATGAGTGATAAACACCTCCAGAAATTTATGGGAAGTTTTGGCTGAGGATTATACCTTACATTTGAAGAGTGTTAGAGGCTTAGGCAAATTTCAGTGAAATATCAAATGTTTAGATGTCAGCTGACAACTAAATTGTACATATACAAATCAAATGAACTAATTAAATTAAATGATTACACAATGGATAATTTATTTCCTCTACTTATTTTCTTACATATAGTTGATGAACAAGTCTTCCATGTATAATGGAAACAAAGAAAAAAAACCTTTTATATTGTAACTATAATCATAAACTACACCAACCTATCCCTAGTATGACAAAACCATGTGACCAAATCTTGGTTTCTGACATTCACATCAAATTACTGCTTGCTTAATACTTGTCTTCTTCCCCTGCAGAGCACACAATTCATTCTTAGGAAAAGACTCTTGCTGCTTGAAGTTAGACAGATAAATTCACAAAGTAACTGCTGACTTCATAACCTGTGTGTTGTTCCTAGGAAATCTGAAAGCATTTAGGAGCAAAGGTTCTGCTCAGCTGTCTGGAGGGCATCCAGTTGCCTGTGCTCAAATGTACACACACCAATAAATAGATCAACAAAGAAATCTCAAAATTCTTTTGCCTTAGCCCCTGAAAACCAGTAGCTCTTTGAATTGAGGATGGAGAAAAGAAGAGGCAAATAAAGTGGAAAGGAGCTATAGGCTCTTTTGGGAGGCTGGTATTCTATTGTTCCTTGTCCTTTCTCCTGTTATACCACTGGGTTTCAAAGTCAGGCCTATGTCAAAGGGTGTCTCCCTTGCTCTCTCTGAGGTGGGAATCAGTGAGTGTTTACTTTCATTTAGCAACTTCCTTAAGCTTTGCCTTTGCATCTATGTATTAGTTTGAAACTAAAATATCAAGGCATTAAAAGTATTATTTGATGTTGAAATAGGAGCTTCTTATATGAATCAGAAAAATTATTTAAATTGACTGAAGACCACATGGTACTCTAGATTACTAAATATCCTAATTATTTTCTATTTGAAATCATACTGAGTTATGCTATTCAATTGTTCCCCTGAAAATAATCTATTTAGTGGGCCAGGGCACATATATTCAGTCTCTTATTGAAGGTTTAGATAATTTTGAAAGTCTGGATCCCAAATTCTTACCTTATCTCTGTATAGAAATAACTTCCTCTTTCTGCCCTGGTCTTTCCCTTGATAGTTCCTCAACAGAGCTTTGTACAAAGAGAAAAACTCTAGCTAACTATATGCTTTGTTGCCATGTGGTCTCCAGACCAGTTACCCTGGAGACTTAGGTTAGACTCTATAGGGCATCTCCTTTGCTTATTTGTTTGTCTACAAGTAAACCTAAACTTAGTCTGAGTTCACTAAAATTAGGCCAAACAGTTTCCTATTGTATTCTACCTCTCTGGTATCATGGGAAGAGTATGTAAGGAAAATAAGTCTAAGAGTAGGTTTGAAAGAATTATTTTCTGGTATCTAAATCATTAAGTGTCCTATTCTGCCTATCCTAGGCTTTTTTGGAACTGGAAATCCTAATCCTAGAAAGACATAATTTCTGACACCTCCTAACATGTCATTGTGTAGAAGAAAGTTAAAATCCCAAGAAGGAAAGATGAGAATTCATGCCCCTTGCTCAAGAACCCCTCTCTCCAAAAAGTCTCTAACTCAGATATCTAAGACATTGATCATTATTTTCCCTGGAGGAAGATTGCATGGTGGCCAGATTAAAGAAGTAGAGAGGAATCTGGAGATTCTTCTAAATGTCAACATCTATCAGGTTTCCTGGGTAATATTTGTTCATACATTTTGTGGTGAGTTCAGACAGTGCATTGGATTTCACTTTGTGAAGTTAAAGCAATGAAGGAGTGTTTGGGAATGATGGTGGGGAAAGCAAAGATAGTAATGATGATGCTAAGCTATGCCAGACAGAGAAGCTGTATTTGCAATGGCCGGGTGCACACAGGGGAGACACATATTATTTATGTTAATCTGTATGATTAACTTACTCTCTGTGCCTCATAGGATTGTTATGAATATTAAATAAATTAATGCAGATTAATAATTTAGAATAGAACTTGACACATTTAAGGACTCAGTGCATGCATCAATTATTATATTAGTAAAATTCATTGCTGTGGAAAATCATTCCTAGCTCAGATTAATCTTCCTCTGTAAAACTTGTTTAATCATTCAATTGCCTCCAATGTTTATCTATCAATGCCACTGGTGTTTACTGTGAGTGTACTATGCATTTGGAACTCCTCGTTTTGTGTTATAAGTTTTGCATCTTCACTTCCTGTCCTTTTACTTTCCCCCAGTACATACATCTTTCTTATACTTTGTGATGATGATGATGATCATGATGCTACTGATGAGAGCTCATGGTGACAATAAATGTCAGATCCTAAAGCCAAACGTGAAAGTCATATTTTGAGGTGGTGAAACATGCAGACAATGGCGTGGCGGATCTCCTTTGTCTTGGCACTGTAAATGAAAGGGTTGAGCACAGGAGGCACAAAGAGGTAGACATTCGACATGAGGACATGTATATAGCGTGGGGCATGCTTCCCAAAACGGTGCACTGTGGAGACCCCAATCATTGGCACATAAAATGCAAGTACAGCCAGGATATGTGACACACATGTGTTGAGAGCTTTGAGGCGTCCCTCACGGGAAGTGATGGCCATGACAGAGTGCAGAATCAGCACATAGGAGAGGAAGATAAAAAACAGGTCCATGCCAAAGGTGGATACAAGAACAAAGAGCCCATAGATGCTGTTGATAGTAATTTCTGAGCAAGCAAGCTTCATCATGTCTGGGTGTAGGCAGTAGGAGTGAGAAAGAACATTGGACCCGCAGATAGGCAGCCTCTTGATAAGGAAGGGAAGAGGGAGGAGGGTGATGAAGCTCCGGGCAGTCACGGCTAAACCTATCGCAGCAATGACTTCATTGGTGAGCACAGTGGCGTAGCGCAAGGGATCACAAATGGCCACATAGCGGTCAAAACTCATGGCCAGCAGAATACCTGACTCCATCATGGAGAAGGAATGAATTAGAAACATCTGGATTAGGCAGGCATCAAAAGGAATATTTCGGGCATCAAGGCAGAAGGTTCTGAGTACAGTGGGCAGTGTAGCCATGGACATGGCCACATCACTGAAGGACAACATGGACAGGAAGTAGTACATGGGCTCATGGAGTCTGGGCTCCACCCGCACAGCCTGCAGGATCACTGTGTTTCCACCAAGAGCCACAGCGTACATCACACAGAGGGGCCCTGCCAGCCAGGAGTGAGAGCTCTCCAGACCAGGGATACCAGTCAGGAGGAAGAAAGCAGGGTGAGTGACATTGAACAATCCCATGGCAGGAGTAACTTTGGGCACTTTTCAGGGCCAGATCTTCTGATTTGAAGAATTCTAAGAATTGCACTTACAGGAGGACAAGAAAACAGGAAGTAAGGGACACAGCAACGGTGTCTACACAGTTGGAAACTGATGTACTCATGAAATCACTGGTTTGCAGATGGTTCAAGCAAACTTCTTTTCTTCATATTTTATGATCATCAGGCTACAAACTGAGCTTTCCCTCTGTTTTATGCAAGAAGGAAGACATTGACAAATACTTTGATAATGTCAATTAGTTACAAGGAAAGTGTTTAAACTATATTATTTACAACTTTGATGTACTTTATAAGCATCATTCAACAGAAATATGTTAACTATAATTCATAGATAGTTATGATAGAGGCAAATCAGGAATTTGAGTCATCAATACCTCTGGGAAGTATTTAAATATTTTCCTTAAAATTTTGTTCAATTCAGATGTATTGTTATTAATGAGAGAACTCCCCAGAGCTGTCTTGAATTATGATATGTGTTTGGATGGAGAGGGGAAGGGGCAGGGAAGTGTGGAAATAGTTGCCTCTGGACATCAGCTTTTCAGCAGCAGTGTTGCTGCAAAAAAAACCCCAATAAAAACAAACAAAAAATACACACATCTGTGCAAAGGCACAAAGCTTTTTCTGTTTTTAGAAAAATTGAGTATTCTTTCCTAAATATTCTACACAAATATAAAGGGAATATTTATTCTATTATATATAGCATAGGCACACTAACCTTTAGTCTGTGGGAGGAAATTATTCCAAATACAAACTTTCACATCCTTACACAGTCACATGTACTCTCAAAATACCTATTACTCACATAGACATATCCACATATTCACAGCAGCCTTATACTGGGTCTTACTATATGCCAGCAGCACACTCTCCCACACAATCTCTCCATCTCTCATATTTTTACTCTTATTGTACAAATATATCCACACACTCCCTCTTGATCTTTACACTCTTTAACATGCCCACGTCTTGTCATGCTCATATTCAGTCCGCACTGACACATACACCATTTCTATGTGCATACGCTCAGGTGTACACACAGATTTGTATATTTGCACAACACTTCTCTCTACATGCTTGAAGACTGCTCACTGTTATTAATCCACTGACCCACATAGGCACCTTTCTAAACCCTCAAGTATTGTATTTACTCACAACTTTTCTTATGCTGGCATTCATGTATTAATTCCTACAGCCATTTCTCTGTGAGAGTGATTAAAGTGTTTATTCTCCTATCATTCAGATGTTTGTAAAAGGTTTTCATGGTCGTTGCTCCATGGTAAATAAGGATAGAGAAGGCTGGAAGGCTTTTTAACTAGCAGGCATGTTTTAGGCTTATAGGGTACCCTCCTTTGGAAGAAGGGCTCTAGAAATACATACCACTGTTTTCTCTTTCTCCTTCTTCTCCAACCTCTAACAAAGCAAGGTCAGACAATGCTCTAAGAGTTCTTTCTGATGGGAATGGAGGAGGAAAGGGAGCCCTAGCTATCTGAAAGTGACAGAGATGCTGGAGTGGTGTGCAATGCAGCATTGTCACTCTAGGAAGCATTTTTGAATTTTCCCCAGCGGTACAGAACTCACATGCACTATGGTTCCCAGCAAGTCAGTGACTACCCCTCTATGTTTACACTGATTACATCCCTTCTGGTCTCAGAACTCAGCCTGTGTATGCCTGTGTTCCCTCCAGAATTGTGATTCCTTGGGATCCAGGACTGACCAACCTTGTTTGGCTCCTGTTTCTCCCATCTGGCTATAACACCAGTCTTCATACAGAGCCTCATAGAAAGTAATTGGAAACCTTAGAAGAGAACTGAGCTAATGTAAAGATAACAGAAAGAGAAGGCAAAAGAAACAAAGCTGAAAGCAGGATTCTGTTCAGGGCAGGGCCAAGGCAATTCTGGCTCTGGGGACTTCAGTGTTAGTATTTGTGGAAAGAAGGATACCTGTTAGAACTAGGATCACACCTCTTCCCATACCCTGGCACCACTAACATGGTGCGTTGTCAGGATGGATAGGAATAGAGTAATATTGAGAGACAAAACAAATACTGATTGAACATATGCCATGTGCTAGGTACCTTGCAGAGAATTTTACATCCATTTACTCATTTACTCTTTGTTAGATGTGGACACTCAGGCCCAATGAGATTAGCTTGCCTCATAGTTCACAATGACAAGGTGATAAGACTGCGAAAGAAGAAAAAAAAGAGTTATGGGACTCTCTACTGTCTTACCAAGGTCTTTGAGGCATCATTAAGACATTGGAGAGGAAGTTGAAAAGAAAAATAGAGGTATGCATTCTGAACTAAGATTTCTCAGGTTCCCTTAAACAAGGGTAGTGAGTGTCTAAAGACAGAAACATATGAAGGAAATGATGCAAAAATACCTGTCTCCAAGGCCAGACTCAATTTCTTCTGCTCCTGGAACACAGAGCATTTATATTACTGAAGCTGTGTAAGAATCAGGATGCTTATGGGGAAAGGACCCTGGGCTGAATGTCAGGAGTCCCGGGATTTGACCCTTGCTCTGGCAGGTATTGGCTAGGTGAGTTTGTAAAAATCCATTTCTCTTTCTAGACCTGTGTTTTTTTTATGGCTGTTTTTTTCAGGACATTCTCTGAGATCCTTTATGACTTTGATGTTCTTTTACTTCCTTTTACTTTTTAGCTTCTGGTTGAGCAAAGGATGACTGTGAGAGTTTGCTAGGGTGCTGATGCGAGACAGAAAGAAGGTAGAGGGGGCTGGAGGGATGTATAGAGAGGCTTTCCAAAGACCATAGCTTTCGATCTATGTCATGATAGCAAAAGACTGGAAATAAGTAGCTATTCATGGTTCATCTCAAGTTTTTGGCTAGGTGATTTCTCCCATTCTTTTAATCTCTTGGGAACTTTTACATATTTTGTTATCTCAGAATTCATAAGGCAAGAGCTAATTGAGACCATGTGTGCTTCAGCTGTTAGTTTGTCATAGATTTGGTTGTGACCACTTTACTCCCAGATTTCTGAAACTTTCCTGTGTCCTGAGTCCTGCTTCCTTCTCTGAATGTGCAGCAGTGTTAACAAATCATAGACACACTGACCTTTGAAGCTTCGAGTCCCCGGGAAATTGATTATGGCAAGTGAGCAACCTAGAGAAGTACAGTGAATTGCCCAGGGTTACACAGTCAGTTCATGGCTGTGCCATTGCAAGAACCCCAAGTCTGGGGACCTTTCCTCCTCCTCTGCCCACTCTACTAAGATGCCACTATCAGACTGCCTCCTCCCAGGCTCTCCCACTTCATCTCGTCCTCCCCCTTGCCCAGTTCAACCTTTTCTTCGTGCAGGCTTCAGGAAAATCAGCCGGCTTACCCCTTTAGGGTTTCGTATGTCACCAGAAGACAGACAGATGACAGCCACCCACAGAACAAGTCCTTCTCTCTGTCTGCTGAGCTGAATTCATGCCTGCCACCTATATATCTCACTCTAAGCCCCGGGGTGAAGAACGGGAAAGTGACACTGACTTTGTGTCTGAAAATTCTTTAGGAAGGTTTTAACCTCCTGAGGTCCTTAATGACTGCTGGGAATAAAGCATGTGCTCTGAAAAATCTGCCAGACCAATTCTGTAGCCAACTCAAGACACCATCTGGTGGTGGATGGGCAGGCACTGTATGGGAAGAGCTCATTACCTTCTGAGAGATTCCAGGTTTATGTAGTACTAATATATTGACTATGCCCATCCATTGAAGTGAAATCAGAAAATAAATATTTTTATTATTCTTGTCCCTTTAAATGTATTGGGTAGAGCTAGTTCTTTTTCTAATCCTGGATTAAAACTCAATTCCCCACATTTTCTGGTCAGATTTAGATAATAAAATATCCACTAGTGAATAATTAGAATGTTCAGCATCATGTAATAGTCAAACTTTCTAGTAGTCAGAATTCCATCCTTCCCTCTTACCCCCTCCTTCACTTGCTAACTGTGGTTTCTGGCTGCTCCTCCAGGGAAGAGAGAAGTGGGAAAATGGAAAGTTCAAAATCCACTGGTGCTGCCATTAACTGCTATCATGCTAACTGGGCCTATTAAATGTCTAAAGCTGACTCTTTCTTACATTTGGTGCTTTCATAAATTATTCACAGAAGCGTCTCTTCATCTTTTACTTCTCCTCTTGATTTAATGTAATGTATCCTTACTCTGTATGGTGGCTTATAACTCCAGCCACAACCCAGATCGCCCTTGTGGAACCATATACTCTTTTGGACAGGATCTAAGATGGCACTATCCCTGCTCTTTCTAGCATGTAGCCCATCCAGGAAATGGTCAGCATTCCTCTGTAACAACAGATGCCCTATCCCAATGCAACAATAGTCTTTCCTTCAATCCTGCTATCAGAGAAGAAAGGCACATCTATCAAGTTTAGATTTTATCCACTTAGACTTAACATGTACTGATGTACT
>CM052438.1:140125341-140154854 GCA_028533085.1 Varecia variegata | reverse complement strand
GACTGCCCTTCTGCAAAGGTAATGTTTTGCATCACTCCTACTGCCTCCATCCAGATCTCATGAAAGTGGCATGTGGAGACATCCATGTCAACAATATCTATGGGCTCTTTGTGGTCATTTTCACCTATGGTGTGGACTCAACTTTCATCCTGCTTTCCTATGCTTTGATCCTGAGAGCTGTGCTGGCCATTGCATCCCAGGAACAGCGGCTCAAAGCACTCAACACCTGCATGTCACACATCTGTGCAGTGCTGGCCTTTTATGTGCCCATAATTGCTGTCTCCATGATCCACCGCTTCTGGAAAAGTGCCCCACCTGTTGTTCATGTCGTGATGTCCAATGTCTACCTATTTGTACCCCCTATGCTCAACCCCATCATCTACAGTGTGAAGACCAAGGAGATCCGCAAAGGAATCCTCAAGATCTTCCATAAATCCCAGGCCTGAGGAAAGCTGCAAACCCTGAGAGAGCTCCTTTGGAGGAAGGACCCGGACTTGTTTGCTAACTTTATGAATGCTGGAACAAGGAGGAAGAGAACCCAGAATCTTGATAGGTGTGAATGTGGCACTAATAAAACAATATCTGACTCAATAAAATGGCATACATCTTTATTGAACATTTACCATGTGGAAATCCTTGTGCTAGTTACTGAGAATGTCATAATAATAAGACATATTGTTAAGTCATCAGATAGATATGTCAAGGGAAATGTGAAAAAAGAGCAATAGATGTCCTGAAAAAATGTTTTTTTGGCATATAGGGGTATAACTAAAGTTCTGCAGGGTAAACAACTTGAACACAAATAATTCCACTACCGCCCAGAGTAAGAGAATGATAAATAATAAAATAGAAAAAATACTATGGAGGCTTGGTGGTTTCATGCAATAAAGAGGATCTATTTGGTTTGCAGAAATAAAGACAGGCTATTTTGAGTGGTTATGAAGTATCTTGTGAAGGATAAGAGAGGCAGGTGAAGGGAGGGTACTGGTTTTGGCAGACATGCTGTCTGAGAAGAAACATTTAGGCAGAAAAGTTTAGAACCTTACTATTCCAAGTATGGTTCAATGAACAATACCATTGGCATATCTGGTAGCTGATAGCTTGTTAAAGAAACAAAATCTTTGGTCCCACAGCAGACCTATGGAATAAGAACAGCATTTCATAAGAACCTCAGATGATTAAAGCTTGAGAAGCACAATGTTTCTAACCCCTTTTAGGTGTTAGGTTGCTGCCAATCTGCTGTGTAACAAGAGTAAAAAGACTCACGAGTAACTAGAATTTGGAAAAGTGCTTCTCAATATATGATTCCCAGACCAGCAACATCAGAATTGGCTGGAAACTTGTTAGGGATGCAAATTCTGAGGATTTTCCTCAGACCTCCTGATCCAGAAACTCTGAGGGATAGGACCTGGAATTTTGTGCTTTAATAACTTCTCCAAGTTATTCTGATACATGTGTAAGATGGAGAATTTTTAACTTAGAATATTTGTCTATAATATTTGGTAATATTGCAAGTAGCTTTGCTTAGAGAAAGAGGAAGTTTCCCACTGAAACATTTGGGGAACAAGGTCCTGAGAGATTGCCTCAGACAACTTGTGAATAACTTTTCAAACTTGGGGGAAACTGAGTGCATCACAACTCAGCACACGATTTTGTTGGAGAGGGGAAATGCAGACTTATAGCTTTATTATCTGCACAAGGCACTGCAGGTGGAACACAGAAACAGCTTCAGAGAATGCAGCCACTCCACAGTCATTGCCCCATGATGTAATTTTCTTCCTTTCCCCTAATTCCTATACCCTGCCATCCCAACCTACTTGACATCCAAAATTCAGGCAAACTTCAATTTTACGGCTTCCATCTGGGCAAATAGAACCAACAGAGAGAAAGAGAGAGAAAAAAAAATTAGTTGGTTGTCACAATGAGGTGGGGAGTTAGGCAAGAGTATTTTGTCAATGGTGCTTCAATGTACACAAGTTCCCTGATCAGGAGCTCTTCTAAGCCTTCTTTGTCTTTTCTGCAACTTATTAATTCTTCCCTTTTTAAATGAGATATGTTTAATCTTTTTGTATTCTTCTCTATCAAACACTTATCTGCAGATTGTGCCTGTCCTCCGTTTGCTCCATAGTGGAAAGTTCCACTTACATTCTATAGGGTGTATTTATTTCCTATTTAAACTTTGAGTAAGGAAGAGCTTTATAATTTCCCCGTAGATGACATTTAACACAATAAACCCTCTGTGTTGTGATTTGCAAAGATGTTGTTCCGCATTGTCACTATCAGAGTGAATGAGTATTTAGGATTTCTCTTATCTCCCCATTTAATGGAGGCAGAAACTGAGTTCTGGAAAAAAAATTTCAAAAGTCAAAAAATGAGAAATAATGGCAGTCAAAGCTAAAAGCTTGCACCAGCACAGAGCTTGGCACACCAGTGCATGTGATTTAAATGAACAACCAAACGACTAATTGTATGAATGAAGGAATTGGCCCCAGACTGATGCTTGTTCCCTTCATTCCTCCTCTAATAGCATAGCTAGAGTCTCTTCACTCCTTTTCTCAAAGCCTGGCCTCTTCTTTCCAGAGACTTGTGCTCAATTTGAGGCATTATTTCAGTCACCTTCTTTTTCTGTGACTCTGTGTCCTTACCCATAAGGCTGCTGCCTGCATTCTCCTGAATTACATCTCCTGGTTCCCAACCCATTATGTCTGATCCCATCGATCCCATAATAATAATGGAAAGCAGAAGGGGTTCTTTTCAAACTGCCCCTCTGATACTTCAGAGCTCCGCATGGGGAAGGGAACACTTCCCCTATTCCCATCTTCTGTTTGCCTCCTCCTACCTATCTCATCACTTGATTGACAGGAAAGGAGGAAAGCCCTGTTCCCATTTTTTCTCCTCAACGCACCCTCACTCTATTTGAAACTGAAACAAGGAAGAGGTAAAATGAAATATTTAATGGGAAGTCCAAGTGCTGGGTAAAAGTACCTGTTTGGGAGATCTGAAATCGGGATCTGTAACAGAACTTATGATCAGGACAATTATCATGTGTGGTACATTTAACTAAAAACAAACAAAGCTGGGACTGGCCTAGTCCCAGAAATGGGAGACTGGTTTAATGGAATCCTTTGCCCCTGCACTATCAACTCAATTTTTTTCTCCACAGCTACCAACTCACTTTTAGTGTATGAAATTCTAGGGAAGTTTCACACAAGGGGATGTTGGAGCTCAGAAACCAATACCCCAAATATGGCACTTTGACATGCTGAACTGAAGAAGAAGCCTCAGGTTCTCCCCCAAAGCACAGGCCTTTATCTGCCTAAGATCCAGATTCACCAAGGAGAACAATTGTTTTTTCTTTCCCTCCCTGTGAGACCAAGAATGTAACCACACCTGAACAGACCCTTTTGACTATCAAAGAGAGCTATTTACAAGTTAATCTCTGTTCCTGGATCCATTCATTCTCCTTAGCATCCTTTATTGCCCCTCCACAGAATTCCTCTTCTCTCCCATCCCATAACCTGTTTTTCCAGGATGGTACATCTGAACTCCACTGGGGGGTGGGCAATCACTTTGATTCTCCCTGTATATGCTCATTAAATAAATTTGTATGCCTTTTCTCCAAATAATAATAAACAAACAAACAAACCAATTACTTTCTTCTTTTCATTTGAATCCCTATCCCCATAGATAGGTGCTAACCTTTGTACAGATCAGGTTCCAAGATGAAGGAATATCAATCCCCTAAAATCATGAAGCTGGTAGGTGGCAAAGCCAGGACTTAACCCTGAGGTTGTGTGATTTTGAACCCCGTGGAACTTCAGTATCCTGGAGGAGACCTCAAACTTGTGGAAGTTGGTGGAGGGTTGAAGGAAAAATGATGAGAGTGGAAATTGAATAGAGAACAGTAGAGTTAAGTGGACTAAGAAAGCCGAGGTCATATCCTTTACTGTTTAAATCTTGGGGTTGTCTCTGGGCTCAAAGCTCTGGTTTCTGAGATCTTAGCTCTGGAATTTGCCCACTGACATCCAAGCTGTAGTTTCTGCCTCGAATTTGGGTTTTAAGCTTAGAATTCAGGGACCTAGACTCTAGGTTCTGGGCTTGCAGTTCCAGTTTTGAGACTCGATCATTGTGGGAGGGTGTCTCTGTGGAGCTTGGAGGAATTTGTCTTCATTTTCTTCATCACAAGATGGGAACTGAAAGTTCATTTTCTCTGTGGGGAGAGGGCAGTATCTCCAGGGGAAGTGGTTTCTTTTCTTCTTATCTTTCTATTCCCCAGGTGATATCTAACCCCTCTCCTCTCCCCACCACTAGCGAAACATCACACTCAGGCAAAGCAGGACCCCAGAGGGCCTGGCCTCTGGGAACTCCCACTCAGACACATAAAGTCGGCCTCCTCTCTTGGCTAGTGCCTGCCTGAGGCCCATTGTGGAGCCATCGTGTGCTCTGGCCCCCTGCCTACTGATCCAACTGTCACTTCACAAAGCTCTCTCAGGTGAGTTTGAATTTGTTTGTGCCTTCTAGGTGTATACATGAGAAGTATGTCTCTAGGTGTGTACGTGAGAAGCATGTCTCTATCTATAGTTCTGTTTGTGCTTCTGTATGGTTCTCTCAGACTCTCTCATCATGCCTCTGTATCTCTGAGTGATCTCTGTCGATGCCTGTGTGTGTTTGCATAATTGGCCACCATTTAAAAATCTCCACATCTCATTTTTATATAGGTTTTCTACAGTAAAAGCAATATCCATTTAAATGCCTTCATGGTCTCCTAGCCACTTTCAGATAGGGCTACCAGACATCGCTTTGGCAGTGAAAGACATGTGGACGATCACACAGCTGAGGTTGATAATGCGCCTCTGTCTGTCCCACACAGACCCACCGCCATGCTATTCTGTCATAGAATAGGAAAGACCTGGCCAGTCTGAAACCTCAGGCCTGAGGGCAGAGGAGAGTTGAAAGGGCCTTTAACCCAATTCAGCAGATGCTGGCATTCCCTTTCCAGAATTCCCTTTAAGGGTTATCCAGTCTTTGCTTGAACATCTCCACTGCCTAGAAGCTTATGGAAATTACCACTTTACCAAGTGTCCTTGTCTTCTCAGATCTGCATTGGAGAAGCTGAAAGTAAATTCTTTCTGACGACTCCAAGCTGGGGTTTACTCTCATCATCATAGTCAAATTGGAAACATTACTATAAGAGAAGTTCATAGATCTAAACTGTAATCTAGGCTTTGTAGAAATGGATTCTTAAGCCGTTGGTGTTACTCACGCTTCCTCTCTGGGCCTTGTGTCTCTCTAAGAATAACATAGTTTATATTTATCCAGTGCTTCATATGCCATGCAATATCTTATTTATCCTTACAAGACAGCTGTATGTTTATCCCCAGTTTACAGGTAGAGACACTGAGACCCAGAAAGTTTAAATTATCTGCTCAATGTCACTCTGAGTGTAAACTAAACTGGAGTTCAAATTAACGTCTTGCAGAATCCATTTGCAGAGCTCTAAAACACTGAACATATGATATTAATTTTCTCATTTTTTTCCTTGTACTCAAGCAATAGAATGGTATTATTATATTAATTTTACAAGTTAAAAACAAAACAAACTTTTTATCAGAGAATAAATAAGTTGCCCATATCGCACTAGTAACTAGCCAAGTATGGATTCCAACCTAGGTGTGATTTATTCCAAAGTTCCTGCTCTTAGTGTTTAAGCTATGCTGTCTCTTACAAGATGGAGCAGTCTGAAATATCACATGTTCTCACTAATACAAGGGAGCTGAAAAGGCTGTTCTCATGGAGACGGAGCACACAATGATAACTACCAGACACTGGGAAGGGAGTGTTAGGATGGTGAAGAAAGGTTGGTTAATGGGTACAAACATACAGTTAGATAGAAGGATAAGTTTTTCTGTTTGATAGCAGAGTAGGGTGGCTATAGTTAATAACAATGTATTGTATATTTCAAAGTGGCTAGAAGAGAGGACTTTTTAAATGTTCCCAACACATAGACGTGACAAATGCTCAAGGTAATAGGTATCTTCAGTAGCCTGACTTGATCATTATACATGCTATACCTGTAGTAAAATGTCAAATTTACCTCATAAATATGTACAAATATTATGTATCCATAAAAAGCATTAAAAATATTTTTAAAAACATGAGCAGTCTGACATATCTCCTTTCCCTGTAACATTGTAGGATTCTAGAACTCAGGGGAACAGGAGGAAAGAAGAGGATGTCTATTGTATTTTATTCAGAATGATGTAGATGAATTCAACTTCTCCCACCTCCCCCCATCCCCGTTCTTCAGTTTTTCAGGTGGGATTATAAGGCAGAATACCCAACAGGTGGGAGCTAACTTCATTTTTTGTTCAAATGGCAGGTGGAAACTGATCTCTGCTGTTGGTGGCATGGGAGCTGAGAGCAATGAAAGTCTTGACCTTCTGTCTGTCTTTCTGACTGGCATCCCAGAACTGGAGGCTCAACATGGCTGGCTCTCTGTTCCTTTCTTCACCTTGTACATTGTGGCCATTGTGGGAAACAGCCTAATCATGGTAGCAGTGCAGGTGGACCCTGCCCTACATGAGCCCATGTACCTGTTCCTCTCCATGTTGGCTGTCACTGAGGTGGGGGTCTCTGTGTCCACACTGCCTACTGTTATGGGCATCCTTTGGTTTGATGCCCGCAGGGTTGACTTTGATGGCTGCCTGGCCCAGATGTTTTTCATTCACACCTTCTCCTGCATGGAGTCAGGGGTCCTACTGGCCATGAGTTATGACCGCTTTGTAGCCATCTACAACCCGCTGCGCTATACAGCCATCCTGACCCTTCCCCGAATTATCTGCATGGGTCTAAGCATTACACTGAAGAGTGTGGCACTCATGGCCCCGCTACCAGTCCTTCTGAGGCAATTGCCCTATTGTCACACTAACGTCCTCTCTCATTCCTACTGCCTCCACTCAGACCTGATCCAGCTGCCTTGTGCTGATACTAAGCTCAATAGCATCCTGGGTTTGGCCATTGTTCTGTCCACTTTTGGGCTGGACTCACTACTCATTGTGGTCTCCTATGTGTTGATTCTTTACACAGTGCTGGGCATTGCCTCTGGGGAGGGACGGTGGAAAGCCCTCAACACATGTGTGTCACATATCTGTGCTGTGCTTGTGTACTATGTGCCTATGATTGGTGTGTCTGTGATGCATCGTGTTGCCAAGCATGCTTCACCCATGGTCCACACACTCATGTCTAGCATCTACCTCTTTGTGCCACCTGTGCTCAACCCCATCATCTACAGCGTTAAGACCCGGCCAATCAGGCAGGGAATTGTCACCATGTTCTCCTGCAAGAAGGGATAGCTCTGAATCACTGCAAGGGGGCAGGACTATTATTAAGCCCATAAACTCTGATTGTGTTCCTCCTATGAGCAAAGCTCCATACTAGGCATTTTGAGGAGGAATAAGAAAGAGGAATTCAAAGTGTTGCCACAGGCTTAAATATGAATTACAAGAGTTATTCCTGAGCCCTTTTCATCTCACACCTTATTGATATATGTGTGTCTCTCTGTATGCACATGTGCACATGCATATCTCTGTCCAGATATGATATCTCTGGGGCAGAAATGATAAATTTCCCTTTTCCTCATTCCCTCAAAACTCCTAGCAAAAGGCTTAACAAATAGTAAGTTAACCGTAAAGACTTGAGACTTAATGATATTTGAATTTAAATAAAGCAAATTTCCATTTTTATTGGTTGGGCAGGGATTAAGAGTAGTCCCCCAATAAGGAAATGTTACCCTAGGGACCTGTCTTTGAGTAAAGTGGTCATACTTCCTGATTTGCCCCAGATATTCGTGGTTCACACCTGTTTTCCTCAGCATCATTATTAATAACACTCTCTTTCAATCTCATAAATGTCCTTGTTTAAACAATAAATTATGTGATAAATCTACCTATGAAGTGACCTCCTGTTATGTAAGGAACCAGACTCTTCCCACAACTCACCATCCAATGTCCTCCACACCCAGAATTTATGTACCATGGGACTGTGAGGGTGAACTGCTGACCAAATGACCTCACCTGAGGCACAAAGTAAAATATAGACAACCTCCCAATGCCCAGGCTACAGATTCTAAGAATCCCAGCATAAGCAGCAAAATCTGCTTTAGCAGAACCCAGGTTCTATTTTCAGACAAGCACCTACTGCAAAATAGATCTGGTATCACTGTGCCTGGATATACCCATTTTGCATTTCCTTCCTTCCCTTCAGCCTTCAGTAGCCTCTCCATGCATGTGGTGTTTATGTTCTTATCTGTGCCCCACCTCATTCCACCCTCAGCCCCATGAGCATGGGTCTAATTGGTCCTGTCTGCTCCTGCCTATGGTTAATCAGGATTCCTGGAAACTTTGGTCAAATGGAAATGGCCATTCTCTCCTATCCTAAACAACACAGGCCTTTGTGTAGAGTGGATCGATAGGACTGTGCTGGGTGATCATTAACTTGTGTCTGGTTTTCAGCTTCATTCACTTCAGGGCCTCCAGTCATGATGAAAATGTTTTCCTGCCCAAATGCTCTTCACCCCAACTCATCCAGCTCACCAGGGTCCCCTTTGCTTAGTCTATTTAGAATAGTAGTCATCAAAATTTTATTACTCTTTAAACTAAATTACAAGAAAAGTCTATATATAAGCATAGCTCATTTTATTGTGTCTCACTTAATTGTATTTTACAGATACTGCATTTTTCACAAGACGAAGGTTTGTGACAACCCTGAGTCGAGCAAATCTATTGGCACCATTTTTCCAACCACATGTTCACTTTGTTAGCACTTTTTAGCAATAAACTATTTTTAATTAAGATATTTAGTTTTTAGATATTATGCTAATGAACACTTAATAGACTACAGTGTACTAGAAACATAACTTTTATATGCGCTGAAAAATGAAAAAAAATGGTATGACTTGCTTAGTTGCGTTATTTACTTTATTGTGGTGGTCTGGAACTGTGTGTGCCTTATCTCCAAGGTACACCTGTACCTTCTCAAGCATTTTTAGGTTGATATCAAAATTTTTATGATAAATTCACATAGTTGATTTGCATGTATTTTGAGATATGCAGTATTATACTCAGTTTAAAACAAATTGTTATATCCCATCTTTAAATAGCCAGTGGAATCTAAATGGTAAATGTTTTGATACCTGATATCATGAATTTAAAAATACGTGAACATGTTCTTTAACAGTCAGATATTTTACCTCCATACCTTTTTACTCTAATTGAAAATTTTATTTTACCTCCATTAAAAAGTTTTGACCAAGAATGTATTTTTATGTTCTAAACCATTTTAATGATCACCCCAACATAAATCTTTGCAACAAAAATATGTATATACATTTAAATTTGATGTCTAAAAATGTTTAAAGTTGTTTTCTCCCCACTGATATTATCACAGCATAAAATATAATGCTAGAATCACTTTTTAATTTATGGAAGGCTTAGGTTTATTTTCTCATTAAAAATCTAATCATTTTGAACTTCAATATTTCCTATACAGGTTTTACTTGTCAGATAAGTTAAAATTATTTCCAAAAATATTTAGGTCTATGTGAATGCGTGTGCTTGTTGCTACTCTGTTGTCATTGCTTCTAGGAACTCTTAGCTTAGAGAGCAAGGAAATAAATGTCTACATACTAACCTGCGAATATACAAATACCTATAAATATTTCTGTATTTAACTATCTGCCTCTATATTCGGCTTAAATGACTTCATACTGATGCCTCCAACTCTAACCCATGGGTCATTCAAACCCTTTCCCTTTGTGTGTCTATAACCTTCCACTCACACAGGGAGAAAGCTGGCTCCCACCATCTGCCAGCCGTTTACTTAACTGTTCGATTCCAGCACATGTTTGAAGGAGTAGAGGGAAAGTTTCACTTTCATCCTCTCCGAAGTTTTGCTGGAATGACTGACAGTACATTAATAGGAGAAAAATCACACAAATTTGTTAACGTTCATAAGCACAGAAGCTATTTAAAATATGAGACTCAAAGGAAGGCAGGATGGTTGAAGCTTATATGCCTTCTTCATAGGGGAGAGGGACAGAGGGGAAATGTAGGCAGTTGTCACAGGTAGTAAATGGTTTTCAGGAGAAATGAATGAGTCCAAAGGACAATGGCCTGTGACAAAGTTCCTCTGAGTTCTAGGGGAGGTGTCGTGAAGGTGAGCCAGTGGAACTTCACTATGAGCAAAGCTTGTCTTATTATGCAGATAGAGTCTCACAGGTCATCTCTCAAAGCTGCAGAAGAATAGATGAATAGTCTTTCTGGGTGTGGTTATGACTGACTTTTAATCTCTTCTTTTCTAGGGTTAATCTTTCCTGGTTATTTGATGAGATTCCTAGAAAGGGAGTTTTAAGCCAATTGCATTTCTTCTGGAGGAACCTTCCTTAATCAGATAAGAGAACTTTAGATAAAAGCCCTCTGGGTGCTTCAGAAAAGAAAGTGACCAGAGAGACAGGGGGACAGAGGAAGGTCCTAGAGAGACATTGGTTCTGAGGCTTCTTTATGAGGACTTTTAATTTTCTTTAATTTAAAGCATCAGGATGCCAAAACACCATACTTTGTGGTATTGTTCTCTATGCCCCAACACAAGCATAGTAGCTGCAGAATTGTTAATCCACACCGCCGAGAGAAACTGCTTCATCAGTTAGGGTACCTTATGTATTACCTTCCTTTTGCGTTTAATCTTACAAATTCCACCCATTTCCAAAGTTACCTAGGTCAGTAACTTTTTCCCCACTTCTTGCAGTGCAGTTGCTTTATATAATTATCAACAAACATATGAAAAAAAATCTCAACATCTCTAATCATCAGGGAAATGCAAATCTAAATCACAGTGAGGTATCACTTAACTCCAGTGAGAATGGCTTTTATCAAAAAGTCCCAAAACAACAAATGTTGGCATGGATGCGGAGAGATAGGAGCGCTCATACACTGCTGGTGGGACTGCGAATTAGTACAACCTCTGAGGATAGTAGTACGGAGATACCTCAAAGAGCTAAATTTATCAATTTTGCTTTAAGTGAGATCTTGTCATTTTGATAAGTGTTTGTTGCTTTCAGGGCCTAATATTTGTGTATGTATAGGTAGGTATTGCCAGAGAGTAGAGTACTCAGTTTTTCCAGAAATTAAGGATCCTATTTTCCCCTTCAATCTTGGCTTTGGTTCTCAGCTCGCCAATGATTTTTCCTTCCTCAGGTACACAAGAAAAAAGAACAAAGGGATAGAACAGAGACATCGCAGCGAATCCCTGAAAGCTGGAGAGTTCATACCCCCTGTAGCATTGCCATTTACTGTTAGATTCTGCCTGACCCAGCTAGACATTTGAGGCCTCTAAAGGGATCTAAGCTAATTAATTATCAGGTTCAATCTGATCCCAGACCTAGTTTAGTTTCTGATGTAATGTCTGAACCCAGTTAGGATCAAAAATTTGCTCAAACAAACTCAGAGAGCTCAAAACACAAATCTGTGGCCCTTGGGAATCTGTGAGAGAACTTACCCACAAGCCTCAGTGGCAGTGAGAGACCAATAGACAAAAGGGTCCCACGGGTACCTCGCTTGGACTCTCAGTGCTCCCGGGGGTCTCGGGGAGCTCAATTTCAGAATCTACTTTTGATAAATTAAAATGTAATAGATTTTAACTGAGCAAAGAGTGATTCACAGATTAGGCAACTGAACTAGAACAGGTTCAGAGAAACTCCAATGCTGGAGAAGATTTATGGACAGAAAAGAGAAAGTGACATATGGATAAGGAAAGTGAAGTACAGAAGCACCTGGATTGGTTACAGCTCAGCACTGGCCTTACTTAAATATGGTTGGAACTGTTGGCTGCTTTTGATTGGCCAAAACTCTATGATTGGCGAAGAGGAAGGAGTAGAAACGAGTGAAGATGAATGAAGCAAACATTAGCTGGGACAAACAGCTGACATTTTTACTTGTGAACTTTTAAACTGAAGTATCCTTTTAGGTGAAACCAATCAGCCTTAACTAAGGTTGTAACTTAATCAAGGAAGCAAGAGGTGTCTTTAAGAGGTGGAGAACTGGTTTCATGAGATCTAAAAAAGCCACAAAAACAATTCAAAGGAAAAAAAACCTCACTGGTCATAAACAAGGTGTAACCCACAATTTTTGTCCAGCCATATTTTCTAGGGTCCCAGCTTTTCAGGTGACCATTTATACACAAATACCTGAAAGCCTCATATGCCTCCACAGAATACAGGAAAGCAAAAGCTGTGTGTAGAAGGGAAAAAAATCATGAAAGCTACACAAACATTAGACCAGAACAGGTTGATTCCCTGCTTGGAAATCAAACCCAGGCTGCTAAGGTGAAAGCACAGACCTTAGACCATTAGGCTACAAGAAACTGACCTCTGCCATTATTGTCATAGGGGTAGTATTCAAAGAATTTTCATCTTTGTTTTAGATTCGGTATTCACTCTTCAATTTCATCAAGAACATTTTTAATGCTAGCCACAACATTGCATGTCTTTCTTTTAATCCAGTTCCTCTATTAATACAAATAAAGCAACTGTTTCAATAAGAGAGCTCTAAAATTTATTTTTAAAAAATTTAGGTCCCTCCCGTCATCTCTTCCTGTACCTTTCTAGCTGTGAGATATCTTTCTCCAGAGAGTCTAAAGATAGCCCCTCTTTTCTTCTTTTCCTAGAGAATAACCATTCTCATTTCTCTGGCCACCTATGGGATAGTCCTTCCTGTGGGTTTACTGGCTTGGTTTCCCTTGATAATTCTAAGTCATTGTCCTTTGCAGAGTTGTGTCATCCATCAGTAGGCTATGAATCTAGGGTGTGATTATAGGCAACTGCAGATCCCCAGAGTCAATATAAACAAAGTATATGGAAACCTGGAGGTAGAGTCACAGAATTAACTTGTACAAGAAGGCTTTGTCAGCTATTGACATCTTTACAATGCAAGATGTAAGCAAACCATTTAAAATTTACATTCAAAAGCTTTATTTTTGTGTGGTTATTTGTATGTAAAGTGTTATAAAGTCTATTTAAAATTAGTTCTAAACATCATTCCAGGAAGTACAAAGTATAGCAGAGATGGAGAATATGGGAGGGGGCGAAGTTCGTTCTAAGCTCCATAAATAGACAGGACCTTGTGTCTTTTGTCACTGCTTTATCTCTAAGGTCTAGAATTATGCCTCAACCATTGAGTGTGCTCAGTAAATCCTACTTGACTTACTACTAATAAGATCAAAGAGCTTCAGTTTTTGCTCAGGTGACACAGTTTTTCAGGGGTTAACAGCTCAAACTCTGCAGTCTGACCCAACTGGGTTCCAATGCTAGCCCTTGGATGTATAGTCTTGAGCAAGATGCTTATTATATGTAAGCAGCAGGTTTTCATCTGAGAAATCATAATTGCATTAATCCTACCTCATAAGATTGTTGTGAGGAATGAGTAAAATAACAAATATAAAGTGCTAGTATATATTTTCATGTTAATCTTAATTTTTTCCCTGACAATACAAGTATAAACTCTTTACATTATTTCAAATGTCCACATAGGAATATCCAATCAGTTAATAAATATTAATATCTACAAAAATGATGCTTGGCTCTTTAAAAGTTTCTGCATCCTAGTTGGGAGAACTTCAGAATATTGTAAATGGACAAGATTTGTAATCTTCGGGATTTCCAACTTGGGGCATTGTTGAAGTGGGTGCATGCCACATCAGAGTCTGTATTGGTATGCAGGCATTAGGAAAAACCTCATATTACACAAGTTTTAAAATAACACCATTTCTGTGTACTGTTCTGTCAAACATAATCCACCCCTACTTGTATCCCACTTTGGTTCACAGCCAGACTATGTAGAACCTCATCTTAGACACCATGCTTTAAGGTAACATTAACTGCATTAACTGCAAAGCCAGGACCACCTGTGATTATGGAAAACAAACAAACAAAAATCTCCCTTCCTACTTTGGCCTTTGGCTAAACTCTGGGTCTTTTCTCTGAAAGCATTCGAACAATGCCACAATGGATCTCCTTGGTCTTAATGCTATAGACAATAGGGTTGACAACAGGTGGGAAAAAGAGGTAAGCATTGGCCATGATGACTTGCAGCAGAGGGGACACATGGTGTCCGAAGCGATGTACCATAGACAAGCCAATCATAGGTACATAATAAGCGAGCACAGCACAGACATGTGAGCCACATGTGTTGAGTGCCTTCTTCTGCCCTTCTCCAGTGGCGATACCCAGTACAGTGTGGAGTATGAGCCCATAGGAGACCACAATCAGCAACGAGTCCAGCCCAAAAGTGGAGATAACAATGAAAAACCCATAGATATTGTTAACAGAAATATCCCCACAAGGTAGATGGATAAGGTTGGGGTGGAGACAATAGGAATGGGAGAGGGCATTATGGCCACAGAAGGGCAGGCGCCATAAGAGAATGGGCAATGGGGCCATGAGTATAATGCTCTTCAGCCCAATGATAGCTCCTGCACTGAAGATGCGGGGCAGTGTCAGGATGGCTGTATAGCGCAGTGGACTGTAGATGGCCACAAAGCGGTCCACAGACATGGCCAGCAGCACAGTTGACTCCATAATTGAGAAAGAATGGATAGAAAACATTTGGAGAAGACATGCTCCAAAACTAATCTCAGTGGTGTCAAAAAGGAATATGCCTAACACTGTAGGCAGGGTGGATGCAGAGACACCAACCTCAGCCAGTGCCAACATGGCAAGGAAGAGATACATGGGCTGATGTAGGGAAGCCTCTGTTCTGATGACATGGAGAATGGTTCCATTTCCAATGAAGATGATAATGTACATCAGGCAAAAGGGGACCGATACCCAGAGGTGCTCTGCTTCCAGGCCTGGGATACCAACCAAAATGAATGTCGTAGGTAGAAACTCCAAAGAGCTATTGGAATTCTTCATGTTGAAATGTCATCCCATGGGGTCAGTACCACCTCGAAAATCAGAAACAAATTAGTGAGATGACATCATTATGGAGAAGGATCACTGGGCACTGAGGAAAGAGAAGAACAAAACAAACTCTACAGATTTATGTGGACAAAGGTCTTATTTCTGAAAACTGACAAATGACCATGATCAGGAAATTTCCACTCTGAAGGATGTTACAGTTGCTATCCTAGAGAAGTGCTAGGCAGATAGAAAATTATGGCTGTAAATTGTAGTGCACCTTGGATCAGCTAAGATCCTTGGATTCTTGGATAGCTAAGATCCCAAGTTGTAGTGCACCTTGGATCAGCTAAGAGATGATTGTCTTGTGTTGGTGTGGAGTTGCCTGGCCCTTAAAAGCTTCTGGGGAGATAGACATATGTAGGCAATCCTAACACAAGATATGGATTAATGTTGGGATTAGGTGAACTGATATTTTTGGTAAATATATAAATATGAGGTGCAGAGCATGGTACATAAAACAGCTAAAAAATATCTGATGAATAAGTATAGCTGTATAAATCATTGAAGTCCAAAATGAGGCTGAAATAGTGGTAGTAACCACAGCCTAGAGGAAGTAGCAGGAGAATTAAACTTGAAAAGCTTGGAGTTTGAACCCATACTAGATTTAGCCATTCAATACTTTGAAAAGATCAGGAAGCAACTAGAAAGATTATATGCAAAGTCCTGAATGATTCAGGAGGAGGTAGGAACCTAGGTTGGTGGATTTGCGTTCAGACTCCAAGGTTCGTGAAAATATTTTGTCAGTGACGGCATTCACAATCTGTCAACTCAATAGTTCTCGAAAACAACTTACTTTATCCATTGGGACTTTTTGTTTCTGGCTCAGACACACAGCTCAATACACTGCAGCAACAACACTGGGAGCCTAAACAGGTTTTCAAGGTATGTTCTTTTAGGCAGGAGAGGAAGGGAGCA
Source organism: Varecia variegata (assembly GCA_028533085.1). Lineage (NCBI taxonomy): Eukaryota > Metazoa > Chordata > Mammalia > Primates > Lemuridae > Varecia > Varecia variegata. Next base: position 140,138,929 of record CM052438.1, on the reverse strand, counting down.
GACAGGAGGAGAAAACCACCTGCCTACATTGGGTGTGTTTTGAGCTGAGCATTGTCTGGACCACTGCAGTTATAACAATAGAAGACTGAACTAGCAGGGTAGGAAGGACTTCTGAATGTAGTTTTCAACTCATTCACCGAAACACACACACACACACACACACACACACACACATCTACTTACATGCACAACGTATTTCCCACATGGGCTGAAAAATCTGCTTGCGTTTTTTCTGATAGGAATTCTCAGTTCAGCCACTGCTAAACTTATCCAGAAACAAGGACTTTACTATTCCATGCTGGTTATTATTAAGTTCTTCGTTGCTCTGTAGATCTATAATCAATCAGCACTCCTCTGCGGCAACCCACGCAACAGAGTCCTGGATCTGGTCAGAAAATCTTCGTGGCAACTGTCAACCACAGGTCACAAAAACACATCTTCTGTCACAAGTATTCAAATACAATCATCACATACCCTGAAGTCTTTTCTCCAAGCTAGTAAGAATTATATTAAGTGCCATAAAGATAAAGTTCAGGATACCCAGAGAAGGACCTAGAGGTCAAAAACTAATTTATTCTTAAAATTCAGGAAAAACTTTCTTCAGAAAGTAGCATTTTACCTGAGGCCTGAGGAATTAGTAGAAATTTTCCATGCTAAATGGTGGAGATTGGTGTTGTGTGGTGCAGAAAAAAAGTTATCATGGCAGTGGGTATAAAATACAGCACTCTGACAAAGTCTGAAATAAAACATGGGGAAAATAAAAACTGTTGATGTTTTGGGATATTAAAATTACTTAGTTTTTTCATAATTTTTCCTATTGGAGAAATCTGAAAGCAGTTGATCTAACTAGGATTTTAAGATCATTGATTTTTTTTTCATAATTTTTCCTATCATGAAAATATGGAAAGAAAAAAATGAAAAGAAGTTTCATTGCCTGACTAAATACAGGATCCCTGAGCACTTACACTCTGGTGCAGTTTAACTCAGTAGGTATTAGCTTAGAAAAAAGCTCTGCCTGTGCTAGAACGTAAGGTAGAGAAATTCAGGGACAAATCATTGACCTCCGCAAATGATCATACGTGTCAGAACATTCCACGGCTGAGCAACTTGGAGAACGTTTCTCTTCCCCGTTTTTATGCCCCTATGTTCCTATTTTACCTCCAAAAGTTCCATATATCCTTCTTAGTTCTTTAAATGGACCAAATATTAGTCTGCCTCTGGACTGAGCAGCTGTTCCTCCCGGGTACTGCCTTACTGCACCCTTGATCCCATGGTACCTTGTATCTTGCCTATCACATCCCAAATGACCTGATATTGTAAGGGGCAAATTTTGATGCATACGTGAAACTAGGTTCTCATCTCTCTTGTTTTCTCTGTCCCTCCATGCTATCTTCTTTGTTTTTATTTCTATCCCTATTGCATTTTTACATCTTTCTCATCCCTCTTCTCCAGAATCTCTCTAGTCAGTCAGGAGTTCCTTGAAAGAGATCTTAAAACACATTCTCCTGAGTTTAAGATTTGTTTGACAAGAGCATTTGAGGTTGGGAGGTGACAAAATGGATCATTTAGTCTATAGCCCAATATAATAGGATGGAACAAATCAGCAGAATGAAAGAGAAAGTAGTACAGTGAATACTACACCTCTGGAGCTAAACAGAATTAGAGGTAAATCCTATGTGCAGTATAATCTTACCTGCTTTACCTTTGTGCACATTTGTTTCTTCATTTTTAAAGATAAAAATGTTAATACCTACCTTGGAGAGTGGCTTTGAGTATTTAATGTGAGCCTTTAGCAACCAGAGAATGTCAGTATTCTGCCCACTCTATCTCCTCTCAGGCATTCCCAGAAGGGGTCAATCACCTCCAGCTTATCTCCAACGTCCTATTAATAATGCTCTTCCCTTGTCCTTGCCTCACTGATACTCAGACTACATCTGTGAGGGAAACAAGAAGACAAGGATTTCCCACTTAGCAGACGAGCACATAAAAAAGATACATGCGCTGCATGAGTAACCCAAGGTAATATGATAGCAAAACTATTTCTAGAATCTTTGGTGTTCTCTGATGTTTTTGTTTTGTTCTTCACTTGCCATCAGGTTTAGGGAATGCTTCCTCTCATTCCACCACACAGGTTCAGGAAGGTAATGACTGACTGGGGAAACATTTAGAGGGCTTCAAACTGTGGGGTGGGGTTAGGACTCCTTCTGGAAGCTGTTCCAGGAGGCAGGGTGGGAGATCAGGGGCTTGAGCACTCAACACAAGCAGAACTGACCTCTGAGCATCAAGTGGGCCTGCGGAAGCTCACTTCAGCAAGTCTCTGCCACCGTGGCATTCATATCTTCCTAGTCCTGGGGCTGCAATGCTGACTCCCTCTTTTTAAGCTGATGAGAAGCTCTGTGAGTGGAGTTAGGTTCCCTGAGGAGCAATCACCCAGGTAATTACATCACCCTTTCTCAATATCCAGAGACCCTAATGGAAACAAGCAAAGAGACAGAGTTAGTATCTCCGTGAAATGAATATAATAATAGTATATATCTAGTATGATAATTAAATCATTAATATACGTAAATTGCTTAGAAAGTATCTTGCTTACAAAAAGTGCACTATAAAGAGCTGCTAATGTAACTATTATTGGACAATTATGTATTGGAGAAATCATACATTAATCTACTGTGATCACCAGCTATCACTTTTATGGATTTATTAAGTAAGGAGCAGGTCATAGAATTGTTAGTATTCAGAGAACATCAGGGGTGTTTAATTAATATCAGATGATGGAGTCTAAGGGGTTAAACTAGTGTGAGAAAAAGGTCCAGATTGTGCTGGGATAAGGATGGAGGAAAGATTTATCAGAATGCTACAATGAATAGGGCTTCCCAGCATGTGATGACTAGAGAGATCTAGCAGAAAGTGGGTATTCCACAACTCAATGTGTTAAGGAGGATTTAAAATACTGAACAAATGTGTTTTGATTGTTTGTAAATGGCTGGTTTATTGCCTAATTGACTGACTAACAAGAGGAAAAAAAAAGAGATTTGTCTTGGAAATCTATCATGGCCCATTTATAAGATTTACTAAAACTGTTTTGAAAATGTATACCCTTTTTCGTGCTGCTGATTTAACAAGAGAGAAGGGGGCTTTGCACACTTGGTGAGAAGGTGCTTTAAATGACAGCTTATGTGATTGAGATTAGATCCATATACGGAAAGTCAGCAGTGGAATGAGAGACTAGGAAAAAATGGAGAAATTAAGTAATCCAAGGCCTTAATAAAGTCAAACAAATCTACTATGAAGAAGAAAATAAGGGAATTTAAGACATAAGTATCTGTGCTCAGGAAATGGGCTACTCGAGGTTAGTAAGAGGAGAGATGTACTTCTAGCTGATGATAAACTCATGATAAGGCCATGGAGTGAGTGGCCAAAGTGGTATTGGCATAGACTGCACTGGAATTGGAAAAGATCAGAAGCTGTCATGAAAGATTATCAGATTGGTGGCATATATGAACACTGAGACGAATTTCAGATGTAGACTTTTCCCCAGATGTCAGTGCCTGTTTCAAACATTTAGCAGAAATGTACACACAAAGGAGAATATTATTTTTCATTATAAACTGGAAATGTGTTCTGGGAGCCTTTGGTCAAATTTTACCTTACCAACCTTCAGCCTTGTTAATGCTTATTATACATTTAATGATCCCTTGATAACGATTTAATGATCTTTTGACATATATGTGAAAATTAGAGTGTGTGTTCATTAATTATTGTTCTCAAGTAAATCCTACCAAGGACACTGCACACCTTTTCCAGAAAGACACATTTCATATCATTGCAACTAATGGAACAGAAAATGTTTGTCATATTTCCAGGTGAAATCTTTGCCTACAAATTTAAATTTGTTCTTGGAGGACAGAAGAACTCGATCAATAAGATAATACAGTTATCATATGGTTCTCATCACTGACAATCATCCCTGCACCAGGAAAATTACAAAAGGGATTAGAGAAGCTCATGTTCCTCCCTTTTAAAGCAGATGCTTAGATGTGGGCTGGGCTCTCTGTGCTTATTGCTAAAAAATGCAGGTATAGATCTGCTTAAATGCATAGAGGAGAAACAGAATTTTTATAGGCAGAGGGCTGGCAACAAAGATATTTCATAATTTTGTTTAGTAAGACATTAAGTAGAGAATTAAGAGGCAAGATGAAAGAAACAAAAATCTTTTAAATGTTGCCTAAGACTCCTGGTGTACAAAATTTTCTACTTATTAAAAATATACATTACAAATTAAGCATAGCCTAGAGAAAGAAGTCACACTTGACTCTTAGCAAATAAATACTATAATGCGTCCTGATAATGACTTAGTAACTGTGTCTTTGTAACAGAAAGAAATGCCCCTGTTTATCAAACTAACTGTTAAGGATATATCTCAGGATAAGAAAAAAAAAAAAAAGAGAAGGTATGCATGCTCATTTAAACCTGCTGGCTTTTTAGATATTGAATAAAAATGATCAATTTCATATTTTCACCTATGACCACTTCTGGCACCTGTCACAATTCAAAGACATAAATCAATCATGGATATTTTCTGATGACTGAATTAAAAGCAATTTTAATAATGAGATTGCTATGGCCTGAATATTTGTGCACTACCTCCCAAATTTATGTGCTGAAACTAAGTCACCAATGTGATAGTGTTAGGAGTTGGGGCCTCTGGGAGGTGTTTAGGTAGTGAGAACATAGCCCTCATGAGTGGGATTAATGTTTTTATAAAAGAAGCCCCAGAGAGCTGCCTTGTTCCTTCTGACATGTGAGGACACTGAGAAGACACCATTTACAAACCAGAAGACAGGCCTTCATCAGACACCAAATCTGTCAGTGCCATAATCGTCGACTTCTCAGCCTCCAGAACTATGAGAAATAAATTTCTGGTGTTCATGAGCTACCTAGTTTATGGCATTTTTTCATAGCAGCCCAAATAGATAGAGTTTGGCCAATGTTTCAAGATATTTCTCTTATTTTGCATATTATTACAAAGTTATTTGTAATTCAATGCACATATTGAAACAAAAAGTATGTTATTTCTAACTTAAATATACTTAGTATAATAGTTCATGTATCTTTTGTTTTTCAAGAGGAGAAAATTTTAATATTACAGAGAAGCATTCTCTTTCATAGCTGAAAATTAACTTTCCCTAAATCTCAATCTCCAAGGTAAGTGATAAACATTTTAAGAAATGTTGAATATAGATATGTAGAGTCTAGTGCAATAAGAATAAGCACCACATGTACTCACCATCAAATTGGCACTAACTGATCAACACTAAGGTCTTCACAAGGTAGTAATATTCTGTGGGGATTGGGGTGGGTAAACTCACAACTAATGGACACGTTGAGCATTGTAGGGGGGAAAGGGCATGCCTCAAATCATGGCTTGGGTGTGGCAAAGTTATAACATGTAACCAAAATGTTTGTGCCCCCATAATATCCTGAAATAAAAAAAGTAAATTATATATTATAATTTATCAGCTTCAAATTAGAGTCATGAAGTAACCTATTTAATTTGTAGATGGTTTATATTAAAAATCACTTTGATTAGAAATAGAACCCTGATACAGCTTGATGCAGTAAAAAGTAATCCGTTTCCTTTTTTTGTTGACCATTAATCTACATTAGCATTTTGGATTCACCTAATTTGTGGGGTCGAGGAGGATATTTAAAGAAAAAACAAACTGCCAAACTATTTTCCACAGTGGCTGTACCATTTTACATTCTCACCAGCAGTGTATGAATGTTCCAATTTTTCCAAATTCTTTCTAATGCTTGGTATTTTCCCTACTTTATTGTTTTTTGTATTCTATCCATCTTAGTGGGAGTGAAGTAGTATCTCACTGTGGTCTTAATTTGCATTTTTCTGGTGACTAATAATGTTGAGCACCTTTTCAAGTGCTGGATGACTATTTGTATTTTTTCTTTGGAGAAATATCTATTCAAATTCTCTGCTTGTTTTTAAAATGGAACTATTTGTCTTCTTACTGTTGATTTATAGATAGTCTTTAAATATTCCTGATACTATATCCTTATAAGATATGTGATTTGCAAATATTGCATCCCCTTCTGCGAGTTGCCTTTTCAGTTTCTTAACAGTGTCCTTTAATGTAGAAAGTCTTAAATTTTGATAAAGTCCAACTGGCAAATGTTTTCTTTTTTCAATATTTTATTTATTTTTTATTTCAAAATATTATGGGGGTACAAATATTTTTAGTAGCATGACCTAGCAATTTCACACTAACATGTATACCCAAGATAATTGAAAACAAATGTTCATACAAAAACTTGTACATGAATGGTCATAGAAAAATTATTTATAATATCCAAAAGGTAAAAACAACCCAAATATCTACCAACTGATGAATGGATAAAGAAAATGTGTGTGTGTGTGTGTGTGTGTGTGTGTGTGTGGATATTCTGCAGACAAAAAAAGGAATGAAGTTCTGAAATCCAAGTTTCAACATGGATGAACCTCAAAAACATTATGCTAAGTGAAATAAGCCAGTCACAAGTAACCACATATTGTATGCTTCCATTTATATGAAATGTCCAGAATAAGCAAATATATAAAGACAGAAAGTAGATTAGTGGTTGTCTAGAGTTGGGGATATAAGGGTTGATGGCTAATTAGTATGGGGTTACCTTTATGGAATAATGAAAATGTTCTAAAATTGATTGTGGTGATGATTGCACAATTCTGCCAATATACTAAAAATAATAGAATTGTACACTATAAATGAGTGAGTCATATTTGTAATGTATTGAATTGCATCTTTATTGAATTGTATCTCAATAAAGCTATTAAAAAGAATAAAAAAGAAAAAAAGGAATTAGCCTCAGGGTATTAGCTACACACATATGTTGCCTTGAAGTAGTCTTATTTGGGTTAAATCTGCTTGGTATTCTCAGTTTTAATTCCACTTTATGGACCAAATCCTGCACTAAGCACAAGGAAATGACAGTGGAAAAGGAGATGGTGGTTCCTGCTTTCATGGAGCTAATAGTTTGGTGAGCACACCAGACACAGAGCAAGCAATTGTGATTCATTTTGCTAAGGATTTTAGGAAGAGACTAATATAACATATGAAGAACTATAGCAGGGGGATCTAAAATCATGTAGGAGTCAACCAAAGTCTCTCCTGAGGAAGAGACTTACTATTACTCTCCAAAGTCTCTCCTGAGGAAGAGAGTTACTACTTACCATTTCTAACTTACATTTTAAGATCTAAAAGATGATGTGCTTGTTCTTCATCTGTTAGCTTCCAGGCCTGTTCAGTCTTTCTGTGCTCTACTTGGAACTGCTGAGGCCAAGAGTCTACAGACTGCATTTCTCATACTTCTCTGCCAGCTGTCTTCTTGGTAGGAAGTGGGATGCATTTTTGGGAGATCAGGAATAGGAAAGAAGAGAGAAGTTCCTTGTTTTGTGCTCTGTCAGGGATGTTGCTGACTGGAACTCTCCTACGATGGCAACAGTGAAATCTGGCCTCCAGAGCACCTGAGCATGCAGGGCAGCTGCAGCTTGGAATTCCAACAAAGGCAGCATGTCCAGTAGTTCAGCAACAGGTTCAGCCTTGTGGGGTCAGCCCAGGGTGAGAACAGCTTTTTGATTTCTGTGTAATACCTTTTTTTTTTTAATCTTGCTCCTCCAACTGTCTCCCATTTCTCCTTTTTTGACCCCTTTCAAAAATTTGTAAACAATTTACTCAATTGAATCTCCTTTGATGAAATACTCAGCATTGTCTTCCTTACTGGACTCTGACTAAAACAAATGAATAGGAAGGAATTATGTGAAGAAAGGTATGGAAGGGACGAGGTTTACCAAGAAGAAGAAATAACTTAGGCAAAATGTGAGACAGATTTCTTTTTTATTTTCTGGGAATTAAAAATTTAGTATTCTTTTGAGCACAGACAAACTTAGAAAAATAGTTACTGGGAAAGATTTTGAGTCTCAAAAGCCTAATTCACCACTGCTCCACACCTTGAAATCAAAATATTTCATGGTCTATCACTGAGAAAATTAATGCCACCAAATGAGAACTTCTTCAACTTCCTCCTCTGCTCTAATATATTTATATCTGAATGTTACCCTGCCTCTCTTCTTCCAGGAAAAATGATTCTTTTCTCCTATTCAAAAGCTTATCTACTATCTATTTTATGGGGCCAATACCCTGGCTTCATCTGTGGAACTTGACTCGCTCGTCTTCCCTACTCTTTTCTCTACCCTTTTCCTTTCCTCTGTTTAATTTTTATTATTAGCATATAAACATTCTTAGATTTGTGTCATATTTTTGTCATCATATTATTCACTTCCTATTAGTTTTTTCTTTTTCCAGAAAGTCTCTTGGTTGGTTATTTTATATGTAGTTATTATTATTATTATTTTTATTTTTAAAGGCTGGTCAAGTGAAGCAGTGGGAGTGGAGAAGGAACAAAGGAATCTGTAACTGGTTGTGATCAATTAGTTGTAAACAGTAGCTATTATTTTTAAAGGTAAATTAGAGGCAGGGAAGATAGGAAGGAGTAAAAGTGCACAACAAAAATTAAGTACATTTGTACAATTGGAGAATTAAAGAAAAATGAGGAAAAAAAATGGCAGCATCTTAGGACTTATTTCTGTCACAGAAATAGATTGGGAGGCTGGTAAAAAAGCTAGTTTGAAAGTTTGTTTGTTTGTTTTTTAGATTTGCAATAAAGTGATCCTTGATGGAACTACAGAAATATTTTATTGTATGAATGGTGTAAATGGGAGTACTGGAAACCCACATACAGAAGAATGAAATTAAAATCTTTTCTCATACTATATATAAAAATGAATTTAAATGGATTAAATGCTTAAATGGAAGACCCAAAACTATGAAAATACTAGAAAAAAATAAACAGAAGAAAAAATTCCATGGCATTGGTGGTCCTGGCAGGAGTTTTTTGGATATGACCCAAAAAGCACAGACAACAAAAGCAAAAATAGATAAATGGGATTATATTAAGCTAAAAAACTTCAGCTTTTTGTAACATTTATATAATTTTATAATATTTATGTAACAAAGGAAACAATCAAAAAAGTGAACAGGAAACCTACAGAATGAGAAAAATATTTGCAAACTATACATTTGATAAGGGTGTAATATCTAATATGTATTAAGAACTCAAAGAACTAATAACAGGGAAGCAAATTACATGATTTAAAAAAATAAGTAAGGACCCAAATAGACATTTCTCTAAAGAAGATGTACAAATGGCAAAAAGGTATATGAAAATGTGCATAACATCCCTAATCACCAAGGAAATGAAAACTGAAACCACAATGAGATATCACCTCATACCTGTTAGAATGGCTATGATCAAAAAGGCAAAATATAACAATGTTGGCGAGGTCACGGAGAAAAGGCAACCCTGACACACCATTGGTGGGAATGCAAATTGGTGTACAACCATCATGGAAAATAAATATGAAGGTTCCTCAAAAATTAAAAACAAAACTATCATATGATCCAGCAATCCCACTACTGAGTATATATCTCCCCAAAATAAAACAGTATGTCAAAAAGAAATCTACATTCCCATATATATTCTATTTACAATAGCCAAGATATGCAATCAACCTAAGTGTTCATCAATAGGTAAATGGATAAAGAAAATGTGGTATACATACACAATGGAATACTATTTATTCAGCAATAAAGGAGAAGGAAATTCTATTCTGCCATAACATGAAGAAATCTAAAAGATATTATGTTAAGTAAAATAAGCCATGCACAAAAAGAAAAATACAGCATGATCTCACTCATATATGGAATCTAAAATGTTGAACTCATATAGGTAGAGAGTAGAATGGTAGTTGCCAGCGGTTGGAATCATTGGGATGGAGTGGTTGGGGGATGGTGGTCAAAGGATACACAATTTAAGTTAGGAGGAATAAGTTCAAGAGATCTATTGTAAAATGTGGGGACTATAGTTAGTAATATACTGTATTCTTAAAAAATGCTAAGAGAGTGGATGCAGAGTGTTCTCATTACAAAAATAACTACGTGAGGTAATGCATATGTTAATCAGCAAGATTTTGTCATTCCACAACGTATATATATTTCAAAACATCATTTTGTACACAGTAAATGTGTACACATTTATGACAATTTAAAAATAAATAAATAAGTCTAGGATTGATGGCTCCTGCCTCTAATCCTAGCCCTTTGGGAGATTTAGGCAGGAGGATCACTTGAGCACAGGAGTTTGAGGTTGCAATGAGCTATGGTCTGCACCTCAGCCTGGGTGACAGAGTGAGACCCTGGCTCTAAATAAATAGACAAATAATACATAAATAAATATTTTGTTGCGAGGAAGGTGGTAAAATCATTAACTAATCTAATGAATATGAAGTGATGATTTTACCTTCCATATTATAAGAGTAATTTATTACTAATGGTATTATTATAGAATTAGAGTTTTAATAAACATGCAAAGCAAAAAATACCAAAATCACTTTCAACTTGCAACTGATTATGTAAAAAGCAATTATTATTTTTCATGTAAGAAAATAGCAGTGACTGTGTATTTATAAATATATTCATAAGCAATAATAAGCATCAACTTTAGCATTACAGTCACTTCATGATGTACAATCAATTGATCACAATAAAATAAGTAAACAAAAATCGCTTTGTGATAAGAAGGCTCTAAAAAGAAGTTTCAACTCATTCCTTGTTTTGAATTTCCCCTGTCTGTCCCCAGTGTCTCACTTTATGTTCCCCAGGGAAATCACCTTGAGAATGGCCCTGCAGATCTGCCGGGTCTTGACGCTGTAGATAACTGGGTTCATCAGGGGAGGGAGGAGCACAGAGACAGTGCCCATGAGGATGTGCACCAGCGGTGAGGTGTGGCGACCAAATCTGTGCACAATGGACAGGCCTAGCACAGGCACATAGAAGAGAGCACAGCCAGGATGTGGGAGACACAGGTGTTGAGGGCCTTGAGCCGCCCCCCTGCAGAGGCTATGGCGAGCACGGTGCGGAGGATGCTAGTGTAGAAGAGCAGGATGAAAAGGACATCGGAGCCCATGGCCAGCATAATGATGCACAGCCCGTAGAGTCTGTTGAAGCGTGTGTCAGAGCAGGCCAGGCGGATCATGTCCTGGTGAAGACAGTAAGCGTGGGAGAGCGCCCCAGGGTGGCAGTAATCAAATTTCAGTAGGTGCAACGAGGGTGCAGCAGTGATGGCGGCACTCCGCATGCCCAGCACGACCCCAGCCAAGGCCACACGAGGACCTGTGAGCACAGATGCGTAGCGCAGTGGGAATCGGATGGCCGCCAGGCGGTCCAGAGCCATCGCAAAGAGCACGGCTGACTCCATGAAGGAGAAGGAGTGGAGGAAGTGCTGCCGCAGAACACAGGGCACCAGGCCCACTGTCCGGGCATCAAACCACAGCACACCCAGCACTGAGGGCAGCGTGGACATGCACAAGCCCAAGTCCGTCACAGCCAGGATGGCCAGGAAGTAGTACATGGGCTGGTGTAGGGAAGGGTCAGTTCGCACCAGATGCAAGATAGTGGCATTACCCACAAGGGCCACAAGGTATCCTACAAAAATGGGCAGTGAAATCCACTGGTGAGCCCACTCCAGACCTGGGAAGCCCGTCAGCAGGAATGCAGAGAAGCTCAAGTTGGCACTTGGTAGTGTGGGCATCTTCAATCTCAAGGCCTATTCAGCCTGGGAATGTAGCAATGTGTGTAATAGGCCATTAAGCACAAGCCCACTCACTGTCTCTGCCTACAGTCTCCTGCTAGCAGGTCTGGCCTCTCTGCACTGCCAGGACTCAATGGCCTCTTATTTAGCCACTGCCCTCACAAGCAGCCTAAATGCTTTTCCTGCTTTCTCCACTATTTTTTCTTATTCCCATCTAATCCTTTACTTAACTCAATGGCACCAAGCTTCAATAAAGGTTTTTCCTATTCCCCTTCTTGACCAGCTAATAAAAGACCTTTTTTTGAATTCTTCCTATAAAAATCTATATAACTGCTCAGATCCTCAAAAATTCTGCTACTCCCAAACTTTCTTCTTTGTATGATATCACCTCTTCAGGCTGTTTTTCTTCTTACGGGAGACATGATCGCTAATTTTTCTAAGCAAATTGAGGATGCCTGTTGAGAGTTCCTCATCCAGGCTGCTCCCCATTCTGTCTCCTTATTGTCATTATGTGATCCTTCCCACATGTCCATATGATCAGAAGAAGAGGCATTCTGTTTCCTTCCAAGCTCAGTCCCTCTCAAAGAACCCATGACTCTCACTAACCAGTATCTCAGTCCTCAGGCATCTTTACAGGGACCTGGAAATCTCATTCTTTTCACAAAGTCATACTGGTTCAACATACACAGTCTGCGTCTTTAAAGCTGCTACCCTTACCCTAATTCCTGATTCTAATTCCCTAATTCCTAATTTTCTTAAAAACTAATTTCAGATTCCTTGTTTCTTTTTTCTTTCCATCTTTTCAAAAATATGCCTCCTCAGAAATCAAGCTGGAGATCTGACACAACTTTAGAAAGTGTACCTTGAAACAGCAGCAACAATAACCAAGCCCATTCCTTGCCCAGATGAGTTTACTGAATAGTAAAAACAGAGGCATCTGGAAAGATGCTCCCAAGGCAAGCCTTGCTGTCCTCTATCTCAGTTTCTGATATATTTGTTTCTGCATTCTCATCAGCAAAATAAGGATAATGCTGTTTTCTAATTAAAGAATGGACATGAGTTTTAATAGACATACTATGTGTACAGAATTTAGGACAGAGTCTGGAATATAATAAAAAAATGTGTTTGTTATTATTGCTCCCAAACCCAAAATTCATTTCTTTGTAATTTCTTCTATTGTTCCTACTCTTTACTCCCCCTATTATACAGCACTAAATTCCATCTCCTCTCTGATACGATAGTGCTTTAGATCGAAGCAGACAGTGCCATGTGCCTTTGCAGGATTGGGATCTCCTGGGAGGACCTGGGACGTAGGGAGTGATTGGGAGTCAGTGAGAGAGAATGCTGAGGAATAGATAACAGTGTATATATAATGAGTGACAGAAAGTAGGGCTGAGGGAGGGCAGACTGTGTGTGTGTGTGTGTGTGTGTGTGAGAGAGAGAGAGAGAGAGAGAGAGAGAGAGAGAGAGAGAGAGAGAGGGAGAGAGCGCGAGCCCGGGGAGCTCCACGCAGCAGAAGGGGTGGGGACGGGCGATGTGGTCAGACACCAGGGGCCCACAGGGAAGAGCATGCGCAATACGAATGCGCAGCAGCAGAGGAGGGCGAGGCACTAAGGAACTTAAGGGCTTAGTACCCGGAGAAGGAGGCTGCGGACTCCCACACAGCCTGCTGTTCAGCCTTGTCGTGTCAACTCTGCAGGACAGCAAAGACTCCATCTAGTGCAGTCGCCCCTCGGTATCCATGGGGATTGGTTCCAGGACCCGCAGGAATGCTCCAGTCCTTTAGTTGGCTCTAGACACAGCACTGTGTGTAGACTGTCCTAACATACTGCGCTGCTGCCCTCTAGGCACAGTTCCATCAGGCAGC
>CM052438.1:140091088-140124841 GCA_028533085.1 Varecia variegata | reverse complement strand
AAAAAGATAGTAGTTTCATAACCATGCATATATTAGTTAATTATCCCTAAATATAAGTATTGTGATAAAGTCCCACAAGGAGGTAGTGCAAACTGAAAAAGTTGAGTTTGGCAGGTAATAGTTTCCATAAATCTGCTCTTTCCCTGTGGACACACTATGTGGCCCAATATTAGTGGGGCTCCCTTTTTGCTGACTGGCTTCCCAGGTCTGGAGGCCGCTCATCACTGGATCGCCATCCCCTTCTTTGCTGTCTACGTCTCTGTGCTTCTTGGCAATGGCACCATTCTCTACCTTATCAAGTATGACCACATTCTTCATGAGCCCATGTACTATTTCCTTGCCATGCTGGCAGGCACAGACTTCACAGTGACATTGACCACGATGCCTACTGTAATGGGTGTCTTATGCGTGAATCACAGGGAGGTGAGCCATGGGGCCTGCTTCTTGCAGGCCTACATTATCCACTCTCTTTCCATTGTGGAGTCAGGCATCTTGCTTGCAATGGCTTATGATCGTTTTATTGCTATCTGCACCCCTCTGAGGTATAACTCTATCCTTACCAATTCCAGGATGATGAAGATAGGGTTGGGTGTTCTATTGAGGGGCTTTTTATCCCTTGTGCCCCCAATCCTGCCACTCTATTGGTTTCCATATTGCCATTCCCATGTTCTGTCCCATGCCTTTTGCCTCCACCAAGATGTCATGAAACTCGCCTGTGCTGACATTACATTTAATCGCTTATACCCAGTTATTCTGGTTGCTGTGACTTTCTTCCTGGATGCTCTGATCATTGTCTTTTCTTATATCTTAATCCTTAAGACAGTTTGGGGCATTGCCTCTGGAGAGGAGCAAGCTAAAGCTCTCAACACCTGTGTTTCCCACGTTAGCTGTGTCCTGGTATTTTACATCACTGTGATCGGCCTGGCTTTCATCCACAGGTTTGGAAAACATGCACCACACGTGGTTCATATTACAATGAGCTATGTTTACTTTCTCTTTCCCCCACTCATGAACCCCATTATATACAGCATTAAGACCAAGCAGATTCAAAGAAGCATTGTTCATCTATTTTCTGGGCACACTAGATCTTGAGCTATTATTTCAAAATTTTGAGATCTTCAGAATTTCTGAACATTTTGCCTAATTGTAAGAGATATCAGCTTTGTACCCAACATCTCTTTTATCTGTTTTAGACAGACTTTAATTATTACATAAATTTGCAAACTAAGTTGAGCAGAAATGCAATGAATATGTCTATCATTTGATTGGTTGATAAATAGATAAATATAGATCTATTCATATATTAACATATAAATATAAATATATAGGTGGAGAGAGATCTATCTTTCTACTTATCTATCCATCTATCTCTGTCCCAAGAGATGCTAGAAAAGTGGAGTGCAATTGAATTTGGAGATAAAGAACATAGCTACATACCCCATTAAGCAGGAAAGATAGGGCAATTCTGATCCAATGTCTATAAGAAGTGAAAGTACCATTTCAGAAGAGGCCAAGTTTAGTGGCTAGCCTAGTTCAACCACAGCCTACATAAGGAAAAATGTGAGATTTCAGATCCATTTTGTGGCTATATAAAAAGGAATTATAGAATGTGGGTTAAGGGCCATGTAACTCTGTTATCTCCCTAAACCACTCCATTTGAAGGAAATTTTTAAAATTTTCCCAAATGATACAACGCCATTATAAAAGTTTATGGTAGTCTCCCTGAATTCATAAATTTGCCACTAGTTCATTTTATGTGTTGATTTCTTTTACCCTGTGTTTTTTCTAAATGCTGAATAGAGACACTTCCTAAATGTGTAGTAGATGCAATTTAATTTAATATTGTAGTTTTTGTATATTTAATTCATTTTTCATTTTTATGAAGTACAACATTTCAGTTTGTTGCAGCCATTTGGCAGTCTCATTTTAGACTTGTCTGATCGTATCTTTTTGCTAATTTTTATTCTTTTCTAATTGATTTGTAGGAGTTCATTATACATTATCTCTAGCATTTTACTTATATTGCAAATGTTTTCCTAATTTTCTGTTTGCTTTTATATAAAAATAATTTTAAAGCTCATATATAAATTATTGCTTTATCTGTTGAGATATCAGGGCCATACTGACAAAGCCCTTCCTGATAGCAAGTTTATTTACATATGTTTATACTTTTGCATAATTTATTGTTGCATATTCTATGCTAAAATAGGTGTGTTCTGGGAGAAGGATAAGGACTTTAAATCATTCCTCAAGTGCTTATTTTAATGGAAGTAGAACTAATGTTCAGTCATTCCTTTGGCTGATTTTTTTTTAAGGCACTGCTATGGGATAAGCACCTTGTTTCTCTCTTTTTTTTTTGCTGACAGACAAGGACCAAAGTACTAGCACTTTGTTAAGCAAAAATGACATAGCAGCAAGCAGACCAAAATTTTTCCCTCTTGAAGTTTTCAAATAAATGGCAAGTCAAAAAATAAAATATATTCAATTTAAAATAAATCCTGTGATTAATCATAAAACAGAGACAGAAATGCTTTGAGACTGTGGGTCTAAAAGAGGCCACATTATGGCTTAAAATAAGGGTTAGATTCTCTGAGGAAGTGTCCCTTCAGCTGAGATCTGAAAATGGATTAGAAACTGACTGGGGAAAATAGGGGCAAGAGTATTCTAAGGATAAAGGAATGTGTGTGGAAGCCCCAGGTGGGATGGATTGTGAAAATGCGCAGGGAAAGTGGCTGCTGGAAGAGGGTGATTGCTTTCAGAAAGGGCTGAAGAAGGAAGAGGTGGCCAGATCCCAAAGCACCCTGTTGGCCATAGTAAGGGTGTAAGTATCTACCCAAAGAGTCAGGTTTTAAATCATTTCAGTATTGTTTGTAAAATGAATTTGAAGGAGGCAGGGAAAGAGCATAAAAACCACAAGAGGATATCACAGTAGTTTGAGAAAAAGATGATAGTAATGCAATTTAGGAACCTAATGATGGAAGGTATTTTTAGGATCTGAATGTATTAAGATTGACAGGTTGTTTAGAAAAGCAGAGGGAAGAAACTATTGGGAGGGAGCAAAGATAACCCTATAGTTCTGACTTATGTTATTTGAATAACAGTAGTACCAATGGAAAAGGAATTATTGGTTATGTATTAAATCTATAAATAAGAAGAATGATAATATTTTTTTAAAAATTGTGGGACTTTGAGAATGACAGTGAATGATGCAGTGGTGATTTAATAAAGTAACTGAAGGAAATATTCCAGGCTATAGGAATGGGATTTTTAAAACTAAACATTAGTGTTTTCATTAAAAAGTCATTAATTGAAATCATGTTTAGTATGCATTTTATTTTGCCTAATCCTGAAGAGTCATAGTAAAAGCAAGGCATGTGTCAGAATACGCTGAAAATTTAGGGATGCAGAACAACAGAAACAAACTCAAGATGATGATGCCAAAAGAAGCTCAGAGAAAAAATGAGATTTTGGGTTCCTATCCAGAGAGAAGACAGGATAGATCAGAGTTTTTCTTGGGTGATTTTCACCAAAGTAGAGCAAGTTCTAAATCAGCAGTCTAAAAAATACTGTCGAATATGACATAACGTATAAATTATGATACAATGCAAGGGGTTAAAGACAGAAAATCTGATACAAACATAAATATGAAGGTGAGATGAAGAACTAAATTGTGGATTACTCTATAAGCAAGTAACAATAATATATCGGACAATGAAGTTCTTTCACCAGGGCTTAAGTAAGTTACCATGGATTTAGGGCATATACTCCCTGATTTGCAATCATAGATCTTTGAGGAAGACTATATGAAACTGAAAAAAAGTCTGCGCTTGATTCTTTCCCTCAAGTGAACTTGTTGAATGAACCATCCATTTCAATTTACAAAAACAAAATAATCTTTAAGATCTAAGAGACTTTATACTAGCATGAATATGTGTAATTATATGTGTATGTGTGTGTGGACACATGGATACATGGGGTGAATATTTCAATATATAACCTAGAAATAATTTCTGATCTCAACCTTTCCCTTTTTAAACTTTCACGTTAAATGTAATGAATTGAAATAAATTTAATGAGTTATTTTTATTATGTTAATATATACATGTGTAGATATCATATAACTTGCCATTTTAACCTTAAAGTGTACAATTCAGTGGCATTGATTATATTTGCAATGTTGTGCAATTATCACCACTATTTATTTCAAATATTTTTCATTACACCAAACAGAAACTCTGTATTCATTGATGAATTACTCCCCGTTCCACTCTCCTCCCAGCCCCTGGTAATTTCTAGTCTACTTTTTGCCTCTATGAATTTGCCTATTCTAGATAATTCATACAAGTGGAATCATACAATGTCTTTTTGTGTCTAGCTTATTTTGCTTAGGATAGTTAAGATGTCTCTGTGTTGTAACATGTATCAGAACTTCTTTTTGTGGCTGAATAATATTCTGTTGTATGTATGTATATACTACATTTTGTTTATCTGTTCATCTGTTGATAGACATTTGGGATGTTTCCATCTCATCTTTTGGCTACTGTGAATAATGCTGCAATAAACATTGTCATAGAAGTATCCATTTGAGTCCCTGTTTTCAATTTTTTTGAATATATATTTATAAAAGGAATTGCTTGATTATATGGTAAGTTTATGTTTAACTTTTTGAGAAAACTACTATTTTTCACAGCTATTGCACTATTTTACATTTCCAGTAGCAATGTACAGGGGTTCAAATTTCTCCACATACTCATCAACGCTTGTTATTTCCTGTCATTTTGATTATAGCCATCTTAGTAGGTGTAAAGTGGTGTCTTTTTCTGCTTTTGATTTGTTTTTCTCTAATGAATAATGATGTTTAGCATTAGTTTATGTGCTTATTGGTCACTTGTACATCTTCTTTGGTGAAATGTGTACTGAATTAATTTGAAATCAGTTTGTCCAGATGTCCTTTTAAATATTCCTCTAGTCTGGGTCTAGAGACTCATTGAACCCCTAATCTGCATTTCATGTTTTTCTAATAAAGTCTTAAATCCCTCACAATTTCTTAAAATATTTAATATGCCCAGATTCTACATATCTGTACACCTCCTTCTACTATGACCCCTTGAAGAAGGAAACTAGACAAGCTTCCAGGAGGAAAAAAGTTTTCAGTTCAGATTATTCAAATAAATTTTCATTTGACTGGGGATGTTGTGACAGAGAAAGACAGAAAAAAATAGAATATAGTCATTCCAGAACTAAAAATATAAAGCATCCACATTTTACAGATGGATTTTCAGGGAGAAAAATTAGAACTGGTGATTTCTTTACATCAAATATTTGCCCTAGTTTTCTCTGTATAAAGCTCTATATTGGGAAGACAGACAAATATGGAGAGAAATGAAATCCAATCTATGTAGTGCTTTAAAAAATGGGTATAGGGAGCCGTTTTCTATATGCCAGTGATACTAAAACCTTTTCAGACTGATTTAATTATGAAACTGGAGTATTCATCCACAAATTTCATCGGGGGGACGATGTGCTCCAGAGTGCAATGCTTAAGCTATGGATGCTAAGTATAAATCAAAATCTGGTTATAACCCAAAAGCTTCTTCTCTTCCTCATAGTGTGCCCAGGAGGTCAATAATGTTTATAAGTGTGTTATTAGAAAATTCCATTTCAGATCATTCTCATCTTGATTTGCTGACCTTGGTGCAGAGATTCTTATGGCTGAGGAAAGACTGGTTTTGTAAATTATGCTGAAGTTATATATAATCTGTGGGAAATCTGTGGCTTCTATTCACAAGGTATTTTGATGCTGTATCCTGCTCCAACAGCTAAATTTTAGAGATGGGCTGCCTCTGTTACATTTTTACAGTAAGTAGAAGTGGTTCCAGCTAAGCTGGCTAAGGCCATTCACATTAAAACTCTATTAGGTCAGTCAAGTTTTGTGAGAAAGATCTCGTCTACCTGTCATGGATCTTCAAGTTATAGTTTATTTAATATCTTTAACTTATCTCTGAGATGAACAGGAGATTCAAATTATAATGGACCAACATCATTGATATGCTTATTTGGGCATGTAGTGGGTTGTGAATATGACAATATTTATTTATTCATTTACTTTTAGTTCAGAATATTACTGGAGTACAAACGTTTTGGTACATAAATTGTTTTGTACCATGTGAGTCAAAGTTATGAGTGTGCCCATCACCCAGATAGTGTGCATTGTGCTTGTTAGGTGTGAATTTACCCATCCCCTCCTCTCCCCTCCCACCTGCTTGATTTCCAATGAATGCTACTTCCATATGTGCACATAAATGTTGATCAATTAATTCCAATTTAATGATGGGTACATGTGATGTTTGTTTTTCCATTCTTGTGATGCTTCATTTAGAATAATGGTCTCCAGTTCCATCCAGGTTAATACAAGAGGCATTAGGTCACCATTTTCTATGGCTGAGTAGTACTCCATTGTATACATATACCATATTTTATTAATCCATTTATGTATTGATGGGCACTTGGGTTGTTTCCACACCTTTGCAATTGTCAATTGTGCTGCTATAAACATTTGAGTGCAGGTGTCTTTTTTATAGTATGTCTTTTTTTCCTTTGGATAAATACCCAGTAGTGGAATTGCTGGATCAAATGGTAGTTTTACTTTTAGTTCTATAAGGTATCCCATACTATTTTCCATAGAGGTAGTACTAGTTTTCAGTCCCACCAGCAGTGTATGAGTGTTCCTATCTCTCCACATCTACTCCAGCATTTGTTGTTTTGGGACTTTTTGATAAAAGCCATTCTCAGTGGAGTTAAGTGATATCTCATTGTGAATATGACAATATTTAAATCTCTCTGAAGAGGTGTATCAGAACCACTCACTGTTGGATAAGCAGAGTTATTTCGAAGATGAAGGTACCAGACTGTAGGAAGGTAGATTTATTGGTAAAGTCCCAAAATTTGGCTTGGAGCTTTAATACTCAGTTCTCGGTGCTACCATTGGTGCTGGAGGAGAGATTTTTCAAATTGACTGTGAAAAAATACAATTACCTACCATTGTGTTTCATTGACATGGATTCTTATTCACCAGGGGCCCAAAACTCTTCTACACATAGTTAGACATTTCCTACGTATTTTGTCATCACCAGAACGCTGGGTTAGTTGTCCCTGCATAACCTCATTGGACTAGACCTATTGCAACTTCTTCTTTCATCATTTTCTCTATAGGGCAACTTCCTCTATGTACCCTCAACACAAAAAAACATATCCTTTCAGCCTTGTGCCTGAACCATTAGGCCTAATGTTTACCTAGATGTGAGGCTATACTCGGGGATTGCAATTATGACTTTTTGTCTCTTTTTATATGGTGACATTGCTGATAAAACACAGAGAAGAAAAAAAAAGAATCTCAATTTCTGGTATAGTATCATCTGAGTATATTCCTTTATTAGGGCGAAAATTCTCTTTCTGGGTATTATTCTGACTAGTTAGCAGTCTGGGAAGATCACAGGAATAAGTGGACAGTGAGTTTAGACATCAACATGTTTTCAAAGCAGTTTTCTTCATCAGGATGGAGAATATGCATTCTATATTAAGTGACTGAAAAATATTACCTTGAGACACACTATCAACCAAAGCACTCAGAAGGAAAAAGACACATAAATCTCTTTTGTTAACCCTGTCATGTTATGCATTTTGCTCTATACTATGATTAATACAAAAGTTGGAGATACAAAAATAAACAATAAAGAAAAGGAGATAGCATGGTTTGCATGCTTAAGAAACTTAAGAAAATTAACAAGAAAAAAATCAAACAACCCCATCAATAAATGGGCAAAAGACATGAACAGAAATTTTTCAAAAGAAGACAGACTAATGGCCAGCAAGCATATAAAAAAAGTGCTCAACATCTCTAATCACCAGGGAAATGAAAATCAAAACTACAATGAGATATCACTTATTTCCAGTGAGAATGGTCTTTATCAAAAAGTTCCAAAACAATAAATGTTGGCGTGGATGCGGAGAAATAGGAACACTCATACACTGCTGGTGGGACTGCGAACTGATACAATCTCTGTGGAAAGTAATCTGGCAGGACTCTTTAGAGAAGTAGCCCAAAACTGTTCTTAGGACCACTAGAGGGAAGGAGATACCTATGGAGATAATGGGCCAGGATGGGTGGAGCCACAGTGAGGGAAGTGTTGGAGGGTCTTTTGATTGTAGGTGGGTGTCCCACCTACAGGAACAGGACATCTGGGTACTCCTCCCAGTTTCCCGTTTTCCCAGTACGTCTCTTGAGAAAATGTCTATGCTCTCTTCCCCATTTCTAATTGTAAGGAAAAATAGCATAAAACAACACTTTGATTAGGAAAATGTCATAGACTTTCAAAATTATTTTAGATGTCAATTGTTCTTTCTTTATTCCAGGAATACAGAAATGGCAACATTACCTTCAATTAATGTAATGGGAAGGGCTTTTTCTAGAGATAGACAGAAGAATAATTGAATCTCTCTCCCTGCCCCTCTTTCCTTCCCTTTGATTCTGTCTCCCTTCCTTCCACACTCCCCACCCCTCTCTCTCATCTCTAAAAAATATATTCTGAAGAGATTGACACCAGACAGCTCAGGCTGGTTTTCTCTAGGTAGAGGAATGAGACTAAGAAGATAGAGCTGCATAAGACCATTAAATATTTACTTTTTATGCATCTGTGTTGTTAGAGTATTTTATAATATATATAAAATATTTCTCAGTTATATACTAGCTATATAATCTTTGGATATTTTCTTACATATTCTGAGTTATACTTTACTCACTTGGAAAAGGGATAGAAATAACCTATTGTATCATGTATTAATGAGGATTGAGTGAGATAATGCACATAAAACTCATTAGTGACTGACACATAGAAGGTATTTATATATATACAAACATACATATATATATAAACAAACATATATATATACACACTCATTTAAAGTGTTATTATTTTGTACTAGGCACTATAATAAGTTCTTTGATGCATTATATCATTATGTTCTAATTTCAGTATTAGAAGGCAGATATTATTATCTGAATTTCATAATGGAGACCTCCAGACTCATAAAGGTAATCAAACTGCCCAGTGTCCTATATTTGTTCTAAAGGCTAAACTCAAACAGTGGTTTGTCTAATTTTATATATCACCTTCCTAAACATGACACACTATTTTTAAAAGTTATTATTGATTATTATGGGGATTTTGAAACACAGGACAATTAAGGTAGGCAGTTGACGGGGAATTGCAGGGTAGCCTAGGGACCACAGGGGGGCAGCAGAATTGTACTTCCACTTTAGTTCTGCTTCCAACAACCCACACACACACAAGCACACGCAGCCCTGAGCACTTACATACTATACCACACTCTAGGCTTTTTGCTTATGTTTATAAATGAAAGTGTAGATAGAGGATAGAGTAAATGCTTGCCTTTAGAGTTGTCTCCCTACAACTGTTTAAAATGCTCCTGTCCCAGATCTGAGGTACTTTGTCTTAATTTACTTCATCAGTTCCCAGGTTATAGTCTGATGTCAAAGGAAGTCAAAAGATTTGAAAAACAATTTCTGACCCACAACGTATGCTTTGTAGATGACTGGGCTAGAAGGGTTCAGGAGCATAGTAACAGGGAGTGAATACTAATATCTCCTTTTTTCCCTACGTCTGAGATCCCAGATTCTCAACCTTTTAAGTCCCCACTCCTAATGCTACAGACCTTGGAAACAGGACAGCTGAACTTGGTCAATAATGGAGAAAAGTATATTGGCCTCCAAAGGTACAGCCCCAAACTTCTCAAGTTTTCTCCGACCCTGAGATAAGCAGAGTTGCTTCCTTCAGGGTCAGACACAAGAACCTGCCTGGCACTTTTAGTACAAGAACATCTGCATTCTGGGGTTAATATTTCCCTGCAGGCAGTGCCCTGTTGGGACCACTGGTTCTTCACAGAGACTTCCACTGGGGAGTACATAAATAGCATCTACAGGGCCTCTGACTGCACACTGTCAACTCAGTCCTCACAGTAGAAAAGACCTAAGCACTTGTCTGATTTAAGCCCTTTATAAAGCTGTAAAAATTGAATCTTAATTTTCATCCTACCCCAGTCACTAGTTAGGTACATTAGCAATGAGTTGTCTACCATGTAGTATCCCTCAAGTTGTGTCAGGAATGAGTCACTAAAATACTCTGCAATGCATTTCCTTGATGTTCTACCATGTTTCAGGCAGAGGACTGGGTATACTTTATATACATCATCTTATTGTTGTTTACAATTGTTAGATTAGTTTTACAATATTGATATTATTAACAGAAAGATGAGGCCTAATGGTCATGGCTTTTATTTTTTGGACTTGTGATGGCTTTCTCTTTTATTCACAATAATGTAACTTTCCCAGAGTAGTAACAATTAAGAGTTACTGTGAATTTACAAAAATATAACAAAGCTGTCATGAAATGAAGTCTACTGTCAATTTATGAGGAAAAAAAGTATATACTTTTCCCACTGAGCCACTGAAGCAGGAATAATAAACAAAATTTTTTTAAATTCTCAAAAATTCCTTTAATATTATGCAAAGATGAGCATGTGGAGCTGGGAGGAAGGTACTATCCATGACTGGTGTGTGAAGCAAGATGAGGGTTTGGATGGGATGGCATCTAGTGCAATGACCTTGCCATCACTTTC
Source organism: Varecia variegata (assembly GCA_028533085.1). Lineage (NCBI taxonomy): Eukaryota > Metazoa > Chordata > Mammalia > Primates > Lemuridae > Varecia > Varecia variegata. The sequence goes on along the minus strand of CM052438.1, from coordinate 140,114,146 downwards.
AGATTAGAGAGCTCTTGGGGGTCCAGGCACACAAGAAGAGGGGCAGGGTATATGTAGACTTCTGAATGTTATTTCTTTCCTTAGGGGTTAGAATAGCCATGACCTGAGTTTACAGGCCATGAATCCTTTCCTCTCTCTCCCACTCAGCAGCAATAGACATGAGATGGCTTGTCCTGCCCCTGTGCCGGGCGGACTCAGTCCAGAGCCCAGCGATGGGAGGGGCCCTGTCAGGGCTCTGATAGCACTATCTGCAGGGCCAGGACCAGGAGGGGCCAGCTCCAGAGCCTCTCCCTCCCAGTCCCAGACTGCAGTTTGCTTATTTGTGTATTTAAATAATATATTTATGTTTAAAGAAATAACTGGGAGTCTGCCAGCCCTGGCTATGGCATGGAAACTACCCAGAACATTTTAGGTTCCGTCTGTTCCTTCTCGTATAATGAGCTCAGTTAGAGGCAGAGGGGCTCAGTGTAAGTGCACTAGATGGCAGGTCAGGAGTTTTGAGTCCCAGCGTGGGCATTTCCACGACTAATTATTAATAAATTCCACTGAGAAAGTCCCCAGCCTTCTCTGAGCCTCAGTTTCCTCTTTGGTAAAAAGGAGGCTGTAGTAAATGACTCCCAGTGGTGCTTTTTTCAACATAGAATTTCTATTGATTAAATCCATGAGCTCCCTTAACTCCTAGACTGAGGAGATCACTGAACCTGAGACTCCTCAACTGGCAAGATGTCCCCAGGTCCTCTTGTTGAGCAACCAGGCCCACTGGGTATCACATGTGTGTGTGGCTGATTCACATGTGAAAAAAGAGGATTCCCCTCTTCTTTCTATTCTTATATACCTCTAGGAAAGAATTTTATACCTCCCACATAGCCATCCCCAATAACTCATTTCAGAGATTCAAATCCTTTGATTTACAAATGTCTTAGGTATCATTGAGGGAAGGTTAAGAGCAGAGTCTGGAGACAGACTGCCCAGAGTGGGCAGTACCTCTTAGTAGCTGTATGACTCGGTTTCTTCATCTGTAAAATGAGGTTTTAACATGCTCACAAGATTGTTTTGCAGACCGAGTGAACTGCAAAGCATTTAAAGCAGTGCCTTACATATACTAAGTAGTCAGGAAATGTTTGCTATTATTATTGGGCTTAACTGCAATTATCATTTTTAGCAGTAATAATCACAATAACTGACACTTGTTGAAGGCTTACTATATGTCAGACACTGTAACAAGTGTTTTGCGTAACTTATTTCATACTTTTTAATTCTTTGAGGTAGATACTATTATTATCCCCACTTCACCACAGTTAAGGAAATAATGTTTCAATTTGACCAGGGTTGCACTTGTGCACACACACATACACACACACAAACACAAACATACGCTACTAGCAAGTGGGAAAATTGGGATTTGGTCCTAAGCATCTCTTCCTACATTACCAGTAAATATTTACTGACATCTACTTCTTGGCACTCTTTATGCTGGATGCTGAGGATGCAAAGGTGCTTAAGGCAATTCCTGCCTTCGAGGCTCTCCCAGGCCGTGTTATTCACAGGGTCACAGGGCGTGTTTTACCTTTACGTTCCACGGTCATGAATGACTATAAAATTACACTGCATTTCTCTTTAGCTGGTTTTTAGATGATAGTCTCATTTCCCAACCTGAGCATGACATTCCTGAGATCAGAAAAGAACACACCAAGTGGAGAAGGGGGAGTGATTATGATCACTGTCTTCAGTTAAACGGTGGGCCTTGTGAATGCAAGCACTGTGGCTCTCTTGTTCACTGGTAGGTCTCTAGTACTTGTTACAATGTATGTAATTTGTGTTTAACAAATGTATGAATGCTCCAATATGGGAAGATTATCTTCTGGAACAGGGAATCAAGTTACACTACGTGACCCAGGACTAAAGGATTTTCACATATGAAAGGACTTTGTAAATGTTGTCTAGCAATAGTAAGGCTCAGTGGGAAATCCATGAATTCCTTCCCACGATAAAGTACCTCCCCCTTGACTGTGTGGATCTCCAGAGCGGATTCCTGCCCTAAGCAGAAGGCTCGTCCTGATGAACCCCGGAACTCGCATAGCTCTGAGACGCTCTATGTCGTTGCATTTTCTTCTCTGTTCCCTTGTCACATACACAGTGGTGAGCACAGGCCTAGGCGTGAGGGAAGGCTCTTCCCACACTTCTTTATTGGATGAATCAGATTATCAAATGGATATGTTAAGGCAATGAGGGAAGCAGGGCAAGAAAGAACTCCTGGTGAAGTGCAAACACAATGTTCCCTTCCCCGTCAGGGCTCCAGCAGGTGGGATGCAGCCTTCGTGAAGCCTGGCGTATCATCACAGGCCCCACAGGATATGAGGAGGACAGAGCCCGGGGCCTGCACTGAGCAGGTTTCCTTCAAGTGACAGGGGGCCTCCTGCTCCAAACTTCCAGAGACCCTCTCTTAAGTCTGTCCTATTGGAATCTCCTCACTGTTGCCCAGAAACGGCTTCTCCACAGGGGTTCCCCGGGAGGAAGCCCTCCGGCATCTGAGGCTGGTCCCCACAGTCCTGCTTCCAGCTGTGCTCCTCCCTTAGCGCCTGCCTTGTCCTCTGTCCTCCACCTCCTCCTGGCTGAGATGACCCCTGTGGCCAGTATGGCTTCTTCAGGAAATGCCTCACTCCTTCATGGCTTATCTCCAAATGCCACCCTAAAATCCAAAATAACCATAAGAAGAGCGTAACAGGTGGAATCCCTGCAGGTAAGAGAGAACAGAGAGAATGAAGGGGGAGAGGGGAGAAAGCAGAATGGGGGTGGAGGTGAGTAAGAGAGCTGAGGGGCAGGATTAATGGATGATAAAATCTACTCGTGTTTCTTGAGACCTTATATATTCTGAAGTCTAATCAATTTAGCTACTGTCTTTTTTTCTCATACTTACTCCATAAATAGATGCATTTTGATCCCTATTTTTGGATGAGAAGATGGAGCTCAGAGGACTGAAGGCCTCTGTCTAAGGTCAGACACATCAGAGGCAGCCCCAGGCCCACGGCAGAGTCTGCAGCAACTGCTCCCGAGCCCTTTGCTGCATGGACGAGGGTGGTGAGATGGAAGGGCTGCCAAAGCAGAGGAATTTGGCTATGGGTGAAGGGTGTAGCTACGGAGAAGTCTGTGACTATAACTTTGGTGACATGAGTCTCTAAGGGCATAGACTTTAGGGAACTTTGACTCAGCAAACCTGAACTTGCCCCGCCACCCATGGGGACTTTGGGAGCTGAGGTGTGCAAGATGTGTCTATCAGAGGTCGCAGGGAGGGTAGGGCCAGGCGTAGCTTCCAGCTATCAGGGCCCAGAAGGGCTACACGGCTGCTGGCTCAGATAGCTGGTTAGGTCAGGTTGGTGGCTCTGGGTGGAGGCCATGACTCTCGGAGGTGATAGACCGGGAGTACGGGGTGGACATGGGATGGGTAGGAGGCACAACATAGCAGCATTTTTTGTTCTACCACCACGTGGACCTGCCTTCCCATCCCCTCAGTGAGGGGTAAGTGCCTTGACTCCTCTGAGTTCAGGCTGGTCATCTAAAAAATAAGATAATAATTGTATCTGTCTTATGAAGTTATTATGGGGATCAAAGGAGATACACCCTCTCTGGAACAGTGGCCTAACAATTCAGGGCAGAGCTATGGGCTCCCTAAGGGCTCCCTACAATCTCAATGCAGCAGGCAAGTTCCAGAAAATAACATAGCACTCACTACCCAATCTTAGAGATCCAGCGCCAGCCTTAGAACATGATGTTTAATTTAGCAATGGCCTGGGACCCTCCCCCAGCAGGACCATCTCACCAGGTGCTGCACGCAGTCAAAGCCCAGAGCCTAGCTTTAGTGCTTGAGGCTTCCCGTCTGGGGGATGGACAGGCTTGAAGCTCTGACTCAGGTGGGACAAAGGCAATATACGTAACCTAAACATTTGTACCCCTATAATATGCTGAAATTAAAAAAAATAAAAAATTTAAAAAAATGGTTGAGTCTTCTAAGGCCACAGGGCATAGATAAAGTTATCCAGTAGCAACTTTGCAATCTAAGAAAATATCACTTCACTGGGAATGTGTACAAGATTCTGAAGCATGAGAGATTTTTAGGAATCTGCACAGGAGGTGAGAGGGAAAGAGGATGATGAAGGGACTAGAGACCACATGAGGGACACAAAGAAATAAAGTGGATTTCTATTAGAGGAAAACAAAAGGGAGATGGGAATTCATTTCTACTGAAGCCTTTCTACATGCCAGGTGCTGTTCTATGTTATTTAAATAATCTCATTTAATATGGTAGTTCTGTGAGGTATGTACTATTGGACATACTATAATTAAATGTAAGAATAAGCAGCACCTCTTGAGTACTTAGAATATGCTAGAGTCTAATTTATATCCATTATATTAATTAACTTAGTTTCTCCTCATACCAATACTTAGAAGTAGATTATTGTCTCTTTTACTATGAGGAATGCAAGGCACAAATAGTGTAAGTAGATTTCTTGAAGACCCAGGCTACTAAAGGTAGCCAATTTGTGATTAGAACCCAGGTGGTCTGGACTGTCCTACTGTCTACATTATACAGCCTCTGTCAGTGTGGGGACTTGAAGATCAAAGAGATAAAATAACTTGTCCAAGCTTACAGAACCACCAGGTAGTGAGGTTAGGATATAGGCCCAGCTGTGTTACTGCTGGAGACAGTGATCCTTCCATTGCAAAACACCAGCATAAATACATACTGTGGACCCAAGAAAGTAGAAGCAAATATTTCTTCTCCCCTGCCCCCTGCTCCTCACTTTCACCTCTTGGAGATTGGAGATCAGGGCTGAGCCACAGTTGCGGACCATACTTCCTCAACCATGGTTGCACCTGCTTAGGAAAATTTTAGAGAGGAAAAGGTAAAGGAAAATTGGAGACAAGCTCAAAATAAAAAGAGACTCTTGAATGACAGAGATTGTCAAATGACAAGTTATAGGCAGATCCTTGAGAAAGCTGGAGGTCCCTACTACCCAAATTCTCCCTTGACCCCTTGGTCAAACTGCAAGTTTGGTTGAGGAAAGAGTGTTTATGCATTATATTGTTCAGTTACTCCTCTTTTGTAACACAGTGGCTCTCTTTATACTCTGTAGCAACTTGGAACCTCACTGTCCCCAAAAGATACATATATCTGTCTAGTGTAAGTCTGTGTGACATTCAAACTAGTGCCAAGAATTGAGGACTCTAAACCATGCTAGGAGTAGTGCTACAATACTGTGATAGGAACACAAAAAAATGAGGAGAAACTCTCCAAGTTCCCTGCGTCTCCTTGTGCAGGATCTGACAAAAAAGTTACCCTGAATTTTTTCCAGTGCAAGCCAGTGTTCCATGTGTTAACTACTTTAAAATCATTTTTGGTTTCACCTTGTCTTTCTCATCTGCAAGCAGAATCAAAGAACTCAGCATCAATCCTATAGAAGCCTCTATATTGTCTCTATCAGGCTATAGCTCTCTGTTCTTCTTTCTCAAAAATCAGCCATCACTATATTTTCTTCTAAGCCAAAGCTCAGGGGTCATATATTGCCTGGGTAAATGCTCACTGGTCAAAGGTAGACAAAGAAAAGGGCACTTTGACGGCACCAGAGAGTAAGGAGAAAGGGTGGATGAGAGGACTGGAGATAGAAGGTAGACTAGAAGTTGTGACAAGAGGGCCTGTTGTCTAAATATCTACAGGGGAATTATTTTGGGAGGTCTGAGTAGTGTTTTAAAATAAGCTTAAAGCAGCTGCCAACATTTAAATAAAGAAATATATCAAAATAACTGTACATACAATTATGTTCTAAAGTAACATGTGACCCTAATAGTTATATGTATATACTTATTACAATATTATAACAGATAAAACTTAGCATATACCATGTTCCTAGTTCTTTATACAGTAAACTAATTTAATCTTCATAATCCTATGAACTAAGATGTATTATCATCCTATATTTCAGGAACATGAAGAAGTTAAGTAACTTGCCCAAAATCACATAGGAAGTAGATGGGGTCACTGGGTCCCTCCGAATCCCCATGACAACATTTGGCTAGCCTAAGTGTTGATTGCCTCATTTCATCAGGGATGGGCTCATATTCATCGCAGACCCTGCCTGGCATCCTCTTCTCTTATGTGATCTGCCCGACCCTAGCAGGCTTATGAAGCTTCTGATATAGAAGAGAGTAGGAGAGAGAGCTTATTGTCATGAGTGAGGAAGGTTCCTTCTCTGTTCATGCACTAACGGGGCTCCTCTTTAAGACTAAACCCACTCTGCCTCAGTGTGTTTATCCAGTTCCATACACCTTGCCCTGAAGGGAGATGAACAAGTGTTCTCTACCAAGAAAATCCATTTTTGCCTCTCAAAATCCAGCTCACATTTTCTTAATTTCATCAAATCTTCTGGTCCATTCCTCAATCCCTAAAAATAACCTACACTGAGAGAGACATTCATTTTCCCCCATCCCATACATATCTCTATTATTAATAAGTACAGAAAATATTGTACTATTGTGTTTTAATGAACTATTATTTTTCACTAGGACTCCTGGGGGGCAAGACACATATCTTATCTGTCTTTATGATTCAAGCACTGAAATTAGTGTTCAGCACCCAGCAGGTGTTTCAAAACCATTTACTGAAAGATTACTATACTTTCTACAAGCCCAAGCCCCTCTATTCCCTTCAGCCTCCTCATCTCTGATTAAATAAACACCTGGGTGCACATTTGGGAATGATACCAATTGGGTGTCGGACAGAGGTGGGGGGAGGGGATGGGTGTATACCTACATGATGAGAGAGAAGCGCACTGTCAGTGGAATGGACATGCTTGAAGATCTGACTCGGGGTGTTGGGGGTGGAGGAGGGGACGGGTGTTTACCTACATGATGAGTGCGATGTGCACTGTCAGGGGAATGGACGCCCTTGAGGCTCGGTCTCGGGGGGTTGGGAGGGGCATGGGCAATATATTTAACCAGAACTGTTGTACCCCCATAATAAGCTATAATAAATAAACAAAAAAAAAATAAGCTCCTGTTTTTCCTTAGTCCATATTCAATTTCTAAGTCCCCCTCTGCCTTCCCATAGTCCAAGAATGGACCATTCTGTCTGAGCCCCAGTCTGAGTTAACACTCTGCCCCTACCTCCTGGTTCTGTATAGCCTTCTAGGCAAACATCTGGCCCCAGCACAGCTATGCTGAATCATGCTGAGTCATGCTGAGGCTTAGGGTGTGTGGCCAGATGTTTCTAGCCTTGAGTGATGTCTGCTATCTGGGTCCCCAGCAGGATGCTTACAGGACAGATGGCAAGAAAAGGAGAAGCTGACTGCCTGACTAAAACTCCACCCTAGCCCTAACATGAAGAGAAAGAGACCCCTGAGACAGAGTTGACATACCCCAGAATATATTATTTCCTGATTTAAATTTTTTTCTAGTTGTGTTTTCAGATGCCATAGCATGATCAGTCATTGTGAAACAAATATTCATCTTGCAGGTGACCTCTCATACCTAGAAGCAGCAAAATCATGCTTTGTTAGTACATGTGCATGGATTTTTAGTTCATAAAATATATAGTCATTAATCAAATGCTATCGGAGTAATTTGAAGCATGGGCCTTCCAATCCAGGGAAGAACCTTGGTTTCCTCCTCTGTATAAAGATGTGGCAGGGCTGGATGGATCAAGGGCTTTTCCAGCTCCCACCTTTCTAGGATCCCACATACTAAACATATACTTTCCATGGAGCCCTGGAGACTTGGACTGAGACAAGAGACAGAAAAGGAAGGAATGAAAGGAGAAAAAAGAAAAAGATATTGTTTGCCATTTTAGGGTACTCCCGGGTGACAAAGAGCCTGTGCTCTTGGAAGACACATGCTCACATGCAGAGTCAGATCTGAATGAGGAGGCTGCGGGGGGCCTCAGTTTAAGGACATACTTCAGGCCAGTGTTGGTGCTAATGCTCTTATTGGAAAGATGTAGGTGACTCCAGGCCCTGTAAAGAAGGAACGTTTCTCCAGGAGGGATAACAGGGTTTACATGTATGGGTAACTGTCAAAGACTACAAAGGGATTAAACACACAAACAAACAAACAAACAAATAAAAACAATATGACAGGTAGAGATAATGTTTGGGGAGAGGAAAAACAAGAGGTGAAGGGATCAGAGAAGGCCTCCAGAAGAATGACTTTGAAGTTAGTTTCTATAGGAGTTCATGGTGGTAAAAATATATTTCAGAAATGTGAAATGACTTGAGGAATTATACAACAAACCCATGAGGAATTTTCAGATGAACATTCTGGCACATTGATTTGACTGAGCTTCTTGAGGTCAGGAGTGGTGATGGTTTTGGGTGTCCAGGGTCCATTACAAACCCTGGTATATCTTTGGCTAGTTTTCCTTAATTGGTGAATGAATGACCTCTCGTCAGTGTACTTGGCTCTGACAGGAGCACAGAGAGAAGATTTGGTGCTGCTATGCTAAAGCTTCCTTCTTGGTTCCAGTATGTGTTGGTGACAGGAATAGAGGCAGAATACATCATCTATGTCTAACATAAATGCAAACATTAAGAAAATAAATCTACCCAATGATGTTTATACAAACAGTAGAATACAAACAGATACAGAGAGTGAGTTAAGTTTGTAATACCTGTGACACAGGCTAGATTATAAACTATGTAAATCCCAAATTAATGAAAAATAGTGGTAGGGAAACATTCTGGAGATGGGTCTAGAAAGACTAGAATAGATGAGTTGTGGGGCAAAGTACTTACAGAGTGGTAGTAGACCAAACTTGGCAGTTGTGACTAAAGAACCTGCATATTGTTCATTCTTTCATAGCATGATATAGATTGACGTCCCCATGCTTGGTTTAATATTCTTGCTGTCGATGATATGAAATTCTTAATAATTTTTGACAAAGAAGCTATGTGCTTTAATTTTGTACTGGGCCTGGAAATTATGTAGATGGTCCTGAGTACAATGTTGTATCTTGTCTTTCTCTCTCCAACACCATTGTCAGCACAATGCCCAGGGTATAGTGAGTATTCAAACTCCTGTTGAATTGAATTCTATCCTTCTTACTCCATTCTACACACAGAGGAATAACCCATCAGGGATGGAGGAATCCCCCTAGGGAAAGCTGGTGGTGCTCTGGAGTGATCGGGTAAGTAGAGGAAAAAGGGGCGGGGGTGGGGGTGGCTAACCCTCCTTCCCTAGTGCAGAGGCCACAGCTGAAACAGCAAAGTCCCTCACTGTACAGAATTCTCTCTTGTATTATTGTTCTCTGACTTACGTCATCATTTTTCTTCCTCAAAGAAAATGTGAACTTTCTACAGCTAGAGGGGCTTGGCTTATAAGCCTCTGGTCAGCTTCCAAGAGATGCTGGTTGACGCCATTTTGGCTAAAGGTCTGCTATGTGGACAAGCTCCAGAGATGGTTTCTGGTTTCGCTATTTCCACCCACCCTACACATTTTAAAGCCAGTTCTGAGGCAGTGGCTATGATGAAGAAAGGCCTTGACAGAACTCAAACTAAAGACTCTCCTTGTCTAGTTTCAACCGCCTCTCACTGACACATACTCACACCCAGAAATTGGCACGTACTAGAGGGTGCATGAATGCACACACACACACGCAACCCACGTCCTGCAATTCCATGTCCTCTGTTATAAAATCCTGTTGGCTTGACCTTAGAAAACATATCCAGAGGTTGACCTTTTGCTATCACTGCCATTGCTACAACTTCCATCTGAGCGATACCACCTCCACCGAAATTATAGCTGTAGACTCACAACTGATCTCTCTGCTCCCATTACTGCCCTCCTATAGTTTCTTCCCAACACAGCAGCCAAAGTAATCTTTTAAAAATGTAAGTCATATATGATCACTTTGTTCAAAGACTTTTGTTGGTTTCCTATATCGGTTACAATAAAGCCAAATCTTTAAAATTTTCTACAATTGTTAATGCATATATTGTGTTTCTTATGCACCAGTTACTGACATATATATGTATTGTATATATGTATGTATGTGCACGTGTGTGTATATATGTAGAGTTTGCATATATATATATAAATATATGTATGTATAGAGGTTTTTTTCTTACATCTCTATGATACAGGTATTGTTGGTGTCCCAAATTTTGTAGTTTAGAATTTCTATGACCTCATCTTCTCCTACTGCAACCCCCCTGCACTTAATCTAATCTTCCATTGGCCTTATTGGCATTCCCTGAAAATTCCAAGCATCCTCCCCATTTAGGATATTTATATTTGTAATTTCCTATGCCACAAACATTTAATCATAGGTCCATATGAATAGGTATCCTCTCAAGTGTAACCTTATTGTGAGAATTTCCCTGCCACACTACTTAAAGTAGCAATAACCTTCCACCCTTGTCCTAATCACACTCTGTCTTTCATTTCAGTTTTCTTTTCCACCATAGCACTTAACACCATTGGTACTTTTCATATACTTTGCTTGCTTATTTACTTATTGTCCCACTATTGACTCTAGGAAACAGGGGCTATGTTTCTGTATTTGTGTGTGCATGCTGTATTTCTAGCACTTTTACAGTGTTAGATGAATGTATGAATAGCCAACACATACACAGCTGTAAGTCAAGGGACACATGCAGTCACATCCACTGCTACGCACACAAAGGAATCAGTGGAGTGATGCTGGACGTCCTAAGGCCAACTGGAGCAGGCAGGGCCTCGATGAGGTTAATGAGCTCTAGAATTGGAACCATTTGTTTTGTAAGTTAGGATTTGATCTTAAATCTTATCCTGGCCAAAATAAAGGGCACAAAAGACAATAATAGAAATGAGAGTAATTATTTATCTATATTGAGATGTGTAACTGGAATGCTCATGTCTACGTGTGCAACTAATTGTTTCCTTTTATCAATCCAGTAAAGTGGATAAAACAAACTGTGCCAAGTCAGGTAGCCTGATGCGATTATGCCACTAAAGTGAACACGATGCCACGTCAGATATGGCTTATTCCTCCGTCTTCATGGGAAGGATGGCTTGGCCTGGACACCAATGTTATGTGAGTTCAAAACATCTCTGGACTATAAGCCAACAAAACACCTTTCTTTTTCTATGTTTTCCTGTCTGGTCAACTCCCTAATGATGAACATACTTGTCTTTATACATGAGAACATTCCATAAGAAAATAGTTAAGAGTTTCTGGCCTGAGAGTCACTCTATCTCTTTTAGGCAACCTTGAGACTTTTTTATGGTCACTCTCTTTTTTTTTTTTTTTTTCCTCAAATTTGGAGAGCGCAATTTATGTTTCTGGTTTTCTAGGCCTTGTAAGTTATCTAGTCACTGTTGCTTTCACGTTTTGACAATAGTCCCATATTTATAAACACAGCACACACACACACACACATTATATATATAGAAAACACAGGACACATTTATCAGGCATTTCTGAGCAGTTATCCATGCAGGACCCTCAAACACTAACCCACAGACCCTTCCATTTATCTACACGCGTAGACGCCAAGGATGGGGACTGGGAAGGTAGCAGCGGGAGGGTTCTGGTTCTCACTGCCTCACTGTGGCCCCTCCCTTGCCACAGCGCAGTCCTGAGCACTTATCTTTACCCACAGTTTCTGACCCCACCCAGCTATCACCAACCCAAGTCCCCTAAAGAAAAGCGCGGGGTCTGTATGACTCTGTTGATTAAAAATAAAACAAAATAAGCCCACAAACCTCCCACAAAACATGAATAAACAAGCAAGAAGAAGAAGGAAAACAAATAAACAAAGAAAACACAAATGCAAGCAGGGACTGGAGTCTGAATGAGGCTTTAGTACAGAGAAGAGCTCCAGCAGCACGTTCGTCCAGGAACCTGAGAAAGAGATGTCCCTTTCTTTCACAGATGCCTCAAGCTCCATATCCAGGAGTTGAGATAGTTTTCTTTCAGGGGAAAAAAAAATCCCTCTGAGGCTAAAATTGTCAAGGGCTAAGAGGGGTTTTGGAGAGAAGAAAATCATTAAGAATCCCCACCCTCAATGCACAAAATGAAGGGTCCTGGTTCCTCATAATTCCTCATGGTGGATAATCTTGTTAATGAAGGGGTCGAACTATAATCATTGTTGCTTCCATTTAAGCCCTGCTTAGTTGCCAATCCTCAATTTTATCCTCCCCCAGGGAAATGCACATGTTTAACTCAGGAAGCATGCCAGGCTATAGCTTCAATACTAAACACTCAAAGTACTAAAGATAGCATGCCTAGGTAAGAAATAGTCATTGACTTTTTTTTTTTAAGAATTCAAAAATCACCAAGTCAATAACAATGAAATTTGGGCCAATAAATTAAGGTGGTACAGTAAGCTGAAGGGAAGGAAGGTTAAAAAGCACATTTCTCTTGACTATTTAAGAGTATTCTTATTTTTATATTGTTCTTGTTTCATAGAATACATACAAATAAATATTGTTTAATATAAACAAAGAAAAAAAAAACAATAATTTCCCCAAATTTTAATGATGGAAAATAAACAAAGATGACTTTATTTAGTAAAGATCAAAAAACATTAAAGAAACAAGAAAGTAAAGCTATATTTAAGGGGAAAATGGGATATTTATGACTTTTCTAAGTCGTCAGATTCAAGTTTTAACCTTCAAGGTCCATCATGCCGGAAAGTGTGGAATCTCGGGCTCTGCTGTAGGCAGAGTGGTCTCAGAGGTCAGTTAAACAATCAGCGTCTCTGCTCTAAGCTGCCATGGAAGAAAAGTCACTCTGACAATGAGCCCAGCTCTGGCTCAGACTCACCTACAGCCTGTGTGAGGGATGAGGCAGAGGCCGGTGTATAGCAAGCAGCAGTGCTATCTGACACTAGCTGTGGCTTATTCTCTCATTCTTTGCCATCACCCCAGGAAATAGTCATAGGCTTCCTGCACGCCAGCTACCAGAACAGCTTGTGTTACTCATGGTATCCGAGTGTTTCCCGGCTAATGCAAAACCTGATAGAACCATTGGATCTCATCTATTTCTGTTCCGAGAATATAAATTTAGACACATGATGGGAGCAGAAGAACTTATAACCTCTCTAATCAAGAATCCTAAGAAGTTTTTCCCTTCAGTGTTGTACAAACCCTGTTCATAATTTTCCTATTTTAAAGTTAAAAATAAAAAACCTCATTTGTAGTAAAAAATAGTCATTGAAGCAATTTTTTTTTTTTTTTTACTCAAATAATGCTATGAAAAACATGCAGGGAAGAGCCTACTTTACCTACCAACAATCCAATTTATATAATTTTTCATACTAATAGCACCTAAGGGCAATACAATAGTTGACTCCTTGGATTAAATAAAAGTCAGAAATTAGCTTAAAAGATCTAAGAAAATATTGAATTTTTCCCTGTTGAAAAGAGGCATTTTACATTTTTAAAAATCCTGTACAGAACTTACAAAAGTACAAATGCTAGAGGAAATCCTGAGGCAGGAATTGATCTTTATGAAATTTGAGAGGTTCTTTTTAAAAGTCCTTTTTATTTAAATATCTTAAGATAAACAAAGTTTTTATTTTATTAATTTTAAATTACATAGGCAATAGAGGATATTCTTACTGATTACTTTTTCTGACCATTTAAACTTTCTGATCTATCCTGCATAGCCTTGACACTTCTCGCTCTAAACTTTGGGCTTTTCATCTAGAAAAGGGAGAAAATAATCACTTGTTCATGGTATTTCACAGGAGAAAAAAAAAATGAAGTGCTTAAAATGAGCAACTCAGGTAATTTAGCTTGAACCAACAAGCATCTAAGCAACAATGAGACTGCCCTCAGGCTACCTGACTTCAGAATCAGAATTCATAGCATAGACCTGCTGTCTTTCAACCCTGTAACCTTTCTTGAATCCCTTCTCCACAACCTTTAGCCACAAGGGAGCCTGGGATGGGCCAGGTGTCTGGATACTAGCCGGGTCTGGTCCCACAGGCCATGAGCAGAGGGGTAGATATGGGCCCTGCACCTGTGTCTGAGGGAGGAAGAGGAGGATCAACTCCATACTCTGGCTATAAGAGAAGACTGGTGTCCACACTCTGAACTGGATGGAGGATGGGACATACCCATAGGGTTTATTTTAGGGAGGGGCATTTTCCCCAAACTCTTGGCCTTGGGAGACCTAGTCCTGATTCCCTGGACTTTGACAATGTCTGAGGCTCACATCCATGTCCTGATGAAGGGTCACTGCCTTCACACTATAGATCCATACTAAATTTCCCTTGAAAACCTAGAGTGCTATCTCCATTGATTAAAAATCTCCTATTAACTCAAGGACTATTCTTCCCTGAGTAGCCAGCTGCTTCTTGACTATTCATTGGTCTTCCCCTTCAGTGATCAAACATCTTCTCTCCTAAGCTAAAATCCTGTCTTTCTAAGCTATAGATTCTAGCCCAGGAAGTCTTAATCTGGGGTCCACAGAACACTAAGAAAGCTGGTGAAATTTTATGGGAAAAATAATTCATCTTATTTTCACTAACTTTAAAATTTACCATTTTCTTCCATTTCAAATATAAATAACAAACTAGTTTAAAATCAGCAGTACCTCTTGCCTATTTATAGAGAGAAATCACAGATATTTTCATATTACACTATAGTTCTACAGATGTTTTTAAATAACATTTATTTGCATCACTACTTGGATGTTATGGCAGTTGTGGATTGACTCCTAGATCTAATGAACTCATAAAGCAGCATATATAATACTATAATGTAAATTTTATGTTTTGATGTTTGATAACTATATTTTAATATAACTGACCTCCTTAGCAATCCTATGTATGTTATTTTATAGAATGAAAAACACATTATTTGGTAGTTACAGTTTGTCAAACTAGTCCATGATACATAAAAAGGTTAGGAATTCCTGGTTATGTCTATGTTGGCCATTGGTTAGAATGTATGCCCAGAAAGATATTCTTGATTAAAAGCTAAAAGAGTGTTATAGGAATTCAGTGCCCTGGAATACTACCCATTTGGGGAGAGTCATAAAATCAGGTAAAGACTTCTAGAATCATAGAAGAAAGACAAGGGAAATATTCTCATGTGACAGAAGTGTTTTTATCACACCTATAAGAAAAGATAATAAATGCCAACGCAGAGTTATAGATAAGACAAGGGCTCTCAGTAAACTTGGAATATATGGAGACCCTGAGGGCACTAGGCCAAAAGCATCTGGGGCACCAAAATACAAGAAATTGTAGGAAGAGAAACTTCCAGGTCTGGAAGAAGCAAAGGGCGCACTAGAGGAAATAAAAGATAGAAATATACAGAGAACAAACCAGAAGCAGGAACTGGGCAGGGGCCGCTAGACTATAATGATGTAGGGGGACTTTTCTAGAATTAACAAAGCTGGAATCTGTGCAACACTGCTTTCAATATCCCCTTAATCATCAATTCCATCATCTCGACAGTTACACAACTTCTGTGACCTTGTTCCTTTCTTCTAAAAAACAAGGATAATGACAATTATATTACTAGGTGCAGATTAAGTGATAATTGTACAGAGAATATTCTTCATGCGCATGGGTGGAATTGAATGCACATAAATGCCGACTTCCAGCTTCAGCTCCAACAATGTAAAGAGCTAGCAAGTCATCACAACCAGGACATCAAAGACAAGGGCACTAAAGGAATTTGAAGCCTCTGGCATGGGTGGCTACAGCAAACACTAAATTTAACCTGACTCCTAGTCTGATTAACATATCAATTTGCCTGTTCCTCAGTTTGATGACAAATCCTGGTTTTAAATAATCTCAGTCTCCTCACCTGTCTCACTGGTGAGAAGTATAGGCAGGACAGACAAGCAGGAAGAGAGAGCAGGGCAACACCCCCAAAGTAGCCAATTTCCTCTATAGTCACAGAGAATGGAAACAGAAAGTGTTCCCTGGAAGCACTGGATGTAATCTTGTTCTTTCTGTCCTCTCTTGGGAATCATGCCTTGGTATTACAGTTAGGGATTAAGGCTTTAATCTCATTGTGAATTTTTTACTACTCTGTTCAGTTTCCATGTATGGCTCTTGTCTCCCTAGAAAAACTGAGATCCAGGTTTGGTTACAATTCACTCCTCAGGAGAGCTAGAACTGGATGAGATTCTGTGTCAACAGCTTTAACTTTTGTTTTTTTCTTGGCCCTGTTCTTGTCATTGTCACCATCCTTAACCAAAATATTAAGCCTGTTTTTGCTGAAATATTTTTCCTATCTTAGACTTAGCCCCTTTCTATGGGATTTTCTTGGAAAAAGGGGAACGTGAGAGATGGTTGTCATTGTGGAAGATGATGTGGGGAGAAAAGAGAGTGAAAAAGGGGAATGAATGAAAAATTATGCCATGCATAGAGGAGGAGCCAACAAAAGAAGGGTCTCAGGATCCAACACACATTATCACAATGTGTGCATACTTCACTGCTGACCCTCTCCTGACCTGGCTCCACCCCTGAGGGACACAGCTCATCCTTGACCAATGACTTCTAACTAACACGGAGAGCAAGGGGCCAGAACATCAGCAGTGGAGAATAAAAGGCCACACAGAGAAGCAGCAGCACATACCTGCTTCTGACACAGCTGTGATCGCCAGCAGGCTCCCAGACTTGACACCATGGTGCATTTTACTTCTGAGGAGAAGTCTGTCATCCTGAGCCTGTGGGGCAAGGTGAACGTGGAAGAGGCTGGAGGTGAAGCCTTGGGCAGGTAAGCATTGTTTCTCGATGCATGGGAATGAAGGGGGAATATGATCCTGGCAAATTGACCAGGAAAGTCCTTAGGATTTTGAGCATCTCTAATTTTCCATCTGCTATGGTGCCATCTCACAGGCTCCTCGTTGTCTATCCCTGGACCCAGAGATTCTTTGATAACTTTGGAAACCTGTCCTCTGCCTCTGCCATCATGGGCAACCCCAAGGTCAAGGCCCATGGAAAGAAGGTGCTGACCTCCTTTGGAGAGGCTGTCAAAAACATGGACAACCTCAAGGGCGCCTTTGCTAAGCTGAGTGAGCTGCACTGTGACAAACTGCATGTGGATCCTGAGAACTTCAAGGTGAGTGCAGGAGATGCTCAAGTCCTCTTTTTGGCTTTTTGCTTTGAGACAATAATGGAAGCTTAGACTATAATTAGAAAGATCAACAAAGATCTCAGAAACCACCAGCTTGGTGTTAGGACAGACTTCCAGTGGGCATAACCAAGACCAATTTGATTCAGAACTAGTGACAGTAAAGGGATACTAGCAGGCTAAATTTACTTAAAATTTTTCAGGAAATTTTGTTGGAACTAGATGTTTTTATTCTGGAGAATAACATTATATAATAACAGACTTCTGCAAGGATAAATGCAATTTGGATTTTGGTAGATGAATGCCTGTCTCAAAGAAGGACAAATTACTTATTTTATGTGGGTCCTGATTATTGAAGTTTAGAGAAAAGATTTTGGTGAAAAATTTAAAGACAGATTTTCTCAAAGAAAAATACAACAAATTCTCTAAAACACATTACATTTTCTGTCAGTATTGTGACCAAATGGAGACTTTTTCCTGCATTGGTTGGAGATTTTAAACTCCCACTGAGAACCCTTGCAGCACTGAAATCCTATGTTTACAGAAATTAGACAATTGGTAAATAAGAAAGGAAGAGAGGAAGGCAAATAACAATGGTGAAATGGGGAGAGAGGACAAGGATATAGGTAGGCAGGCTGTTGAACGTAGGGCTCATAACAATCAAATTGAACCTATGCTTATCTAAACTTATTGGATAGGTACAACCCTTGGAGCAGTTTGAGGTCAGAGTAGTCAGGGAAGTGTATAAAGCCATTTTATTTTTCCTGCAAATTCATTTTGAAAACTTTTGCTCAACATGCCATTTTTTTCTTTCATTTTGTCTTTCGCCTAACAGCTCCTGGGAAACGTGATGGTGATTATTCTGGCTACTCATTTTAGCAAGGAATTCACCCCTGATGTACAGGCTGCCTGGCAGAAGCTAGTGTCTGGCGTTGCCACTGCTCTGGCCCACAAGTACCACTGAGCCCTCTTTCTAGTTTGCCAGTATCCCTGTGTGTTCCTGACATCCTCCTTCTGCACAAGGAGACTGGGCTTGTTCTTGAGAGCATAGCTTCTGTTTAATAAAGTACATTCTATTCAATAATAAAAAATTGCAATTTTATCTTCTCCATCATTTCCTCATGTGTTAAAGGAAAAAGGGTTCATGGGCTGAGGAATGGGGAGAGACATAGGAAAAACAAAAGCTTCTTTAAGAAGTATGTGAGGATTCATCAAAGGAAAGTGGATGTTATGGGAGGATTCTACAGGGCCAGGGAGGATGCCAAGATGGGGAAGAAGTTTTGTAAGGGTGGGGAAAGGGTTAGCTAAGTGGGCAGGGACATGTGGGCAGCATGGCAAAAATTTACTCCACGGGGGAGGAAGGAGGTGGTAAGTGGTACCTGAGAAAGCAGATTTGTAGTACATATTAAATTTCATTATAAAAAGCAAAGTGTTACAGGGATCCAAGATCTAGGCTAGGATTACTATTTTAATTTTAATTTATTCTAATGTACACTTTGAAGCAGTTAGCTTATCATAGATCTTGTGAGATTAATTTGGAGATAAGAGGATGAGTTGAGTAATGGCTGAGATCTTTCTAGAAAAAGTCCCCTTGAGTCATTAATAGTCTGCTTTTCCCTGAAGCATTCCATTTTCTCAGTGGGGAGCCAAGACCATGACACTTGAAATCATTGTTCATTGTCTTCTGATAGAGTGTAACATGCACTAAAATAGAGTTAGGACATAGTGGGAACTTTTTTGAGGGTATCGAGGAAGACTTCATGAAGGAGATAAAATACTAACAAAGGCTCATAGTCTAAAACCAGCACATTAGGGCTTGGTGACTTGCATGAAACCAGCTTTCTGGAAGTAGAGGGGAGAGTAAGACATGGATAGCATATTAGGAAAGACCGGATAGTGCAGGACCCTGACTATAAAAATATAAGATTGTATTATACTATTGGCAATAGTAAACAATAATTACTCTAAGGAGGTTAAGTGACTCAGGGAATAAGATTTTAGGGAAGAGTAATCTGCTTATGAGTGCAAAATGAATTCACATTTGCAGAGACTAGATATGGATGATGATTCAAGGGAACAAATATAATAATTTAAACCTGGGAGGAGCAGTGAGGTCTGCAAAATGGGAAGAATGGATACATGTAGAGTGAGAAAGACGTGGTATCTTTTTGGCTGGGGAGGATGTAAGGGAATAAGAAGGCAGTGGATAACTGAAAGCTCTCATAGCAGAAGGAGGCCATGCACTGACCTGGGGACCCTCATGTGTGAGGGGTATTAACTGAACCACTTTTAAGGGAGTGCTAGTTTGCTCTGAGAGTCTTGACCTTCAGGTCCTGAGTCTTTCATATCAAGGCTTGAGAACTTTACACCAAGTTAAAGTGCTATATCTTGGCATATATAACTCTATTAGACATTTCACTCCCCCTACACATTGATTAGAATGTGTCCTGTGAATTTCATTTTAATTTGGTTTTATAATGCCACAATAGAGATGAAAGACCAATGATTATTGTAGTTGTAAGCTATCAATGGTACTATTCTCCCTGAGCTGTATAACTTTTCAATATGCTTCTAAACAGAGTAAACAGAGGCTATTTATGGCACTAAATATTTTCACTCAGTCACCAAATGAGAGCAATGTGCATTCTTTGTTGATAAATAATATCCATACATATTTATGGGGCACATGTGATATTTTGTTACATGTATGGAATGTGGAATGTTCAAGTCAGTGTATTTGGGGTATTCATCACCTTGAGCATTTACCATTTCTATGTGCTAAGAACATCCCAAGTCCTCACTTCTAGCTATTTTGAAATATACAATACATTGTTGTATACATTAGACATATTCTTTCTATCTAACTGAATGTTTGTTCCCATTAACCAACCTTTATTCATCCCCCATCACACCCATTTCTCAGCCACACTCACATTTTTCCCAGGCTCCAATAATAATTATTTTACTCTCCAGTTCCATAAGACCAACTTTATTTAGCTCCCACATATGAGTTAGAACCTGCAATATTTGTTGTTCTAAGTATGGCTTATTTCACGTAACATGATCTCTAGTTCCATTCATGTTGCTGCAAATGACAAGATTTAATTCTTTTGTGTGGCTGAATAGTATGCTATTTTGTAAATATGTCACATTTTTTTTATCCATTCATCCACTGAGGGACATAGGTTGGTTCCATATCTTTGCTATTGTGAATAGTGTTGCAATAAACATAGGGTGTTTGTAGCCCTTTAGTATAATGACTCATTTTTCTTTGGGTAAGTATTCAGTGGCAGGATTTCTGGATCGTATGGTAGCTTTTGTTTACTTTTTTTTTTTTTTTTTAAGAAATCTCCATATTGTTTTTCATAATGCCTGTCCTAATTTGCATTCTCACCAACAATGTGTAAGAGTTCCCTTTTCTCTGCATCCACACCGGCATCTAATAATTTTTGTCTTTCCAATAATAGCCATTCTAACTGGGGTAAGATGATTCCTCATTTTAGTTTTCATTTGTATTTACCTGATGATGAGTGATGTTGAACATCCTTTCATATATCTGTTGGACATCTGTATGTCTTTTTTTGAGAAATGTCTATTCAGATTCTTTACCCAGGTCTAGGCATAGATTTTATGGCTAAGACCCCAAAAGTATTGGCAATAAAAACAAAAATAGACAGATTGGACTATATTAAACTTAAAGGTTTCTGCACAGCAAAATCAACAGAGTTAAGAGACAACCTATTGAAAGGGAGAAAATATTTGCAAAACTATTAATCTGACAAGAAATTTATATCCAGAATATACAAAGAATTTGAACAAATCAATAGCAAAAAACAAAAACAAGCAATGTGCATTTTTAATCAATCAGTCTCTTTTTCTTGTTTTTGACCTAAATTATTATTCTGTATTATTTTGGTTCTTGGTGTCCAGGGCTCAAGGATGTGTGATGACGGAGTGGTGGCTAGAAACACTCTTGACCTCTTAGTGAGCTGTATCTAGAACTAGATATTGCCAGCCCAAGATAATTTAACTGAAAACAAATTCATAATGAACACACACATGTACAGTTCTACAGTACAGTGATGTCCCAGCTGTGACAGTGTGTAGACTGTTACTCAATGGAAATAGCCCCTGCTTCTTTGGAGTTGTTTTACAAGCACACAACAGGAAGAAAAGGAAGTCTTTCTAATGTTATGTCTTGAAATAAAACTGTCTAAAAAGTGACCTAGCATTAATCAGATAATTAATTCAAAGCCATTACCTACCAAGGAACCTTCCACCATTGTCTTCACTAAGCATAAGCACTACACCGGAACCCTGGGTCACCAGCCAGCACATACACTGATCCAGTGGGGAATG
This sequence comes from Varecia variegata, assembly GCA_028533085.1. Classification (NCBI taxonomy): domain Eukaryota; kingdom Metazoa; phylum Chordata; class Mammalia; order Primates; family Lemuridae; genus Varecia; species Varecia variegata. The sequence continues at coordinate 140,092,720 of CM052438.1, read as the reverse complement.
CACATCATCTGGTGCCCAGATGCATACACTGACATGAAGACAAATACCTTTGCTCAGATGAAACATACATGCTTTATTTCAAACAGGTACAGGTAAGTAAATACTGAGGTAAGTGTTCAGTCCTATATTATATTATCTGACACTAATTGATTCCTGCACTGAAACTGTTGCTTTATGAAATTACTTTCCCCCAGACTATTGTGAACTAGAGAGATCATGACCTAAATCCACAGTGTATTCAAAGATGAGTGTAGCACTTCTCACTTGGAAACCACTCCGACTAAACGAGACTTACACTTGTGCCATCAGAGATTCTAGATTTAGACTCGTGCCTAAAAAGAATTTCACAATCCCAAAATTTTCAAGTATTTGTCTTGCTTTAGCTTTAATCTACAAGCCTCTCTGGGGCTAGAGACAAGAATGTAGAAAAGGCTGGTAAAAAAGTCCTAGAGTATTCTCTGGCAGTAGGAGAAAGAAACTAGCTAAAGGAAAGAATGAATGAGGGAAAAAATTGGGATAACTGAATTGAAACAAGACAAAGACCATAAAAAACGTAAGCAGCGGAGTCCTCCTGGGGGCCCCTTCCCCACACTATCTCCATGCAAACCTCTGTCTGAACCCTTCCCTCTCTAAACCACGCCCAGGGTTGACCAGCCTTGCCTTGACCAATAGCCTTGACCAAGCGACCTTGACCAATAGCCTCAGAGCAGCATGTGAGGCAAGGGGCCCGGGGGTCAGGGATGGAGAAATAAAAGGAAGCCTCTTCTAGCAGGTGCACATACTTGCTTCTGACACGTCTGAGATTATCGACAAGCTCCCGATCCTGACACCATGGTTCATTTCACTGCGGAAGAGAAGGCTGTTATCACAAGCCTGTGGGGCAAGGTGAATGTGGAAGAGGCTGGAGGAGAAGCCCTGGGAAGGTATGCTCTGGGGGCCAGGACAAGGGAGGGATGGAATGAACCTGTATATGGCAGAAATACAGGACACTTCTCAGGACTACTGACAATTTCTGGGTTTCTAATTGCTATTGTCCTCTTTCATAGACTCCTGGTTGTCTACCCATGGACCCAGAGGTTCTTTGACAACTTTGGCAACCTGTCCTCTGCCTCTGCTATCATGGGCAACCCTAAGGTCAAGGCCCATGGCAAGAAGGTGCTGACTTCCTTGGGAGAAGCTATAAAGAACATGGATGATCTCAAGGGCACCTTTGCCCACCTGAGTGAGCTGCACTGTGACAGGCTGCACGTGGATCCTGAAAACTTTAAGGCAAGTCCAGGAGATGTTAAGATTAAAGCCCTCTTGCCTTTAATCTTGGGGTGATTTAGATAACTGAGCCCCGATCTGAGTATAACTAAGGCCACCTGCAGGATGTGAGATATTTGGAGATACTATGGTTGGGAGTAAAGAAACTCCGTGGGACTAACAGAGCTGAGACCAAGAGGTAGTAATAGAGCCTAAACAGTGGCTTTAGAAGTCTAGAGGGACTTGTCTGCATTCTGTTGGCTTTGAGAAAAGATTGGGTAAAGATGAGGAAAATGATTTTTGCTAATTAAACTCCTTTAGAAAGAACTTTGTCTTTTCTTTTCTTTTTTTTTTATGTTTTTTATTTTATGTTTTTCATTTCATTCC
>CM052438.1:140067118-140090988 GCA_028533085.1 Varecia variegata | reverse complement strand
CCCTCAAAATGTGGAGCTGTTGGTGGTAATAAGGTAGAAAGATTTAAATCATGGCTAGTGATTAGTGCTACAAGAGGAACAAACTACCTCTGTTTACTGGCTAGGCAAAACCTCAGGGTTTGTAAGAAGTTCTTGGTTCTGAGTGGCAGTTGGGTGTCCAGATACCTGAAGACCAGCCTGTACCTCTCTGCCCACTTTGGTCTCATCTCTGTTGTCTCTTTCCACCTTCACAGCTCCTAGGAAACGAGCTGGTGATTGTCTTGGCAAAGTATTTTGGCAAGGACTTCACCCCGCAGGTGCAGGCTGCCTGGCAGAAGATGGTCGCTGGAGTGGCCATTGCCCTGGCCCATAAGTACCACTGAGCCCCCTGCCCATGGTGCAGAGCTTTCAGGGAGAACTGTCAAGTAATAAATAATAAAACTATTCTGTTACGAAGTCACACATGTTTGTCTTTAGTTCTTCTTTCCCTGTGTTCTTTAAATGTATGAGCCCCAAGGGCTTTTATGTTGAGGTGTGTGTATGTGTGTGTGTGTGTGTGTGTGTGTGTGGTGTGCATGCTATCCATTTGTTTTTGCATGAGATGTGAGTTTTTATGAGGAAATGAAAGAACAAGACAATAAAGAAACAGGCACATAGGATCTCTGCAAGGGAAAGTAAAAGGTATGGCTGAGTTCTGGTGGAAAGGAGGGCTCTACAGGATGGGACTCCTCAGAAACAGACAATTGAGAGGAGAAAGGTGTGACTTCAGAGAACTCAGGGGCTAAATGCAAGCAGAGCAGCAAGGATGGGGCTCAATGGAGCAAAAGTGCTCCAGGCATTAAAAGGTCAAGGTCCAGGCAGAGATTGTAATTCTATTCTATTTAGTGCGACATGATTTCTAAGGGCAAATGTCTTTTCACAGCGTTTGTGAGGCTAGATTGGGGGTTGATGGTTTTAAAGACCAGAGCAACGATAGCTCTTTTCCAAGATAACCCCAAAGAACTGTGTCTGGCTTTACTGAGGAAGTTTATGTTTTAAGTGTTCATGCAAGCCCAGGAAGTTGTATTGGTCCCATGCCCTCAGGAGAGACAATACCCAAGTGTGAAGATTGGCTACAGCCTTTCAAGGAAGAGATATCACTGTAAGCTACTGGAGGAGATGGAGATTTAGGTCGGGGAAATGAACCAGCAGAGGCTTAGAGACTTTAGACATGCTCTGATTAGCCTTGCATGTCTAAGCAAAAGAGCAGCACTGTGAGATCAAAAGGAATTGGGAAGGATTTGTGTACATTGGTTGGAAAGGCAGATTCACTGGAATTCTTGTATAATTGGAAGTTAATGCATATTTATAAGCAAGAGTGTGATGTAACGGCATTATGGCCTGGTCTCTCCCCAAAATACGTATGTTGAAACCCAACCCCTCAATGTGACCTTAGTTTTAGGTGAGGTTTTTGGGAAGTAATTAGGTTTAGACGAGCTCACGGAGGTGGATCCCCCATCATGGGATTACTTTCTTTATAATAATAAGAAGAGACAGCAGAGACCTCTCTTTCTTCCCTCCGAGGACACAGTGGGAAGTCAGGCATCTGCAAGCCAGGACGGGATCCCTCACTGGGAGCCTAATAGGCTGGGACCTTAATCTTAGTCTTCCTGGCCTCCAGAAATGTGAGAAAAAAATTTGTTGCTCAAGCCATCCAGTCCATGGAATTATATTTTGTTATAGCACCTCTAGCTGACTAAGGCAGATGGGGAAGGGAAAAAATAAACTTGGGTGCTGTGTGGATTAGAAAGCCTGCTAATCTCTGGTTTACAAATCTCCACTGGTTTCCCATGTTTTGGAATAAAATATCCACTCTACTACTTTTGTTGACAAGACTCAAATAATAAGCCTGGACCCATGTCTTCAATTTTGATTCCTTAATACATTTTACTCTGGCCTTAGTCTTTATATACAGTGAAATTCCAAGGTGTGGTTTTTTTTTTTTATTCTTTTTCTTCTCAGCCTCAGAATTTCACATGTGCCCTTCCTGATTTCTGGAACTTCTTATGCCTACATATCACAGAAGTCTCACTTCAAATGTAACTTCCTTTAGAACAGCTATCCTGATATTACTTTCCTGCAGTCCCTCACTACCATTTTCACACTGTGAATTTATTCATGTCATATAATACCATTTGACATCCTCTTCCTCATTCATTTCTTTAAATATATGTGTTGGTCTTCTCTGTTCATTGTAATGTGAGGATCATTAGACCAGAGAAGCTGTCTGTGTAGTTCATCTAAGATTCCCAGTGTCAAGAAAGTGTATGGCATACAGAGCTTAAGGAAATATTTGTTGAATTAATGTGTGAAGAATGAATGGGAAATTTTGATGACTTTGATGATGACCGAGTATTGATATCATAAGGGTCTAGATCACAGTAGAAGCAGTGAGTATAGAAAACACTTGGAAGGGTAGAACAGCCATGAACAAGAAAGAATCAATACTTCTAAGACTGCTACCTACAGTGGGTGAGAGAAAAGCATGAGTTAGCAGTAACTGTTGGAATCCATCTGTGTGGTTTGCTGGGAAGATGGGGCAGCTATTCACTGACATGCAGGGTTGCAGATGTATGTACTTAAGTATGACGTGTGGCAATGAACGTATATTCTGTTGGGGATCAGTTTTAGGGCCATTAGAGAGTCAGTACCTCAGCTATCTTCTCAGGTTAGTCCCCACAGCTGAATATAAGGATGTTTCCTGGATATTATCAAAGTTGCTACTTCTTTTTCCTCATTTCATGATCTCTGATCTTAAAGAGAAAATTCTTGGTTTTGCCTCAAACTCTTATCTATCTTTCACTACAAATCTTTCCTATTTTCCTAAGTAAAACAGGTAACAGCCTCTTGACTATATTCAGTAGATTTAAAGATTATTTCTTTAATATCAGAAATCCAGGTCTGATATACTAGGCTGAGCTCTTTGAAATTTGTAGTATTCTCTAAGTACCCACAGAGGTGATTTCCTAAACTTTATTTCTTGTAATTCTTTATCTCAGGGGAAAACAAACAAATTAGCCTCCTGGAGCACTAAGTATGGAGACAATAGGCTAATCTGTAATTGCTTGTTTGAGATGTGTGAGGCCAAAGGAATGTAGGTGATCATCAGGTGGAATAATCCAAAATATCTTAGATTCACAGTGGCAGTGGCATGTGGAATACTGTCAGTGAAGACTGCCTCTGCCTGATTAGATATGAGAAAAAGTTAAACACAGTAACAGTGTAGATCCAACATGAGCAAGAGACAAATCACTGAATGCCCCGTCCTTGCCATGGAATCTTCCTTTACCCTCTTCATTGTACACAGCAGAACCCTTCTCCCCCAACGCCACACACCTTTATTCTCTGACACAAATTGGTAGGTATATGGAATATGAGGCAGACTATTGTCTAGACTCGGAAACACTATGCTTTGCTCAGATAAGTGCAGACTATTAAATAGATTAAAAAACACAAGAATAACACCCTGTCTTGCTCTTACTTGGCTAGCTTTTCCTATCCTGCTTCCAAATCGATGCTGGATGAGGTATTTATTTCTATTATAAAAAGTGATAAAATTGTGCCCTCAATATAGTCTTAAAAGAATTAGGGACCAAGGAGGACTGTGGCTTCTTCCACATACAGCCTGGCTGGATAACAGAATAATACACCCAGGAGTTGACAGCTAAGAGATTTATATTTCTTATTGCTTTTGGTTCTAACCTATTCCTCATTATCAGCCTTCAGGTTACAGTGGGCTAGTGGTGATGGGGACCTTGAGAAATAAATTGCACACTGGATGGTGAGGGGTAGTGTAGGGAAAAAAGAGGGGAAAGAAGTGAGGTTTAAAGTTGATCCTGAATGGCAGAGTCCCCCTGACAGGGCCACCCTGAGACACAAATATCCGTCTCATAAAGCCTCCTTTGCCCAAACTCCACCCTTGGGATCACAACCCACCCTTGAACAATAGCCTCATTTCGTTAGGAGAGACGAAGGGCTGGGGGCCAGAGATGAAGAATAAAAGGCCATGGAGAGAAGCAGCAGCACAGGTGAGCTTCTGGCTCATCTGTGGTCACCAGCAGACTTGCAGACCTCACACCGTGGTGCATGTCACTGCGGAGGCAAAGGCTCTGCGGCTAGCCTGCTGGGCAACATGAATGTGGAGGAGGCTGGAGGCAAGATCCTGGACAGGTAGGCACTGGAGACCAGGGTCAGGGGCAGAAAGGCAGAAAGTGTTCCTGAAAGGGGATAGCCAGTTATACTATGCAGTATGACTTTGCATCTGTCTTGTGACGACTGCCCCATAGGTTCTTGCTGGTTTGTCTACTCATGTTCCCAGAAGTTCTTCAATAATTTTGGGGAACTTGTCCTCTGGCTCTGTGCTGATGGGCAACCCCAAGGTCAAGTCTTATGGCAAGAAGGAGCTGACCTCTTTGGAAAAGCTGTTACATGCATCGATGATCTCAAAGGCAACTTTGCTGAGCTGAGTGAGCTGCACTGTGACAAGTTGCACATGGATCCCGAGAACTTCAGGGTGAGTCTGGGAGATGTTCCATTTTTTTGCTTTCACTTTCTAGTTTTTCACTCTAGTTCTTTACCTACATGTTCTTTCTACACATTCATTTTTACTTTACCATATTTCATCATGTAATGCTTTTCAAATTTTTGTCAATTTTCTTCTTTCAACATTCTGTATTCTTTCCTTTTGCACAATCTTACTTTTTATTGAATTTTAAATTTAATATCCTATCATTTGCCTGTACCTCTCCCATCCCTCCATTTATTTTTCTTCTCCAACCACAATCCAAATTATTCATTTCAGTTCTCATCTGCTAGTTCTACACTTTGAAAAATCCTTCTGTCTCTTCATAGGGGGATAGAAGATGGTCCAACTCAAAGAGGAGAGGCACAGAATGCTGTTTTAGAGGCTATAAATCATTTTTAAAATGAATAATAATTGAAAGTTTATAAATTCAGGAATAAATGAAATGAAAGAAATGGAAAGTACATATCTGAGGGTGAAAGGTTGGAAGTTCATACTGGAAGCAGGGCACCAGTTTTTGGTAAGAGACAGACTATCATCACACTAATCAATCTATTTGTATATAATATATATGTACACACATATATACTGTACACTACTTAAGTATCCAGTATTATATATGTATTATGTGCATACATACATACATATGCTTAATGCTGGTGTGAATGACATGGAGATCAACTTGGGCTAGGACATGGGCAGAAAAAAATTGGGTGTTAGCCCAGTTTCTCAGAAGCCAATATTGATTTCTTTGTTAACCATACCTGTGTGTCTACTTACCTCTTCCCCACAGCGCCTGGGCAACGTGCTGGTGGTTGTGCTGGCTGAAGAGTTTGGCAAGGAATTCACCCCGCAGGTGCAGGCTGCCTATCAGAAGGCGGTGGCTGGTGTGGCTAATGCCCTGGCTCACAAATACCATTGAGGCCCTGGACCGTTTCCTGGTGACCAGTGGAAGACCCTATTTTCATAGATTCTCTCTTCTGCAATTGGGGAAATAGTGCCTACCTCAAGGGTATGGCATCTGCCTAATAAAGATCTTTCAGCTCAACTTTCTGATTTATTTCATTTATTTTATTTTTTGTCTGGGAATGTGAGAAGGTCCCTGAGGGTCTACAGATAGAGAGTTCTCGTGTCTTATACAAAAGGTCAAGGGAAATGAGAAAAGGAAGGGAGCCATACACAGACACTGATGGGTGGCACTTCTACCTCCAAAGCATAGAAATGGTCAGGAATGTTTGATACAGAGAGGATACTGGCACCGCAGAGGCTCTAGCGGAGACCTCAAACCTCAGAGGTAGCCTCAAGACTAATGCTCTGATCCACCTCCAACAATTACTGAGAAAATAATGTGCTCAATTAGGGGCATAATGACTGCTTGAGACACTGTTATGTTTCCTTTCTTCCTGCTTCCCTTGCCTGCATATTGCATTTCATAATACTACACTCTTATTGAGTGTTCTTGCTCTAAGAAATAACCTCCCTTTCTTACTTGCTTTAAAACATCTCCAAAATTAATTCCCTCTTATTCTCTCTACCCCCATTTTAGAAAAAATTCAATGCTCACATATTACTTGTGCACTCTCTTGACCTCAGCCTCAGTGAACTTTCTTATACTGTCTAAGGAAATCTTTCCAAACCCTACCCATCCACTCATTTTTCATATTTCTTATTCATCACACACACACACACATTCACTCACTCCATGTTCTATAAACATTTCTGCCTATTCTGTACTATCTTGCATGCCTACTATGCCTTGTATTAAATTTTTCCATAGGCAGTAAGTAAATATTTATTCAATAAAATAATGAATGAATGAATAAATTAATAATTATTTCTTGTTTTAGAACTTCTGGAACTAGAGGACAATCTGAATAATAAGACCATTGTATAGAGTTCCTTTGTGTTAATGCTACTATGAATTAAACTATTCCATTCCCAGATTATTTTTGTGTGTATGTGGTTTGTTTCTATGAGTTCTACTCTTCTCAGAGCATTTTTATTTTATTTTAATTAATTAATTAATTCTGAGAAGATGCTAAGCTGAGGTAACCAAGAGTTTGTGCCTCTGGGACAGAAAACTGTAGTAAATAGCTAGACTGTGCTTGACACATGAACATATAGACTAGATTGCTAAAATGTCCCACTTGAGGAATTTAAAGTTGAACACTAGAGCATGTAAGAAAATATTCTACTTGAGTGAAATTTTTGAAACAAATGAGAAAATCTCACCCCTATATATGAGTGTCAAGAATCTCTTGAAAGAAATTAATATCCATCCTCTTAATTAGACTCAGACTAGGCCCAGCCTGGTATCGACATAGGGAATCCCTTTTCTTCTGTTTAACCTCAAAATATTTTTGTAACTGGAATTTCAGAGTGTTAGAGCTGAAAGAATGAGAGGTCTCTGGTAAATATTTGATGTCAGCAACGACAAAGTAGAGAGAAAGATCATTTGTGACATTGGGGTGTCTGAGTCTGGAGAAGGTTCCAAGTGAGGAGAAACGTGGAGAGTAAAAGAAGTATGGCCTTTCCTTGCTGACAAGAAATGGGAATTCAGGCAGGGGACAGGTTCAGAAGGTAGAGATGATAGAAAGCTGGGGAAATGAGTAGCAGGGTTCTCAGGAATTGCTGAGAGCCTACACTCAGCTCACTTGTTGCCTTTGCTGTTTTCATTGCATCTTTTAACAGCATGGAGCAGAACTCTGCACTTCAGAAGTTTTTCCTAGCCTAAGAAGTTAAGTCACTGCATGGGAGAAAGAAAAGGTGGGAGAAAGGAGGATATTGGAAAATCTATAGAGACAAAAGAATACATTTTGGTAAAAGGTGGTTTAAACAAACATACAAAATATACACAGAAATGGGAATTTGAATAGAGGAAAGGATTCTAAAACACAGCACTTTTAGTGGCCTAGGAAAACAATATAATCTGAGCCAAGGCTAGAATGCCTTTCCACATTCCCACCTCTACTTTTAAGTCACAGAATCTCCTCTGTTCCCCTAGACACTTTCCCAGATTAGTCTAGGCAGAAACAGTCAGATGTTCCTGTTTAGACTCCCGTTTGAAACCATTTCTTACCTCAGTGTTACTCACAATTTTGAGTTGTAATTGAATTTTTACTTATTTATATTTATTACTGCATTGGATGCTCTCTGTTTTTCCATCTCTGTATCCCCAAAACCTATTAGAATAATTATTGTACAGGACACATGTGATTCATATTTATCGATTCTATTTTTTAAACATCATTTATTTGGTTAGATGACCAAATTATTATAAACAAAACAATAACAACAAATGAATGAATGAAAGAATGAATATTTATTTTCTTACCAGGAGGATTTAATCCAAACCAGGAGAAGGAAGATATACTTAGAACTGTCCTTGTAGTTCATTCCATCCTTGTCCATTATGTCCTTGTAGTTATTTTACATATTCTAGAGACACAGGAAGAGATATATACTCTTAAGTTGAACCACATATGGCAAATAAACACCTTCCACTTTTTGTGCCTCAATTCCTCATTCATGTAATAAGAAAACTGGAGAAGCAATCTCTAATAGGCCTAAAAGGCTGTGATTCCCAAAATTGTATGAGTAAACTTGCCAAGGAGAATGTTTTTAGCAGCAATTTGTGCTGCTCGGATGGAACCAAGAGATACATAGAGGGAGGGCTGAGGGTCTGAAGTTAGACTCCTAAACCAGTTGCAGAACTGCCAAGGACAAGTACTGCTGCCATCATTCAGGCCTCACCCTGGAGATCCACACCCTGGGCTTGGCCAATCTGCTCATAGGAGCAGGGAGGGCAGAGCCAGGGCTGGGCATAAAAGTCAGGGTGGGGGCAGCTACTGCTCACACTTGCTTCTGACACAACTGTGTTCACTAGCAACAGCAGACACCATGACTTTCCTGACTCCTGAAGAGAATAATCACGTCACCTCTCTGTGGGGCAAGGTGGACGTAGAGAAAGTTGGTGGCGAGGCCTTGGGCAGGTTGGTATTGGGGTTATAGGGCAGGTTGAAGGAGACAAATGGAAACTGGGCCTGTGGAGCCAGAGTAGTCTCCTGGGTTTCTGGCAGGTATTGACTCTCTCTGTCTCCTGGTTTGCTTTCACCCCCTCAGGCTGCTGGTCGTCTACCCATGGACCCAGAGGTTCTTCGAGTCCTTTGGGGACCTGTCCTCTCCTTCTGCTATTATGGGGAACCCTAAGGTGAAGGCCCATGGCAAGAAGGTGCTGAGTGCCTTTAGTGAAGGTCTGCATCACCTGGACAACCTCAAGGGCACCTTTGCTCAACTGAGTGAGCTGCACTGTGACAAGTTGCACGTGGATCCTCAGAACTTCACTGTGAGTCTATGGGACCTTCAATGTTTCTCTTCTTCTTTCTCTCTATTGTCAAGTTCATGTTATGTGGAGGGGGCATGGGTACCAAGTCCAGTTTAGAATGGGAAAGAGGCACCTGGTGGCATCACTGTGGGCCTCTAAGGGTTATTTAGTTTCTTTTATTCTCTGCTCACAACCTTTGTTTTCTATTATTTATTTCTTGTTTTCCTCTTTTTTTTTCTGTCATTTATTCTGGGTTTTTTTTAATGATTTAATTTTTTATGTAACAAAAGGGAAATATCTAGAAGATAACTTAAGTGATCAAAAAAAAAAAAAAAACAAAACCCTGAAGAACTTATACAGTCTGCCTAGTATGTTGCTATTTGAAATGTATGTGTATTGTTTGGATATTAATAATCTACCTACTTTATTTATTTTATTTTTATTTTATGTTTAGTTGACACATAATAATTGTACATATTTATGGTGTAGAGTGTGATGTTTTGATTCACATATATATACATGGTGTAATGATCAAATCAAAGTAATTTGGCATTTGTGATTTTTTTAAAAAACCCTTTCTTCTTTTAGTCCACTTTTTTGTCTGTTTGTCTTATTTCTTATGAAACATATCATGCTGCTTTGCATCATTCTAAAGAATGGCAGTGATAATTTAATTTCTGGGTTACAGTAATAGGGAGGGATATTTTTTGCATATAAATCATGGCTGATATGGGAGGTGTCATATCGGTAGTAGCAGCTAAGATCCAGCTGCTGTTCTGCTTTTGTTTTATGGTTACAGTGCTAAGCACAGCTTGAGATGAGGCTGAAATATTCTGAGTCCAAGCTGGGTCCCTCTACTAATCACGTTCATACCTCTCGTCTCTTCCCCACAGCTCCTGGGCAACGTGCTGGTGATTGTGCTGGCTGAACACTTCGGCAACGCATTCAGCCCGCCGGTGCAGGCTGCCTTTCAGAAGGTGGTGACTGGCGTGGCCAATGCTCTGGCTCACAAGTACCACTGAGCTCCCTTTCCTGCTGCCCAATTCCGATTAAAGGTCCCTTTGTCCCCAGAGCCCAACTACAAAACATAGGGAAAGTATAAAGAAAGGACCTTGAGCATCTGGCTTCTGCCTAATAAAGAACAATTATTTTCACTGCAACGAAATGTGTTTAGCGTGTTTATTTCTGAATCTCTCACTCAAAAGAGCACATGAAAGAGCAAGGCATTTAAGAAATAAAGAAATGAGGGGTTAGTTCAGACCTTGGGACAATACATCTGTGAGTCCGTATACAACTAATGTGTGCGGGCAGCAGCCCCTGCCGCCGATGCCTTACCGCTCACTCCTCTAAAGAGGATTCAAGTGGAGGATTGATTAGGGGGGTAGAATTTTGCCATTTTTTAATTATTTATTTTCTTTAGACTTCCTCGTAAATGTCTTTTCTCTCTCCAATCGCTTGTCCTGAATTTCATAGCCTCTACTCCACTGAGTTCTCCTGCTGAAAGATACCACTTTTTCTCTGACATTTTCCTTCCATGTTGTACTGGCCACACTGCTCTTCCTCCCCTGACCAAGCTTAGCGTTAGCTGCCTCTACGGTCTTATCGAGATCTGCTTGAAGGAGGAAAAACGGGGTGGCGGGGGAGGGGGTTGCTTGTCCTAACAGTGATGAAGAATCTGCAGTGCTGGTCTCCCTGCGGCTTTCTCTCTTTCACAGTCACCAGAATAGTGTACGTTGTACCCAATAGGTAATTTTTTATTCCTTCCCCCTGCCTCCTCCCTTCTTAGTTTTCAATGTCCATTATGCCACTTTATGACAATATATATATACATTGTTTATCTCCCACTTGTAAGTGAGAACATGTGGTATTTGTTTTTTCCATTCCTGAGATACCTCCCTTAAGATAATGGTCTCCAGTTTCATCCAAGTTGCTGCAAAAGGCACTATTTAATTCTTTATTTATGGCTAAGTAGTACTTCATGGTATATATATGTATACACACACACACACACACACACACACACACCACATTTTCTTCATCCACTTATTAGTTGGTGGTCATTTGGTTGAGTCCATATCTTTTCAATTGTAAATAGTGCCACAATCAACATTCTTGTGCAGGTGTCTTTTTGACATAATGACTTCTTTTCCTTTGGGTAGATCCCCAGTAGTGGGATTGCTGGATAGAATGGTAGGTCTACATTTAGTCCTTTGAGGAATCTCTATACTGTTTTCCACAGAGGTTCATTAACTTGCAAATTAGAGAGTAAAATAAATATAAATCTAAGAACCAGATCTCAGTAAAATATTATAATCTGATATATAAAAATATGTCCTTTAAATTTAGCAGGGAAATGGAAAACAAATCTTGACAAATAGTAACTGAACAACTACACTCTTAGGAAAGAGTAAAAGGAAATGCCTACCTAACTGCGTACACCACAATCAATTACTCAGTTAATTTTATTTTAACATAAAATAAAATCCAGTCATGAAAAAACTACAAGAAAAATATGGTGGAAACATATACAACCTCAGAGATAAAGGAAGGATGTTTTAATTTATCAACCTAAAGTAGAAACTATAAAAGGAGAGTTGAATTTATTCAACAATAAAAGTATTTAAAAAGTTCTCTATGTGAAAAATAAAATCACATGAATGAAAGTAACAGGTAAGCATTAAAACAAAATATACTCGTAAGATGTGTGACAGAAATGATTCATGTCCCAATATGAAAATCTATCATTCAAATCAAAAGGGAGGGAAAGAGGAAGGAGGCAAGAAGGCTGACTGGAGACATCTCTTGCCAGACCGTCTCGGAGGGAAGGAAGGGTTTCACATAAAAGAGAGGGGAGAGGCCTGCTGTGGACCTCAAGGAGGAAAATTGCGAAGCAGAGAAGGAAGAGGAGAAACGAAGAAAAGGTATCAGTGAGGATCAAACCCAGAGAGACTCAGAGCCCAGAGAAGGGGTAAAGGGCAATCCCTTTCTCCTTCCCACACTCCTTCATTGATCAGTGGGCAGCCAAGTTACTTGGAAGCTTTTCCACCCCCATGAGCCCAAGCACTGTGGCAACTATGGAATTGTGGGGAGAACTTGCATAATCCCAGAGCTTGGACATCCTGTGTGGGGTTCCCCTCCAAAGAGAGTGACCGGAGAGGCTGGAGAGCTAGCTGCCTTCCTTCTATTCAGACTCTTATCCTTCCCTGCTCCTCCCCCACCCACTGCAACAGGGAGAGCAGTTTGAGCAGAGAATTTGGTGAGCGGCTGCCTCTCCCTAGCTGGTGCATCCTCCAGTCTGAGGTTTCCACAGAGATTGGGGCCCTTGCCTTTCCCCTTGAGGACCTGCAGTGGTCAACCTGGGGTGCCCTACCTGGGGTGCCCAATCTGGGAGCTCCCTGCCTACTGGTGTTTCTCATAGACGCAGGCCAGTGTTAGGTTTGCTCAGGGTGGGAACCCGGAAAGTATTTATAGGATGAAATGCGGTTAATGGAAAACTTAGGTAGTGAAACAATAGCTGCAGGAGTCTGGAGAGTCTGGAGGTTGTGAATCTAACTCTGACCACAGACAGCTGCAGTGACACTGGCATTCCTATCCCCCCTCATAAGGATGAAGCTATTCCCCCATTTCTGCAGGATGAGACCGATGCAGGGGTCCTAGAAATTGGTTGTTTGAAAAGAATTTATTACAGCAGCTGTTCTGGCCCAGGTCACTCCCTCCAGAAAAACCCTCTATACAATCCAAAGCTTTCCCCCGGCTCATGCGTGGTGGACGCTCTTTTCCGTCTCTACCCATGTGCACCCAGAAGCTCAAAATAAACAGCATTTTGCTACACATGAGGCTTCGTGTGTCTCCCTCTTGGCTCCAGACCTAACAGCCAGCAGGTCAGACACGTAGGCCAGATCCCATGTCCCCAGGACTTGAGTGGGTTGCTGGGGGACACGGGGAGGAGGTTTGGGAGCTGGACACAGGAGGTGAGGCGAGTCCACGTGGGCAAAACTGATGGGAGAATACTGTTGGAGTCTGAGACACAGCGATCTGGGGAAGAACCAATCCCCCCACAGGAAAGCCACACTGTTGAACTAGGGTGGGTATCTGGTGGGGAAGATGCCAACCCACAGGGCTATGTCAACCTAGTGTGGCAGGTTCAGGCTCCCAGGGAGTTGTGGCCCCTTCCTCAGGAGCAGTCTTCCTGGTCTGGGAAAACTACCTCTGAGACCTGCCAAGGATCTGCGAAGCCTTCCGAGTTCTCATAATTTAACCATACCCAGCCTTGCTCCTCCACCCGCCTCTACTATGGTGGAGATTAAGCCAACCCCTGGGAGCCACACGGCCCCTCCCAAAGCCTGGGACATTCACTTGCTCCACCTAAGGGTCTAGAGCTTATCACAGGCATAAAAGATCTCTTCAGTTGGCTCTTTCCTGCAAGCATCAACAACTGACAGGGAGAACAACTCTGCATAGCATCAACCAACTCAGTCAAACAGGGTGTGGCTGATTCTTACCCACAAGCATCAGCCACTATCTCGGAGATTAAGCTGGGGGTCCCACTGCAATTCACACTGCTGGGAAGAGGTGAAGACAGCAGGATAGAAGCGACCCAAAGGGACAGTGCTTTTTAGGAGAGAAACAAAAGTTACAGGCAGCTTGATCTGTAAGGGGGCTGATCAGGGAGCTGCTCAGAGTCTGTGGGGAGACATTTCCACCAGAGAGCAGGTGCAACAGCGATCTGGTGCCTGCCAATCCAAATTTTCTGTAACTGATGCCATCCTAATCGCTCTGGCACAGGCAGCCAGATCCACTCAGGACCCATACTGCCCAAAGTAATTTACAAATTCGATGCAACCCTCATCAAATTGCCAAAGTCACACTTCACAGACCCAGATAAAATAATCCTATGCTTTGTTTGGAACCAGAAAAGAGCCCAAGTAGCCAAAGCAATCTTAAGCAAAAAGAGCATCTCTGGAGGCATCACATTACCCAGACAACTAAAAAAAAGGGGGGGGCGGAAAAACCAGTATACTAAATAAGAAAGAAATTGCTAGTAAATTTCAAATCTTTCTAACTTCATCAGTTATTTGAAAATATATTTTTCAAAGGGATATATGGTCTGCTTACTTTATTGCCTTAGATGCATAATACTGTATGTTGTCAAGGTGATGATGGGGTGATTGGGTGATGACTTGCTCCCATACATTGCTGCTGCTATTCTGAAATAAGCTAATGTTTCTTGAGCACATGTGACACATGCAAAGTTAACCTTTTATTATCCAGTAATTCCATTTCTAAGAATTTACCATAAGGAAAAATACAAAAAACATGTGTATGTTAGCATTTTGAATTGTCTGGAATTGTATATGTCTGGAATCAATAAGCTGGGGGAAAGTCTCACAGTAAGTCAAATATTTCACAACTAGGAGGTCAAATCGGAGGTGAAAATGATTAAAGATAGGAAGAGGTCTGAAAACAAATAGGCTAATTAAAACGAAAAGAAAGAGTCAAAGACATTACTAATCAATACAAAAATGTAAGTCCTTTGGCTAATTGATAGATCATCCAATTGTTTTCTTTTATGTTTTTCGTTGCTGAGTGTTTCCAAGAACAAAACACAGATATTAAGAACATAGAAGTGTTGCTGCTGATATACTCTAACAGAGGTCCGAACCCCTTGAAGGGCCTAGAGGCAGGTTCTCCAGTAGATTCTTGGACCCTTCATAACTTCTCCAGCTGTGAAATGATACCCATCTAAAGGTCTTATCTATCTTCTTCAGACCTCAGAGTTTGAATTAGCTTTCTCTATTTCTGGGAATTCCACAGAGCCACAGATCCAGATATAACTAAATGAAGCAAAATAGTCTTCACAAAGAAGGGGCTTTTGGAGCCACAGAATATTCCGGGGAGGGAAAATAGGGTGGAGTGAAATGCAAGGATTGATAGGATTCTACTCAAAGTGCACTCGAATAAAGAATGCCTACTTTTCTTTGCCTAAGATAACTGGCAGAATTGCTGAAAGTTTCCTCTGGCCTGCTGGTAAGGTAGTCTATTTTTCCCTAGCCTCTCTGTCTTCTCTTTCTCTATCTTTTTTGTATCAGATCAATCATGAAAAACCACAACCGCACACCTAATCATGAGTATGTAGAAGTTCTTCTCTCCCTTTTTATTTTCCCTTGCCATTCTTTTGGTCTATCCCTCACACACCTTCTGGTAGAATCACGATCAGCTCATTTTTAAATGTATCAAAACGTTACATTTTATGTGCATCATGAAAGTAATTTTATGATGCTCTACCCTGCACCTCTTTTTGATTCAGTTTTATGCAGCATTTATACAGTTCCCACATATTAAATGAAAAAAACCTGTTGTAGATGTTGGAGGTAAAAAGTAATGATGATAACGATTTTTGCCCTTAAAAAAGATGTGAGGAAGTTAGTCCACTTGCCTCCTCTTTTTAAAAGACATTCAATTATCACTTTATTTTTCTCAGATGCATGTGGCATTTAGGAGATTTCTGCACAAATTTATTATTGCTCTTAGTCTCTGCTGCCAACCTGAGTAGTTAATATTAACATTAATATCTAATATCTTTGAAACTAAGCATATGCCTACTGAAAGCCTGGTCAATTGTCAAAAAAATGAACTGGAAAAGTATTATACTCATGGCTCAGGTCCAGGTGTCTCCAGTGGGAACTTTGAGTACTGAAATAGCTTTACATACGAAACCAATAATTAAACTCTGTATGTTTCTTAGCATGTGACACATAACCTAGATATATTCTAGTCACACAGGTGACTGAACATAGTGTGTTCACAAAAAAGAAAATAAAAAAATAAACAAAACACCAATGAAATGGCTATGACGGATTGGATGAACATACTATCTGCTATGGCACCAGTGGTCTTCCTGAGTATTATATATTTGCCCCATTCTAGGGTGATGGTTCCTTCTAAATAGTTACCATTTCCACTCTGAGAGACATGCCTGGCTCATACCTGATTTGTAAGGCCATGAAGACTAAGACACTCTGATTTCCAAAAATAACTACCTCTGGTGACTCAGATAATAAATCTTTATCACCTCTGGGGTATTCTAGACATCAGCAGCTCTAGAAATTCTAGGAATCTAAGACATAAAAATTTTACATCTACTATAATTTCACAATATAACAATGGCCAATAAACACTGGAACTTTATTCACATAAATAAAAGATGGTTTATTGTCACACAATTCAAAAATCTGGTGTTAAAAGTCACAGCAAGGGCAGCCTCCAGGCACTGTATCTAGCAGAATAGATGAGAGCTGTATAGGGAAAGCTAAGGGGCCATGTTAGCCCCATTGCCTTGTATAATCTCTGCAGGGATATCCCTGTAACAACGCATCCTAGCAATAATATCCTGATGAACAGCTATATAAAAAATGCCTTTCCTGAGATACTGTGACTACATCCCCAGGCTTCTCTTGTTTGGGTTAGGTTAGAGTTTCACTGCCTGAGTTTAGTTTTTTCCCTCAGCACACTTGCCATCCTAAGATCAAGGCCAGCATTACTCTCTGCACAAGGGACTTCAGCCAATAGCCCTATTTCTGTGACAGCAGGACAGTTACTTATGTCATCCAGGGATTCCCTGGGGTACATTTCATGATCCCTTCTTGTCCTTGGGGACTGGGTCCCCCCCTGTGTAGGAGACTCAGGCAGTCATTTGGATCCCTCCCTGCTAGTCATCCTGCATTCTGTGGTGTGTAACATCCTTCTCCCCTGTGTTCTGAGGACACAGTTGGCTTTGCAGTAACCAGTTGATTGGGCTGGGCTCCCTCCTTAATGAAGGCAGTGGTCTCCTCTGTTAGGGATAAAGCAGGAAAATCTGAGGCACTAATATACTTCTCCTCATATCCTCCTCTTGAAGAGAAGGTTGGAACTGGAAATTAATGCTATTATATAAATTCAAAATTTTATTATTAATAATATTTGTAGTAGACATATAAAGATCACGGTAGTGTGAATCTCAAAAAATAATTTTAATTCTAATATAATTCTATATAATATTCATAATTTTTCTAGGTTTCTTTCTTAAAATTTTACTGATTTGATATGACATTACTTTTTTTTTTTTTGCTGCCAAAATTATTCTTATCAACTATGTGGGAATCAGAAAACAAGAGAAGTGATGGAGATGGGGATTATAGATGGCTTCACTAAACCCACTGGAGAGTAATTGGGCCTGGACTCTGGCAGCCTGGAAAGTTCCTCCATTTCTTAGGAAGTTTTTGCAATTTCCTTTATCTTAAAAATGAGGGAATTGAGCTAGATTGCATTGGCCTATTCTGAAATTTTCAGGGGACAATTTTAAATACTTGCAATACTTTTAGTGTTTATTATCATAAATTCAGCTGTTCACTTTAGTATAATTAAAGATGGATTTTTTAAAAAAAAGTTGATCTCATAGAAACAGAGAATAGAAAGGTGGTTACCAGAGGCTGGGGGTGGGGAGGGAGAAGAATGGGGTAAGAGAAGATGTTGATCAAAGGATACAGAGTTTTAGTTAGATCAGAGGAATGAATGTTAGTGATCTATTGCACTGCATGGGAACCACAGTTAATAATAATGTATTGCATATTTCAAAATTGCTAAAAGAATAGATCTTTAACATTCTCACCACAAAATAAGTTGAGAGATAATGAATATGTTAATTAGCTTGATAGGATCTTTCCACAATGGATGCATAAATCAAAACATCCCATTGTACCCCATAAATATACATAGTTAGTATTTGTCAACTGAAAATAAAAATAATTTTTAAAAAGATAGATTTGCCTTCCTCTTTTCCCTTTTTGCTCAATTTTCAGCTTTCATTCAGTGTTTACCAGTTGGTGGCAGTGTTTTTTATAGTTGGTTTTATTGTAAGATGTCTCACATTTTCTTGAATAAAGGGAAAATATTAAAGCCAACAAAATAAATACATTCTCTTGAGAGAAATGATTTAAGTCAGAGTTCAATAAAATTAAAAAAATCTTGGTGGAAACATCTAAAAAATCCACATCATATATTTTTTATGCTTCTAAGGTATGACTACATTTTTTAAATATTTCAGTCATGCTGGGGATGTTATTTATAGACAATTTATAAAACATATAATAAAGGATAGATAAATAAATTTAATAAAAGACCATTCATAGGATTAACAGTCATAACAATTCAGGTAAACTAGAATTTTAAGACTACTTTAGGTTTGTGGTGAATTAGTTTTCTCTGATACTAACATATGCAGAACCTATAAACACCCAGTTCTTTGGACAAGTCTTATCTCTTTAGTCATGCCAAGACTCTTAAAGGCCTGTCCTCACTGATATATCTAAAAAAATCTGCCTTATGCGTCATTGAAGTAGGAAGGGAAAAAATTCTGTGAACCACTTGTGACCCCTACTGGTGTCCAGAAGGGACCATTAGAGGAATGACTTTCCAAAGGTGGCCATATAATTTTTTTTTTTTTTTTGCCCAAAGCAGGACATACATGGAAGTCTTTCAGTAATTACGTTGGAAGAACAAGCAAAGGCTGGACTGTCCTGGCAAACAGGGTGTTTTATTCAATGTAATTATAAAGAAACTGACTTCCAAACACAACAGACATCCTCTGTTTTTAGAGTGAGCAAAGACTATCGATCATTACTCTGCCTAATCTCAAAAAGACAGTAAGTAATCACACAGGGAATCATACCCACAGGACAGAAGAAAGACCGAAATGTCTGTCCTTCCTTTGCTTCTAGTTGGAGAAAAGAAAAAGAAAAAAAAGAAAGACAGAGATGTCTGCATATGTAGGTTAGTTTTAGTCAGAGTGCTTAAGAAAAGACTCCCTTTAGAATGAAATAATGTCTTTTACAACTTGGATGGAACCGGAAACCATTATCATAAGTGAAGTATCCCAGGAATGGAAAAACAAACAGCACATGTACTCTCTAATAATTGGGAGGTAATCGATGGGCACACATGAGCACAAAGAAATGTAAAGGTCATTGGAAATCAAGTGGCAAAGAGGAGCAGAGAGGTAAAAACTTTCCCATCGGGTACAATGAACACTATTGGGGTGATGGGCACACTAAGACCCCTGACATAAGCATTATAAAAGGTATCCATGTAACAAAAACATTTGTACTCCCTTACTATTTTGAAAGAAAAGAAAAGAAAAGAAAGATTACCTTGAAAGAATGATCCCTTTAATTTAATCACTGACTTTTTTTTCCAAGTCAATATTGTAGACAGTGCACAGAAGGAATGCCATAATTCTATTACTGCCCCAGACTCAAATTCAATGCTATTTGTCTTCCTCATTTATCGTATGCTAGTCATTGTTCTGGTTGCTGGGAATTCCAATATCACAACCACTGACTTTGAGCTAGTGTAACACAGCATGATGTTTTGGAAAACTGGGGGCATTTTTTTTTTAAATATAGCTGGAAAATTTGGTGCATGTGACATAATGTCTATTTACCTCTTTAAAAATCTTTATTCACCACATCAACACCACATTTTCCTGACTCCCATCCTACCTCTCAAAATACATTAAAAAAAGTCTCCAACATTTCTTGCTCTTGTATTGCTAAAAGGCTTATATTCTCTGTGGTGGCACCATTAACATTTGTAGCCAGTCTGCAGAAGCCTGAATGATAGTATGTACTTTTAACACATGGTTACATTCAAAGAGTGTCTATGTCTTTTGTGATTAATCCCAGCAAGTAATCACACTTGTCTATATGTCTGTATCAGGCTGAGAATGAGAAGAACCATGTTTGAAATCTGAGTGCTGTATCCAAGGCCAGCAAGAATTCTTAGGGTGGCACCTGTTTTATATATCATACAAACCTAGTATATGATGGCCCAAGATTTGAAGCATATGGCCAACAAAGATCAGTTGTACACAAATGATTTTACACATACTTACAAGATACAAGTGTTCACATTCATTTTATCTTTATATCTCTGTGATCGTACAGCTCTTACTTCATAGAATAATTAATTAATTAAAAAATTATTTGATAAGTACCCACTTTATGTTAAAACTCATTTTGCACACCAGTGAGAAAAACCAGACATGATTCCTAATCTTCTAGAGCTTCCAATAAATCTAATGAAAAATCAGTATATGGTAAGCGGTGTAAATATAAACCAGTGTATTGAGAAAAGAGTCACTTAGTTGAGGGGGTTGAAGAGATAGGATAGTCTAGATGGGAGTGGTATTAGAAAAATTCCCCTGAAGAAGTATCACTTGAACTGAAATGTGATCCTGGAAGTGATACCGAAAAGTGATAAATGAAGTTTCCGTGCAAATACTTGAGGTAGATACTTCTAAGCCAAGAGAAGATAATGCGCAAAGATCCTGAGACAAGAATATATTTAATTTGATTTGAGGAACAGAAAGATAACTAGAGATTAAAGAGTGGAGGCAATGGTGGCCTGAGATGTACTAGGAGAGGCGGATGGGCTAGGTCATATAAGGCTTTTCGACATGATAAAGACTTTGCATTTTAGGGAGAATGAGAGGCTATCAGAGTGGTTTTTCCACATGGACTTATGCAATGTAGTAGATGTTTGTAGAAGAAAAGTTTGCTTTCTCTGGGAAGAATAAATTTTTAGGGGATGAACAGAAAAAAATAATGAGATAAGCTAGCAAATTATTACAGTAGCCAGACAATATTATAAACCAAGACTGCATCAGTGTATAAGTGAAAAGTGGGAAGATTCTGGATATGTTTTAGGTGGAAGTGATAGAAATTGATGCAAGATTTGATGGAGAGAGGACAGGGAAAGATAAAGAGAAATCAAGAAGGAATTTTAAGAGTTTTCTTAAGAATCGTGTTATTGGTGGAGTCGTTTTTTGATATCAGGACAAATTGGAGAGAAGATAGATTTGGGAGGAAAATCAAGTATTTTGGGGGCATTATTCTTATTTTGTGATTAAGTATCATATACATGAATTCGAGCTCCCAGGGGCAGTCAGGAAGTAGTGGTATAAATGTTAGTCTCAAATAGTAAGAAAAAAATCGATACAGTCTCCACCTTAGGGAATTTAGAATTTAGTATGTAACAGAGACATTAGTCAAATATTTAGCTAATAAATATCAAATTATAAATTGAATAAGTTATTTAAAAATAAAATGTTATACAAAACAATAGCTATATGGGGGAATCTGTCCTACTTAAGAGGTGTCTTGAAAAGTGATGGTTGAGTTACAAAGGAAAAATACAACATCATTTCATAAAGGGCTGGAAGAAGTGAGGGAAAGATGGTGCATATCTTAGGCAGTTAGAATATCTGGTGAATAATCTTATGAAAGAATACAGATGGGTTCTGGACAAATGAAAAAAACACAAGTATTCAAAAGATGGACACATTTTTCTGCAAAGAGCAAAGAAAATCCAAGCATTCAGTGGAGGAAATGTATTAAAAATACATAAGTTGTTCAGTGCTGACAAGGGGCAGGGCAAGAAAGACCAATGGGTAGACTCCTAGAAGAGTTCACACTAGTGTAGAAGGTACATTGAAAAGAAAGTTAGCCTGAGGCAAGTAAGAAAAAAACTGAAGAGACCACAAAAGGAAGCCAGAATCTGAAGGTACTTTAACATGTTTGAATGATTCAATCAAACATGAAAGTGAGCATGGTCTTTTGAACATCTGTCTACATTATTAGAGTTTTTAAATCTTTTGTGATGATTCCCAGGGACGAGACTGAAAGCAGAACAACGTAAAGAAGAAGACAATTGATTCTGCTACCATAAGGCTTTTGCAATCATAACCTTGGCCTTCTGATCTATACAGAATGGCAGGTTCTAAGGAAGAAAACACATTGGCCAGTAAATTGAATAAATGATTATTAAATAAATGCTTAATAGACTGATTAGCTGAATGAATTAAGGAGTAAGGAACACTGAACTGCTATCAGAGGCTCAGGGTCTTCAGTCTAAGTCTCTGTATCACAAGGGCCCAGAAGAGTTGAACACCTCAAGGGGCCAGAGCTCCCGTGGGAAATCATTTGCTAAAGATCTCATGCATAAATATTCCCCTCTGCCTATCACTGAAGAAGAAAAAGGAAAAAGGCTATGTCATCAGAAGTGAAAGAAAACAGGAATGTCCTCGATAAATTCTATTTGGAGAAAAAATACACTTGGAGACAGCAGAAAATGGAAAATGATGGGTAGAAAGTGACTACTTAAATGGACTTATGATACTCAAAGCCCAAAAATTACTCTTCACTTCAAATGCCAAATGAACTGGAAGGAAGAAAATAATAATTTTTTTGAGTACATCAGCTTTTAACGTTACTTGTTTAAAATTTTCACCACTATGCCCGGGAAAATGTCTTAGGAACACATTTTCTTTAACAATAGCTTCCTATTTTTATTCATTCTTCCTTATTTGTTTTCATACGAGGCTCCTAAGGATATATCCACATCCTGCCAGCATGAATAATGACTCTTAAATGACATGAGAAGAAGACTATTTTCTCAAAGGCAACAGGTAATACACCTCTAAAGAAGAGAATTACTGCTCAGCTATATTTTTAAAATTTAATAACGTTTTAGGATTTTTTTTTTTTAGTTAGAAATTTCATCTCATTCATCTGAAATTAGAACATTTTCTTTGAACAATTCTCTCAGTATCTCAATTCCAGGATGCTTGCTTCAGTAAGCCCCAGCACAAATTTGTCCTTTTTCCTCCTCACTGGATTTTCTAGACTGGAGCAGCAGTATCCCTGGTTCTCCATCCCCTTCTCCTACATTTATGCCATGGTGATTTTGGGAAACTGCATGGTGCTCCATGTGATCCGGACTGAGCCAAGGCTGCACCAGCCCATGTTCTATTTCCTGGCCATGCTGGCCCTCACTGACCTATGCATGGGGTTGTCCACCGTGCACACAGTGCTGGGGATCCTCTGGGGGCTCATTCGAGAGGTCACCCTGGATTCTTGCATTACCCAGTCCTTTTTTATCCATGGACTGTCCCTCATGGAGTCCTCTGTCCTCCTCGCTATGGCCTTTGACCGGTATATTGCAATTTGCAATCCACTGCGTTATTCCTCCATCCTGACTAATTCTAGGATTATCAAAATTGGGCTTACCATATTAGGTAGGAGTTTCTTCTTTATTACACCCCCCATCATCCGTCTGAAATTCTTCCATTACTGTCGTCCCCACATCCTCTCTCACTCTTTCTGCCTGCACCAGGATCTTCTCCGCTTAGCCTGTGCAGACATCCGATTCAATAGTTACTATGCTCTGATGCTGGTCATTTGCACACTCTTGTTGGATGCTGTACTCATCCTCTTCTCCTATGTCCTGATTCTTAAGCAAGTTCTGACAGTTGCCTCTCAGGAGGAGCGGCATAAGTCATTTCAGACCTGTATCTCCCACATCTGTGCTGTTCTTGTGTTCTACATCCCCGTCATTAGCCTCACAATCGTGCACCGTTTTGGCAAGCACCTCTCCCCCATGGTCCATGTTCTTATGGGAAACATCTACATCCTTTTTCCACCTTTGATGAACCCCATCATCTACAGTGTCAAGACCCAACAGATTCGTACCAGAATACTCAGACTCTTTTCTTCAAAAAGACTTTGAGATAATCAGGTCTTTAAAAAAAAAAAAAAACACAAAAGAAGAAAAAGATGAAACAAATTTTATTAGAATTAGAACTTTAGCCCTGAGTCCATGATCACCTATTGTAAAATAAATTTTATTTTTATTTTTATTTTTTTTTATTTTATTTTATTTTTTTTTTTAATTTTTTTTTTAATTTCAGCTTATTATGGGGGTACAAAAGTTCTGCATAGATATATTGCCCATGTCCCTCCCATTCCCCCGAGTCCGAGCCTCAAGCGTGTCCATTCCCCAGACAGTGCACATCGCACTCCTCCTGTAGGTATACACCCATCCCCGCCCCCACCCCCGTCCCCCCCAAGTCAGAACTTCAAGTGTGCCCATTCCCCAGACAGTGCACATTGCACTCATCATATAGGTATACAC